>CM070067.1:8266641-9471064 GCA_036320875.1 Cotoneaster glaucophyllus
TTCGAGCATGCCCCCAGCGGTTGAGGTGAATATTTTGAGTCAAAGGAGCCAGAAGTGACGGTGGTATAATTTGATTTCACCACATCTTCAAGATCTAGCTCGATGATTCCTTTCTGAGCCAGCTTCATGATGAGATCTTTCAGCACGAAGCATTTTTTCGTCGGATGACTGATGAAGCGATGAAATTTGCAGTACCTTGGACTGTCAGTACGATTCATCTCTTCCGGCAGTCTACATTCAGGTAAGTCGATCACCTTTTTGTCAAGCAAGTCTTTCAACATGGCAACCACATCAGAGTCGGGGAATGGATAAGTCTTCTCCTCAAGTTCCCTCAAAGTGCGTCTACGCATCTCTTGATCAAGAAAAGCTTCGGTTTGAATCGCCTTGCCTCGTGTGGAGACTTTGACGGGAGCTGTGTTGACCGTCATTGCTTCCTTGGTGGGTTTCCACGCAGCCTTCTCCACCTTTGATCCAAAAACTTTGTCGTTCTTGTGGTCGGTGAAAGGTTCTGTCTTCCCATGATGGGCGATGCTTAGCTCCATGTCGTGGGCACGGGTGGCCAGCTCTTCGAAGGAACGTGGTTTGATGCCTTGGAGGATGTAGTGCAAACTCCAATGCATGCCCTGGACGCACATCTCGATTGCCGAATTCTCCGAGAGCCTGTCTTTGCAGTCGAGGCTAAGGTTGCGCCATCGGTTGATGTAGTTCATCACCGGCTCGTCCCTCCACTGCTTTGTGCTCGTCAGCTCCAGCATGCTCATGGTGCGGCGGGTGCTATAGAAGCGGTTGAGGAATTCCTTCTCGAATTGCTCCCAGCTGTTGATGGATTCGGGCTCTAGGTCTGTGTACCACTCGAATGCATTCCATTTCAGTGAGCGCACAAACTGCTTGGCGAGGTAGTCACCTTCCGTCCCTGCGTTGTTGCAAGTTTCCACGAAAAGGGCGACGTGTTGCTTCGGGTTGCCTTTGCCATCGAACTGCATGAACTTCGGCGGTTGGTAGCCCCTTGGCATCCTCAAAGTGTCGATCGTCTTGGAGTAAGGCTTTGAGTACAACATGGAGGTATAAGAGCTCCCTTCGTACTGCGCCTTGATGGTGTTGGCGATCATCTCCTGCAGCTGCTAGATAGAAAGAGCTCCCAGAAGTGCCGCCAGTTGGTTTGGCTCTTGCTTCTCTTCAGCCTTCTCCACCGGAGGCTCCTCTTCTTCTTCGGCATCTTTCTTCACGCCAGAGTTGTCTTCTTCCTCGTGTTTTGCTCCCAATCTGTTGGTGAATGTGGTGATCTGCAAGTCCTTCTCTTCCACGGTCCGTGTAAGCTTTGCGATCGTTTCGTTCATCTGGGCCAGCTGCTCTTCGACTGAAATCACGCCGATGGTCATGACTTGTGCAACCAACATACGTGGCTTTCCTTCAGCAGCATGCTTAGGTGCCCCTAGCGAGGTCAGGTTGATGACAGGTTCGCGTTTTTTATGTTCCCCTTGCTCCCTTAATGGCACAAACTTTGTAGCGGCACGTTGAGGAGTGGTTGTGGCGCCAATGGATGCTCCGTTCGCGGCGGAAGTGCTCAGGCTCATTTCCTTGGTGGTTGGGAGAACGACTTGTTATTTGCTTGATGCCATTTGTGCTTTTTGGCGGTTGATGAGTGCGTCGACTTGCAAGTTTTGCTCCTCTGCGGTTTTTGTGAGCCTTGCAACTGCTTTCCTCATCTGAGCCAACTGTTGTTCAATGGAGGAAGCTCCGATGGCTGTAAGAACGGCTTGGCCTTCCTTTGATGCCATTGATTTTGAAGTGTGCTTTGGATTTCTTGAACGAAGAAAGAGATGAGAGGTAGAGATAGTCCCACTGGGCGTGCCAAATCTGTGAACACGAAAATTTCCTGAAACGAAAGAGACAAGAACACGTGTACAAAGTAATATTTGTGTATTTGATTTTTGGGTTACAATCTCTTTTACAATTTGCCTCTGATTCTATCTTCGTAAGGTGTTGATTTGGTGATTTGGTTGTTGATCCAAAAGGCCGTCGGGGCTTGATCTTTGGATGAACAGTTCTTCAAGGGCCTTTGGAGGGCTTGATCTTGATGAACGAGGATGTGTGGATTTGTTGATGGGCTGCTGATCCAAAGGGCCGTCGGGGCTTGATCTTTAGGATGAACAGTAGATGATTTCCTCAAGGGCCGTTGGGGCTTGATCTTGAAGGTTGGGGATGAATGGATCTTCGAAGGGCTTTTGGGCTTTTGGGCTTGATCTTCGAAGAACGATGAACGGATCTTCAAATTGCTTTTGGGCTTGATCTTTGAAGATGGATGAACGATGAACGGATCTTCAAAGGGCTTTTGGGCTTGATCTTCGAAGAACGATGAACGCTTGCTTCAAGGGCCGTCGGGGCTTGATCTTGAAGGAGGATTTGGCGAAGAACGAAGAGAGTTTCCTTGATTCTTCGGGATTTGCTTGAGAGCGTTTGGAGTTTCAAAGCTTCAAGGCTTTTGTGTAATGTAAATTGGTGCCCCTGAAATGTATGAAATGGATTCCTATTTATAGAATTCCAAAACTTGATTTTTGGGTTTAAATAATCAGATGAAATAAATCACTTCTGCTAGGCGTTGACATGTGTCCTGTTTGATGACTTTTCTGAATTATTTCGATTTTTCGTTGATTCACACGCTACGTATAAAATTTATGTGATACATGAGCGTTGAAATTTAAATTTTTTGTCAACGTTTATTTTCACGAAATTTCGATGTCTACAGTAATGTTCTAATGTTTTTTTATGGGTAAATTACATAGTAGCCCCTCAGGTTTGAGGTCTATTACAACCCCATACAACGTCTTTAAAACATTTCACTTTCATACATCATGTACCATTTTATTTCAAAATAATACCTCCGTTAGATTTTCCGTCCATTAATCTGTTAAATGCTGACGTGGCTGTCACATTTGTGCCACGTTGTTGCTAAATGTGTGCCATGTGGCAAAAAAAAAATTTAATTCTTTTTTTAAATTAAAACCTTAATCTTCAACCTAAAAAAAAAAAAACTTAAAACCCACCCAGATCCCACCACCCCGTCCTGCACCACCCGTCATACCCCCACCATACCTGAACCCAGATCCCCCCCCCACAACAACCCCGCTCGCTCCCCCCGCGAAACCTCATAGCCTTTGAACCCAGATTTCCCCCCTCCCCCGGCGGATCCCCTTACCCTTTCGAATCACCGGTTGAGGGCCCTGGCCGCTATGTCGTCCGGTGAGAGAGATGGTTCTGTTGGGGTTGATTTTGTGGACGCCATTGAAGCAAACGAGTCGAAATTAGAGAGTACGAGTGACTTAGTGAGTAAGTGAAGTGATGGGTTTTCAGTGAAAGAACCAAGCTTTTAGGTGAGGTTGGTCTCTCACGGTGGTGAGTTAGGGCATTTAGCCAGAAGGTGAAGGGGATGCGAATTGGGTTTTGGGTTCGGGTTCGGATTGAAGCAGAGGTCCGTTTCCATGGCGATCTCGGCAAGTGAAAGAGTAGGAAAAGATGGGAGCTTGAAGCTTTTGAAGTGGGTTTTAATGGTGGGAGGTTTGTGAAATTCTCAAAGACTCAGCTGCAAAACTGCTCAGCTGCACCTTCATCACACAACAGAAATGGAGTAACGCATAAAAAAAAAAAAAAAACCCAAATCCCCTGCAACCCAGATCCCGTCTTCCCCAATGGAGGACGTGGAGGATGGGTGCGGTGGAAGGGGGAAGAAAGGGGTGGGTTGCAACGAAGGGGGGTCGGGGATTTTTTTTTCTTCTTCTTCTTCTGGGTTGCAGGTTTGGTGGGGGAGGGGAGGGGGGAAGACGAAGTGGGGGTTGCGTTTGTTTTTGGGGTTTTTTTTTTTTTTTTTTTAAATTTAGAAGGTTAAGGTTTTTTTTGCCACATGGCACACATTTGGCAGCCACGTGGCATAAATGTAGCAGCCACGTCAGCACTTAACGGATCAATGGATGAAAAATATAACGGATGTATTATTTTGCAATAAAATGGTACATGATGTATGAAAGTGAAATGTTTTAAAGACGTTGTATGGGTTGTAATAGACCTCAAACCTAAGGGGCTACTATGTAATTTACCCTTTTTTTTATTATGCTCTTATTTTGGATATGTAAATATACACTTAAAAGAAAAATGCTTTTTTATGTTTTGGATGTGACAATACTTAAAAGAAAAATGCGTTTTCACTCCAAAAAAGTATTATGTTTTTTATTTAATTATTTATTGGTTTAAAATATATTTTTCTTAACGGGTAACGGGTCGGGTCATATTACCTGTTAATATTATCGGGTCGATTTCGGGTCGGTCATTTTACCCGTTTATTTTAACGGGTATTACACGACACGACCCGTTAAGATATCGGGTATGACACGAAAACGACACGAACACGGGAAACACGACACGAATGCCAGATCTACTTACAAGTCTCAATCCAATTATATTCTAAGACTCAATCTCATCCAGCCCACCAAATGGGCTAGTAAGGGGCTTGGTTTGGTTTGGCAACTTGGAAGTTATGCAAAATCTCAATCAATTTCAAATTAACTAGTGCTTGCGACATTTGTCTTGATTTAATCTTTGCACTGAAGCCCCTTGGTGTGACATGGGGTTTTTAATTTTGCCTTCTTTTCTCTCTAGTGTATACTGGTTAAAATTTTAGAATCAATAATGCGTGCCAACCACTAATTATACTAATATTGTTTCAACTTAAGTATGTGTACAACTCGAAGTATTGGGCTGTATCACAAAAAAGTTTTGATACAATTAAAAGCCAAATTATTCAATTTATTTTATTTTATGTTAAATTGCATTTAACAATCTCAACTTCAAGGTTATTCGAGGATTATCTTATAGAAAAAGTAATACACATATAGTACGTTTGCTTCCGTTAAGCCTCACAAAGTGATTAAGTTAGACAAAAAATTAACCTAATTACCCCAGTTGGCTTATCTAATCTTATACTACCTGGTACATGCATCCACGTTGTACAATTTGACTACTCCGCCTCAAGTCCAATCAAGTCCAAAGCAAGTTTCCAAAAAAAAAAAAATGAAGTCCAAAGCTTTAAGTTGTAGGGCATGTGCTTCAACTGTATTATATGTAAATGCAATTGGTCGGCACATGCATGGCTGATGCAACCCTAGCTTAAACCTAATATCCTTGTCATTTTCCATGACTAAATCAAGCCTGCCTTTTGTCTACAAGGCATGCCCGTGCGTTGATAAATATTGTCAAGCTAGGGTGTACGGGTAATACAATGAAATTACTAACTTTATAGACGAAGGAAAAAAAATTACACCTAGTCAGGATACAAATCTTACTTTTTTAAAAACATAAACAAAAAAGATACAAGAAAAAGAAGAGGGACATAAAACCTAACTCTTCTAAAACAAATTGTAAAAGATAATAACCCGCAAAACAAGTTGCAAAGCAAATTAACAAGAAGTTCAGGCAAAAATAAATTCATCAAGAATGGGAGACAAACTTGAAGGTCCGGATGCCCAAAAAACTTGTGTGCAGTAAAGGGAGAGTCTCCAAGGGTAGAACCGGATGCCACACAAGGAAAGACGAGAGCAACCCTTAATTTCCTAATTTATTGAAAGCAACGGAAAACCATGTGTTGTAAAATGGGAAGACAATTTTTCCAACGAGTTAAGAGCTGTCAAGGAGGAGAGAAAGAGTCAAAAGAAAAGAAGATCACGTTGGAATAGTTACTTTCTAGCCACAAATTTTGATAGCCTTGCCCATGGACCAACTCCACTGCGAGGATGACAGCATGATGCTGAAAACTCTAAGAAACACCACTAAAAAAAAAATTTAACCCGTCGAATCTCGATCGACCCCACGACAAGTCGCTTTCACCCAATTATATAGAGGAGGATGCTAAAAAATAGGGACAATAGAAAGAGCATTACATAACTCAACTGAAGTCTCAAAAGAGACTAAAAGTTGCTTATCTAATGTTGGTAGAAATGATCTTTGAATGAAGGCCTAAAAATTAGACGGCTATATAACTGAAACATTATGATGTATGTTTTAAGAAGTTATCAAAATATACGTCAAAAATGTGTGTCCTGATCCTGACCATATCTATAATAAGCACTACTTGGTGAAGGACATGTATATATATATATAAGAGGCCAAAATCCCCCCTTACTTTCGGTTAGTTTAGCTGTTACCTAGTGAAGATGCTTTCTAGTACAAATGAATACAAACAAAAAATTATTAGCCCATGTTTGGTACTCATGTGGCCGGTGATGCGCACTTAGATGCGTCCATCAGTCGATATGGTCAATCGGTGTTCCACTGCAAGCAAGCAAACATGTCTCTATGTTGACTCACATTTTGTAATGTACATAAAATAATCATATCTTCCAGTGCCAAGAATCTATAGTCCCTTACTCATCATATTATATTGCTTCTGTTGTTGTCTAGTTTTGCATGTGTTAGACATGTGTGAGCTTAATAGGTCAGCTTCTAGTGACATTTTTGCATATAGAGATTGGTCTTCATTAGGATCCTATTATGTAACTCAATGATCAAAATCTTCTATTCTTTTGGTTGTTCATCAAGGATCAAATTTTTATTTATCTTTCGTGGAATTATCTTTGTAGAGAAATGTAAATCGATCATAAACGATTATTATCGTTAATTGGAACATGTTGTTGATAATATGATATTTGCACTAGAAAATTTTCGCATATATATGCTTAATACTCACGAATTGCACTATTAGTCCCTATAATTCCCTTGAACTTTCACTTTAATCCATGTAGTTATTTGTTGCATTCTCATCCTTGTAATATTGTTTTGTTTTCACTTTAGTCCGATTCCTAGACTCTTATAACTTGTTTTTTCCATCCATATTTTTGCACATCGTCTCATATGAAAAAACCCAAGTTGGAATGGCCTTATCGGTGTATCAGATCCTAATGGAATTAGTGAAACTACAAGGACCAAGATTGAAAAGAAAGTTAAAAATTATGTCACCGAAAGTGAAAATCGAAATAAATTATAGGGAACACAGACCATTTATGCAAAGGAATTCCCATTTTTTTTTCAAAAAATGGGGATTACATGTGGGGCCCACTCCACATCAAACTTCAACGATTCGAACTGTTTATTTTTGTAAGTCTTCTTTCATAGATCATTTTTACAAAAATTCAATTCAATCCGAAACTATTTGCCTATTTAATTATCAAGATAAAATTTCATTGTTTCTTATATAACAAAGTATTTGTTAATTTCTTTGAACTCAATTAGATGTCTTAAACATTTCCGATTTGGCTAATACTTTGCAAGGATGATCTATGAGGTGCAACTTGAAAAATAGACGGTACAGATAGTTAAAGTTTGATGTGGTGTGGACTTCACAACTAATCCCCATTTTTATAAAAAAAATAGGGATCCCTTCCCTTAAAGGTTTGTGTTATATATGCATCTTTATTACAATTTAATTTGAATATTTAAAAATGAAGATCTAACCACTTTCCAGAAAAATAGTTAAAAAAAATTAATATTATATGTCATCATATATGATCCCTACACTATAGGTTAATTAAATACATTCAACCTGTGATGGAGACATAATATACGGAAATAAACAAAACTTAATCTACCTATTATCCATGAAAATAGTTCAAAGAAATTTAACCTTCATACGTTTATAAACCCATACTAGTATATGTGATGATATATATGTATATAGTACTTACAACATTGATTAGCTTGTACAATTAATCTGTGCTGGAGGTAAAACAAAATATTGACTTATTGAGATACAAATTGGAAGCAAGAGAAAAGATGATAAAAATAAGCTAATATGAATAATCAATAAACATGCCTAACTCAATGAAATGGACTAAACGCAAAATATCTTACAAAATTGAAACTAAACGCAATAATATCTTACGAAATTGAACTTATGTTGAGTTTACTTTGTATATATAATTTATTTTCATAGCTTACTATTTGGTAAAATGAAAGGCAATGAGTATGAGCAACATATGTGCATGTTATGTTATAGATTGGTGCTGAATCCGTGAGTGGAATCCAAGGTGGTGTGTCATGTCATCTGTGGATATCTTAGTACTAAGATTATAATCTTGCGGATGAAGGGATAGTGTGAATGTGTTACTCCAATTATACAGAAAAGAGTAATGCCTAAGCTTGCTATGAATTATACCTCCTTATTGCTTTTTCCACTTTTTCAATTTCTTTTTTGGCCTTTATCTTTTTGTATTATTACTTTTTTCTCAGATTTTCTTTATTACTTTTCGAAGTGGTCATGTAAAAGTCGGTCATATTCTCTATGTATCCGGATTCTTCCGTTTACTTGCCCTGTTTCCCAAGCTTCATATTTGTTCTCCATGATCTCATTAATTAATAAGATGATTCATTAATCATTCATTAATCTTAGAGTGTCATATAGTTTAAAATGGAAAACGATTGATATTGGCCAACTCATGTCTTAGCTAAGGAGAAAAAAATTTGACCAGCGCATATGTTGCACAATGATGCCTAAAATTAGCACACAAACTACTCAAAAAAATGAAAATAAGATTGAATTTTCCCATTCAGAACTTTATCAAACATATTTAGTCACTTGAAAAATTAATGATCGGACACAACCCCATCAATTGAAGCTAAAGTTGTTTATTATCAATTTATCGTCCAATTGATTTTAGAATCGTAATTCGTACGTAGCACTCTAATAAAAAAATAGAGAGGTGTAGGATTTGAGGTGCTAATAACAACTTTTTTTTTTTTTTTTTTTTTTTTCAGTTTCAAATACTGAATTCGATAGTTCTAGGGGCTCGATAATGATCTAGAGTAAAACTTCCGTCAAATGGTAAGACATATTAAAATCTCACTAATTCTAGTAATTAAGTGATCATGTATACTGACAAATAATTTGATGAACAAAATGAATGACCCTAATTAGCATTATCATTAAAAGACCATCCTATTGGTAGATGGAGCTATTTAATCATTAATCTAATAACAATTAAAGTAAGATTTGGATTTGGTGGAGACGGTTAAGAGAGAGTGATCATCACAAGGGAAGATAATTGGGCTGCAAAAAGGATAACTGGTGCATGCAGTATGGTGGTACTGGTTGAGTCAAACCTAGATTCTAGCACTGAAAGAACAACATGATCATCAAATTAGAAAACTTGAAAAGTTTGGATTAAGCGTAAAGCATGTCGCCAATTTAACCAAAATTACTTTTTCTTTTTCACTTTCTTTGTTTTATCCTGATCCTATCACACTTTGCAAAAACTTAATTATTTCTGAGTTATTTAGGTTATCGTACTTGGAAGTAACATGGGGTGGAAGAAAATGGCAGCAGTTGGCAGTGGCATGGCACCTGTGGAAGTCCAGCTGTTCAAGCGTTTAAGAATTAAGCAATGTATTTATGAAAGTGATCAATGTGAAGAAGTTTTCCTAGTGTGATTGTTGCATAGTGCCACATATTGTTATCAGTTCATATATAAATGTTTTAACACGTGAATTTATTTATTAATAGTATATATTACGCTTATGATGTATCACTCATATTATGCTAATCTCTCATCATGAGGCAAATTGATAATAAGGAAGTGGCTCAATTCATTATAAGCTCTTATAGAGTTTAATACATTTCTTCACACTAATACCATATATTAGCTGACATGAAGCACGTGAGATCACTACATTTCACATGTGAATTCACTTACTCTGATACTATAAAAGTTAAAATTTACTGTATATTTTGTTGGCTATAGAGGAAATAACCCTTCTTATAATTCGTGATAGAATTTCTCAATTTTTCGATATAAGAGCATCTCCAAATGAGACATCAAATTCAAAACATCAAATTCTAATTTGATGGCTAACTTGACAATTTGATATATTGTCAAGGTTTTCCTTTTACCAGATATGTCAAAATTAATTGCTTTATTTATGTTTTTCTAATAATAAAAGTTAGGTTGTTGTTGGTTTAAAAATAATACTTAAATACGTTAACATTTAAGGTAAGACAAGTGAAATGCCTTTGGAAATAGCAAAAATCATATTTGAAGGCAGCTTCAAATTTGACATATATTTGTTCATATCAATTTAACCTCCTTTTCTATGTCAACTTTGACATCTCAATTAGAATAAATAATACTTTAGTTATTACTGTTATATATTTATATGATATTTAATATCTTCTTTGAAGATGGTCTAAAATGTTTCTTTACATTCTTACAATTTGCAAATATTATATACTTGAGATTAAACTATGTGAAGTGTTGTAGTCATACTAAAAGATTTCTCACTAGTGTCGAATGTGTAGTTTTTGGATAAATATGGAGGGTGAGACGGTTTCAAAAAAAAAAAAAAAAAAACATATGGAGGGTGAGACTGAGAGAGGGAGTATCAACTATCGAGGAACATGTCTCCTTGATTAGCGTGTGAAAGAAAGGATTTGGTGTCTTAAGCTTGTCGTTTGCCTTTTGAATAAGAAGTAGGATTCCCTACCATTCTATAATCATATCCTTTCATTTCCTCATCTCACACTATTATTTTTATCTTATTCTTTATATAAAAATTTCAAAACAAGATGTAAACGTGGCGTAATCGTAACCGTTTAAATAGAAAAAGATGAAAACAAAAAGATATTAAGTAGGGAAAGAATCCTACTTTTAATGATGCGATCGTCTTCACTCTTCGGTGTCGATGGAAGAAGTTCTGGGATTCTTTATGGAAAAAGTTTGAACATCTGTCTGCTGCTCCCATGCAGTGGCAGTTTGACTCAGCCCACAAAGCACCATTCCCAGATCTCATGCAGCCATTGTCTTTAGCTTAGCTGCTCAGTGGAAATCACTTTCCTTACTGTATAATCTCAATCTTAATCGTGGATTAAAGCTTAAACCTTAAAACAATTTTATCTGTTAACATAATCATCAGTAGTGGGCTACATCCCCGATGTTCAATCGTTTCCCAAATAATTAGTACAATTATTATATTATTAATTTATTATTGTCATTAACTTATTAACAATTGATATAAAGCTAAAAGCTGCTGCTATAAACAGTTTTAACGCTTCCCTCTCAGTCTCTCCAAGCAGTCCATTCATTCGGTCTCCAATAACTATTTGAATTGACAAATTATTTTAATTTTTTTTTGTATTTAAATTTTTTTTTTTTATTAAAAAAATCCAAGTACACAGAGTAAAATAATGTGTGCCCATTTAAATTGGTGGAACTAGGGTTTTAAATTACTTGGTATGGGGTGAGACAGTTGAATTCAAAATGGTAAAATACTAAAAATTTATATGATAATATTTGAGAATTTCTTGTATATTCATTCATTTTTAAAGTGGAGTATATATATAGGAGTTACAATTGATATTACATATGCACTTCGTCAATGTGGGACAACAGACCACTATTTACACTTTAACTAATATATAAATATATAACTCGCAACACTTCTCCTCAAGTTGGAGCAAAGATGTCACGCATGCCCAACTTATCAAGCGAGTTGGAAAACACACTATTAGACACAACCTTAGTAAGCATATCAGCAAGTTGAACTTGAGATCCCACAAACGGAAAAGTAATAATTCTAGCATTCAATTTTTTCTTGATGAAATGTCGATCAATCTCCACATGTTTTGTTCGATCATGTTGCACTGAATTATGAGCAATCTCAATAGCAGCCTTGTTATCACAATGGATTTTCATAGCACCCTTGAGTTTAAATCCAAGATCTCTCAACAATTTTTTCAACCACAACAACTCACATTCACCATGAGACATACCACGAAACTTAGCTTAAGCACTTGACCTAGGCAAAACTTTTTGTTTCTTGCTTCTCCAAGTAACTAGATTACCACCCACAAAAGTAAAGTATCCAGATGTAGATCGCCAGTCAGTGATAGAACCTGCCCAATCTGCATCTGTATACTCTTCTACATTCAAATGACCATTCATGGAAAAAAAAACCAAGCCTCTGCTAGGAGCCATCTTCAAGTACCTCAAAATACGGATTACTACATCCATATGAGCTTCACTAGGTGAGTGCATAAACTGACTTACCACACTAACTGCATAACCAATGTTAGGGCGAGCGTGAGACAAATAAACTAATCTCCCCACAAGCCTCTGATACCGTTCCTTATGAGTAGGAACTTGATCCGGAAATAAGCCAGACGATGATTCTGCTCAATCAGAGTATCAACAGATTTGCAATCTAACTTACTTGTTTCAGCTAATAAATCAAGAACATACTTCTATTGAGGCAAAAAAATACCATGATTAGATCATGCAACCTCGATTCCAAGAAAATACTTCAATTCACCCAATTCTTTCATCTTAAATTCAGTAGCTAAGTACCTTTGGAGGCGTTGTACCTCCGCCTGATCATCACTAGTCACTATCATATCATCAATATAAATAATCAATGCAATTAGCTTACCATTTCGTCTCTTTAGAAACAAAGTATGATCTGAATGACTCTGAAAATACCCAAACTTCTTCATTGAACTTGTAAACCTCCCAAACCACGCTCTAGGAGATTGCTTCAAACCATATAAAACCTTTTGCAATCTGCACACAATATATTTTTCAGGAGATATACCGATACCAGGTGGGAGATCCATATAAACTTCCTCATTAAGATCACCATGAAGAAAAACATTCTTAACATCAAGCTGCAGTAGGGGCTAATCCTGATTTGCTAGTAAAGACAGAAGAACACGCATAATGTTAAGTTTGGCAACATAAGCAAAAGTCTCTTGATAGTCCACATCATAGATTTTAGTATAACCCTTAGTAACTAATTTGGCTTTGTACCGGTCAATAGAACCATATGCTTTATGCTTAATAGTGAATACCCATCTACATCCAACAGCTTTCTTCCCGTTTGGCAACGGAACCAAAACCAAGTGGAATTCTTTTCCAAAGCTTCCATCTCAACAGTCATGGCATTAACTCACCTAGGGTTAGACAAAGTATCCTGCAATTTTGTTGGAACTGATACACTATATAACTGACATATGTAAGATGCATATGGTTTGGACAAATGATGAGTAGACACATAGTTGTTGATAGGATACTTGGCTTTGGCATGCATATCAGGCTCATATTTTTAAGTTTTCCACGATTAACTCGTGAAGGCAACTGATAAGTAGAAGAATCATCAAAATTTACCTTATGTGTGTCATCATTTTGTACCAAACCATTAGAAGAATCATCATTGGACAACCATCAACAAACAACTTGTTAGTCATATCAGTAATAGGCAACTAGTCATCAAAAGGCAATTCGTCAGACATATCAACAACAAGCAACTCGTTGGGCACATCTGACGGGTCGTCAGTAGAAACAGTATCGAAAATGACTGATCACCATCTATAGCCGACTGGTCAGTATCACGTAGCATAACAGGTTCTGTCTCCAACTTTGCTTGTAACACATCATCCATACCATCTTTTCGAATCTGCACTTCACTCCCCTTCTCCCCCTAGAGTGGGGAGTCGGAAGAGGGCTTCACAAAATACGGAACATCCTCATGGAAGGTGACATCCATTGTAATATAAGCTTTATGAGTCGGAGGATGATAACACTTATAATCTTTCTGATTGTTAGCATATCCAACAAATACACATCGGAGAACACATGCATCAAGTTTACTCAGTTGATGAGTGTAGACATGCATATACGCCACCACACACCCAAACACCTTTGGAGGAAGTTTGGATACAGAAACAGGAGAAACATGTTTTTGTAGCACATCAAACGGTGTCTAAATATCAAGAACCCTACTTGGAACTAAGGTTCTAAAAGACGCTAGACGCTAGTCGGGCGGCGGGTTGGGGCCTAGCGCCTAGGCAGGGTCTAGGCGGACTAGGCGGATTTAAGTAAATCCATTATATTTCGTGTAAATAAGTGTCTGTTCATACTTAAAATATTTCTAATTTCATCATAAACTACAAAATAAAATGACATATGTATTATGAAGTATTGGAACATAATGAAAACATAGGGAACAAACATATAATGTGTGCTAATTTAAGTATTCAACAAGTCTCTTACAATTTATTGAAAAAAATTAAATGCAAATTGAAAGTTATCAATTTTCTGTCTAAGTGAGTCGCAACCTAGGAGGGTTTGGGCAGGTGCCTAGGAGGTCTAGGCGGGCGCCTCAGCTGGTCTAGGCGCCCTTTCTTAATTTTCAAACGCCTAGGCATTAATCGGGGTGGTGACCTGCCGCCTAGTGTCTAGGCGGCGCTAGGCAGAGATTTTTAGAACAGTGCTTGGAACACGATTTATCAAGTACACAACAACCAAAATAGCATGACCCCATAAATGATTAGGAACATATTTTTCCAACATCAAGGAGCGAGCAACCTTTATTATTTGACGATTCTTCCGTTCGGACACACCATTTTGTAGGGTGTAGTAGTCGTCTGGTGAATAATACCATGATAAAAAAAAAGCATGCCAAAGTTTGATGCACATATTCTCCTCCGTTATTAGACCTGAAGACCTTAACTTTGGTCTGAAATTGAGTAGACACTACTGCACAAATTTTTTGAAGAAGTAAAGGGACATTACTCTTATTCTTCATCAAGAACACCCAAGTTAATCGAGTACAGTCATCAATAAAAGTAACAAATCAACGAAATCCATTAGAAGTAACCTTCACTAGACCCCACACATCATAATGTATCAAATCAAATGGCAAAGTAACTTTAGAATCACTTATGGGAAATGAAGCACGATGACTCTTAGCCATGACATATGTTTCACACTTGAACTCTAAAGCACTACAAGTGTGAAACAAAGAAGGAAATAGATGCTTTATATAACTGAATGATGGATGTCCTAAACGTCGATGCCACAACCAAATTTGATGTTTGTCATCCACTTTAGCACTTAGAACTTGATGATTATTTGAACCTGAAGCAACAATATCCTCCATAGTCAAGATGTACAAACCCCCAATTCTTTTACCACGACTAATTATCTTCTGAGTTTGAATGTCTTGAAAATAACAATACGTGGGGTAGAAGTGAGCGAAACATTATAAGGTATCGAGTAGTTTTCCTACCGACAAAAGATTGCACTTAACATTAGGAACAAGTAAAGCATGGACCAGTGATAAGGTCGGAGTGAGAGAGATAGTGCCTTCACCCTTCACAGGAAAAGATGATCCATTTGCATTAGTAATATACGGATCACGAACATAGTCACGTAACTCATCAAACACTTTAGGGTCACCAGTCACATGATCAGTGGTCCCAGTATCAAGTATCCATATATTTGTTCCACCAAAATGAATAACAACACTATGATTATATTAAGCCATTTAGATAAAACACGAACAATAAAGGCACAAAAGATACGCAGCGGAATTAAGACAATTTACCAGAACATTGTAGTAGAATCACTATTCTGGCACTGCAGTAATGCACTGTTCACGACACTGTAGCAAGGCACTATTCTCGGTACTGTAACACAACACTTTTTTTTTTTTTTTTGGCACGATACTAAGAAAAGTAGGCACAAAATTAAAGCACACAGGTCACCAAGAGTGAATTGTCCCCTACAACACTGATATTGTCCTCAACTTGGTAATTACCACCTGCACAATCCGTCAGATATGGGGTTTTATCACAAAAGGTCTCGGTGTTAGTTGAAGTGGGGTTAGGATATTTAAACTCTTATTTTCTCATTGATACGGTCGATGTGAGACATTTCAACACATCCCCTCATGTGGGACTCAATTAGTTGGTCACACGTGAGATATCTACGCATCGACAACCACGTGGAGCCAAGGGGATTCACCCTACACGCGGGGCCAAGGGAACCCACCATCATCGCGCGGGGCCGAGGGAACCCCCCCATTACGTGACAGTACATTACGGGCCCGCTCCCTAACTATAATACCAAGTTGAATTAAACATGATAAAATAGAAAATATATATATGTATATATATACACACACACACACACATATATACAATATTTGAGAATTTTTTGTATATTCATTAATCTCCAAAGTGAAATATATATATAAGAGTTACAATTGATATTACATATGTACTTCGTCAATGTGGAACAACAGACTACTGTTTACAATTTAACTAATATATAAATATATAACTCGCAACAGAGACTACATGAGATGGGTTAAGAGTGACAATTAGTTAGAATGTAAATTTAATTTACATTCAGGAAAGAGGAAACTACACGAACTAGGATGGACTTTGCCATGGCCAAGATCATTGGTTGTGCTTTACATTCAGGAAAGAGGAAACTACACGAACTAGGATCATTGGTTGTGCTTGTGCGCCTGAGTCATGCTAGCAGATTATCTGAACTTGAACAATCTATGTAACTAGTGTGACGCGAAATGCTAGTAAAGTGTACAACCATTGATGTTTGTCACACAGATATGCGACTGTGCTTGGTGTGGATGATAGCACAACTCATTTGTTTAGGGAGAGTTTTTTTTTAAAAAAAAAAGTACTTATTTTTTTTATAGCGTGAGACTTGTACACACATCTTGAAATGTTACCATGACATTTGGGATCAATAACTCAACATCATGTATAAATGTTAAAATACATGACATCAACGTTATTCGTTTAAAATACTAAAATAGCATGTCTCTGGTTATGCTATTATGCTTTTTGAACCACTTATAAGGGCTTATTACTATTAAACCCAAGAATTATGAATTTATGCAATTTTTCTTTCATGATGCATTCCATTAGTTAGTGATTCAAAAAATCAACAATTACATCTAGTAGATATGGATCTAATAGATAATTTCCACGGTTTGTGTAAATCCTATACCACTGAGTGTTACGTACCATTATAGTCAGACCTAAATTTATGATCTTGCAACCTGCTATCTTAGTATCAATTATCATTTCATTTTCTATGAGGAGATTTTTTTATGGTTCCATCGGAGTATCAGATATGTTTTTCTAACTTTTAGATTCTTGGTAAAAAAAATAAGTCTATATACCACAGCATAGAGGCCTGAAAATACAAAATACTAGCCCAAAACTTACTAGAACTTTTTTTTTTTTTTTTTTTTTTTTGGGGGGTCAAAACTCCCTTATTAAAGGAAAACTAACGAAAAGAGCTTGAAAACTTTGAGTTTTAACGATAAGGACAAAATAAAGGGTAAAGTGAATAGTACCAGGTTTGACTTTTTAGTGTAAAAATGTTGTTTTTCGTTAAAGTAATGGGTGTGTATTTCCTATCTTCCAGTAACCCAAAACAAACAATGTGTACACAAACTTAGTAATGCTGGATTTGGTTATTTACAAAGCGACGTGTCCTCGACTGACTTGTCTTGCTGAATTTTCTGCATAAAATCTCTTCAATGTTTTTATCGTTAGGATTTCAGAGAGACGGGTTAGTAGTTCACAATTAATCACTAATACTGTTTCAATTTAACGACCTACATAGTTATATACGTGTTACGTTTTATCATCAAAATCTTCAATATAACTCAATACAAAACTATTTAACAGTCAAGTTAAAGCATGTGCACCACATAATTTATTGCTTTTTTCTTTTTCTTGTAATTCAATTGAAACAGCAGAGAAGATATTTGGCTACAAAATTAAGGAGGAGATACGATCCTAAGTCATATGACTGTTTTGTTCAAAAGAAAAAACGAAGTCATATGACCGTATGAGTCACATGACAAGGACAAAGGAAAGTGCAAATCAGCTTCCTTCTTCCAAATTCTGGAAAGCAAAACAATAATTTAGACAACTCATCCGCATCCATTTTATTTCCTTTCCTTTGGGGTTTTGATATTAGGCAGCTTCGCAACCATTTGGTCCGCTGCTGGGGCCCGAAGAGGTCCGGCCCGAATCTAAAGGGCCAAAGCTGGACCCGGCCTGGCCTGGCCTGTACCTTGGCATGATCGGCTTAACACGATTTTGTTTAGCTAACGCCACCTGTTATATGATTCATCTCTCTCTTGTTGAGGAACAAGTGGACTAAGTTTTCTTGACTCATTCATGAGAATAGGGAGAGGTTAATTCTTGAATTAGAGAGAGATTTTTCAAGGTGCGGGAAACACAGTTTGATACATTAAGTATCACAATAAATTTGTAATTGTTACAATTAGTTTATCACACTGTGTTTCTAGCACACTAAAAAATATCTCGAAATCAAAATATAATAACAACACTTGTGCAATCCAAAGTAATGAACCTTATTAATTTAATGCTTGTCACATAGTGAGCAACATGTTACAAAGAGCGACCATCAAACTCGTACGGGTATTCTATCAAATCATTTTTCTTCATCATGGATGCATATTTCTCTAGTGAACCTTGTTTCTTCTTTTGTACAAGTTACAAAGAGAGACCGTCAAAACTTGTGAGAATAAACATTTACCACCTTTCTAGAACCATTGAATCGAGCAAACATTATGATTTTCGTACTCCATTTCGACCTTCTACCGTCTTATTTTCTATTCGTTGATTCTCTTTTAATTTATTCAATCCATTAATTAAAAAAATAAAAATAAAATCTAGTGGTAAAAACAAGAGCACAAAAATCACTCCTTTTCTTTGATTAATTAGTGTTATAAAGCTTAAGCAACCGACCCATTAAAGTATCACATATCCAATATCCATAACACTGAATCACTGCTACACCCGGCAGGCATGCCAATCCGAAACCTAATGAGTTCACGTTCATCGTGTCGTGGTGCTTCTATCACGCGACCACATCATGAAGCCCCATGTGACGATCCAACGGCCTTTAATCCCATATTAAACAAAAGTGGAACCCACCACTGATCCCCTGGACCAGCGTGGGCGGTCATGATGAAACGAAAAACAAATACCAGCCAACAGTAAAACGCACAACCCATTAGCATTTAGCTACAGGCCTACAACGTTCCATCTTTTCTTTATATTCTGCTTACTCTACAAGCTTCGAAACTCATCTTTTTTAACGTTCACGCGCAACGATTGTGTTTTCTTGTCTGATATAGAACCCTAGAGTTGCAGAAGATCGAGATCAGAGAGAATGGGAAAGGATAGGAAGATTGGAGTGGCGATGGACTTCTCGAAGAGCAGCAAGAACGCTTTGGAATGGGCGATTGCCAACTTGGCTGACAAAGGTGACACCCTTTATATCATCCACACCAACCCCAACTCCCTCGACGAGTTCCGCACCCAGCTCTGGGCCCAATCCGGTTCTCGTAAGTACACTTATAATTTCGTAGATGTGAGTTAGGTCAGTTAGCTAGTTCATCTTATCCTTCTCGTCGATCAAAGTATTTTAGTCTCTGGAACAAATGTCTATTCTAAATATGCCATTTGAAAATGAGTTTATATTAAACTCGCTTACAAAACGTATTGACATGTTATTGATTCAACGTCGACACGCATAAAAATTTCTGATCTAATCATTGTATGTTTTGTGTGTTTATAGGTAAAAGTTTGAAGCTTTGATAGTATTGGTTATGTATCTGATCTGGGATTTTTTGCTTTTTGCAGCTCTGATTCCATTGACAGAGTTTAGGGAGCCTGAGATTATGACGAAGTACGGTGTCCAAACTGATATGGAAGTTCTTGACACACTCGACACTGCTTCCAGGCAGAAAGAGGTTTGCTTTGATTAATGGCATGATTTTGATCTGGGTTTTGATTAGTCATTTTTTTGTGCTTGATATTTGATGGGATTTAATTTGCAGGTGAATGTTGTGACAAAATTGTATTGGGGAGATGCAAGGGAGAAGCTGCTTCAAGCAGTTGAAGATCTGAAGCTGGACTCTTTGGTCATGGGGAGCAGAGGCCTTGGCACCATCAAAAGGTATCTATGCAGTTTTCTTGAATCTTATATGGAATTGAAAATTGGAGCATTGATCTGAATTTTATATGGAATTGAACTTTGGTAACTGAACTAAAAATCTGTGAGAATTGGTTTTTCGACTTTGTCACAACGTAGAGTGCTAGTCCTTTTAGGTAACACCGCAAGAGTTTCTATTCAAAATAGCACAAATAAAAGACGGAAGTTCTAACAGAATTATCCGAAACGACTATTACTTCACACTATGATAAGTTTAGGGAAGAATACAAATGGTTTTTTATTTTGGACCATGCTCCAATTTTCTCTTTTAGTTTTATAGTTTGAGTTTCTTAATTAATTTGGGATTATATGTTTAATCTATTTTGTTTTGTGGAAATTAAACAGGATCCTACTGGGGAGTGTGAGCAACTATGTGCTCACGAATGCTCCAATCCCTGTGACCATCGTCAAGGACCCAAGCATGCAACACCATTAAAATTGTATTATCGATAATTAATTACAAACTTGGATCTGGTTTTTATAATAATCTGTCATTATTTTCGACGTTGGCATTTCTTTGATTCTGATGTTTTTGTTTTGAAGATGAATGCATTTGGTTTTGTGTATTAGTTTAGTTATTCAATCATAGCCATCCCAATTGACCACAAGACACGGTTCAATGAACATCTTTGTCTCATTGTCATTGCGCGCATTTATGGATTTATTGCATTTCTTTGCAAGAAACAAGTCATGCCAATCTGTCAATTGTCGAATTCTATCAGTGCTCTATCTTCACTATGAGGTCGTTTAAGGCTCGAGTTGAGGTTTTATTTTAAAATCAATTCTCAAAATTTATTGGTAGAGGGGAGCGACTCTAGCCCATTATAAAGTACATGCAAAGTTTTTAAATCTTTAGCAATCGAAATTCACAATTCAACTACATAATACGATGGTTGCTTTGAATGAATATTTAATAAACAAATTCAAGATATAACAATCTAGAATTTTTCTTGTAATTTTATTCACGAGCTATGAAATGCTTGTAAAGCATCTATGTCGAACTTGCGCGACTAAGGATGAGGCCAATTAGGTTATCTGTAGGAGGCAGAGTTTCCTTAACGACACTGTGATTGACAAACTCATCACACCAATCCCAGAGCTTCGGACATTTCTCTTTGCTCAGCAGATCCAACTCCAAAGCTTCTTGAGCTGGTTTAAGCCAGTGGCCTATCAAGTTAGCAGCAATGTCTACGAATCCAATAGTCTCCCCCAGAGACTTGTTGTCCTTGAGCTCAGTTTCAAGTAGTTTTAGAAGCTCACGCGCTTCGTCGACCGCCTTCTCACGGTCCTCCTTCTCAAAGAAAGCTTTGATTATTCCCGGCTTGCACTGAACATAAATAAAAACAAACAAAATAGACGTATTCTTATGTTGTCAGACTGTACGCCTTAAGGTGTAACAAACATTCCAGTAAGAATCAACATAATCAATGATTTAGGTTTACTGTTGAGCAACGCAAGCGTGCATTTTATGTTGAATTGCATACAAAATGATTAAACTAAAACATTAATCCCTACCTTTTCATCAATGAAGCGAGCCCAGAAGCGTGCATTGGCTCTTTGGTAAGGGTCTTGAGGCAGAATGGGAGAGCCCTGATGCTTCCAAGTCTCGTCAATGTATTCCACAATAACGAGGGACTCCGCGATTGGTTTCTCATTGTGGACAAGCACAGGAACCTTCTTGTGAACGGGGTTGTATTTGAGCAGCAAAGCACTCTTGTTCTGCAGGTCCTCTTCATAAGATTCGGCTTTCACGCCCCTCAGTCTCAGAGCTACGTCCACTCTGTGACATAACGAGCTTCCCCAAATCCCAAACTTCTTCACTTCCTCAGCCATGATATGTTACAGCGGTAGTAGTATTTGTCTGTGCAGACGACTGGTTTTTTCTTCTGATTTTATAAAGGTGCGGATTTATAAAATAGGTGAATGACGAGTTTATGCACATAAAATTAGTTGACTAATAACACTATGTGCCAACAGATCCACTCATAAATCACATGAACGGCATACAGCTTGTCTGCTGTCTGATTCTTTATAAGTATTAGTTTGCAATTGGCTGATTTTATTAGGAACAATGGTTAGAGATGTACTTAGTTTATTTAAGAATATTTATTAATAATTACAACTGGGTGATATTAAAAGAAAATACTTTGGTCACACAGTTACTTTTCAGTAAACCTTTGTTTTCTGTGACATCATAGCGAACAAGGCTGTAGATGTCGAAATTTCGATGAAATTTGTTCACCAACACATTAAAGTTTCGATATATTAGAGTATACATGGCATACGTCATCTGTCTCACAAATCGTACACATGGATGTGACTCATCAAAATCGGACGAGTCATCAAGAATGATACATGTCAACGATTGGTAGAAATTAATATTTGATTTTAATTTAGATTAAACAAATTAATTAATTTAAATTAAAACAAATAGAATGCCAAATTGGGCAAGATTGATTATTTGATTTAAAAATCAAATAATTGATTAACTGATTGATTGATGGAAACAAATCATGATCCAAGCCACAAATCAAATCCTGGTTCTTTCGTCAATTAATCAAGCTCACAATCAAGGCCAAACCCGTAGGCAAGACTAGGGAAGTCTATAAATAGAAGACTCCAAGGCAAAGGAAAAGAACTTAGAAATCATTCAAGCACCCAGACACTGCCAAAGCTCAAACAGCCAAATTCCCAAAACACTCTGACGAATTCAGAAAGCTTCGAAGAATAATCAAGCACTACTACCCTTGCCGATCCTTCAAATCGCCAAGACCCAAAACCTTGCGGCAACCGTTCATTCGAGATCAAGTCATTGCGACCCTCAGATCAACAACTTACACATCTACACATCTTTCGGAGATCGAATTAGAGGAAACTTGCAAATAAAGATTGTAACGTTACAAATTCATTAATGCAAATTTATTTTGTATATATGTTCTTGTCTCACTTAGAGCACTTCCACCGGAGCCCCAATGGCCCAGCACCCAGTCCAAAAACCCTCCTAGGACCCAGTCCATGCACTCCAGCCCGCCCACTTGCCTGGCACCCAGCCCAAGCCAGGCAACAACCCAGTCCATTTTTGACAGACCAATGGACCAGCCTATTTGGCTGGTGCGTGTGTTACACTCGCGAGTGGGGGCGAGTAGGAGACAGGTTGCAGGTGGCGGGGCCCGCTGTCGGGCCGCTTTTTCTTCACCCGGAAGTGGGCGACGTGGCCCTCTCAGTACCGTTGGATTTCCAACGGTAAAAAAAATTTGAAATTTTCTTTTAACCTGGACCGTTGGATCACAGATCAACGGTCCACGATTTTTCACCCAAAAAAAAAAAAAGGCCCAATGGTCAGAATTATGACCGTTGGCCACGTGGCAGCGTCAGGGCTGTTGGATTTGAATATTTTTCAAATCCAACAATCCAGATTAATTAATAACATTAAAAATAATTAAAAATTATTTAAAAAATAATTAAAAATACAAAAAAAATTTAAAAAATACAGATTTTTTTTTTTATATAAATACCTAACCTTCATCTTCCACCTTACACCACATTTCATTATTTTCTACACTTTCTACATTTCAATATTTTGTACACTTTGAGAGAAAAATCTATGCACAAATCTTAGCGAAAATCTATGCACAAAATAGTACGTTCGGATAATGACACGTGGCGTGACGAGATTGGTTAAAAATCCTATCCGTAATTAAAACTATTTTTTTTATTATTTTATAAAAAAATTAATAATATTTGAAATGGGCTGGGTGCCAGCGCATTTTGTAGGGGTGGAGATTTGGGCCATCGCATTTTTAGATTGGGTGCCAGCACATTTTTTTTAGGGGTGGAGATGCTTTGGCCTATTACTGTTCATTGGGGTCTATTACTGTTCATTTGAGTGGATAAATACGTTGGTTGCTGGCACCCAGTCTTAGGGGTGGAATTGCTCTTATTACAAGATTTTCGTGTTTTTTTTTTTTTTTTTGAACAGAGGCATATGTATTACTAACACACAGAAAATATACACATAGGCACACTAAAGGCCCAAACAAAAAACAAAAACCAGCAAAACACAAGCCCAAACAACACAGTACCCCGGGCCAACCAAAAGGTGAAGCCCAAAACACCCACGAGAACAGACGCCAGAAATTGGGACACCCGCCGCCGCCGCTCTCGATCCGACCAAACCACGTCCACAGCCAAGCAGCTCCAGAAGATGTTCAGCATCTCAACACGAAGAACGATCCGCACACAGCAGAGGAAGAGGAGGAAGTTCACGGGGACCCACGAACAACGCTGCCACAACAGGCAGAGACAGTGAAAGGGTGGTGGTGCGGAGCACCCGAGCCGGTGAGAACACCGGAGCTCAACGCACCCTCTCGAAATACCGCAGCAAAACGCGGTTTAGAAGCAGTTGCATGCCGAATCAGAGATGAAGGAGGAGGATCGCCGCTGGGGGAAGGAGTGCATGGCCAGATCGGGAAGGGAAACAGGGGTGAAAGGAAAAACACAGGCGAAAGCACAAAGGAAAGACAGAAGAAGGAGAGGAAGAGGAACAACAGACAGAGGAACAGACAGAGAAGGAGGGAGGGGAAAAGGACGACCGACTCCAGCCGAAGCCAGAGTCGGCGTCGGAGAAAAAGGGTACACGGAAACCCTCACCAACACGGGAGGGAAGATACTCTCACAGAGGGAGAGAGG
Organism: Cotoneaster glaucophyllus; assembly: GCA_036320875.1. NCBI lineage: Eukaryota > Viridiplantae > Streptophyta > Magnoliopsida > Rosales > Rosaceae > Cotoneaster > Cotoneaster glaucophyllus. Next base: position 8,291,211 of record CM070067.1, read on the forward strand.
GTCTCTCACAGAAGGAGAGAAATTTATGTCAACTTTTTGGATTGATTTTCGTGTTTATAAAGGCATTACAAATAAGCATCAAAATTTGTCATTAGTGCCACAAAATTTACAATAGTCAAATATTAAGAATGTACTGGATGGTTTGTTGAATCCTGATTTTGTAGAGGTGTGAATTTATAACATAGGTGGATGACAAGTTAGGATGACAAGTTTATGCATGTAAACTTATTTGATTAGTAACATTACGTGCTAACAAATCCGCACATAAATTGCTCCTCACAATTTCTGTGTTAACTTTATAGACGTAGTTAACATCTGTCTATAAATTCATTTTTCGATATCATAAAAAACGATAAGAGGAAATCACATGATTCACATGATCGGCGTACAACTTGTCTGCTGTTTGAAATGTGAGTATTAGCAATAGGCCGATTTTAAGGAGTAATGATCATAGATGTACTTGGGTTTTTTTTTTTAAGGATATTCATTAACAGAGTAAATTACATTTTACCACCTCAATTTTAGGTTACATAACAAATTCATACCTTACCTTTAAACATTGCAATATCATACATCAACTTACGATTCATTGCAATGTTAGACATTCGTTAAATTTTAAGTCAATTTGGTTGTTAAATAATGACGTGGCAGGCACATGTTATACTTCCATGCCCAAATGTGAATGTGAATCTGAATTTGAGTAAAGGACAAACGCAGTTGCGCTACTCAATTTAACAACTAGGTCAGTATGGGTACCCGTCGGTTCAACAAATGGGATATATTTAGCGAATGAGATTAATCACACTTCATTGTGGACAAATCAGTAGCGTGGAGTTTCAGTGGGCGATCGACTCAAAACCTAATTCCTTATTTTTAGGATTGTTTTGGAGCCATAAATGGTGTACATGTTGATGCTTCAATACCTCCTCCTGATTGAGTACCATATATTGGTAGGAAAGGAAGACCAACTCAAAACGTCATGGCCGCGTATAATTTTGACATCAATTCACATCTGCTTGTACTAGATGGGAAGGCACTGCACCTGAACAAGGGTTTTTCTATCAGTTCTAAGATGCCGGAGTGTGAATTTTCCTAAGCCTCTGGGTGGTAATCCTTTATTCTTAATTCTTAATTCTGAAAATTTTATAAATCCTTTCACTTTTGGAAATAATAATATTGTTTAAACAAATTTTACATTTAAAAGGGAAGTATTATTTGATAGATGCATGGTACCCACAAATGAGAGGGTGTTTGGGACCATTTAAAAGACGAAAGATATCATCTCCTAGATTTTCGTAGGAGTGGCCAACTAATGGGGCATAAAGATGTATTCAACCATAGACATTCTTCTCTTAGGAGCGTCATTGAGCATACATTTGGAGTATGAAAAAAAAAAAGATGGGCAATTTTAAGGGATATCCTAATTATTCGTTAAATAAGCAAGTGAAGATTGTCATTGCTATAATGGCTCTTCATAACTACATAAGGATGCATTACGAGCATGATAAGTATTTTGATTACCCCGAAGACTTTAGTGAAGAGAATGATAGTGATGGTGACGAAGAAGAAGACCAAAATCATCATGATCAAAGAGAGATGGAAGCATTAAGAAATAGCATAGCATCAAGTTTGATGCATGCATCTAATTAGATTATTTTGTATATTGAACAACTTTTACATATTTACATTTTCAAGTATGTATTATATAATTGACGATATTTCAATTAACTCGAGAATTTTAGATTATTATTCTATTTGATAGTATTTTAACTACCTTATTTCAATATTTTAAAGTAATTTTGTCGTAATAATTATTTAGAATTGGAGCTAGGTAAAGTAAGACAGAGGAAAAAAAATTAACAAATTAACTAGTATTTTAACTACCTAGTTAAATTAATAATACATTTAGCAACATATCTTTTTTGGTTTTTTTACGCAGAAACAACAGTTTTATATAAAAGTTTACCAACATTCTAAAATTGCTTCTTTTTTTTTTTTTTTTTGTTGCTAAAATTACTTTCACCACTATAGTTTACCAAACACTTACCTATTTTTTTCATAACCGTTTATTCTCACAGCACATCAGAAACTGTTTTGAAAAAAAAAAAAGACACACAAGAAACCCCAAGCTAGCCTATAGTCAACAATAATGTTCAGTTGTCAAACTAATGTTGTATGACTATTAATTATATGAGACAACACATCAAGAAAAATCAACTTGATCAATGCTTAAGAGTTTGTGACATGAACATTTTATGTAACTAGACATATGTTTTCAAGTTGTTAATCTAGAAATATTTCACACTAGAACTAACTTGATCAACAATTCATATTTTATAGCATAAACCTTTTATGCTACCATAATATTATGTGAGTTCAGATATGTATTGTCAGATTTAATTCAGACTACACAATTACACATTTCAAACAAGATTCAACTTAATATACTTATTGCACAATCACCATGCACATGCTTATATTGATAGATTATTACTCTAAAATATACATTCATGCTATAATCAACTTTATTAAAAATAACCTTAATTACCAATGATTTAGATTCACCGTCTAGCTAGATAACTTTTCTCATATACTTAATGCACAAAGATTAATGTACTCAAGAATGACCAGGGACTCAGCTATTGGTCTGTCATTGTGCAGGACCACGGGATTCTTCTGATAAACCGGGTTGGATCCGGATTACAGAAGCTAAGCACTCTTTTTGTCAGGGCCTCCTCAACGTATTCATATTTCACACCTTTCAACTTCAGAGCTATTTCCACTCTACTGAATTGGCTTCCCCAAACCCCCAACAGCATTACATCATTGAAACTTGGTGCTCTTTGATTTGAAGGATTATGTTAACGTTTATCTAATTATTATTTCTTTGACATTAAAAAACGATAAGTTGGGAGACAAGATGAGCATATCTGCTATAAGGCCATTGGTATTCTATTAGATGGTATGTAGCACCAAGTAGCACATAAAATAAATAGTTAAGATTGAAATAGACGATTTAATAATTGTAGAATCGAATCTAACGGCTAAAATAGAATATTGAGTGCTATGTTATAATCGCGCCCTAAAAAGCTTTAAATGATTTTTTCATTCAACAATAATTAGGATGGGTATTTGAGCTACACAATGGGATACCTATAATTGTACCGAACTCGTACTTAGAACAACAAACTTAATACCTTTCACTTATAAAGAAAATAAAATTTTTAAATGCTAGATGTATTGATTAGATTCTGGGGTGCATTTGGAAGTTACCCAAATCAAAATACTACTGCAACTGCTAACAATTTGCACCGACGAGAGACTTGGACTCCAAAATGCTATTACCTTCTGGTGCTGGGCTGCAAGCCTTGAATCAGTTGCATGTACATGGGCGTATTCTGATTTTAACAAGGTAAACCATGGATGGAGCCATTAGAGCAGTTCCTCTTGGAAACCCCCAAAATTGCTAATGTGTCACTTCGAGTCTATGAGTTTAGAATCTCTTTTACGTCTAGATGCAGTGACAGTAGTACTCATTTAGGCTAATGAGTCGTTTTAGGGTTTTGGTGGATACTGGATATTGGTCTTACGAGCTTGACCTAAGATCAACAGTTTTGTTGCCTTTCTGAAGTTGATGTTTTGCTGTCATAGTTGAATTGTTGAAAGGTTTTTTAGTGAAATTTGTTATTTGATAAGAAAAACATGAAGGATTTTGCTAAAGTCAGTGGCTCACGGGTGTAAGAGATTTATAATCAGTGGCTCACGTGTTTAAGAGATTTTGCTAAAAATCAACAATCTGAAATCATCCAGACACGTGTTGGACGATTGTGCTACATTGTAACACATCTCAATTTGGGTCCCCTATGCTTCTTTAACACCTCTAAACAAATGATCATAGTTCCACATTTGTAAACAATAATAATAGTTAGCAATATGGTCCATCAATTGTGTAGCATATTTACATCATTTCCGAAAGAAAATTGCCAAAGGGCCAGCTTCTGACTCTTTAGGACGAGAATAACTTACATGACACGAGTACACCGTCACGTGATGTGTTGTGTCAATGAAACATGGACATATGAACAATAACTTATACATATTTTTATTTCATTGGCACAGAACACCATCATCAAGACGGTGTATCCATGCCATATAAGTTATTCTCTAAAAAAAAATTTGCATACGAAAATTGAAATGGAGGATGGAGCCATAGCAATAAATGGAAACACAAGCTTTAACGAGGAATCAACCATTTAAAGGGAATTGGATCCCCGCCGGATCCCTTCCATGGGGATCCTAGGGATCAACCCATCTGGATCGTTGATCGAAAATCGTACGGCCACAGTTTTTTCTTTTTTTATATTTTTCACGCAAAACGAGGATATTTTACTTTTAAAAATATAAAAAGCATTTAATTTGGACCGCACGATTTTCGATCAACGGCTCAGATGGGTTGATCCCTAGGATCCCCATGAAGGGGATCCGGCGAGGATCCAAGTCCCATTTAAAGCACAAAAGTGGTGCATCATGCTATCATAGGCTCCATTGCTTTCTTCTTTTTTCTGTTCTTTTTAATTTCTAGAGATTGAGAAGCAGCGTGGAATTGAAGTTTGCCTTTCCCTCTACGTTTATTCAAGGTAGCAGTCAGCATCCAAACAACGGTTGGGAGGAGCCTTTCTTTCTTCACATACGTTTTTTCATCATTTCGAACTTGGAACAACCACCATCATTATATCATTCATCACACACAAATTGGAATTACATAATAATGCCTTGCACGGAAAGTCACCAGACAAAACAAAATTGAGATTAGTTTAGGAGAAATTTTTTGGTGTGCCAAGAGAAATTTGTATTTGTGCTGGGAAAATAGACTCGTACATTAAATTCATAATACAAGTAGTTAAATACTTAAAAGAAAAAAATATTCAAACCACTTGTAATATGACACTTGGTGTACGAGCCATATTTCTAGCACCCTGAAAAGTTTCTCTTAATTTAAAGTGCATCTGTAGCTGGTAGAGACTTCATAGTTGTATATTGATCATATATAATTAGTACCCTATTATGGATCTTAATTTTATTTCTTTCTCACTAACTACTTTGGTCAATATCATGAAAATGCTGTCTATTGTCCCATGCATAAACAAAACTTAATCATGAAATGTCCCAAATCATTAAACCATAAACAATTTTTTTTTGTCGATAAGATTTCCTAGAGATGACTAAGAGACTTACTACTGTACTGATTTTAGTTTAATCATATACACATATCAACGTGTGTGTGAAGTTACGAATCAAATGTATCGACGCAAATAGTAGTGAAAACCTTCATTAGATAAGATAAGGGTGTAACAGTCAAGTTCTGATGTGAAATTTGACATTCTTCAACCTCTGCATCTTAGGCCATACTCAAGATTATTTGCCTCTTTCCAATCTTATGAAAATTTTAATGTAGTCAATCTAATAGTCTTCTCCAACCGCTATTTCAAATTCAAATTAATCAATCTTGGCCATTATAGGTAAACTTGACACTTCATAGCCTTGTAATATGAACCAAACAATAGAATCTTAGATTTGTATATTTCAATTTCGTTAACTTGTTTAACTAATCTGATATAACAACTTAAAAAAATAAAACTAGTTGCTAGTTGTTGTAGTAAATAATATCTTAGAGGGGAGAGAGAGGGCAGACAGATGGAAAGAACCGACTCAGCTGTATCTTGATTAATTTTTCTTTAATCTGTGCCTTATTTATACTATTTATGATGAATTTTACTCGCCTTTCAAATATTATGTAGGATTCTTACTTAGCTTACACTCACATTCCTATTATTATAATATTAATTGCAACAGTAGTTTAATTATAGCACTTTTGTTTTTGGTCAAAATTATAGCACTGTTTATACGAACAATTTGAAACTCCTTTTAAAAGATTGAGATTTATTCTTCCAGCATAACTTTGTTTTATACTTCCAAAGTGTTTTGGCCTATACTTTGAATTATTTATTGGTTTTTTATGAACTTGGAAACTTTGCTTCTAAAAGAAGACCGGTTTTACCGGAATGCCCCGGGGTACATCTCAATGCAAACCTTTTTTTTTTGGGGCATTTTGATTTAGATGCCTCAAATTTAAATTTTTTTAATCAAACATCTATAACTTTTAAACCTTTGATCAAACATTCTGCTACTAATTTTTAATTAAAAAATTATGATTTTTATTGTATTTAATTAACCAACTAGTTCAGAAAATAATATCACAAATATCCTAAAATCACCACAAACATCCTATCTTATCTTATCATAATTCGTTCAAAATGAATTTTTCTTATTCAAATAATTTTTTGTTTTAAATTCTAAAAACAATTAAACATCCTATTAACATACAATTATGAAATATAACATGCACATATATTAAATATAACGTACCAAACAGATATATTAAATATAACGTACCAATCATTTGGTACGTTATTGGTACGTTATATAAATTTAATATGGGTACGTATTAGTATTTTGGTACGTTATAAAATATTGCTTTTGGTACGTGATGCAATTCTTTATTTAGTACATACCAAGTTATTAGTACGTTGTATTATCCTTATTTTGGTACATACAAAACTTATGGTACGTTATGTGTAAGTTGTGTAACCCAAAAAACGATAACTTTTCACATTAAAACATTGCACTAAACAATATTTTGTCAACTCTTAATAATTAATTATTGGAATAAGGACTCATTTTAAATAAAAATAAAAATGTGAAAACTCTTAGTTCACGTTTCTACTATAAGTAGTTGTTCAAAAATTCAAATTTATTTTCAGTTGCATGAAATTAGGCAGTCTAGTCTACATCTCAATTTTAATTATAAACGAACTCTTGTTTTTTTTTATTTATAATCTATATAAAATGTTGAGTTGGAAATTGGAAAAACTATATTTCATCCAATTAATCTTGAACCCCAGTAGATATAATTGAATCCTTAAATTGAGGAAGGGATGAGATTCCATAAAAATAGCAATAAATTAATGAATATTATTGAGTGCATTTTTTTACATAGAAATGGATTTAAAAGAATTTATAAAATACATAAACAAAGAATATACCTGGAATATAAAGTTTAATTAAAAGTAAAAGCACTTTAATAAAAAATTGAAAAGTAACAGATGTTTAATTTAGAAAAATCTAAAATGAGGCATCTAATTCTAATTTATCCTTTTTTTTGGGGGGTTTATTTCCTTGGTATTTTAAAAATGAATTTCCTAAAAAGGGTTTTAATATATATATATATATATATATATATATTTACAATAGTTTGCTAGGATTCAACATTTTAGTACTTGCTTGTAAATTTCAGGTGATACCAAATACTAAAACTTGTCCTTGAAGACCAATAAATTTGTACGGAAATACATTTAAATTTTTGATATCTTTCATTCGTGGTTTAACCATTGAGTGTATGCAGAATTTTCAATCAGAGGACAAGCATATGAAAGAAATCAACATATAAACTCTGTACAATGCTTCTGTTTTACTCTATGGACCTAGTTAAAGGTGTGACACAATCCTATGAGCACTTGATCCCAAAATTTATAGAAGGGTAATGTGGTCGGAGTAGGATTTTTTTTTTTCCTTCCCTTTCCCTCCCCTCCTAATTGAACGGTCACGGTTAAGCCACGTTAACATTTTATATTAATTTTTTATAGTAAGAGAAAGAAAAAAATAAAAAAATATGAGAGGAGGAGATGGAAAATAATGGAAAGAGGATGAGAGAAAATCCTAGTCCAATGTGGTCATTGCAACCACAACCAATGAGCTCCAAGTTACAAACTAATCATGGTAGACATCATTAAGAGATCCGTCGATTGCACGAATCCCATAACCATTCTTTATTGTATTTTTCAAACCCAAGTTAGCATTATTATTATTAATACACATTATCATTTCTAATCCTTGTCAAATGCTAACGAGAGAGAGAGAGAGAGAGAGAGAGAGAGAGAGCGAGCGAGCTACTGGCAGTTTAGGTATGATAAAAAAATATTCAAGATTTAAGATGAGCACATAGATTAAAGTGGATCTGCATCCGAGTTTAAATTTTTTAGATTAGTTTAAATTAGTATATCTTTCACGTAATAGAAAGAAGATGCTACCAATCTTCTATCATTTAATTTTGCAATGTTGTTTGATGATCAAAACCTTCTAGTTTTTTGCTCACCCTTTAATTCTGCAACAGAAAAAAAATCAATCAAATTAGGAATTGTTTAACTGTTCAACTAACATTTTCAAATTAAGTGTTTAAGTGAGAAATAGTTTATCCATTTATATGAATAAACACTAGATGACTACACAGATTCATTTTAGTTAATTTTTAGAGTTACATCCGAATAACTACCAAATCTTTAGGGGTGATTCCAAATTTGTGATAACATTTTAAAACATTTCAAATAACTACCTAATGTTTTGAAAAGTGGACATTTGTTAAGTTCACTAGCATTAAGTGATGGCTTGGACAATTATTAAAGCGGCCAGGTTCTTAGTACTAGTTTGGTACTGATGTGCTTTTATAAAATGTGGGTATTAAAAAAAAACCGAGCTAAAAAAATGTTTGGTACACACTGAAAAATTGCTTATTTTCACAGTTTTGGGTGAAAAAATGCTAAAAACGTGAAGCAGCAAAAATGAGTTTATTCTCACAGCATAACAGTAGTTTTTTTCAAAGCACACTAATACCAAACCAGCTCTTACTCTCAACTCTCAAGTCATCTATAGAGCTTTGAAATTTCAAATCAACGCAATTTAGCTAGGCAAATTTACAGCTTAACTTGGCTAAAAAAGTCGATTTAGGAAATTAGAACTCTAAAAACGACAATTAGTCAAGACCAACTTTAATTTAGTATTGTCCAAAACATTAGTAGAGACTAACTTCATATTGATAAAATCGTCAATCAATGCTGGTGATCTAACAAATATCTAATTTCAAAAACATTGAATAATTATTTAAAATATTTTTAAAAATTGAAACTAATTTGAAATCATTCCAAAAAGTTTGATGGTTATTGACATTTACTCAAATTTTTATCACACAAATAATCTTTAAAAAGTGAACCAAAAAAATAGACGGAAACAGTAGTAGGAGATAAAAGCTAGCATTCTCCTAGTATAAACTCGAACCAAATACGCTCTTCAAAGTTCAAATGCGCCTCTCTCTTTCGCTGTTCATGTGTTTGATCAAGCTCCATTAATCATTACCAGCTCCTCAAACCTCTTCTCCAGAAAACCCCACCATTTTCTCTTCATATTTCACCACCTGCCTTTCACTATCAGACATGGTTGAGAACTCATGGACAGAGCTTTCACTCACCAAGAGGAAAGAGAAGGAAGAACCCACCTACAAGATCACCACCTCAAGCTCTGTCTGCCATTGCTGAGCTTCAGAAGCCTCAACTCCCACAACCCATTTTCTCTTCTCGGTTTCTGGGCGTCGAAGTATCTCCGGAACTTGCATTGCAGAGCTCGAATCTACAACTCCTGCTGCCGGGGAAGGCTTCGGTACGATGGTATGGTGGTGAACAACTCTGCTTTCTGTGATTCGCCTGGTTTTGGTGACGAAGGAGGAGCTTCAATGGAGGGTTTGGTGGAGAAAGATGAAGTTATCGGGGAGAAAAGTGACGAATTTTTTGGTGAAGCTTTGGATAAAGTTGGGAGCTTTGAGGATTTGATTGAGGAGAAGGGTCGTGAGAGCTGTTCAAGTTCGGATTTTCTGACGTCGGAGACGACGGGGCACGAGGAGGAGCAGAGCCACAGCAGCTCGGAGGAGTCATCTTGGCCGCCGTCGTTGGGTTGGCCTGTTCAGAAAGGCGAGGCGCCGGATTGCACCAGTGAGAATGGTGATGAAGCGGCGGAGAAAACCCATTTGGATGATAGGAAACTAGAGAAACAAGGGTCGACAATATCAGGTATTATTCCTCTCCAATTCATAGCTGGTTTGGAACTGCTTTTGTAGGAAGCACTTTTGCTTATAAACCCTTATGATGGGAGTGCATTTATTAGAAGCACCTACTTAGGGTTTAAAGTGCTTTTAGGACCTTGAAGCACTTTTAAAGTTGTTATAAAGTGCTTTTAACCCGTACAGAAGCAATTCCAAATAGGCCCGACACTCAAGCTACATGTCAATTTCATGGTTTTTCATATAAAAATGTTTGGTTTTGGCTTATGGGATTGTAGAGACTGAGTTGATGAAGGAAAGGTTTTCAAAATTGCTGCTTGGAGAAGACATGTCAGGTTGTGGAAATGGAGTTTGCACAGCATTGGCTATATCAAATGCCATTACTAATCTTTGTGGTACGTGCTCTTGATTTACTTTCTCAATGTCTTAAAACTATGGATTGGTTGATTTGCGGCGTTGTTTAATGAAGATTTTGTTGTAGATTCCAATGCTAATTCTTCTTATTCTGTGGTTCCCTCTTGAAGCTACCCTATTTGGGCAACTTTGGAGACTAGAACCTCTACCGCAAGAGAAGAAATCGATGTGGCGAAGAGAGATGGAATGGCTTCTTTGTGTGAGTGATCACATTGTTGAGTTGATGCCTTCTTGGCAGACTTTTCCTGATGGAAACAAATTGGAGGTACAATCTGATACCGATGTGGATTATTAGAAGAGCACAATATCTTTCGGCTTTCAATACAGAAACCCTCTGCACAATTATATATTGTACTGAGAATGGCAACAGACACCTAAAGAATGGTTAAAACTTTCAATTGTGAGTTGAAGTGAGAACTTATAAGTTCCTGTAATGACTAATAAAGCGTACGTCATGTTTAATTTGCTGCATTATAAACGGTGCATTTGTAATGTAAATGCAGGCTTGGAGCCTTTATGCTCAAATAAACTTATGTGATAGTATTGTGATAAACAACTCTGAAGTGTAGGGCTATGTTTTTTTATACTTCAATTTCAGGTCCTAAGTGATCAGTTCCTAGAAATTGTTCTGACTCGTATATACTTCAATTCAGGTCATGACTTGCAGACCCCGCTCAGATCTTTACGTTAATCTCCCTGCCCTTCGTAAATTGGATAACATGCTTCTTGTAAGCTTCTAAACACTTCTTCATTTGCCACTTAGATCCATTTTTGAGAGTTCCATTTTGAATTTAGCCAATCCTTGCAGGAAATCTTAGATGGCTTTGACAATACAGAGTTCTGGTATGTTGATCAAGGGATTCTAGCCCCAGATGCGGATGGGTCAACCTCTTTCCGAAAAGCATTACAGCGCCAAGAGGAAAAATGGTGGCTACCTGTGCCCCGAGTTCCTTCTGGTGGACTCCATAAAAATTCAAGAAAGCAATTGCAGCACAAACGCGATTGCACGAGTCAAATATTAAAAGCTGCCATGGCAATCAATAGTATTACTTTAGCAGATATGGAAGTCCCTGAATCATATCTGGAATCTCTTCCAAAGGTTTGAAACATCCTCAAGATTCCAGTGATGTGTAATTGCAAAGACATGGTTGTTAATCTTTTGTTTTAACTTGGTTTCAGAATGGCAGAGCAAACTTAGGGGATGTTATTTATCGATACATTATGTCAGATCATTTTTCCGCAGAATGCCTGCTTGATTGCCTTGATTTGTCTTCTGAACATCAAGCCATAGAGATTGCGAATAGAGTGGAGGCATCGATCTATCTGTGGCGTAAAAAAGCAAACCCAAAACCTACAAGTATTGCGAACAGATTTGGTTCGAAGTCATCCTGGGATATGGTCAAGGAGCTGATGATTGATGCAGAGAAAAAGGAGTTTCTTCCAGAAAGAGCAGAAAGTTTGTTAATGTGTTTGAAGCAACGGTTCCCTGGTCTTCCACAGACGGCCCTCGATATGAGCAAGATTCAGTACAATAAGGTTCCGACTTTACCACTCAAAAATTTGTTCTCATTCATGCCTTCTAATTGTTTTTTTCTTTGTACTTATTGATCAAATTTGAACTGCTAGGACGTCGGGAAATCCATCTTGGAGAGCTATTCAAGGGTTTTGGAGAGCCTGGCATTTAACATTGTGGCGCGCATTGATGACCTGCTTTATGTAGATGACTTGATGCGGCATTCTGATCAGTTCCCATCAATCTCGAACGTGAGTCTGATTTCACACAAGAGCAATCCTACTCCATACTCGGTGCCCATCTCAAGCACTTCATACAAAACAGCTTTCACCACACCAAGCTTTTCACCCGCACAGCTAGTTAGCCCTCTGTGGGGAGACAGATCACCACCATTCATTACCAGCGGCAAGATCCCTCAGCGTGGGTTGGGTGTAAAAAAAGTTCTGACTGATTATCTTAACATCGATGCAAAAGGAAAGGACTACAGTGATCCAATTGAGAAACCAGATTCAGTATCGAACACAAAGCAAGAAACGCTAGGGTCTCACATGCGAATGAATTCATTTGAGTGTACAAAAGCATCAAGAAGCCCGGAATCACAGGACTCATTCACACAAGAATGAAATCCATCGGGTGCCCACGCAGAGTGCTCAGCCACTTGAACCAGCTCCTTTATGCATGTTTTTATTAAGGACATAGGAGGACATCTGAGAGTGGGGAACCCAGGAAGGTTCATTAGGTTGTCGAGTCTCGTTAGAACGAGATGTCTGCAACGGTGACGAGTTGAGTGTTTCATGTTTAGATATGCATCCTGTATTACAGTTTTGAGTTTGTTCCCGACCCGTGTTGCTGTTTGACATACAGTAGTTGTAAAGAGAGAACTGAAAATTTTACATCAGTTTGGATTAGAGTATATGAATTCTTATTATTTTCTCATGCAGTGGATATGAAGGGCAATTTTCAACATAATTACGTTATTATCTATGAACTCATAAATCATAAGAAAATACTGGTAATTGTTAAAATACACAGAGAAGGATATTCACAAGGGAGTGCTCGCATCATCTCCCATTGACAATAAAAAAAAATTTGAATAAAAAAGGGGCATTCCGAGAATTGAACTCGGGACCTCTCGCACCCTAAGCGAGAATCATACCACTAGACCAAATGCCCACTTGTGATATGAACTGATAAACATTTATATTAAGTTCCATTGTCAATGAGGTTATGACTTCGCACAGAAGTCCGTTTGCCATAATTAGCTCTTCTTCAAGGGGTTTCTTCTGTAACCTCATTATTCTTCCCTCCGATCTTTGTTTCTTCTTGCATCATAATATTTCTGAACCAACATTTTATAAGGCCGGAGGCTGGAGGGTGAATGTTTTATTCAAGAGCTGTTGGTGATGTAGGGTTTGAACACATAGTTTCGGATGCAGAGATAAATGCTCTTAACCATTTGAGTTAGAAATTTCTTATTACTTAGAACCTTGATCATTAGGAAATGTCCAATATCTATAAACAGAAGGAACTAGCATTAACATTGTAGCAGGTCTGTTAGAGGAAAAAAAATTATAGTTGCACACACGTCCATATAAACAAATCAAATCTGATTAATGGAAGACAAAATTTACAGGAAAGGTTATTCGAACTCGAGTGCAAGAGGCTAATACGTTATGTCGACCAGCCGACTTAATTCGTATCTGCTTTTGGTGAAGTGGTTGAACAGTTGTTTATCTTGGAAGATTTAACCAAGTGTGGTAGTTGATTACACGTATTCACACATAGGAAGAGGAGAAATTTCAATGGAACATGTCGGTAATGGAGTTTTTTTGGAGAATTGGGTGAGGTGTCTCAGCAACAAGGGTTTTTTTTGAGGATCTTCACTGTCAGTAATGGCTTCGTCTCATACTATCTAATGATCAACGCAATATTTTTTTACGGAAAATTTTATTCTAATTCTTTTCTAAGATTACTTTTTGAATAAAACCTTGTTTAAGATTAAAAATTAATTCTAATCCTTGGCATTTAATTGTAATTTTTGAATATTAAATAAGTTGTAATTATTATTGAGCTTTTTGGTTGTAGGTTATATATTGATTCTCATGAATAATAAAAATGTTATTTATTATTAAGTTCCTATAATAAGAAAAGTCATATATTATCATATATTTTTTATTGTGTGTGAATTTCTCCATATATATATATGTGTATATTACGTATACATGTATGTTTAGATATTGTAGTTACGTACCAACACATTTGTACCGATATCTTCGTACCGAAAGTTATGTACTGATACAATTGTATCAAAACTTACGTACCAATACTTTTGTACCTATGAGTAAAATAAGGTACCTAAAGTTATTTACCGATCTATTCGTACCAAAAGTTATGTACCAATACTTCTGTACCTATGAATAAAATAAGGTATCAAAAGTGATGTGCAAATTGTTTTTGTTTTGTTGTTGAATTTTTTTTTTTCAAATAAGAATTTGAATTTTGAATAAATTTTTATCTATTAATATAATTGGAACAAAAGAAAAACATTAATTATGGATGGATAAAGAATTTCGAATGATAAGTTTATAAATAATAAATGTGCTATAATTACTTAAATATAGTAAATTTTAAAATAGGGACTTATAATAGATTTTAAAACTATTCAGGTTAAAATCTTAAAATCAATCTTATTGAAACCCTAAAATCTAAAATCCCCTATTTTTTTGGTTCAGTGCCACTTCCACTAGTACTGAGTGGATGAATGGAAAACCCACATTTTCTGATCGGATTCAAGTATAAAAACCTCATCACACAGAGATAATCCTTGTGGAATTGTAAGATATAGGACAAAATATCAACTCCAAACTTCTGTATGGTGAACTTTGTGAGGAACACAAAAATGGCAGCTGCAGTGAAATTTATTTGCGTACTAGGGTTTCTTGCAGTTTTAAGCATTGCTGTGATTGAAAGGGCTGATGGGGCAAGTGCTTGTGGAAAAGCTAGTCCAGATGAGGAGGCCTTCAAGCTTGCTCCTTGTGCAGCTGCTGCACAATATGAAAAAGCTGCTGTTTCCGATAGTTGCTGTCAGCAAGTCAAGAGGTTGGGCCAAAACTCTAGCTGCCTCTGCGCCGCCATGCTTTCTAACACTGCCAAGAGCTCTGGTGTCAAGCCTGAGGTTGCCATAACCATTCCCAAGCGCTGCAACTTTGCTAACCGCCCAGTCGGTTACAAGTGCGGAGGTAAATTCATAAATACATGCAATTCTCAGTCTGATACGTACTTAAAATTACGCACTAAAACATAAAAATGCGATTTTTTTTTTACGCAAGTCAAACTATGATTTGTTAGTAACAACCCAACTTTTTTTTTGTTTAATATATATTTTTTTACTAGTATAACCCAATGCCACCTTAATGTTGCAGCCTATACTCTGCCGTGATTGAAATAAGGAAAGGTTGAAGGCCATGGAGTTGTCTGGTTAAGGAATTTGAAGCAGTTGGCCACTAGTGTGACTAATTAAGTAGGATTACTGCTTTGTAGTTTGGCAATAAATTAAAGCTAGCAGCCTGTATCACGTACGTATCCTTCTTTCTGGTAAAATAAAATATGCAATTTGCCAAACTCCTCGTCACTTGTTTACTTCGTGATACAACTAAACGGTAAATGTCTTGGATTTTGTTGACATGTTTACATAATTCAAATGAGAGGAATCTTGAATGATAATAATGAGAAATCGTGAATGAGAGTTATTTCTGATTTTTAAAGTATAAGTTAAACTACCTCCTCGTCGTTGGCGTAATATCTTAATTTATTTTTTAAGTTGGAAACACTCGATTTTTTTACTGATCATATTAGGAAACCCATGAGATATCATGAATGAAAATAATACCGTTTGTTTGCACGCTCATTTCCGTTAAGTAAACATACCCTTAATTAATGAATGATTGATTGGAGAAATTGGAGACAAACATTCATTGTAACATCAAGATCAGAAGCAACTTTGTAAAAGCGTGGCAGAAGAATCTTCTTCCACGCCTTCAACGACCAGAACTTAATTTAACGACCATGGCGAAAGCTGTCTCACCAGACATGGGATAGTTTGCAGGTTGGATAAGGTCGACCCCAGAATCAAAGGCTGGAATAAGAAATCGAAAAGAAGGTTTGGAAAGCAAAATAATCCTGGCTTTGATGGGCCACCACCGCTTTTGAGGACTGATTTGTTAGTTTCGTGTACGTTGGGACTTACAAGTGGAATCTTAAATTTGACGTGAGCTGGAAAAGTGAATTAACTTTTTATCCACTTGAGAAATTACAATGGACAGGTCACCATTGCTTCAATAATGCAATGTCGTGTTCAAGTTTTTTTTTTCTAACAACACTACAACAAGATGTTATTATTAGTTTCACCCACATATTGTGAGAGAAATAAATTAGTTATGAACTTGCATTTTGAAATCCGTATCTAAAACCTCACTTAGAAATATAAAAAAATACCATTAAACTGTAATACAAATAACTTTTTTTTTTCACCAATCAAAGTGAAAAAGAGAATAAAAAAAAATTAGGTACGTGTGAAAAATAGAGTTTTCTCATCATACTTATATTATCAGAATGAATCTGAACTACACGTACTCGCACAAAAAATCAATTAGATTACCGATTCATAATCAGCCTGAAAAGAGAGAATTCTTGTCATACTTATATTGTTACTTTGAATGTGAACTAGACAATCGGAAAAGAGAACATTTTCCCCGAAGGATAACCCTATCACCGGGACCATGAGGTAATTTTGAAAACCAGCCACATATATAACATAGGTTCAGATTTAGGTTCATGCCCATCAATCAGATTCCGTCTCAGGTCACAAATCCATGGACCACAAATAAGTAGATCAGAGATATAAACTATCTATCCAACCATCCACAGAGAAAAACAACAACAGGGAACGGAGATAAAGAGAACCATATGGACTTAGAAGTACAAACCATTCATTAAACAAACTAAATTAACATCCAAATCTTCAACCACATTAGAGCAGTTGAGGATGATTAAGTCACTAAACCAAACATCCTTTACAGTAGAACAGAGAGAGAGAGAGAGAGAGAGAGAGAGAGAGAGGGACTACATATTTCACAGAGAAACTAAAGAAGGTGCATACATATGAGTACAGTGTTTGGGGGGCTGGAGGAAAACAAACCAGCTGTGTCCACAACCATCTGCTGCTACCCTATTTCCTTCCTATATTATCTGCAAAACATAATACACAAAGGTCACACAAATAAAACTATAGAGGACGACATCGATCAATTTGAAATGAGAAGAACCAAAATTATTGTTCGCAAACCGGATGAACGATTTTTGACAAAAAAACCTTTGTATAGATATTAACTGGAGGGAAAAAAACCTATGCTTCATATGGTAAGATTCTAAAGGTCAATGTCATGATTGAACATATAGGCATCTTAAAAAATGAAATTCACCGAGGTCAAAAAAAAAAAAGAAAAAGATAAGGACAACGTAGATGCCGTACCACCGACAAGTGTATATACCCAAAGTATGCTTGCGCACAGGTCAAATTAGATACGTAATTATTAAATAATTGTTGGAGACTCAACGGTATATGACGTGCCACCGACAAGACGTGTCTATATAGTATATACTGAAACGTATGCCTTCGTCAATACGTCAACTTAGATATATAATTAATGACCCATGATGTGCCACCGACAATTGGTAGATGACATTCTGCTGACAAGACGTGTCCATATTATAGATACTTGAACGTATATTTGCATATTCGTCCATAGGTCAAATTAGATATGTAATTAATAGAATAATTGTTATAGACTCAAATGGTAGATGACGTGTCACCGACAAGAAAGTGTCTATATTGTATACTGAAACGTATGCTTGCATATTTGTCCATGAGTCAAATTAGATACGTAATTATTAGAATAATTGTTGGAGACATGAATGGTAAATTCCAGTAACGTTTCATAAGTAACATACCTTGACGAGTATAAGCCTCGGCAAAGGAGCCCTTAATAATAGAGGGACCCTGCAGAGATGGAAAATTTGGAAGAAAAAACAATGTCAGAAGTTTTAGAACAGTATATACAGATTTCTCCAGTAAACAATTGCAGTATGATTTATACCTTGCCACCAGTTTCCTCTAGAAGCACTTCCCGAATCATCCTCGGTCCCATCTTTCTTGTACTGAAATAATCACGAAATAATCCCCCAATTAAGAACAGCCATATTCTAAATGGAAACTCCTTAGTTATATAGTAATTTTGTATAATTTGCTATATCCCCTGACATAACATGCCACATAAGAGAAAATCTTGTGTGACACAACCGTGTGTCAATATTTCTCATCACGTAACTTGTTATCTCTTACCATAAAATGATAGAGACACACAATACACCCTATGACAAGGCAAAATTTCCCGCCATAGAGAGCATGAGATGAACAAGTTACATCTCAATGTTCAAATTTTACACAATTACTCTATTTGTGCTTGGATTATACATAAAACATAACAGAACAAAGAAAAAGGCTCACCGGAGTGTTATATTCAGGGTTCTGGGTACTCTGGGGGTGAGCATAAATATCTTGGCCACCATAATAGATTGATGAACTGAAATGGCAAGGTTGTTGCACTCTCTGATCCCTATAGATGGAGCTTATTATGTCCATATTTGTTATGCTCTTACTCTCACCTTCGATCTCTTTCGAGGCACCATCTGCAGCAGCAGCAACAAGATATCCATCCGAATCAGGCACTTCCCAAACACACAATTCATGCTTACAAAATCAAGAATTACTTGGATCTACAATTACAAATATTTTTTTTTTTAAAAAAAAGGTCAACCCAATGAAAACTTTTTTATTTGAAAAGAAAATAAGCATAACTTTCAATTCAGAATGAATAGTGCAGAATCCATATCGGACCCCTGCAGTTATGCTCACGAGCTCTTTTGTTTGAAAAGTTTTTATTGGAAGCACGTCGAAATAATAAAAATTCAAGTGCTTCCTGAATAAAAACCGAAAGAACTTCCCAGAAGCACTTTTAGCCATGGCCCCCTTCATAAATAATAGGTTAACCAAGCTTATGCCTGGCATGCAGAAAGAAGCAATCTAAACAAAACTGGACCAAAAAAATACAAACTTCGGCCATAACGTATGAAAAACAACAGATGAAAGATACAAAAAGCATACAAACCTGGCTGATCTCCGGGCTTGAAGTGCAATGGTTCATCCGTGAGCTTTTTCCCAGAGACTTCAGAACGCAGAGATTCCCTCCCAAACACCTGAATCAACAGAAAAATAAAATACTATATACACAGAATCTAACAAAAAGATCACCCAGGAGGGAGAGAGAGAGAGAGAGAGAGAGAGAGAGAGAGAGAGAGAGAGAGAGATTCAAAGATAAAGCAAAATCCAATCAAAAGAACAAATGTATACAACCATTTTATAATTCTAAACCCCTTCATAAATAAAATAATGTTATCTCAGTATGAAAAATTAAAAACTTTTCTTTATCATTTAATTCAGAAAATAGATGACAATTGAGAGTTTTCACCCAACTTGGAAGAAAATATAGATAAACCCCACCAAGATTTTACGAGAGAGAATTGCAAAAACATCCCCCAACCTATATAAATTGACGTAAAGGCGAAGGCTTGAAGCTAAAATCAACGAAAGAAAGGGAAAGAACAGAACCCCATTTGCCATCAAACAAAACCCAGCTAGGATTCTCAAAATTTAAAAGCCAAAACGAAAAATGCAGAGATAAAAATCAAAACCTAATTAAACAATCGAAGAAAACAAGAAGAAAAAACCCATAAAAAATTTCAGAAAAATAATTCAGAAAACAGGGGAATAATACCAAATCCTTGGACGAAGGCGCAAATATGGCCCCAAAAATTCCAGAAGAAGCAGATGACTCCTTCGACCCGAAAAGCTCCGAGGTGAAGGAAGAAGACGACGACCCAGTTTTCTTTCTTCCCTCCATTGCTTTTTCCCTATTATAAACCTAAACCTCTCTCTCTGTTGTATATATTAGCAGAGTGCTATGTGTGTGTGTCTGTGTGTGTATATATATATAGGGGAATATATATATATTATAAAATAGGACCGTCAAACGAAGCTTAACGAATAAGAAAGGTAGAAAACCGCAGCAAGATTATTATATATTTATTATTTTGCTGCGAAATGAAACAGAAAGCAAGCGCGATAGCTAAATAGAGACAGAGAGAGCAAGCAGAAACGGAAAAAAACGGAGAGAGAGGAAAGGGAGAGACACGTGAAAGATCAAAACCCTACTCAGTATAATACGAAACCGTCGCTCCCACCCATTTTATAAGCCAAAAACGACGCCTACCCTTTTCGAATTTTCCCAATTTTATTTAATCCAAAATTAATCATAAATATTTCTCACTCTGTTCTCTATTTTTCTTATGACAAAAATATAATAGGATTTCGACGGACTGATCACTAACTGGGTATTGAACTAAACACATATATAACACGTCATCGTCATTTACGAAATCTAATTTTATTTTGGGAGGTTTAATGAAAAGGTCCCGGTACTGTTCACTTTTAACGAAAAACCACTTTTTTACCTTTAACTGACACTATTCACTATACCTTTAAAAAGAACTTTTCGTTAAAAGGGAAATTTTTTTGGACTTTTCATTATTAAGGGTACAAGTATAATATAGTTAGAAATACAGTTAGTAAGGTAGTTAGTAAAGTTGTTAGGATTTCTCTTATAAAAACAGTTGTGTAACCTTCATTCAATCAATCAATACAAAAACATATTTCTCTCTCTAGGTCTCTTTCTCTCTCTCTAACTCTCTGTGTTCATCTTTCTTCATCCTTTCTTCTTTATTTTCTCTTCAATTCCCAAATATTGCAATGTAGTTAACATGGTATCAGAGCCACAGGGCTCACGCCATTGATTCTGGTGGTTCCATTTCCCATTATTTTTCATCTGTTTCTAGCTTAGTTTCTTTCCAAATTTTCATTAGATTTTCAGTGCTTCCGCAATTGTTCTTGGGTTGATTTCTGCGATTGTTGGGATTGTAATTGTTACGATTGTTGAGTTAATTGTTCTGGTTTGAAGATTTCTCCTCTGAGAAGAGCTTCGTATTGGGCAGTCTCCAATTTTGAGCTGCCTTGCACTCGGGTAGTTCTGTTCTTTCCTTGTGCGCCAAATCTTTCATCCGGGTATCCACCGCCGATCTCATAGGTGCCGCATCACCTCCAAGAGCTGAAGCTCTCCGCCGTCAATCTTCTGGAGTTCACGGAATCTTGTGGATCTTAGTCTCCCGGTCAGGGTTTTCACAAAGATCTGCATAGTTTCAGAAATTGGGGATATGAAATTCGAAAGAAATTAGGGATTTAAGAGAGATTTGGGGACGATTGTTCAGAAATAGGGATTGGTTCTTTCTCCGTTTCTTGCTTCGAATGCCAGAAAATACTCATGTTCATTACTTTCGGGTTTTCTTGAATCTGATTCTTAGTGTGAGCTGAATCCTCAGAGCACAATCTTTTGATGTCGATATAGTTGGTGAATCCATCAGGTCAGATTGGGTTTCAATGGAAGATAGCAGTTTTGCGATCAAAGGATTTATGGGTTTTAATTCTAAGTGCATGATTTCTAGGTTTAATTACGAGATTGTGGAAAAGAGTTTCGGTTTTTCGGGGTTTTTTTGAGTTTGGGTTGCTTCTTGGTTCTTGAAAATGGCAATGGGGTGATTGAGCTCTCTCGATCAGACATGGGTGCAGTCCAGTGCAGTCCAGGTGTTTGTTGAAATGCCCAACTCAAAAGTTTCATTTGAAGGTTATGTTTTCAATCCCTTTTCTCTGAATTCTTGAACAATTAGCATGGATATTGTCAGCGAATCCAATGTGGGTACATGAATGTTCTTGGGCTCGGCAATTCTGGGTCTTTTGGGGAGTTTTGTGTTGAAGTTGTAGCTCTGAATATGCTTAATCTTTCATCTCTGCGGTTTGTTCTGGTTTTATTATGTTTCTTGAGGCACGAAGCCAATATTCTGTTAATTAGTTGAGGCACAAAGCCATTTTTCCTGTTGATTTGTTGAGGCACGAAGCCAGTATTCTGTTAATTAGTTGAGGCACGAAGCCATTTTCTTGTTGATTTGTTGAGGCACGAAGCCATTTTTCCTGTTGATTTGTTGAGGCACGAAGCCATTTTCTTGTTGAATTTGTTGCGGCACGAAGCCATTATCTTGTATATTCTTCGCGGCACGAAGCCATTCTTGCAAGTTTTCTATAATTCTTGGGTAGTTCTTGAAGTTGTTCATGAGATGAATACAAATTAAGCAGATAGGGGGTGCTTCGTGATACACTAATCTCTGGAGACTTGGGTTCTTTGTAGAAGGTTGTTCTTTGTGAATATACTGTTAGTGGCAGAGGAAGGGTATCATGATTGGTTTGTCTGGGAGAAGCGAACTGGTAGACTGATAAAAATGCTTCAAGGAGATGAAGCTGTTGTGAACTGTGTACAGTGCCATCCGGTTGATTGTGTTGTGGTGACTAGTGGACGTGCTAGCTTGCATTTGACTCATGTTGTGTTTAGTCTAGATGGAGAAGAGGTTCTACTTAGTTATAGTGGGGAGCATGTATATTTGATGAATGTAAATCATGCTGGTGAGAGTGCTATGCAGTATACTTCTGGAGATGTTTTTGAAACTAACCAGCTTCAGTCCTATACTCAATGGTGTCGAACTGCATCAACCAGCATCCAATGTGTTCAGAAATGGTCTTCCCAAAAGAGGCAACGTTGCTGCTAGGTTTGAGAAGTGCAGGAATCTAATTCAAATTGCTGAGTGATCCTTGGAGGAGGGGACAGATTATTTTTACGGCATTGAAGTGTGCAATGAGGTGTTGGATGGAAATGGTTGTGATATTGGGCCTACACTAAAGCATGATTGCCTTTGTATTCGTGCGGCATTGTTGCTTAAGCGCAACTGGAAAAATGATGTTCATATGGCTATAAGAGATTGTTATAATGCTCGGAGGCTCATTAGTTCCTCTTACAGAGCTCGTTACTATATGTCTGAAGCTTTATCGCAGTTGGCTAAATATAAGGAAGCTCTGGAATTTGCTATCGCAGCCCCATCTTTGGCTCCATCAAATTCTCATGCGGCAGAATGATTAGAGGGTGTAAGAAGGGATCTTGCTGCAGCTGAATCTGAAAGAAATAGTAAGCCAAATGATGGAGCACCCAGGTCTGAACCTCAAGGTGAAAGAGTTCTATCACTGAGTGACATACTCTACCGATCAGAGGGTAATAGTGATGTTTCACAAGATGGTCCAAGATCTGAAAGAGAAGATTCTGATTATGATGAGGAACTAGAGCTAGACTTTGAAACGTCGATCTCAGGTGATGATGAGGCAGTTATTGATATAAAACAGAGATATGTTGGCCATTGTAATGTTGGAACGGACATAAAACAGGCCAGCTTTCTTGGCCAGCGATGTGAATATGTTGCTAGCGGAAGTGATGATGGCAGATCGTTCAACTCTGTGTTCTGTTTTTTCTGATTGCAGATGTTCTTCCAATCTCAAACTGGGTTTCCCCAGTGGAGATTAAGGGGGAGTATTAAGGGTACAAGTATAATATAGTTAGAAATACAGTTAGTAAGGTAGTTAGTAAAGTTGTTAGGATTTCTCTTATAAAAACAGTTGTGTAACCTTCATTCAATCAATCAATACAAAAGCATATTTCTCTCTCTAGATCTCTCTCTCTCTCTCTAACTCTCTGTGTTCATCTTTCTTCATCTTTTCTTCTTTATTTTCTCTTCAATTCCCAAATATTGCAATGTAGTTAACATTCATTAGTTTTCCTTTTTATTTTTGCGTTTTCCTCGTCCTTCAACCTGTCAACTTGTCGAGAAGAGTTACAGATTTGTGCCACGTGGGGAGTGAGAAGTCATTGTAGGCCCTCTAATTAAATCCCAACCTTTTATTGCCACGAGTCCCTAGTGGATAATAACAACCCTACCCTACAACCTGACCCATATTTGACTCTTCCCATCGTACTCTTTTAGGCTTTTTTTTTTTTTTTTTTTTTTTTTTTTTTCTTTTTTTTGGACAAATACTCTTTTAGGCTTGTTTTGGACAAATAAATAGGGAATTAGTCTACCTTTGAATTGTACTGTTCGAAGTTTAGGAAAATCTTTTTTAGATCTTTAATTTGTGTGAAAAAATAAACAGAGTCGTTAGTTTGTGAGAAGTCGACCAATTAAATTAAGGTTCGTTTAAATGTGCTTTTAAAATGATTGAAAACGTTTTTAGATAAAATATTTTAGATTCCAAAAGCATTTTAAGTGTTTTTTACAAAAACACTTTAAGTGTTTTTGTAAACACGAAAATTTCCTGAAACGAACGAGACAAGAACAACGTGTACAAAGTAATATTTGTATTAATTTTGGGGTTACAATCTCTTTTACAATTTGATCCTCTGATTCTATCTTCGTAAGTTATAGATTTGTGGATAGGTTGTTGATCCAAAGGGCCGTCGGGGCTTGAGCTTAGGATGAACGAGGATGTGATTTGTCGATGTTGTTGATCCAAAGGGCCGTCGGGGCTTGATCTTAGGATGAACGAGGATGAACGATGAACACTTTCTTCAAGGGCCGTCGGGGCTTGATCTTGAATTGATGGAAGTTCTTCAAGGGCCGTTGGGGCTTGATCTTGAAGGTGGATTTTACGAAGAATGAAGAGAGTTTTCTCGATCCTTCGGAATTCTTGGGAATTTGAGAGGTTTGGTGCTTGAAAGCTTTTAGTGTTTCAAAGCTTTCAAGGATTTGGGGGGGGGGGGGGGGGGGGGGGTTCTCTTCTAATTTGGGAGTAGAGAAAATGTGTATGTGAATTGGTAGTGAAAATGGGTGCCTTGGCTCCCTATTTATAGAATTCTTTCAAAGGCTAATATTCAGATGAAAATAAATCGTTTCTGCCAGGGGTTGACACGTGTCTTATTTGGTGACTTTTCTGATTTCTTTCGATTTTTCTTTGAGTCACGCACTACATGTAAAATTTATGTGATATGTGGGCGTTGAAATTTTAATTTATCGGCTAACATTTATTTCACCGAAATTTCGATGTCTACAAATGCCCCCACTTCAAGGCGCGTCGTATACATATGTTTGTCACGTGTAGAAGATGCGTTTTGAAGTCCCTTAATGCAAATGTCGATCCAAGGGCCGTTGAGGCTTGATCTTGAATTGGACTGGAAACTTCCTCAAGGGCCGTAGAGGCTTGAATCTTGAATTTTGTGCTGCAAGTTCTTTCAAGTGCCGTTTGAGGCTTGTTCTTGAATTCGGCTGGAAGATTTTCTGGTTTTCTCCAATTGTTGATTTTCCACAGGCTTAATCTTGAACTGGGCTGGAGGGTTTTCCGGTTTCCTCCAAAGGTCTGAACTTATTCCTTTCATCTGGAGCTGAATTTGTTTCAAGGATGGCTGACGCTTGATCTTTAATTGGACTTGTGATTTCTTCAAGGGCCGACGGGGGCTTGATCTTGATGAATGGAAACGGGACCACGAGCGGCTTCAGGATTTGAACATCCGGCAAGCAGACACGAGATGAAGGTGATGGTCTATTTCCTTGTTCAATCTTTCCAATTCATATTGAAGAGGGTCAGAGGATGAATCTTCAAGATTGATGCTTCATTGTCTCTCGTCTTGTCTGTTCTCCAGGCAGGCGTGGATGAGTACCCGAGAGCAATGCTAGGTAGGCAATCAGGGAAGGGGTTCCAGGCAGTTGGTTTCTGACTGGAAGCTTGATTCTAAGTGCCGCCCGATTGCTCTTCTTCTCATTATCCTGCAGGTAAGAACAAGGACAAAGAAAAGACAGGGAAAAAGCATGATATGAGATATTTTCGCTTTAGACCCTGATGATATGAGATGCTTTTGCTTTTGGTGATTTGATGGCGTTGCACGGCGAGGCTTTACTCTTCGGCGATGGTGCTAACGATAGGCTGTCGAGGCTTCTCGAGCTCTTCAATTAGAGCAACGACTCCGAGCTTGGTTTTGACTTAGATTCCTCCGTCCAGATTATGCAGTTCTGCAGAGAAGGGCATCATGCTATAGTGACTTGTTACAACTTGTCACGCTGCATTCTTCTCTGCTTGTTTCTTCTGCATAGCAGAAGTGGTGCGCAACCTTTTGCGTTTGATTGGTCCTTCAGAGCATCACTTCTCAGCGACTCATCCACGCTTGGCAGCTTCAGTGCAAAGAGCCGACAGAATGCCAAATATTCTGCGATGGCGGTGACTTGAGACCCAGCTCCAACAACAGCTGAAGATGACCACTCGAGAGCAATGCAAGGTAAGCAATCAGGCAAAAGGTTCTGAGCAATCAGTCTCTGGTTGGACGTTTGATTTCCGGTTCTGACTGATCGCTCTCTTCCTCCCTGTCTTGCAGGTAAGAGCCAGGGTAAAGGAAAGAAAAGGGAAAAGCATGATATGAGATACCTTTGCTTTCGACCCTGATGATATGAGATACGCTTGCTTTTGAAGAAGTAGCGGATGAATCAGCACATATATTGGTTGCGTTTGTCTCCACATGCTTCAGTGTACCAATTTCACCTGCCTCAGCTGTTCTTCAGGCAAGTGAGGTATTTTCCCGGAAGTTTGAGTGGAGGTTCCGACATATTGCTTTTCTTTGTCCTTGTCTTGAATGTAAGAGTGAGGACAAAGGAAAGGACAGGGAGATTGCATTATATGAGTGTGGTTTGCTTCGTCCCTGATGATATGAGATACGTTCGCTTTTGGAGAAGTAGCGGATGAACCCACACCTATATTGGTTGTGCTTGTCTCCACATGCTTTGGTGTATTGATTTCACCTACTTCATCTGTTTCCCTTGCAGAAGTGGTATTCTCCCTAGTTTCTCTCCATGCAGGTTTGACATCTGCTCCTGCAGTATTTGCCCTCCGATGCAGGGGTCGAATGCAAACCTTGCATTTGAATGGTCCGTCAGGGCATCACTTCTCAGCGACTTGTCCATGCTTGGCAGCTTCGGTGCAAGGAGCCGACAGAATGCCAAATAGTCTGCGATGGTGGTGACCTGAGATCCAGTTCCAACAACAGTTGAAGATGACCACTCGAGAGCAATGTAAGGCAAGCAATCAGGCAAAGGTTCCGAGCAGTCAGTCCTAGATCGGACGTTTAATTTCAGGTTCGGACTGATTGCTTTCTTTCCCCTTGTCTTGGAGGTAAGAGCAAGGGCAAAGGAAAGGACAGGGGAAAAGCATGATATGAGATACCTTTGCTTTCGACCCCGATGATATGAGATACGTTTGCTTTGGCGGAAGCAGCGGACGAACCAGCACGTTGCGCCTGTGTCCACATGCTTTGATGTATCATCTTCATCTGCTTCAGCTGCTCTTCAGGCAGGTGTGGTATCTTCTCTGGAAGCACATCAGCAGCTGAAGATGAGTACTCGAGAGCGAGGCTAGGCAAGCAATCAGGGAAGAAGCTTCCAGGCAATCGGTTCCAACTCAGAAGGTCGAGTCCAAGTGCCGACTGATCGCTCCCTTTCTCCTTGTCCTGCGGTGAAGAGGGAGGACAAAGAAAAGGATGGGGAAAAAGCATGCTATGAGATACTCTTGCTCTCATGCCTGATGATATGAAATACTTTTGCTCTGGTGCGACCTGGTTGAAGAGGTGTTTTCTGGGAAGAAGATAACTGAGTATGTTGAGGGGTTTGGTTGCAGATGCATTCTTGGCAAGGAAGAAGAATCAGGCGTTTTGGATGTGTGCTTTGTCTTCGAGGATGAAGGTTATCACATATAGGGATTTCCCACTTACAAGTAGTGGTGTGGACGTGACCTTGTCACCCACGCTTGTCGGCGATAGTGCTGTAGTGGGAATAGTAGGATTCACGCGTTTTTAACTTCGTCAGATACTTTTGACAAAGTTGCACGTGATATCTGAAAAGCTGAGATTGCGTCTGAAATGAGTTAACGAATTTTACGCAGGAAAACCCGGCTTTTGAAATTTGGGGAGTGGTGTCTCTTTGACCCCTGAACAGGTGGCCATGTTGCTTCTCCTTTTTATAGAGGTATTGATTGCATTCTAAAATGCATACTTCGAAGATTTCCCGCCTGTGAAAATTATCTCTGCTGCATTTCCGAAATTTTACTCTATCCACCCTTCTCCTTCATCATTTCTGAAAATGGCTTACCCGTCTGACATTCGCTTAGATTTGAGTCTTGGGAATGATACAGGCGCGCCGCGTCAGGGTGATATATGGCGCCCATCCTTCTTATCCTCTAATGGCCCTCTTACGGTTGAAGACTCTGTGATGATGGATGCGACAATAGCTACGGTAGTAGCTAGGAACCTCCTTACCCCTAAAGATAATAGACTGCTTTCAGGACGGTCCGATGAGTTGGCTGTCCAAGACTCCTTGGCTCTCAGCATTCAGTGTGCGAGCTCTTTGTCCAACATGGGCCAACGCTTACTTGCTCGATCTCGCCAAGTTGAATCATTGATGGCCGAGGTGGCAACCCTTAGTCACGAGATTAGGCAGCTCAAGCGTGAGAATAGAGAGTTGCATGTGCTTGCAAATAATTATTCGGCGGGCATGAAGAGGAAGCTTGATCAGCTGCTGGATTCCGAAGGTCGAATTCAAAGCGACCGTCAGAAGTTTGCGGATGTATTCTGGAGGCACTTTTTGCCTTCGTCATCCGGGGTTCGACCAAGTATTGAGGCCCCGAATAATCCATCTTCAGTGCCTCCCTCCGCTGGAGTTCCGCCGAGTACTGAGGCTTCAAGTATTGAGGCTTCACATAAGTGACATTTGTGAAGGCTCCAAATTTTATTTTTTATTTTTTATTTTATTTTATTTTATTTTTATTTTATTTTTATTATTATTATTTTATTTTATTTTTTGGTACGTACTTGTAACTTCTTAAAGATATCAATAAATGAAATCTTATTTCATTCGTATGGTACTTTTTTACTTGCTAACAATAACCTGCCTTTCATGCTTGCGTGGGTGTATGTTTTGATGACGAGTATGGCAAACTGACAAGGTTGGGCTTCCTCACTGCACTGCACTTTTCTCTGCATGCGTTGAATGGAAGGGATGTCTTGCACAGTTTTGCATAGGTTTTTTTTTTTTTTTTTTTTTTTTTTTTTTTACTTGCACAGTTTGCACAGTTTCTTTTTTTTTTTTATTTTTTTTTTTTACTTGCACAGTTTCTTTTTTTTTTTTTTTTACTTGCACAGTCTGCATCAGAGATTGATTGGAAGGGACGTCTTGCTCCCTTGTGTCTTGCTGCCGGATCAGAAGAGGAGGAGTTGCAACGTTTGGTCTTGTCATCCAGCTTGTAGAGAAGGACAGAGACGAGCCATGTCACGCGAGTCCTATTAGCACAGTCTTCCTCTCTTCACGCGGACCACTGTTAGCACAGTCACCGCACAGCCTTCCTTGCTGCACGCGGGTCGCTGTTAGCACAGTCTGCATTGCCTTCTTCGCACAGCCTTCTTCGCTGCATGCGAGTTACTGTTAGCACAGTTTCCACAGCTTATTCTTTTCTCAGTCCTTCCATATATATATATATATACATGTATATACATGTACGAGATTGCACCATGACTGCATAACCATTGGGCAGCCACTGCACAGCCTTCTCCTCATCACTGCGCAGCCATCGCACCGTCGCTGCACCATCCTTTGCCCAATAAGAATTATCTCGAAGCTTCTCATCAACAAATTCCACCTCGTCAGCTTTTACCCTTTGAAGACTTCTCGGCCCTTGCTCCGTTGCTGCACCGTCCTTGGCTCAGCTGAACCGTTGAGTTGCTTCTTGCTTTTCTTTTATTTATTTATTTATTTTTTTTTTCGAAGACTTCTCGGCCCTTTTCTCTAGTTCACCAAAATTTTCAGCTTTTCCTTGTGATGCGTCGTTATTTACTGGTTCCTCACTTCCCTTTCAGTTGTCTCGTGCCGTTTCGCCAGCCCCGCGTCTGCCTTGCGACGCTTTGTTGCTGCAAAGCCTGCTGTCTGCCTGCTAATCTTTCCGAGCGCACTAACCCAATCAAGCATCGTCCATTCCTTTTCTGCAGCCAAGAAGGTTATGGTAATAGCAGCAAAGAGCACACTCCAATTAGGTAATTGGTCAATGAAAGTCTGTGCTGGAGTTTGCAGCTGGGAGTCGTCGTGGAGTTCGTAGCTGGGGGTGCTGGAGTTTCAGCAATGGAGGGCACCGTGCTTTCTGCGAAGAGCTGCTGCTCTTTTGGTACGTAGGTGTATATATAACACATGTTCATATATGTATATATATATGTAGTAATCTGATGTCTGACACTACCCCCCGTCGCATTCGTACATGCATTATATATTATATAGCATATATCCATACGTGCTGATTGTTGTCCCATCACTGTGAATATATATATATATATATATATATATATATATATATATATATAACATATGGCAGGCGTGGCTCTATTACCATGGACCTAAACCCTATATATATATATGGATATTTAAGGCAGGTGTGGCAGTGGAGCTACATATTTGTATAATATAATGTGTTTACTTTGTGTATAATATGTGTACCCACACTGATGGATTTCTTTGTTGCACTGCTAGGAATTTTTAATTTGAGACGGCAGAGCATGATGCTTGGACCTTCACGAGGCTTTTAGAGACGTGGTAGTTGGTGGCGGAGTGAGCAAGGAGTGGGTGTACTTGTGCTTTTCTGCTGCCTAGGGCTTGTGCAAGATACCGCAACGGGGTTTCGCTGTGTAGTGCCTTTTGATCACAGTTTTCCCTCGGTGGTGCGCTACCGTGTGGTCCTGTGTAGAAGACTGCAGCGGGATTTCGTTGCAGGGTTGCGTAGTGCGGTTGTGGCTTTCTGGTTTTCCTTGCCACTGTAACGTGCCTTGAAGAATTGTTCTCTAGCTGCCCTCTTTGCCGTGCTGCTCAAGTTTTGTGGCTGATTTTTCGTTGCAGTCATGGTATTTTTTAAGTGCTTCGAGAGCAACACCATCACCATTCTTGCAAAGGAAGGAGATTCGCCAGATAGAGGAACGACATTGAGGCTTTATGCGCCATTGACTGGCTCTAAAGCGCTCGTTTTTTCTGCAAAAGACAACTCCATGCATATTAAGTCGTGGTCCTCTGAAGTGTCTTGGGAGGTGGTAGACTCCATTCGTCCCACTACAAAGGAGAAAGCGCGCATGGCGAGGATTCTTATCTTGAACCATTCGCATCATGTTCGTGACAATCATCCGGCTTCGTCTGAGCTTCTTGGTGATCGACAACCTTAACGTTGATTCTTCTCCCTTGAGGGTTCAGATTGCCGAACTTATGACTGCCTCAACCGAATATGCTTCCTTGCGCGCCACTTCCTCGAAAATGTTGAGTCCAGATGCTAGAGCTCAACAACTCGCGACAATAGACTCATCAATTGCCCATGTCCGGTCTTCTCAACAAGCTGCTTCAAGAGATTATCAGGTCGCTGCGACCTCTTTAGCTTCCGTTCAGGCGCATCTAGAAGCGTTGATGCAAGAGCAAGAGCGATTGGGAACTGAAGCATCACGATTTAAAGGTTTTCTCTTGGAGAAGGAAGCTACAATTTCTCAGTACCAAAAAGAGATGTCACTCCTAGAGCAAGAGAAAGGCACGGTTATGGAGTCGCCTATCTTGTCTCCTGCCGATGCGGAGACCTTGAAAACTCTAGAAAGCCTGCTTGAGGATCGTCGTCGTAGTTTTAGGGACATAGTTCTTAAGTAATGTATTCCCTTATTTGCTCTCTTTTTTTTTTTTATTTTTTTTTTATTTGTATTTGTAATGGAATTGACTCTCGATAGTCAAGTGTTTAATAAAACCTTATTTTTTATTTTGATGTGACTGAACTCAAAGTTGAATGTTTGAGCTGCCTACGTACCCTTCCAAAGAAGAGATCAAGTCATAACGTAGTTCAAATACATATATATATTTTTTTTTTTTTTTTTTTTGGTAATAATTTTTTTTTTATGCCGTACACAGTTTATGCTCTTGCGGGCCAGGAGCATGGCTTCTTCTCAGGCGTAGTACCGCTTCAAGAACTTGCCATTTATGGGGCCAATCCTCAAGCCGTCTTCTGCCATGATCAAGTAGGCGCCATTGGTGTAGACCTCTTGTATCACGTATGGTCCGTCCCACTTTGACGTGAACTTGCTTTTTGTCTTGTGAGTTGTGATAATAGGCCTACGCAATGCGAGGACGAGATCTCCAGTTTGGAAAGACCTCGGGCGGACCTTCTTGTTGAATGCCTTGGAAAGCCTTGCTTGGTAGCATTCCAAATGTTGTTGAGCTTCGAGCCTTCTTTCATCAAGTGCTTCCAATTCTTGAAGTCTTAGCTTTGCATTTTCCTCATTGGTCAAGCCTTCTTGTATAGCCATCCTTAGCGAGGGGATTTGACTTTCAAGTGGTAGAACAGCTTCAACTCCATATACGAGAGAATAAGGTGTAGCTTGGGTTGGAGTCCTATGTGTCGTCCTATACGCCCAGAGCGCTTCGCTTATTCTTTCATGCCAGTCTCTCTTTGTTCGGCCGATCACCTTTTTCAGGAGGTTGCACAACGTTTTGTTGAATGCTTCCGCAAGACCATTGGCCGGAGCATGATACATAGAAGACTTGTGCTGCTTGAACTTGTATCTCTCGCAGAGCTCGTCCACGAGCCGGTTGGAGAACTGTTTTCCGTTGTCAGTGATAATGTAGCGAGGTACTCCATATCGGTGGATGATATGCTCCTTGATGAAACGAACGACAGTTTCCTTTTTAACTTCCCTTAGGGGTAAGGCTTCAGCCCACTTGGAGAAGTAATCTGTTGCAGCTAAGATGTAAGCTTCTCCTGCAGATGACTTCGGCGCAATTGGTCCTACGACGTCCAATCCCCATGCGTCGAACGGCCATGACGCAACTGTAGGGTGCAACGGCTCGGGCGGTTGATGTATGAAGTTAGCGTGGAACTGACAGGCTTGGCACCTTTTGGCGTATTCCATACAATCCTTCACCATGCTTGGCCAGTAGTAACCCATTCTTTTGAGCTGGAAATGTAGCTTCGGTCCAGATTGATGCGCTCCACATACACCTGAGTGTGCTTCTTCCATGGCTTGATTGGCTTCTTCTTCACCTAGGCACCTTAGAAGTACTCCTTCAAATGAGCGTCGGTAGAGTGTTCCTTTGTAGTAGAGGAAGCGATGTGCTCGTCGACGTATTTCAGAGCGGTGTTTGGGATCATCTGGAAGCTTTCCATGCTCCAAGTAGTTGATCAACGGCTGTCTCCACTCTTCAGCATCGATCAAAAGTACTGAGATGACATTTGTATCATCTAGTGGCATTTCAGTAACCAGCGGGATCACCCATCTTTGGCAAACTGGCACATCTGTAGCTTCATCTTCTCCTAGCGTCATACTTGAGGCTAGGTTGGCGAGAGCGTCTGCCATTTGATTTTCTTTTCTTGGAACATGTTCTAGTGTCACGGCCTCGAATTTTTGTAGCAGTTGAGTTGCTAACCGAAAGTACGGGACGAGGTCATCTTTCCTCACCTCATATTCAGTTAGTAGTTGATTGATTATGAGTTTGGAGTCACCATACACCTCAAGGGCTGTGATTTCCATGTTGATCGCCATTTGGAGCCCGATGATTAGTGCTTGGTATTCAGCGACGTTGTTGGAACACAATTCGCTTAGTTGGAAGGAATATGGTAGTATTTGCCTTTGTGGTGACATGAACACTACTCCTGCCCCCGCTCCGTCTGGTCGTGCGGATCCATCGAAGAACATCGTCCATGTCGGGAAGATGTCGACATAGAACACCTCCTCGTCAGGCAAGTCGTCTGAGATTTTCCAATCGGCTGGGATTGGGTGATCGGCGAGGAAATCTGCTAGCGCTTGTCCTTTGACGGCTTTAGCTGGGATGTAGATGATCTCGTATTGATTGAGAAGCAACGCCCATTTAGCTAGTCGCCCTGTCAAGACTGGTTTGGACATGACGTATTTGACCGGGTCAGCTTTAGCAACCAGGTGGATGGTGTAAGCGTGCATGTAGTGTCTGAGCTTCTGGATGGCAAACACCAAGGCGAGGCACATCTTTTCTATTGGGGAGTAGTTCAACTCAGCGCCAGTGAGAGTTCGACTGAGGTAGTAAAGCGCTCCTTCTTTCTGGGATTCGTTCTCTTGTGCCAAGAGCGCTCCAACTGAACTTTCCTGAGCGGCGATGTATAATATGAGCGGCCTCCCGGGCACAGGTGCCCCCAGGACAGGTGGGCTCGATAAATACTTTTTTATGCTTTCAAAAGCGTTGCGGCATGCTTCGTCCCATACAAACGGAACATCTTTCTTTAGGAGTCGACTGAACGGTTGACAACGCCCTGCAAGGTTAGAGATGAAGCGTCTGATGAAGGCTAACCGTCCTTGTAGACTTTTTAGCTCGCGCAAGTTTCTTGGCTCGGGCATGTTTTGAATGGCCTTGATCTTTGACTGGTCCACTTCAATGCCACGGTGCTTGACAATGAAGCCGAGGAACTTTCCAGAGGTGACACCGAATGCGCATTTTAACGGGTTCATCTTGAGGTTGTATTTTCGCAGCCTTTCAAACACTGTTCGTAAATCCTGCAAGTGATCTGATCTCTTCCGTGTTTTGACTACCACATCGTCTACGTAACATTCTACGTTTTTGTGTAGCATGTCATTGAAGATTTTCTGCATTGCGCGTTGATATGTAGCTCCGGCGTTCTTCAGACCAAAGGGCATCACCTTGTAGCAGTAGATACCTTTTGGAGTGCGGAAGGCCGTTAGTTCCTCGTCTTCAAGAGCCATGCGAATTTGGTTGTATCCAGAAGAGCCATCCATGAATGACAGTGCCTCGTGGCCAGTGGTTGCGTCCACCATGATTTCGATGATTGGCAAGGGGAAGTCATCCTTTGGGCAAGCATCGTTGAGGTCCCGGAAGTCTACGCACACACGTATTTGTCCAGATTTCTTAAGGACAATGACAATGTTGGAAATCCACTTGGGGTATTGCACCTCCCGAATGAAGCCTGCTTCGATTAACTTGTCTACCTCGGTCTCTATTTGCGGGATGAGCTCGGATCGGTAACGTCTTTGAGTTTGCTTTATTGGTCGTGTTCCAGGCTTGACTGCAAGATGATGTACAGCGATGACAGGGTCAAGGCCGGGCATTTCTTTGTATGTCCAAGCGAAGATGTCTTTGTACTCTAACAGCAGCTGGTAATATTCCTCTATCTCATCCGCACTTAGTAGTGCACTTACGAAGATAGGCTTTGGTTCCTTGCTCGTGCCTAAGTTGAGTTCCTTGAGATCATCAACCGTGGCTTGGCCTCCATCTTCGAGCTGCGGTGGAGCAGCAGTGACATCTTCCTCCGGGATTTCGTCTTCTTTGCCTTCTTGGATTGTAATGTGGAAGACTTCTTGGACCTCCTCTTTAGTGTTAACCTCTTGATTTGTTTGGCATGAAGATTGTCCAGTGTGGATGATGGTGTGCTTTCTTACTTTCAGCGGTCCATCTGTGTCAACCTCCAAGATTACTTGGCGCCTCATCCTTGAAGGAATCGAGCTTCGAACGTCGCTTTTTTCTGCTAGCATGTCGAGCTTTTCTTCCTCTGGCGTTGTCTCCCTCTTTCTAGAAGACTTCTTGTTGCTTTGTCTCTTAGGTTTCGACAACCTTCCGAAAACAGAGCTTTGGGGTGTTGGCTCGTTAAGCCTCTTGAAGACGGAGGTTCGGTCTTGACCACCAATGCGACTAAGTGCCGAAATTCTAGGCCTTGAATGACTCATCCTATTGAAAACTGATATTCGAGGGGCAGGTTTAGGCTCCTCTTGATCTTGTTCAATGCTTACGCTGATGTGTTGGGTGCTAGCATTTTTCGCTTCGCTTGAAATCTTCACAGGTGCATTTGGTGTGAAGCCAAGTCCAGCTTTGTTGTTGTCAACTCCGTAACCATGCTCCTTCAACTTCTTTTGAGTCTTGGTGAGGTCACGTTCTTTATCGTTGATGATGTTTGAAACCTTCTTTCCAGGATTCGAAGTGGAAGCGAAGTCATATCCAGCCTTCGACATGAGTTTGTAGGCATTTGGATCAAAACCTTCTGCAGTCCTCTTGGTTGGAAGAAAGTTTGGTTCCGCCCCATCTGGCAGGGCTTTTATGAAGCCTTGTGGTAGTCTTGCAACCTTAGCATCGCCTAGCTGTGTCAGAGGCAAAACTGCGTTTGTCTTGAGCAACTTCACGTTATCTTTGTGTCGCTGTGTGTCGGCTTTGCTTGCTCCTGTTTCAAACGGGGATTGACCATTCTTTCTTCTTGACATCGGGACATACCGGAAGATAGGTGTGTTCGGTCCTTTTGAAGGTGTCTTACTCCCTTTGGTTGTTGCAGGTTTAGCAAGCTCATCATTGTTTTTGCTTGAAGATGACATGGCTTCCCCTTCTTGCTTCTTGGGCATGGCTTGCCATTCTTGCTTTTTAGGTGCTGCTTTGCCTGTGGATTTAATCTCTTTTGGAAGAGCTTCAAGCACCGTGTCTTCGTCCATGTAGAACTTGGCGTCTGCGAAGTGTGATTCAGCTTCGGTGAATGGTTTAGTATCGCCTTGGATTACCTTCACTCCGTCTCGGTAGAATTTTAAGCATTGGTGGAGGGTGGATGGTACTACTCCATTCCCGTGGATCCAAGGCCTTCCTAAGAGCAAGCTATAGGAAGTTCTTGCATCAATCACATGGAATATCGTGCTTGATTTAAGTTCACCAATGGTCATCTCCACTCGGATCATGCCCATCGCTCTTTGTCCTCCTTGGTTAAAACCCTGGATCAGCAGACGGCTTAGGGACAATTCATCCACTTTGATGCCGATTGTGGTCATTGTTGACTTTGGCATGATGTTTATGGCTGACCCACCGTCCACAAGCATGCGGTTGACTTTGTGCTCATTTACGTACCCTGAGATGAAGAGAGGACGGTTATGGGGCTTTGACCCCAACAGTAAGTCCTCGTCCGTGAAGTTGATTGCGTCCTGGGCGGCATAACACGTGGCACATTCATGTGGCCTGAACTTCGAACCTTCGTCATTGCTTTCTTGCACTTCGTGATCGTCGGGACTTGCTAAGACCGCTGCTAGTGCTATTCGCATCTTCTTTGGCAATTGTAGCGCTTCCTCGATGCTACATTGTGTTGGCAAACCTTCTTTGGATGTGAGGGTCTTTTCTTCCTCAGTGGAGATAGCTTTGCCTTTTGAGGGCCCTTCTATCTCTACTTCGACCATGTGGCAGGCGGCGATAGTGCACTGTTGGAAAAAATCCTTCGGGAAATACTCGTGCAAGGATACAGGAATACGTGGCTCTTGCTCCATAAGTTCCCCATTGTACGTTGGCTCAGCAGCTCTTACACTTTCTTTGGCCTTTCTATTGTTACGGCGACGGTGTTTTCTCCCTTGCTTTACCTTTGGCTTTTTGGCTTGCGGTCTTGGCTTCCTCATCTTTTTGTAGGTCACTAGTGTCCACCCTTCTTCATCGTCAGTAGGTGCATCTTGGTTGCTTGCCCCCATCGGTGGTCGTGCAGAAGGTGCCATGTGACTCGAGCATTGGCGGGAATGGTCATGAATCCTTTGGAGGGGAACGGGATCGAAGGATCCAAACACGATCGTAGTAGTGTGCGTTGCGGCCGTGTCTTCTAGATCGAGTTCAATCCGCCCTTGTTGTGCCAGCTTCATGATGAGTTCCTTAAGGATGAAGCACTTACTAACGGGATGACTCACGATACGATGGTACTTGCAGTACTTAGGATCGTTGACACGATTCATCTCCTCAGGGCGCTTACATTCTGGTAACTCGATCACCTTCTTTTCTAGCAAGTCGTCTAACATTGCTGCCATATCTGAGTCAGGAAAAGGGTATGTCTTTTGCTCCAGCTCCCTCAAGGTGTTTTTGAACCTGTCTTGGGTACGAGGAGGCTCATTTCTCTTTATTTCCTTCACTTTGGTTTTGGAGGAAATCTTGATTGGCGCAGAGGAGGTTTTGACGGGGGAAGTGTTAATAGTAAAAGCTTCCTTTGCAGGCTTCTTCCCGTGATTGTCTACTTTTGGAGTGAACACCTTGTCCTTCTTGAAGTCGGCGATCGGCTCCTTCTTTCCATGGTGAGCGATGCTTAGCTCCATGTCATGGGCGCGGGTGGCCAGCTCTTCAAAAGAACGTGGTTTGATGCCTTGGAGGATGTAGTGCAAATTCCAATGCATGCCCTGGACGCACATCTCGATTGCCGAAATCTCCGAGAGCCTGTCTTTGCAGTCGAGGCTAAGGTTGCGCCATCGGTTGATGTAGTCCATCACCGGCTCGTCCTTCCACTGTTTTGTGCTCGTTAGCTCTAGCATGCTCACGGTGCGACGGGTGCTGTAGAAACGGTTGAGGAATTCCTTCTCCAATTGCTCCCAACTATTGATGGACTCGGGCTCCAGGTCTGTGTACCATTCAAAAGCGTTTCCTTTCAATGAGCGCACAAACTGCTTGGCGAGGTAGTCTCCTTCCGTCCCTGCATTGTTGCAAGTTTCCACGAAATGGGCGACGTGCTGCTTTGGGTTGCCCTTTCCATCGAACTGCATGAACTTTGGCGGCTGGTAACCTCTTGGCATCTTCAAGGCGTCGATCTTCTTGGAATACGGCTTCGAGTACAACATGGAGGTATGAGAGCTTCCTTCGTACTGCACCTTGATGGTATTGGCGATCATCTCCTGCAGCTGCTGGATAGAGAGGGATCCCATGAGCGCCGTTGCTTGGTCTGGCTCTTTCTTCTCTTCGCCTTTCTCCGCTGGAGACTCCTCTTCTTCATCGGCCTCTTTCTTTACTGGGTCAACTTTGAGGTCAACTTTCACGCCGTGCTGCACTTCCAATTGGTTGGCGAGTGCGGCGATTTGTGAGTCTTTCTCCTCCACGGTCCGTGTGAGTTTTACAATCGCTTCATTCATTTGAGCCAGTTGCTCTTCGATTGAAGTTGCTCCAGTAGTCATGACTTGCATGGCTGTGCTGCTGCTTAAGTCAGTATCGGAAAGCAGGGACTCGGAGTACTTCCTCGGGCTTTCCTCCCTTGGCACTCTTAGCGAGGCTAGGGTGATCACGGGCTCGTGCCTCAGGTGCTCTTGTTCCTCCGGCAGAGTTGATGCGGCGGTGGCAGCTGCGGCAAAGAGAGCTCTTGCCTTGCTTCGGGTTGTGATGCTCGAAATGTCGCCACTTGCAGCGAGGATGCTCTTGTTCTTCGCTTTTGTTGCAGGAACAGCTTGATCCTTTCCTGATGCCATTTGTGTGTTTTGCGGATTTGAGGATAGAGATGAGAGGTAGAGATTGTCCCACTGGGCGTGCCAAATTTGTAAACACGAAAATTTCCTGAAACGAACGAGACAAGAACAACGTGTACAAAGTAATATTTGTATTAATTTTGGGGTTACAATCTCTTTTACAATTTGATCCTCTGATTCTATCTTCGTAAGTTATAGATTTGTGGATAGGTTGTTGATCCAAAGGGCCGTCGGGGCTTGAGCTTAGGATGAACGAGGATGTGATTTGTCGATGTTGTTGATCCAAAGGGCCGTCGGGGCTTGATCTTAGGATGAACGAGG
Source organism: Cotoneaster glaucophyllus (assembly GCA_036320875.1). Taxonomy (NCBI): domain Eukaryota; kingdom Viridiplantae; phylum Streptophyta; class Magnoliopsida; order Rosales; family Rosaceae; genus Cotoneaster; species Cotoneaster glaucophyllus. The sequence continues at coordinate 8,330,737 of CM070067.1, forward strand.
ATGAACGATGAACACTTTCTTCAAGGGCCGTCGGGGCTTGATCTTGAATTGATGGAAGTTCTTCAAGGGCCGTTGGGGCTTGATCTTGAAGGTGGATTTTACGAAGAATGAAGAGAGTTTTCTCGATCCTTCGGAATTCTTGGGAATTTGAGAGGTTTGGTGCTTGAAAGCTTTTAGTGTTTCAAAGCTTTCAAGGATTTGGGGGGGGGTTCTCTTCTAATTTGGGAGTAGAGAAAATGTGTATGTGAATTGGTAGTGAAAATGGGTGCCTTGGCTCCCTATTTATAGAATTCTTTCAAAGGCTAATATTCAGATGAAAATAAATCGTTTCTGCCAGGGGTTGACACGTGTCTTATTTGGTGACTTTTCTGATTTCTTTCGATTTTTCTTTGAGTCACGCACTACATGTAAAATTTATGTGATATGTGGGCGTTGAAATTTTAATTTATCGGCTAACATTTATTTCACCGAAATTTCGATGTCTACAGTTTTTTACAAGAAGCATTAGTTATGTGCTTCTTCCAGAAAACATTAGTTATGTGCTTCTTTCAGAAAACACTAGTACTTTTCAAGGATTTACTAACATTTTTACTAAGGATTGTTTCCAAAATATTTTTACCAAAAACACTTTAGTCATTTTAAAAGCACATCTAAATGAACTCTAAGTTTATGAGAACCGTCAAATTCTATTTGTGTGGTTTAAATTTTTGATCCCTAAACTCTAGACGCTAAGATTCAAAATGAACATAATCCTGATAAATAGGGTTAAGGGTAGAGTTTCTAAAGAAAAAGAGAAAACCAGACCTTTATGACCTTATCTCTTTATCTTGTCGGACCAAACAGAGATGGGACTTCTTCTCCACTCTCCTGCTTTTAAGCTTGAATTTGGGATTCCATTTTGGGGTTGGAAGTTGGAAGTTGGAAGTTGGAAGTTGGAGAATAATAATCCTAGCAATTTTCCCATTCGTACATTTACGTTCTACTTTCTTCCCCTTCTCACCATGCAGTATCACCATCTATTTTCAAAATCACCTCTTGAAGATCATGCAAAAAAAAAAAAAAAAAAATTGAAATATTTTAATCAACTAGTGCTTAAGGTTCTAAAAGATGCTATAAACTAGTTGGGAGGCGGGATGGGGCCTAGTGCCTAGGCGGATTAGACAAATTTAAGTAAATATATTATATTTCGTATAAATAAGTGTCTGTTTATATTTAAAATATATATAATTTCATCATAAACTACAAAATATGATGACATATATACTATGAAGTATTGGAACATAATGAAAATATGGGGAACAATCATATAAGGTGTGTTCATTGAAGTATTCAACAAGTCTCTTACAATTTATTGAAAAAATAAAATGCAAAATGAAAGTTATCTGTTTTCTGTCTAAGTGAGGCGCAACCTAGGCAGGTGCATAGGCAGGTCTGCACGGGCTAGGAGGGTGCCTAGGCGGTATAGGTGGGCGCCTCAACAAGTCTAGGCGTCCTTTCTTAATTTTCAAACGCCTAGACATTAATTGGGGCGGTGGCCAGCCGCGATTATTTTTGGAACAGTGCTAGTGCTTATGCTTATCTATAAATAGACGAACTATGTTTCTCACTTAAATACTGAAATTTTGACAATGTTAATCGAACGGTTAAATTTTTTCATTTGGTTGATTTTTCACAAAATTGATATTTAAAGGGTCATCTAGATAGTAGATTGTTTCGATTATCAAGCAACATTAAAAGATGAAAAAGAGATTCGAGAAGATAGAATGAGAAAGTTCAAATGAGAAGTTGCTAGTGTCCTGTTTATAGTCCCCTTTGAAGGATATGATAAAAGAGCTTGTTAGGCAGTCTATTATATTATGTTGCCTAACCCTCACACTAAAATGAATTTAGGATTATGTACCGATGCAGTCATTGTATTAAGTCAAATAGTACTTTCATTCATAATTATAGTAAAAAAATCATTTTACTGTTAACAAATTTTCACGACGAGGTTATTTAGGCATTTGATTGAGCACTTGGCACATGTCAAGATTTGTGTGCATGACTTGATGAGGGTGGCCAAGCGGTGTGCATGCGTAGAGTTTGCCAACCCCTGTTGATAGCTATTACAATTTGCCGACATGAGTATTTTGTTGAGCTCTTAGTGGCACCATGAGGTCGTACACGAGAAATATTAGATGATAAAAACAAAACCAAACAAACTCTAAATGTCATTAACGTGGAGGTGAAAGATAAAGAGCAAATTGTACGTTGTCTTGTTATAAGAACAAATATATCCAACCTTTATGATTGGTTGTGTTGGATAAGAAAGTTTGCACTATAAGAAAAGGATATTAATGGTCAGTAATACATGATGTTGTGTTTGAAGACACTCTTAGCGCTTGATATATAATTGGTGGAGTTGAGTTGATTATATAAAGTTGATGATGGGACGAGGGGTCACGAGCACCCACAAGTAGAAAGTGAAGACCTCACAAGTCGATGAATGAGAGATTGGACATGGCACAAGCTCTAGTCGCGTCGTCGGTTGAATTGTGCTGTGTTGTGCAGTGTACAAGTAAGGGTCGCCGCATGATGTAAGTGTGTTCAATTTTAGACCACAAGGATTGTCACCTTTCTGTACAAATGAATCATTCACTCATTCATTCACAAAATAATATGCATCTCATTGCCAAAATAAATAATTTGGTGAACTATAACCACGCAATCTTTGACTCTCTTTTTAGGGATCATCTATTTCTCCTTTTTTGTTATTATATTTTTATTTCTTATCACGTAAAATAACTAAAAATTAGAGAGGAAATTGATTTTCACACACACTTTCATTTATTTTTTAGTCCATTAAATTGAAACATCAATAATGGACGTAAATATATAGAGGTATATAGGAGAAGAAAAAAATGTGTGAAAATTATTTCTCATACAAAAATGCACTACAGAGGAATTTGAACTTAAATGCAAATGAAAAAGGACATTGGTATAGCTAACTTGACTACGCCAATTTGTGTTATCCTTTGGATTCTATATTTCATCATCACAAAAATGAAACTTCATCTATTGAAGACATAACACAACATTCACTACTTTTGACAAGTTGCATTTTTTTTTTTGAACGAAAAGAAAAAAACAACTTGTCAAAAGTAGTGAATGTTGACAAAAGCGTTTCTATCTCAAATAGTAAGCATTCATTCTTTGATAATTTTTCTAGCAATACTTAGAAGGGTTAGGTGAGATTAGCTCTTTATTATAATGGTCACTTGTAAGCCACCCACTCTCCCTATGGGGTTGAGGACTAGTACACTCGGAAAGCTCCCGCTTGTCCCTCCTCCCTCTTATTTTCTATTAATAAAAAGTAATGCTAAGAAGACTAAATTTGTAGACTAAATTAGCAAACCAAATAAGATGTCACTAATAGAAAATGAGCACGTTTATCAACGACTAAGTAATAATTCAATCACCAATTTTTATGCCATTTAGTTTACAAAATTTAGTCTACAAATTTTGTTTCCCGAGCATTACTCTTAATAAAATAATACAAAGGAACCAAATAAAAGCGGGGGGACGAAGACCACACTAGCAAAAAGATACGATGAACGAAAATAATATAACCAACTTTTACGAAGGTAGTTGTTCTTATCATTGGTGGCCACAGTTCCAACTTTGTTGACACACCCCGACTCGAAATGTCAACTAGGACTCCAAATCGAGCTGTGCTGGCCGACACTTGGAAGGTGATGAAGCCATAAAGTATAGTGATGTGAAAAATGTGAATAAATTTAAACCTAAAAGTGCCTAAAGACAAGAGTGCACTGTGAGCGGGAATGAACCTATTTCACACGCGACGTCAGAGCATAAGTAAAGTACAGTAGTGTGCGTAAGGATCATACCCTAAGAGGTAGCCACCTATACTGAGATTCACGAAGAATCCTCGTCGATACAAACTTTCAGCAGCTAAAACCTGGAGGGGCGAAAAACAAGGGTGAGTGGGCCAAAAAAATGAAGTTTTAATAAAAACCTTTTGAAAACGTTATAACCCCTCGCCGTAAAACCTGTATAGTTTCCAGAAAATAATACTACGTAGGTACCAAAAATGAATGTACAGGTGCAGTAAAAATAGAAGCATGCCATGTCATAATTTCTCATTAATAATAAATGTAAGCTAGGTGTGAAATCAGTCTGAACGGACATGCCAGTCGGAATCACCTAACGTGACCTGTACAACTGGATCTATAGCTCATCAGTCTAGGCTAGCACACGAGTCGGAGTCACCTATGTGACCTATACGACAGGCTGGGTATAAATATGTATGCTCAAGTGCTACGATCATGTGAAGGTTGTGTGATAAATCGCGGGTTACCTACGAGTCGGAATCACCTATTATGGTCTGTACGACAGGCTGACACCAGACTTGGATCCAAGGTGAGCGTGTGGTGCGGGAGGTGAACAATCATGTGAAGGCTGACCCTAGTCCCGGGCGGGAGCACTAATACCGAGGTGCAGCCATGATGAGCTCTAAATAAAGGTATGCATACCAATACCAATGCAATTTCAACTCATTCAATCACATAATACTCACCTGACGCTTACCTGAGTCTCTTCAGCATCACACAATACAATTCACAAGTGTAACAATGCAATATTTAAAGTGTAACTTATTTACGACAAGGCAAGCAAACATAATTCTATAAATCGCATCATAATGCAATATTTAAATATAACACATTTAAATCGTGGCATGCGCATAATGAATTTAAAACATTTCTGGAAAACCATAAGGTGTGTGTGTGTGTATATATATATACACTATAAAAAGGAAAGAGACCCATTCACCTGGAGTCCGTGCTACAACTCCCTAGCACAAACATCGAGGCGTCACGAACGATCGGCGCTTAGAACAATTATCAAACGACATCTCAGAATCCTTATCAATAGAACACGTAACTTACATAAAAAAACATCCCCAAGGACGTTCTAGAATGATTTGAGACCCGTTGATCAAAAGTCAACCGTCGGTCAAAGATCGACTGTAGGATCTACAAACCTACGTAACTCGATCTGGAAGATCAGCACCTCGGATTTCTAATCCGCAACTTCAAAATATACACATTATGCTTCTAAAGCATCATACTAAAGTTTCACTACGATCCAACGGTTGGATCTCCGCCAATTGCCAAAACCAAGTGACGGTTAATGTTTTATTTTATGAACTTACAAATCCAATTCGGGAAGATCTGTATGTTGGATTCCCGATCCGTAAGTTTCTATGATCCTCATAAACTACTACTATTACATATTAAGGTTTGGTGACGATCCAACGGTCAGATCGTCGATTCAAATAATGACCAAGTGATGTAACGTAATGAAACTAGGTTCACAATAATCAAATCACGTCATACGGATATCAAATCTGAGATCAAGATATCAATTTAGTGTAAATAGTATTGGCAGCCCACTGGCCACGCGGCGTCGCAGATGGCCGTCGGCCGCCCCGAGTCGCTGGAAAATTCAACTATTTCTAAAAATTCTCAAATTTTACAGGGATGAAGATCTCAATGAGAGGAATAACTTTCTTACATGTGGTCAAGGCCAATTTATCCGAGAAACACCTCAAATTCCCCTCGATCCGTCGGAAACCCCATAAAGGGTGTGCTTCGATTCGATCTCAATTCGAACTCTGACGCCCCCAAACTCGTTTGGGCATTGCTCCTGAACTCAAGGGAAGTTTCTTGATGGTGAGGATTGATGAGATTGCATTCAGAAATGGCGGATCGCCTTCTAAAGACTCCGGGTTGCCGTCGGAGCAGACGACTTTGAACTTCATAATTCAGAGCCCAATGCTTTTCGATTTTTGGGTGGAATGTGAAGAAAGAAGGTCATGGAGTTGGTTCTAGGTGGTTAGGTGATGTGATTCACTAGAAATCCGACGAAAAAACCGTCAGATTCCATGGCTATCGTCCGGGTCGGGTCGGAAAGGAGAAATGGGTCGTGGATCCCGTGTTTCTCCTCTCCCTCATTTCCCCTCATTTCCTGCTCTACCTATTGCTCACTCTCTCTACCCCCTTCACTGATTGGTCCGCATCCCTTCCTTATTCCTCATTTCCTTTCCGTCACAGCCACACACATGGCATGACCATTCTTTGCTCCAGAAATCTGGAGCCTTCCAAAAATATTAAAATGACTATTTTGTCCTTATTTTTACTTACCCATAACTTCTTCGTTATAACTCCAAATTACGTTCCGTTTGGGCCCACGCGTTCGTAGCGACAAGTACTACGAGGATATGCCAAGAAACTAGTCATACATGACATGACATGATAGTCAAAAAAATTCAACACTTTGCCTCCAATGGCATTTTCATAGATTCACTTATTAAAATGATATAAAGACTAAAATTTTTGGGGACGGGTCGTTACATTGTAGTCTCCGCCACTAAAAGGCTACCACAAGCACAAACGCACAATAACACATTTGCTAAGAGCACAACCGTCAACAATATTGATATGTCACAATAAATACACCAACAAAGTCATGTAGTCACATTGGTCACCACTGAATAGTGAGTTCACATAAGGTCATCGTAGTACAGTGATACCGCATCAAGTCATCATTGACATACGAGACCACATAACTCATCGCTCAGAGATGAAAACCAATCTAGCCATCTCAACACATGCCGTTTTGTGTTCTCATGTTCATTGTATTGCTAGTTTTGTGTACAGAATTTTTCATATGCCAACTCATTACGTTTGAATGTTTTTCATCAGGAAGGAAGTTCATTTGGCTTTGCAGTGTTATCTTTATTTTATGTTTTGTTGAAGACTCTTTGGATTGAGGATATACATCCTAAGTGTCCTTTTTGATATTTACATCAAATCTTAATTTTATAATAAATTTACAAAACCTCCTTTTGTTTTCTTTTCAAAGATTAACAAAAAAAAATTGACCATACAATAACGTTAGTGAGTTAAGTTGTTAAATGTTAGAGGGAAGGAGTAGCAGGGATTGAATCCACACCAAAGTGTATAAACATTATATATTTTTCACTAGGGGTGGGCAAACGGGTAGTGGAACCGCAGGTCTGGACGGGTAATCTAGGTTCAGAGCGGGTACGGGGCGGTTCCAATTTTTTTAGAGAGCAAACGGGGTAGGGCGATGACAATTAAGGGGCTGGCCCAAGTCCAAATATTAAGAAAAAGGGGCTCCGGACCGGCCCGTTTCTTAGTCCATCATCTAGGATCCCATCCCCCAGTCTAGACCCGGCAGTTTCTGACACGACACGAAAATAACGGGTTTCGGGTCAACACGATAACTTATCGGGTCATTATCGGGTGACCCAAGGTCCTTAACGGGTATACACGCGGGTAACACGTGGGTAACCCGTTTCGACCCATTAAGAAAAAAATTATTTTGATAATTTTAAAGTTTAATTACTAAAAGATTTATTATAAAATACAATAGCCATATTAATATATACAATATATTCTATATTAAATATATAGTTTTGTATTATTATTCTATATAAGTTAAAAAAAAAAGGTTTTAGTCATTATTTATCTCTACTAATTAATAAAACCCTCTTTGTCAACCAAAAGAGGGTGAAAAGAAAAATTAGTCTTCTATCACACAAAAAAAATGATGGGCAATAATGTAATTTCATAGGTCCAAATATACATATAAGGATCACTCCCCTAGGCGATGTGGGATCTCACAATCCACCCCCCTTAGGGGCCCGACGTCCTCGTCGTAAGACAAGTATAGTTTCCTGAAAACATACCACGTATGTATGTAATCAATATTACAAAAGCATTAAAACCATAAAATATGTCAAGTCATGATATATCAAATGCCACAGTAATATAATCATGAGATAATCAATTATAATCAACTGCTCATCAATTTATGCTAGCACACGAGTCGGAATTGCTTGATGCAATTCTTCCCGACAGGACTAGGTGTAATCAATACGCTCTAGTACTATGATCACGTGAAGACTGGTGCAGAAGCACGGTCACATACAAGTCAGATTGCCTAATGCAATCTACCCGACAGGACTGGCACCTAACTTGGATCCAATGTGAGCGAATGGTGCGGATGTGAACATATCCTTATATGTATATTCCCATCCCTACCTAGTACGAGGCCTTTTGGGAGCTCACTAGCTTCGGGTTCCGTAGGAACTCCGAAGTTAAGCAAGTAGTGCGCGAGAGCAATCCCATGATGGGTGACCCACTGGGAAGTTCTCGTGTGAGTTCCCAGAAACAAAACCGTGAGGACGTAGTCGGGGCGCAAAGCGGACAATATCGTGCTACGGTGGTGGAGCGAGCCCAGGATGTGGTGGACCCCGGGCGGGGATGTGATAATTTGGTATCAAAGCCAATCCCTGGCCGGAAGTATGCCAACGAGGACGTCGGGCCCCTAAGGGGGGTGGATTGTAAGATCCCACATCACCTAGGGGAGTGATCCTTATATGTATATTCACATCCCTACCTAGCACGAGGCCTTTTGGGAGCTCACTGGCTTCGGGTTCCGTATGAACTCCGAAGTTAAACGAGTAGCACGCGAGAGCAATCCCATGATGGGTGACCCACTGGGAAGTTCTCGTGTGAGTTCCCAGAAACAAAATCGTGAGGGCGTAGTCGGGGCCCAAAGCGGACAATATCGTGCTACGGTGGTGGAGCGGGCCCAGGATGTGGTGGACCCCGGGCCGGGATGTGACATGATGTTAACATACCTCCAATATTAAAAAATAAAAAATAAAAAAAATAAACCAAAAAACCTCCCACTCCCCCACGTTCTCTCTCTCTCTCCCTCTCTTCTCATTTTCTAAAAAAATGTCTTCATACACACAAAGTGTGTGCCCATATGCTAGTTTTTATTATGAGAGTTCCTTATTATCATTACTAGGATAAATTTTACTTAACATGTTGTTGTCCAAAATTAAAATAAACTAGCATAGTATTTGTATAGGCAAGAACTAAAAACACATACATACAAGTATGAAAAATGTGAAAGAATATATAAACACTCATGATTCATCATTATTCTTCCACGAGTAGATAATGTTACACTTACATTATCGTTTAGATTTTTAAAATCCTCCAAACCTTCATGAATAATGTTTTTTATTTGAGGGAAAAATTAATAAAATTAATAATACTTATTGTAGAAGTGTAAAAAATGTAAAAAAAAAAATATATACAATCACTCATAGTGACAAGCTTTACAACTTTCATAAAGGGGTCAGCTTCGAAATCCAACACTATAATCCATAAGCCTTAAATTTGTATTTAACCGTCGATTGTCATTTATGCTTTATTCTTCTTACTGAATTTCATTTTTAAAATTTTCTTTTTTGAAAACATGATCATCTGGCGGATGTAAGAAGATGAACGGTTCAGATCTCTGATATCACGTTTCAATATTTACGTTTAACTGAAATATGAGTCGGTGTCATATAGTTTGTAGAAACTTTATAAACATCAAGCAATATTTTCACTAACTGTAAAACTCTGAATATAAGATCAACGATCCAAACCATTCATCTTCCTGCATCCTTTAATAGATCATGTTTTCAAAAAAAAAAAATCTTAAAAAAAAAATTTTGATGAGAACAATGAAGCGTAAATGTAAACAACAATCAACGGTTAAATTTTGATCTATGATTTATATGATTATAGTGGCAAATTTCGAAGTTAAGCTTTCCATGAAAGTTGTAAAGCTTGTCATTACGAGTGTTTATATATTTTTTTACACTTCTACATTAATTAAAAAACTATTAAAGACTTTAGGCAAGTGAAAATATACTTAAAAGAAAAATGCGTTTTTATGTTTGGGATGTGACAATATGGTATGTATATACTTATTTAGTATTATGTTTTTCATTTGATTATTTATTGGTTTAAAATATATTTTCTTTAACGGGTAACGGGTCGGGTCATATTACTTGTTAATATTATCGGGTCGATTTCGGGTCGGATCATTTTACCCGTTTATTTTAACGGGTGTTACACGACACGACCCGTTAAGATAACGGGTATGACACGAAAACGACACGAACATGGAAAACACGACACGAATGCCAAGTCTACCCTAGTCTGTAACTCGACTATTTCTCGTCTCCTCCCACCCATATACTCTCTGTCACTCGTCTTCTCTTCCTCGATCTCTACGACATTAAACTCAGAACCGCCGTCGCCGTCGCACCACCAATATGTCGATTCTCCTCCTCAACGAAGACCCCCATCATCAGCACATCGAGATTGTCAAACACCACCATCATCAGCGCCATGTGAATCGAAATCAACCACCATGCCCTCTATTCTTAGTCTTCAAGTGTCTCCTCTCATATCTTAATTTTTTTGCAAGATTGGGCATCTAGCCCATATGGGTTTTCATTAATCTGCAGATATGGTGGGAAATCTGAGATATGGTTTTTTTTTTTTTTTTCCTTCTTTTTTCTAAATTTGTTGTGGAGTTTAGACTTTAGTCTCATCCTTCTTCGATTTTGTTTCTAGTGTCTAGATTAAGGAAAAATTGAAGGACAATGGCTCTTGCATGTTGTTATCTGTGTAGGGATCTTGCAATCGAAGGGTATAAACCCATATCATTTTGTTGATTTTGAAAAGGAACTAGAGACAAAGTGATTGATTTTGTTGATTTTGAAGATGAACTAGAGACAAAGTGATTGGTTTTGTTGATTTCGGATAAATGGTGCCATGATTTTATATGCATGGACCCACAATGGGAAGTACATACAAGGCGGTGATGGAGTTCGGGTTTATCGTGATGGTGAAGTGGCTGAAGGACTCGAGGTACCCGAGGATGGAGGAGTTTAGGAGATGTGGACTTGCTAGGGAAGCCGAGGCACCCACACTTGGACCCGTAGGAACCGGCCTGTTTCAAAAGGGTCGGGTTAGGTCCGGATCCTATTTTGAAAAATCCAAAACCCGCCTCGCCCTGCCCTATTTTATTTACAAACGGATGTGGTCCGGTTCCTTCAACTTTGAGCCCATGCCCACCCATATTTTTCACCACCGTGATGAAAGTCTGTGATTAAAAAAATTTCATTCAGCAAAAATATTTCAGTATGTATATTTAATGGTAGTTAATACATACCCCCTATTTTTTATAGTAAGAAAAAAAAAGTATGATTGAGATTTGGTTGTAACGAATTACATGGAAAATTCATGAAAATTTACCATGCAGGAATCCTCGTAAGTTTCACACAAAATCTTAGGTAAAGTTCATAGAATCCATCCAACCATGAGACAAATATGTTAATCATAATTATTAATTTTTATACGTGAAATGAATTAAAATAAAATCAACCAAAATTAAGAAGGTTATCCGGTCCCAAATCTAATCAAATATGGAAATGGTATTCTTGTTGTGACCTGAGTTTTATTAGATTAAGAGATGCCGTAAATCTCACTTGTTTTTGTGTGGTAATGGAGGGTGACTACCACCACCACAAAATTTAAGGAAACAAGTATTGTACATTAATTTCCAAATCTAAATCACCTTTGATAAAGTATTTGCTGAATCCGGGTGTTTTATGCACAAATTTTAAGCTGATAAATCTTTAGTTAAGGATTCAATGATCAGTATCTAACAATCAAAATTCTTGTCATATAGAATACAGTAAAATTGAGAGCTATTATTGACATTCCGAAAAAGTCATTATGCGCTCTTCTCAAATGTATTTTTCTACTTATATTTCTATACATTTGGTGCAACATAATTTCTTTCAAGTGCCAATAACGCCACCCTAAAATTTTAATTCTAAATAATCAACTTGAAAATTTGTCTTATAGTTAGGAAATTTTGTGTGGCTTAAAGGGATGGAGGAGGGAAACAAGTCCCAACTAATGACTTCACATTTGCACGTAAAAGATATGGCCAGAAATACAATTTAAGGGAAATTAAACAACTGCCTTTTGTTTGTTTCCTCAAGTTTTTTCTCTTGGTGCCCTTAGTCAAGTAAATTACTTGCCCACATAAGTTATTTCCATGTGACAGCGCCCAATATACTTATAGGATAGAAAAAGTAACTGTAAAAATTCAAAAGACCCACGTTAAGAACATGAAGTCGTTTACCCCCCAAATAATAAGCTCTCTTGCTAACGTACGTATATCACTGCGAGAGTCGCGTGTCTAAAGTAGGGTCCTAATTCTTGGATTTGGCTCCACCCTCCAGTATTTTCATCTCTTGCATGGATTCTCAACTAGTATGTCACGGGCACGGGTTGTATGGTAACGTTTTCGTGTTAATAATATAAAGATATACATTAATATTTATTTATTTATTGTAGTATTGACACAAAATACTACTATGACGTTATATCTCGTGTCACACAACTCTCTCATTGTTGTTAAAAGTCTTTTCGTCACATTCAATACTTATACGTCACAAAATGAGGTCGACACTTTTTACTGTTCATTTGATTGTTTGGCTTAATCTTAGTTCAATATATAGTGAACTAGTAGCCAGTTGACACTAATTTTCATGATTAATGCATCAAATTTTTCTCACAAACTTTACGGATGAGTTCACAAAATCTAAAACCTAAAAAAGTCAAAACGAATACCCAAAAAAACGAATTGAATATGAAAAATCAAACTGAGCCGAACCGAAGAGACGTAAAAAACGACTCATTTTTTCACCATATCACCCTGCTACTACGCGATGGTTTTCTTCCGTTCTTCTATTTGGTTGTCAAGCAGAGAAGGAACAATCTTGCCATTACATTATTTCTGTTTCTCTAATTGCTCTTCAATTGTTATTATATATTATTATTTTCAATTGTCATTTTCCTAATTAGTTTTGATTTGACAAATATGCAGACAACCCCCTCTTTTTTCTTTCTTTCTTTTTTCTTTTTTTTTTGTCAAATGCACTCAAGACTTTTGCATCCAATAAAAGTGGGTAAATTAGAAAAGATATGGAAGGTTTATACCGCATAATCTTAACTACAATAATAAAATTCTATTTGTCAATTAAAAAAGGGTAACAAAATAATTTTATCTTTTATCACAAAACAAAATCATAGATAGTAAAATAAATTCACACAAACTAAATTTTAATGTTTTTTTTTTTCAAAGCATCACCCAATAGTGATCCTAAGAGCAGTTCCACCGGAGGGCTTATTGCCCAACACCCAGCCGAAAAAACAAGCCAGCACCCAGTGAATCCCCTCCAGCCGACCCAATTGACTGGAACCCAGCCCAAGCTGGTATCTAGCCCAGTCCAAAATTGACTCAGGCGTGGCCCGGTCCATCTGACGCCAGCATGGCGTCAGACGGCAGTTTAAATTTTTTTGCGCCAGGCGCTTGCAGGAGACGCGCGCGTGGGGGCGATTAGCTAACAGCAAATCAGAGGCAGGGCCCGCGCGCAGGCTCACTCACACCTCACCCAGTCCATGCGACGTGGCTCGTTATCTGCCGTTGGATTTCAATGGCTAGTTTTTCTAGACCGTTGGATTTCCAACTGTGAAAAAAATTTGAAATTTACTTTTAACCTGGACGGTCGGATCACAGATCAACGGTCCACGGTTTTTCACCCAAAAATTAAAAAAAAAAGGCCCAACGGTCAGAATTATGACCGTTGGCCACGTGGCAGTGCCTGGGCTGTTGGATTTGAATATTTTTCAAATCCAATGGTCCAGATTAATTAATAACATTAAAATTAATTAAAAATGTAGAATTTTTTTAAAAAATACAGAATTTTTTAAAAAAATACCTAACCCTCATCTTTCACCTTACCCACATTTCAATATTTTCTACACTTTCTACACTTTCTAATTTCTTATTTATTTTTAGAACTATATTTAATGACACGTGGCGAGATTGGTTAAAAATCCTATCCAAAATTAAAACTATTTTTTTTATTATTTTATAAAAAAAATTAATAATATTTTAAATGGGCTGGGTGCCAACGCATTTTGTAGGGGTGGAGATCGTTTGGGCCAACACATTTTTAAACTGGGTGCCAGCACTTTTTTTTTAAGGGTGGAGATGCTTTGGCCTATTACTGTTCATTGGGGTGGATAAATGTGCTGAGTGCTAGCACCCAGTCCTTAGGGGTGGAATTGCTCTAACGTCCTTTAATTTTGAAAAATAAAATATAAAAATGAAAACTTCTGTCTCTAATCCACATTTCTTTTTCTTTTTTTTTCCCTTTCTCCTTCCCATTTTAAAATTAAAAAATAAAATAAAATTCACACACAAAGTGTGGGGCATATGCTAGTATCAATTAGATGAGGAACACAGTTGGTTAATTCCTGAGTTAGAGCTAGGGATGGGCAAAATAATAAAATATCCATGTATATGGGTAACCGCGGTTAACCGCATATTTAAAATTAACGGTTACGGTTATGGGTAACCGTTCAAATTGATAAACGGTTATGACCGTTTACCTGTGAAATTTAAATGGGCGGTTATGAGTATTACCCGCGATTATAAGTGGGTACCCATTTAACAGTTTATTCTAATATATATAAAATTAAAAAAAAAACTAAAAAACCTTAAAATTATTCGACAAATCTCGGACTCCCGTCGCTCATCTCTCTCCTCGCTGCCCTCTCTCTCATCTTCGGCAAAACAGTCAGTTCTCTTCAAGTAAACAAAAAAGATGGTTTATGGCTATCACTTCTCATTTTATTGATGCTTCGTGAACGCTATAAAGTCGAATTTTGAAGTAATTTTGTTGGAGTGAAATTTCTCACAAGAAGAAATACCTCCACAGATTTGTTGACCGCGACCTTCACGTTGCCGAATCCTACATCGTAAGTGTCTCCGAACAGTCTTCCTGCGTAGCTTCCCGGGTGAGCATCTGCAAGAGATACTCCGACGCTCAAGTCAGAACTGATTTTTCCTGTGGATTCTTTTCGGTCCTTCCCACGTATCTGGCTATTTGGCTCCTTTCATCTTTATAGGATTGCATGCTTGGGGATCAAGTATCACGATCAGTTCTTCTTTCCCATTTCCTTAGTGGTCGTCCGACACACGACTGCATGCTTTGGGAACCAGTATCACGTCCTCCTCTCCCACTTTTCCTCCGTAGTGGCCTCTCCCACTTCTCCTTAATAATGACCTCCGTAGTGGGGTAGGTTTCTAGACACGTTCCCCTTGCATCTGTAGGAGAAGTTATCTGGACCCATTTCCCTTACATCCGTATATTTTTGTGGGCTTAATCGAAAGAGAAATTACGAATGAGGACTTACGAAAGAGGGCTGACGAAAGAGGAACTACTTACGAAAGAGGACTGACGAACGAGACTTACTTTACGAAAGAAGACTGACGAACGAGGACTTACTTACGAAAGAGGACTGACGTTACGAAAGTTAACTGACATTACGAAAGTTGACTGACAAAATTTGGCTGGGTAAACTGTCATATACATATGATCCATTGTCCCATCTTTCTGAACTGACGAAAGCAATTGCTGCAGCACAGAAGCCTAAAAGCATGTCCCAGCACGCCTAGTCTGCACCTTCTGTTTTTATGCGGGCACACAAGTGTACCCACATACTGACATTCACCGATACTTCCTTTTCTATATCTATATGTCTTCCGTCCCTGACTAACTATTATTTATGTATATATGTTTCTGACGCCTCCCATCAATCCCATTCTTGACAATTATATATATATATATATATATATTTTCCTGACGCTTTCCATCAAACCCTAACTTGACATTCTACATATTATATATATATATATATATATATATATATATATATATATATATATATATATCCATGTATATATATATATATATGTATACATGGACACCTTTGCAGACATCACATCCTTGCCAGACCTGCACTTCGGGCTATCTATCTAACTGTACATACACATACGCAACATCTACATGCATATCTTTGCGTACTGACATGCAAATCTCCGCACTTGCTTTTCATATATTTGCATATATTCCTACGCATATACGTGTATATATTTGTATGTCATTACCTTGAGTTTCTTCGTCTTCATTTTCCTTCACTTCCTCTGCTCAGTTTCTTTTACCAAGCCTGTGATCTCTCGTTTCAGAGTGGCTTCTTCGCTTACAGGTAATTTTCCACTTCAAATCCTTCTTGCGAGAATATTTCAAACGTTTACAGGCACAAGTTCCTCCTTTTGTCTTCTCTAATCAATTTCGGCCAGTAAGTCTCCACTCCGTTTCTCATGTCGGGACGTACTTCTTGGTCCAGATATGGTGGTACTCCACCACCCTTTGAAGTCATCAAGGCTCGTGACCAAGGTCATGTTCCGGATGACGTACACCTCTGCCCACTTCCTGTCGGAGTCGACATGTATTCGGGCTCCGGTATTCCAACCGGGTCTACTGTTTTGTCTCCGGACCACCTAGGGGCACTTAGTTTCCCGCTCCACCCTATGATTCATCTCATCTTATTCTTTACAAATACCCATCCTATGTAATTGAACCCGAACTCTTATTTGATGATGTCGAACTTTTTGGCTCTGGGTTTGAAGCTTGGCGTCTCTTTAGGTTTTGGAGATTTCCTCTATCTCTTCGATTTGACTACCATCAAGAATGAAGCCAGCTTCTTTAGCTTTACACCTAGATACCGCAAGAAATTCTTGTCGTTGGGCCCTTCGAGAGCTAGAGACTGGAAGAACCGCCCTCTTTTGGTTTCAGGGAACTGGATGGCTCCCGAGCTGTCTCAACTATCTATCCCCTCAACTTTTGGTCCTAAAGCTGGTATATAAATTTACTACTGCTATTAGTTTTCCACAAATATGCGAGCGTTACTTACCTTGAGCTTTTTTGCAGCTTTGTCGGATGGTCCCGGACGAATAATTTCTAAAGATCGAAAATGTTGGTTGAAAAGGTTCGTGACGGCAAAGATATGGAACTCTAGAGACGTTGCCGACACCCTTACCCAAATAACTTCTCCCCGCAACTCCGTCATTTATTTCCCTTTTTGTTTGGTCGATCAGTCGTTGCCCCCAGACCTTTTGCTTAAATCTATCTTTGCTTTTGACCTTGACCTTCAGTTTAGTGCAGGGTCTTCCGTACTTGTGACCGACTCTCGAACGGAGGACTCGGAAAGAGAAAGTGAAGGAGAAGAAAGCGAGGGGTCAGGGCATTCTGACACGGATTCCGACTTGAACTACTCTCCTACGATGGCCTCACCGTCTTCCGACATTCCACCGCCCCGTTGCATTACATCACCTCCTCGTGATCTCCCTGTGCCCAGGATTGCAAGCAGGTCGGGTAAACAACCTCTGGGGGATAGGCCCAAAAAGCCTAGGCGTGGTTAGTCGACTACCTTCGGCATCACCCCTAGACCCATGCATTGGCAATCGGCTCCTCCCACCTTCGGCTCAGCTAGTGGCGAGGATTCTGGTAACTCGTCTCAAGCTTGGAGGCCTGAGTTAAAAAAAAAGAGACGGGAGCTTCGTCGCCCTTGGGGATGATCTGTGGGGCAATGCTAACGCCGCCACTGCTGTGGCGAGAGGCTTGATTCACCCTAATGATGCCGGCCGCTTTGAGACAATGCTTGATGACGATGTCGACTCCTATGAATCTCATTGTCTTATGAAGGTATTTTCTTACTCTCTCGTGTTTCGTCATTTCTGTAAGCTTTAACCCTACCGTTGTTTCCAGATGGCTTTGCTTCAAAAGGAAAAGTCAAATAGACTAGCTGCCAGGATGGAATCTCTCAGCCTTCATCAACAGCAGGTCATGGAGTGTCAGGCTAAGCTTCTCGGATATGAGGGAGAAATCTCAAGTTTGAAAGAGGCTCGCGACGCTGCGATGTCCGAAGTGCGCCGCACGCAGGAAGAGTTGGCCGAGGTCAAGCAAACGAGGGTCACTGAGCGGAAGATGAACACGCAACAGATACGCAAGGAGATGGCCTCCAGCTTCAGATTTGGTTGGGTGCAAAGCCAGCAACGTCCGGAACATCGCTTTGTAGCTGACCTTGATGTGTATGATCGCCATATGGGGATTGGGCCTGGCGGGTATGAGTGGTATGAGGGGATGGATCCTAAAGATCGGAGGCCTTCAGACCGACCTGCCTCTTCTGACCCTATCCCAGACAGCGGGTTCGTCACTACTTCCGGGCCCATCTCGGGTTTGGGCTTTGGAGGCTTCCAATCCGGCTCTCATTTCGGCGGCGTTTAGTAGCTCCTTGTGATTTGTTCTTATGGGTTACGAACCTCATTTGTGTTTGTATTTACTGCATTTTACTTATTATCTTTGTTGTATCTTCATGTAATTGTCGCTAGCGAGTTGGGCCTTCGCCCTTCCTTTACCTGACCCTACTTAACCGCTCTTTTAATTTTCAGTTTTAACTGTGTGCGTTTGAAATCTTTTATCCTTAACTTTGAATTTTCAAACCAAAGGTTTATCTCAATAAGACGCGATCACCTCGGCTTTTGAATTTTTGTTTCCATCAACCTCGAACTGATTCTATATAAAGGGGCGTTTGAAGGTAAGCAAGCAATACCTGGATCTCATGGCTAACCACCGAAGACTGAAGCTTAACTTGCGACTTTATGCCGATGTTCCCAAAAAAGGAAACTCCCGGAGGGTGTCCAGGGGTTCTGGGAATGTTATCGAGCTACGTTCCGACTCCTCCTCTCGTTTGCGTTCGCCAATGGGGGCTTCTCGATCTTCTGAAGTTCCTAACACTTTTTGTGAATCCACCTACCGGTTTCGAACAAAGTTGGGTGAAAGACGAGCTTTAGACTCCATCGTCGGTGAAGGGGTCTCTCCAAGGCTAGATTATGCCACTCGAGCTCCCAACTCTGTTGCTGATAGAATGGTCTCTCCAGGAGGGAGTTACGCAACTCGGGCACCTATCTCCATCGCTCATTCTCTTAACCCTTCTGGGAGAGATGATGCGGGTCCTTCTCGCGCACCTTCCCGTCGCCACCCACGTTGTCCCCAATGCTTCGACTATTCCCTGTTATTGAACGAACGTGAAACTTTGAAGGAATACTTGCAACGTGCTGAACACCAGGTGGATCGTCCCAGGGGGGAATTAATGGCTGCCGATCGTGCCGTGTCCGCTGCTCACTCAGATGGCATACATGATGGTTTTAAACAAGGCATCCACTATTTCCGCTCCAAGGCGAAAACGGCTTTTCCTTCCGTAAACTGGGATAGTATCCCCACCCCGTTAGACTAGATGTCATTTTGCTTATAATAAGTTGGGCCTTTAGGTTCAACCACTATTAGGGTGTCTAGCAGTGGTGTCGTCCTTGTTTTCCCTTTCTACTAGTAGGTTTAGTTTTCCATTCCCTCTTGTCTTTTATCGCACTATGTATCGGATATCCAAGAAGTTTTCCTCTTTTTAACTTAAAAGATAATGAGAACAGTGTTCTGCTGCCGAGCTTTTACTTTTGCACACGTAAGGCCTCATTTTTGTTTGGGACCATACGACATGTTTCGAGGAGGAAGGTTAAACTTATTAAATTCGCCCTTTCGTTATCGATCATAGGGGCCGTCCAACTTTGAATCAATTTTTTTACCTATTCAATAGTAGGTTTTCGATCTTGGATGGGTCTTCGCCCGTTCGATCTGGGGTGGGTCCTTGCCCATTCGATCTTGGGTTTTTATTCCCACTCGATCTTAGTTTTTCGATCTTGGTTCGGTCTTTGCCCGTTCGATCTTGGGTTTCTATTCCCACTCGATCTTAGATTTTTGATCTTGGTTGGGTCTTTGCCTGTTCGATCTTGGGTTTCTATTCCCACTCGATCTTAGATTCTCGATCTTGATTCGATCCTTATTCCTTGGTTTATACTCTTCCGCTTTAGACTTTAGTCTGAGATTCGAATAAAACGCAACTTTATTTATCAAACCATATGGAGATGTCAACAGACATCTAGGGATTCACCCTTCAACATGCAAGAAAGACAAAAAGGGATTTACCCTTCAACTTTGCTTGAAACGGAAATTTAAATACGGAAAACATGAACATGAAAAGCTAAATGTGGTACTTTCTCAAATGAATTGCGTTCTATGAGCGCGGCACATACTGACCTGTTTCAACGTGCCTGAGTTTATAAGCTCCCTTTCCGAAGGCTTCGGTCACCTCATATGGTCATTCCCATATGCGTCCAAGCTTCCCTGCATTCAAATCTTTTGTGTTTTCCATGACCTTTCTCAATACCCACTCTCCTACCTTGAACCTTTTCGATCTAACCTGCTTGTTAAAGTAGGCGGCGACTTGGTTCTGGTAGTTCGCTAGTCTCAGTGCAGCAATTTCTCTTTGTTCTTCGACTAAGTCGAGGTTATGAGCTAGTTGTTGATCATTCTTGCCCTTTTCCGCAACTAATGTTCTGATAGTAGGTAGACTGACTTCCGTAGGGATAACCGCTTCAGTGCCATAGGCGAGAGAGAATGGGCTTTCACCCGTGGGTTTCCGCTTTGTGGTACGATAGGCCCACAGTACATTGGGAGTTCCTCATGCCACTTTCCTTTGCGTTGTTCCAACTTCTTCTTTAAGCAATCTAAAATCGTTCGGTTTGTCTTCTCCGCTTGGCCATTGCCCTGGGGATAACTTCTAGAAGAGAACTGTAAAGTGATCCCTTTATCCGTGCAATAACCTCTGAACCTTCGATTATCGAACTGAGTCCCATTATCGATCACAATCGCCTTTGGTATGCCAAATCGACATATAATGTTTCGCCATATGAATCTTACAACGTCTTCTTGGGTGATGGAAACGTACGCTTCTGCTTCTACCCACTTAGTGAAGTAGTCTGTGGCGAGCGGACGAACCTGTTATTCCTGGGAGCCCTCGGCAGCGGGCCTACAATATCCATGCCCCATTTTGCGAATCGCCAGGGTCCTACGACTGGATTGAGCTCTTCTGCGGGTTGCCTAACAACCGGGGCATATTTGTGGCATTTGTCACACCTCCTCGCATATCGCTCTGCGTCCCGAGACATGTAGGGCCAGAAGTAGCCTTGAGTTAATGCTCGATGCGCTAGGCTTCTTCCTCCAGAATGATTCCCACACGTTCCTTCATGTAATTGTCTTAGGACCCATTCGGATTGCCTTGGATTTAAGCACCTGAGGTAAGGTCCTGAGAATGACCTTTTATAGAGTGTGTCGTTGAAGATCGCATATCTTACTGCCTTCATTCGGAGCTTCCTCGCTTCTACATGATCTTCCGGTTGGATTCCTTTGGTTAAGTAGTCCACGATTGGTTTCATCCAACAATCATCGTCTTCAACCTGAGCCTGCTCCAGTAACGTGTTATCAAGCCTCATCCCGTCTAGCTGCATCACATCTGATTTTACTGCTTCGATACTCGGAGAGTCCGGTTACCCGTAGGTTCTCTTGCGCAGCTGACGCAGCGCATGCTAATTGGTCCGCTCTTTCGTTCATCTCTCTAGGTATTTGCTTCAACTCGAAATATTTGAATCCATTCGCCAGCCCTATAACCAGTTGTTGGTACGCTTCCATCCTCGCATCCTTAGCTGTGTACTCTTTAGTTGCCTGGCCGACGATGAGTTGTGAATCACTATGTACGATAAGATAGCTTATCTTCAATTGTTTCGCAAGTTCGAGGCCCAGTATCAGGGCTTCGTATTCTGCCACATTGTTTGATGCGGGAAACTCCAGTCAGATTGAACACTCTAAGTCTACACCTTCAGGGGAAATTAGAATGACCCCTGCCCCCGCTCCTGCTTGATTAGAAGACCCATCCACATACAGCTCCCACTTGGCTTCATTAGGGTCGGCTTCCATGATCCCCTCACATTCATCCTGCAAATTGTTACGAGGATAACATTCTACAAGAAAATCCGCAATTACCTGACCTTTAGCTGCACTCCGAGACCGGTACTTTATGTCAAAGGAGCTAAGTTCGATGGCCCACTTCGTAATTCTTCCCGATAAGTCTGGTTTAGATAAGATAGCCCTGATCGGTCGATTAGTTAACACCACGATGGTGTGTGCCTCAAAGTATTGACGGAGCTTCTTCTTTGCTGTTACTAAGGCTAATACCAACTTCTCAGTGGGCGAATACCTTTTCTCCGCATCGATGAAACTTTTGCTCACGTAAAATATAGGTTGCTGAAACGTACCTTCCTCTCTGAACAACGCAGCACTCACTGCCCCCTCGCTTATGGCCAGGTACATGTAAAACGGCTCCCCTGGCTTGGGAATGGTTAACAACAATAGGCTTGTTAGATACTTCTTCAGTTGTTCGAAAGCTTCCCTTTGCTCATGCCCCCACACATTTCCTTTCTTGTTTCGTATGACTTGAAAGAAAGGTTTGCATCGATCGGATGATCGTGAAATGAAACAACTAAGGGCAGCGATTCGTCCGGTTAACACTTGAATGTCTCTGGGTGTTACTGGATCCGGCATGTTACATAAGGCTTCAACTTTCGCTGGGTTCGGTTCAATACCTCGTTTGTTCACTATGTGCCCTAAGAACTGCCCAGATGACACGCCGAATGCACATTTTGCTGGGTTTAGGCGCATACGATACCTTCTCAATATGTCAAAAGTGTCGTGCAGATGATCGACGTGTTGGGACCTTTCTCGGCTTTTGACGATCATATCGTCAATGTAAACTTCCATCGTACTTCCGATTTGATTTTTAAACATCTTGTTCACTAATCTTTGATAAGTCGAGCCGGCATTCTTGAGTCCGAAAGGCATAACGGTGTAACAATACAACCCACGCTCAGTAATAAAAGCCGTTTTCTCTTGATCTTCAATAGCCATGGGAATTTGATTATAACCGGAATAAGCATCTAAGAAAGATAACAGTGCGTACCCTGCCGTAGCATCCACCGTTTGGTCAATTTTTGGAATTGGAAAACAGTCTTTCTGACATACTCTGTTCAGGTTGGTATAATCCACACACACACGCCATTTTCCTTTTTCTTTCTTGCCTACCACCACGACGTTCGAAACCCAAGTCGGGCACCAGACATCCCGAATGAATCCAACTTCGAGGAGTCTATCGACTTCTGCACTAATAATCTGATTCCATTCCGGCGCAAATCTCCTCTGCTTTTGTCGGTGTGGAGGACAACTTGGATCAACGTTCAGTTGATGACATGCCACTTCCGGATCAATTCCTGGCATGTCTCTATGAGACCATGCAAAAACATCAGCGTTGCTCCTCAGAAATTTCAACAACTCTTCAACTTCCACATCAGATAGGAGGGCGCCCACCCATATTCGTCTCTCAGGATCAGCTGGATCCAAAACCTCTTCCCTCAATGGTTCTATAGTCGGGGGTTCTTGATCATCATTTTTCTGGTCCTGCTGTGGTGGGGCCTCCGTTAATTGCTATAATGGTTTATTCTCATGCAAGTCCAAGCCCTGTTGCTCTTCCCTTGCTGTCTTGATATTTGTTGCTATGTTGTAGCACTTCCTGGCCTCCACCTGATCCCCTTTAATGTCGATTGTTGTTTGGCCATCCGTCGACAAACACCTCATTACCTGACATCTGGTTGACGCTTCCCCATCCATCCGATGGATCCAATCCCTTCCCATGATGGCATTGTTCACGCTCGGTGCGTCGATGATAACAAAAGTGACGAAAAGAGTCTTACCTGCTGCAATGACGAGAAGAGTAACATCTCCAATGGGCCGGGCCCTAGTTCCTCAAATGCGTAGAGGGGAGCTGGATTTGGCCTTATCTCTTTCTCGTCCAATTTCATTCTTCTGAACGTGCTCCAAAACAGAACGTCTGTGCTGCTTCCCCTATCAATCATTATCCTTTTCACTCTTGAATTGGCAACACGTAGCGTCAAGATCAGTGCGTCGTTGTGAGGGAATTGGATTCCTTCGAGATCTTTTTGGCTAAAGGAAATGACTCCAAGGTTCCCTAATGCCTTGGACGCTTCCAGGGCTGACGTTATGTTGTGTACGCGTCTGGACTTCTCGACTTCCCGTCTTTGCGACCGAAAGCGTGCTTCGCCTCCCTCAGGGGGTTGGGGTCCACCATGTATGGTATTGATATTCAACAATCTCTCATCCGCTCCAATGTTTCCCGTTACTGCTTTAAGTCCTCCATCATTCTTGCGTTCGCCTCTTGATTCTACGCGGTATTGTGTCAACATCCCTTTCTTCAGCATAGCTTCCACTTGGTTCCTCAGGCTCCGACAGTCATTAGTGGTATGGCCAAAGTCGTTATGATGAGCACACATCTTATTCCTGTCTCGCTTCTCCAGCGGCGTTCGAATCGGTGCTGGTGCTCGAAAAACTCCCTTTCCCTTGTTCTCATGGAAGATTTTGCCCAGACTCACCGTCAGCTTGGTGTGTGGGCGATCAGGTCTAGATCTTTCATTAAACCCATCCTTTGGATCACGTGAGAATCTTCCTTCTTGCCTCGGTTGAGTTGTGGGTTTCAAGGTAGGTGCGGCAGCGTCCGTTGAAGATACAGCAATAGCCACGGTGGTTCGTTTTGATTTGATGAGTTCCTCCTCCTCTAATCTGATGATTCCATCAGCTCGGGCCATCACCTCCTTCATGTCCAGTGGCGGAGTTTCGATCAATGACCTACGTATTTTCGTTCCGGGCAACACCCCCTCTCGGAATGCCAAAGATGCAGTGTGAGAATCGCATTCTTCTAGGGTGGACATCTCTTCCGTGAACCTAAGCATGTAGCTTTTGAGGCTTTCGCCTATATTTTGCTTGGTGCTGAACAGAATCGTAACATCTTTTCTTGGCCTCCTGTTGCAGACATATTGTGATATGAATGCTTCGCAAAGCTCTGTGAAACTTCCGATAGACTTCGGTTTCAGTTGTCTGAACCAGGTTAAAGATGATCCTGAAAGACTTGAGGGGAACAACTTGCACATGAGGGCCTCATCGTCTCCTTCAAGCGCCATCTGCTGTTGAAAGTGGTAAATGTGTTCGACCGGGTCCGTCATGCCTTCAAACAGCCTAAACTTCGGTTGGGTGAACTTGGCCTGTTTCTTAGCTTTCAGGATGTCCTCTGTGAACGGCGATTTGCGGATCCCTCTGGTCGCTTCCAGGGCGAGTTCGGCCGGGGTATGTGGAAATTTCTCACAGACGAAAGGGGATCCGCAAACTGTTGGAGTGAAATTTCTCACAAGAAATACTCCACCGCCCCGTTTGTACTGTTCCCACAGACGGCGCCAACTGTTGGAGTGAAATTTCTCACAAGAAGAAATACCTCCACAGATTTGTTGAACGCGACCCTCACGTTGCCGAATCCTACGTCGTAAGTGTCTCCGAACAGTCTTCCTGCGTAGCTTCCCGGGTGAGCACCTGCAAGAGATACTCCGACGCTCAAGTCAGAATTGATTTTTCCTGTGGATTCTTTTCGGTCTTTCCCACGTACCTGGCTATTTGGCTCCTTTCACCTTTATAGGATTGCATGCTTGGGGATCAAGTATCACGATCAGTTCTTCTTTCCCACTTCCTTAGTGGTCGTCCGACACACGACTGCATGCTTTGGGAACCAGTATCACGTCCTCCTCTCCCACTTTTCCTCCGTAGTGGCCTCTCCCACTTCTCCTTCGTAGTGACCTCCGTAGTGGGGTAGGTTTCTAGACACGTTCCCCTTGCATCTGTAGGAGAAGTTATCTGAACCCATTTCCCTTACATCCGTATATTTTTGTGGGCTTTTTGTTTTGCATAACATTTTCTCTTTGGATCATTGGCGTTGGCCCATGAGTCGGAACTGGATTTTATCCTCCCACAAATTTATTAGTTCATATAGTAAATGTGATACATATTACTTTTTTGCATACTTTACATTCAATGACTTGTTGTATTATGAAGTTTGCATATTAATGACAAAAATGATCAGTTTTATTGTAAACCCCAATACCTCCTAATTACATGATAAAAGTAGATTAATTCTTAAACTTGTCTGTTGTGATATTCATCTCTGTATTGTAAGAGAAGGAAAGCGTAAAGTGGGTAGGCGGTGCCCGGCGACGGTGGTTTTTGGCATTTTACTTGCTTGGACTATTTCTTTGGTCTCGGTTTGCTAGTCGTGTGTAGGATCATGGAGGACATGTTTACGAAGTTTGCAGCCCATCTTGCGCTCACTGCTGAGGAGCAAAGGGTGGTGGTTGTAGATGATAATGGGGTGCTCTATTGAAATCTTCTAAAGTCTTCCTTGTTGGAAAAGTGCTTTCACAAAAAACCCTTAATAAAGAAAGGTTCAAACGTTAGATGATGCATTTGTGGAGGCCAAAGGCTAGGGTTACCATTGTCGAACTGAAGGAGAGTTTGTTTGTTTGTTTTTTTTTTTTTTTTTTCCGATTCAAAACGTGAACGAGCAATAGTGCAAAAAGGGTGGACCATGGTTGTTTGATGGTACTTTATTGGCTTTGGCAGAGGCTAATGGTTTTGCCCAGCCGGATAGTATTCCACTCTGTTGTCAGGAATTTTGGATCCAGATTAAGGGTTTACCCTTGCATATATAACTCGCCATATGGGAAAATTTGTTGGGAATCAGAGAGGGAAGCATATTTTGAAGGACCAGAGCAGAAAGAGTGAATTGTTTGGCAGTATACTTCACATTTGCCCTTACGTAGGAGTCTTCTGCTAGTTTTGGAGTGTAATATGGTGAAGATAACTCTAAGATATGAGAAGGTTCCATTTACTTGTTATCTCTGTGGAATGATTGGGCATATGGAAGAAAATTGGTTGCAGTTTAAAGGTAGGAATAATGATGACTGTGCAAAACCTTAGGGGTAATGGTTCCAGGATCACGTGTAAGGCGGAGATTATCGTAAGCCAATTGGTAGAAATTTTGGCCTGGATTCCTCTCATGGATGGTCGATGAAAGCCTCATTGCTGGGGGAGGAGGTTGAGGACCGGGATAGTTTTGAAGCTGCACCACAAGGACTGTCTGACGGAGCGACGGAGGTGGGTACGAATAGAGAGTCGGTAGTGGCTGTTCTTGGGACCGAAATGGAATGTAACGACATCAATGACGCAGTTCGTTTGCCTGATTTAAATGCTGATGCGGGATATGAGGGGGTGGTTATTGATTTCATGGCTTTAATTCCCTTCCAACAGTCGTTTCCCACTAAGGATTTTTCTCCTTGTTTGGAGGTAACGGGCACACCATCAGGCACTTCTTTTGGATGCGATTTAGTGGGTGTTGAGGAGGCTAATAATGAGGCCGTTAGAGTAATAATTTTATTTGGAGTTGTCTTGAATTGTCCACGTCATCCTGAAATGGAAAAATCTTTAATCCCATCCACCCACTCAAATGTTAACTATGATAATGGTCCAGTGGGGATTCTTAGTGGGTCCTTGATCGTAGGTGTCAATCATATGGGCCATAAGCAAGCTATCGTGGATCACACATTCCAGGACCAAATGGATCAGGCGGCAAGTCTAATAGGTAGTGAGAATCATGAGTTAGGTTCATATCATTTTAATCTTATGCCTATTATTGAACACCTTCAGTTCAAACGGAGAAAGAAACTGAGGAGACTCCAACGTAAAGGGGGCAAGCAATCGAGATGTAGTAGAATAAATAGTGAGGAGGTTCACCGTTTTCCAAGTACTGTGTTTGGCAAACGGCCTGTAAGGGAATTGGAGGACTTTCTGGCTCGTCCAGTGGGTCGCAGGAAGGTGATGATCAATGAGGATTCTTTTAGTTCATCGGCAAAGATTGACGGCGGTCAATCCTGTCGACAACAATGAGTTGTTTAGTTTGGAATTGTCGGGGGCATGGAAATCTCTGAGCAGTTCATGCGCTTCAACGACTTATTATAAGCAAAGATCCTATGGTTATGTTCTTGTATGAGACCAAAAGTGATGGTGGTTACATGGAATGCTTACGTTTGAAGTTGAAGTTTGATAGAGTTTTTTCTGTTCCTAGTCGCGGCAATTCAGGAGGTTTATGTGTCATATGGAAGGAAGAACTTAACTTGCACTTGAGAACTTATTATCAGAATCATGTGGATTTTGATGTGGGCATTATTGGGGATGTACAATATTGGCAGATCATTTTTTTCTATGGTTTTCCACTACTACAAAACTGGCTGAATGTGTTGGATTTTCGACAGTCTTTTTACATGATGTAGGATGACAAAGCATTACTGTCGCTTATAACCGACGTAAAACAAGAATGTCAAAAAATAGTGGTGCTGTTAAAGAACTATTTTTGGCGCTTTTAGCTGACATGATTTGTTTTCATTTTCAAACTTCCCATTTGACTTGCATGCGAAATAGGTGGTGTCGATTGTAACACAAGGGTGTCGGTTTTAACCGACACCATTGCAGCTTGTGTCAGACATTGATAATGCATGTTTGTCAATTTTTAGAGTCGGTAATGTACAATTACTGGCAGTTTTAACCGACGCCAGGTTTCTTCCCCCATCTCCTTCGTGCGCCCATTATCCCTCCCCGTTTCTTTCATCCCCTGCTTAGTTTTCTTCAATTCTCCTTTCTTTCTCCTTCCTCCTTTTCTTCTCCTTCTAGCAGCCTTCACCACACTTTATGCCTTTTTATCTTTAGCCTTCTCCTCCTCCAAGTCCTTCTCCTTCTCCCCAAAAGATCCATTTATTCAGCTCAGAACATCCAATGTGTGCAAATGGAGGCGAAATCTCACCAGCGCTCCGGTGAGATTCACATCATCGTCGGTCCCATGTTCGCCGGCAAGGGCACCACGCTACTTCGTAAAGTTTAGTTCGAGAGAGGCGATGGCAGGTTTGGCTCCCCCACTTACTCTGTTGCATTTTTAATATTGAAGTCTGAAGGTTTGGTAAAACAAAAGGTAGGAATTTTCATTTGTACTGAAGAGGAATAATTTGGTTGACTGTTTGAATGGCTATTAAGATGTTGAATGTTTGGGATGAGGATCCTATCTGGATCTCTCTGTGGAGATTTATGGGGATCCTTTAATCTTGGCAATTCACATAAATCGTGCTGTCACAATTAATTTTTGGTTTTTTTACGCAAGCCCACGTAATTCTTCTGCCTTTGTGTCTGTTCACCCGCCCTACCGCCATCTTCTTCTTCTTCTTCTTCTTCCATATTTGCCAACATATCCTTTAATTCTCTTATTCCCAACCATTTTGGGTAAAATACAAAACTACAAACCATGTTTTGATTATTTTTTTTTAAGTCTAGGAAAAACCGAACAACAATCCAAAAGCCATGGTGGAGTTGGCTATATTCTCTGGGTCTGGCGACTTTGCACCTACATCGGCTCTGACGACGGCGACACTTGCATGTTCGCGAACCCCGATGAGTTCGACCCCACCCCTCGCATCTGCTGCCTAATTCCCATCGTTTCTCCCCTTACCTTTGCATCCCGTCGTTTACTTTAACATTAAACTTTGAAACACTAAACCTCCTAAACTAATTGAATGAAACAGTGGAGAATTTTTGAAAATCTGCAGGTTGGAGGAAGAATGAAGAAGAACGAAGAAGTGAGGGAGGTGAGTGCCTCATTTGGCGTGAAAGATGATAAAAAAAATTGAATTAGTTTTTTACTGTTCGATTTACATAGACAATATGGATTGAAGGATCCCCACGGAGAAATTTGAAGTTTCTTATCTTTTGTTAATGGTTTATATATATATATATATATAGGAATCCTTTCACAAGAGGGATCTCCATTTCAAAAAAAAAATGGGGACACCCTCTTGACCGTTGGATTTAACTTTAATGAAATTGTGTGGTCTGTGTTTTAATCTCAACCACACAATTTCATTAAAGTCAATCCAACGGTCAAGAGGGTGTCCCATTTTTTTAGAAAAATGGGGATCTCTCTTGGTAAGGGTCTGTATATATATATATATATATATATATATATATATATATATATACACTAGCCTCTCCGCACACACTAACGTGCGTGCGAGAGGTATTTTTGCATCACGGGCACTATACGCCCCAAAGATGTGTCGTTTTATATATTCTTATTTTTGCAAGTTGTGTAATTTAGGGTATGAACAGCATGAAGGTTGGACTCAATAAGTGAAATTAAAGGAAAAACACAAAATGGAGAACATAATAAATCTCTCTTCCTCTCTCTCTCTCTCTCTCTCATGCAAAATGTCAAATATCTACCCAAGTCCTTAAATCAAAAATTTCAGTCAAATAGGCTAGTTAGGGATGAACTCCTAATATATGAAACAAAACAAAATATGGACAACATACATATCTAAAGATAGTGTCTACGTGTGAAATCAAAGCCATGCTTGCCACCCATTTGCTTGCACTTGATGCTTTAGATTTTCATGGTTAATCTGCAAGCAATGATGATAAAATAAGAAGTTTAACTATAATGCACAATCCCAAATATAAAGGTTGTAAGCAATTTAACTAAAATACCTTTAACTTTGATAATTTTCTGATGACAATACTTTTACTCCAGTTACTTTTTGAATACTGAAAGATAAAATTATTTGTCAAGTTTGAGGTAACAAATTGTAATCATGTTTACAAAATTAAATAGTAAGAAATGTTACCTTAATCTTGTACTTCAATCTTTGTACTTTGAGACGGGTGTGATGCTTGTAAAACTGACAAAAAAATGCATTTTTATTTCTATGTGAAAATTGAATTTACAGTATACTTCCATATGAAAATAAGAGAATACTTACCGTATTTAGAAAAGTTGTTTGGTCACTATTAATCTTTTTCCTGCACCCATAAATTTTTTTTTTTATAATTCGAGATAATTAATTTGTAGATTTTTTTAAAATTTTATAATTTGAGATAATTAATTTGTAGAATGATATAGACAATGCCATTAAAAATAAATAGGTAAGAAATGGTGTTGTACCTAATTTGTTGGACTTTATTCCAAATTCTTATGATGCGAGGAGTTGTTGAAGATTTTAATTCTTCTACAACATTTTTCATGCGCCACCTATATATTGAAGGTACATATAATGTTAGAATTTCTTGTAACAAATTTAATAAAGAATTTAGAATACATACTGCTCATGCTTCTTTTTTTTCCACTCTTTGAGAATCAATTGGCTTAGATCAGTAGTTTTTACTCCGACAGATATCTCCCAACCAGGTGTAAAAATAGAGACACGTCTGTTTGGGATCTTATCAATAGGTAGCTCCTTCTCCATTTTTTTGTGGGTATTCTTGTAAATATCCTGAGAATGAAAACAAATACTTTTTTTAATTTCCATAGCACACGTATAGGACATCAAGAAACTGAAATAGAACGCATATCCAATAATATAAGAAAATAACAAAAGAGTTGAAACGCAATAATGGAAGTAACTAATATCCAGCCATTCCTAATCAATCAAGAACTAAACTAAACGACCCAAACAATGAAACAATCAAATTGAAAAATATCTCATACATGAATAGGACGGAAGAGAGGTGTGAGGTTAAGAATCCTGTGAAATTTTGTAGAAGTACCTTTTTAGACTGTCGTTACAACTTTGTCCACGTCGTGGTTGGGACTCAGCGGCTGCACCTCTGTAAAACTGAAATTAAAAAAACTACAATAGATGTAAACGGCCATGCCATGTGCTATTAACATGGTATGCATATGAGAGCTTCACATCAGAATTACCAGTGGAACAATTACCAAACGGCTGTGTAAATGGGTTGAAAAGCCTCACCACCTCTTTATGCTGCAATTCAAAAAACCACGATCAGATCTCGAAATTGAGTAGCAATAGAAGAATATAGGGGACTAAAAAAATTCTCAAATAAATTAAGACTGCAAATAATTCATACACAATTGAAAAAGGAATTTCCTTATTTCATACAAATGAAAAAAATCGAATCCAGAAAAAAAAAAAAAAAAAAAAAAAAAAAAAACCATATGGCAAATTACAAATTGCAGCAATTACTTAAGTAACCAATAAAAGTTCAAATCCAAAAGTATTATGATATGCATCTCTGGGTGAGATTAAACTACCATTATGAACTTAATGGTAATTAATAATAATTGGCTTTCGACACTATCATAATTCATATACTTTGGCCTTTTGTTTTCTTTTTTCTTTACGAATTAAGAAGGTCGAGAATAGTTCACATTTCAAGGACATCACCAGGATTCTGATATGCTAAACATCTTAACGAATATCAACTATGAAACCATACGTGCAGATTTTGAACAAAACAATCAAATCTGACAACACAATTAAATGAAATTAAAACACAAAATCAATCCAATTTCAATAATCTAATTTTCTGATTTCTAATTTCAATTTCATGACAAACAAATCACGACCCGCAACTTAGCAAAAAACATCGAACCTGAGATCTAATTTAACACATGAAATTTGAAAAAACAGAAACGCATATAATCTTAAAAACAAAAGGAGGATTATTTGGAATATATTAACCTTCTGATTATTTCCAATTCAATTACCACAAAAAAGAATGAAAACTGTGATAGAGAAAGATTACCTGATGATGATTGATGCTGAGAGATACTAATCTGTATGCGTTTGCAGGGGATCTACCGTTCACCGTGGTGTTCTCTTTGCGGTTGTGAGGAGTGAGGACAGACTCAAACCAGGCCTTGATGAAAAGAAAAACCCTATATGAATACGAACGAAGCTTCTTCCTTAATCTTTTACTAATTTCTGTGACTGAGTTTGTCGATCCTTTTTTGTTTGGAATGAATTGAAACCACACAGTGAACTCCTGAAAACCAAAATTAGCCTCATTCCGATTACTCATCTTTTAATACTGGTGGTATGCAGGTGGTTAGTGTTGAACCTCCCACCAAACTCAGATCGTGGAAATCTTTGGGGGAGAAAACTGCCCACTACTGCTTAGCAGTTTGAGAGGCTTAAGCACTGTCTACTTGTTTTTCTTCTTTTTTTCAATTTTCTGTTTTCTTTTCCAATACTTTTTGGATTTTTTTTATTTTCTTTCTACTGTAACCTTTTTTTATACTTCTTTTTTACATATATGGTAAAGATATCTTTTTTTTTAATTTGTGTTTTTAAACTGCCCACTACTGCTTAGCAGTTTGTGAGGGTTAATTGTTAAGCACGTCTGTTTATAGATTTATTTTA
The DNA here is from genome assembly GCA_036320875.1 of Cotoneaster glaucophyllus. Lineage (NCBI taxonomy): Eukaryota > Viridiplantae > Streptophyta > Magnoliopsida > Rosales > Rosaceae > Cotoneaster > Cotoneaster glaucophyllus. Next base: position 8,363,698 of record CM070067.1, read on the forward strand.
TTTTATTTGTTTTCTGTTCAATTATGGTGTTTTTACGAATTTGTCCTCATCTTCCAAACTTTTGTGGTTTTTTTTTGTGAAGGAAGCAAAGGGCAATATTGGGTTTATTGAATGTTTCACCAAACTGGGGCTCTCACTTTATATATATAGATTATTAATGGTTAGTGGTGTTCATTATGGGCGACAATATAGTATTTTATTTTATTTATTCAGAAACTGAAATATATGTTTTTTTAATTATTAATGGTTAATTGTGTCGGCTATGAGCGACACAAAGCTGCTCTATCTGACAGTCTTTCTCAATATCTAATGTCGCCTGTAACCAACGAGAGTTTCAATGTCACTTCTATCCGACACTACTATCCTTTTTTTTTCTTTTCTAAATTTTAAAAGCTTTCTTTTTTTCTTGGTGGATTAAGGAACTAACCAACAGTAAAAGCTTTTTTGTGATGCTAGCAATGCTGTTAGTTCTTTTATCCGGCATTACATGAATTTCTGTTGGATTTTATCCTTATACCGACAAAAATGAGTTTTTCTTGTCGTTTTTTAAAACGACACTACAGGGTATTTTTGTAATTGTGTTTCGGTGGTGCGGGATAGGCATAAATCTTGGCGGGCTTTAGGCAATGTGTGGAGCATTGCAAGTTCATTGATCTGGGTTATTCTAGGAACTTATTCACTTGGTTCACGACGAGAGGGGGTGGCATCAAAGTGAGATTAGATCATGCTCTAGACACCCAAGTATGGATTTATATGTTCCCTCGTTTCTAAGTGTTTCATCTTAATAAGTCGCCTTTAGATCATGTGCCGATTTTAATCAATTGGAGTGATCACTCTTCGGTCCGAGGCAAGAAGTTGTTTTGCTATGAAGAATTTTGGAGCTCGCATGAAGGTGTTTCAGAGGTAGCATGGAGTGGGTGGGAGCACGAAGTGGAGGGTTCGCCGATGTATCGGGTTACTGAAAAGATAAAGGCGACGAGGTTGAAACTATTGGCTTGGGCTTGTTCGAATAGTAGGATAGGATCAAAGGAAATAAGCGAGGTTGAGGACAAACTAACTAGTCTCTTGGGACAACCATTTACTGAAGCAACTATAGGGCAAAAAAAGGTCCTTATTGGAAGACTAAATAATCTGCTTGAGCAAAAAGAGATATATTGGAGGCAAAGGGCTAAAGAAATTTGGAACAAACTTGGCGATCGTAATACCAAATATTTTCATCAAAAGGCTAATAAGAGGCAGAGGAAGAATTAGCTTGCTGGGTTTAAAGATGATGTTGGAATTTGGCATGAGGATAGAACCAGCATGGAGGAGGTGGTAGTCTTATACTTTAAAAAAATTATTTTTTTCCAATGGTGTTATTAATTTTGAAGAAATTCTTTGCCATATTACACCTTCGGTAACGGAGGTGATGAATGAAGATTTGTTGAGACCTATTACGGATTGAGTCTGCGGTGTTCCAAATGCATTAAACAAAAGCAACTGGACTTGGTGGTATGTCTCCGGGCTTCTACCAAAAATATTGGGATGTTGTCAGTCATGAAGTCTGTAATGGTATTCGTACAATGCTTTCTTCGGGGCATATTCTTAGGAACATTAATTATACTCATGTTACTATGATTCCTAAGGTAAAAGAGGCTTCAATGATGTCACAACTTCGGCCAATTAGTCTTTGTAACGTACTTTATAAAATTATGGCGAAGGTCCTCACGAATAGACTAAAATGGGGCATTCTTCTTATCATTGCTCCCACTCAAAGTGCCTTTATCCGGGGACCTTTGACCTCTGATAATTACCTTGACGTTGCGGAAGTAGCACATTACATGCATAAGAGGGCATCAAGGCTGAATGGCCTTATGGCTTTGAATCTAAATGTTAGCAAGGCTTACGATCGACTAGAATGGAAAAAAAGGAAATTATGTGGCGTAAAGGTTTTTCTAAGAGATGGGTTCATATGATTTTATTATGTATTTCCACTGTTTCAAACTCTTTTAAACTTAATGGTGAGCCTGTGGGGTACGTGTTTCCAGAACGTGGAATTCATCAAGAGGATCCCCTCTCTCCCTATTTATTTGTCATGTGCGTTGAGGGATTTTCGTCTTTGCTCACGCATGCGGAGACATCCAGAGAATTACAAGGTATCAAAGTGTGTCGATGAGCTCCAAGTATACATCATTTGTTTTTTGCCGATGATAGTTTTCTATTCGCTCAGGCTACTCTGGGTAAATGTCAAAATATTAAAAAGATGCTTCAGGTCTATGAATTGGCTTCTGGTCAAGCTGTGAATTTAGAGAAGAGTTACGTCTAGTTTAGCCCGAACCTCACCGATTATGATAAGCAATTGCTTGCTGATTGCCTTGGAGTAAGGAGAGTTGCTTTTCATGATAAATACTTAGGCTTACCGGTGATGATCAGAAAGTCGAGGAATGAGACGTTCTCCTACATGAAAGACCGACTTTGGAAAAAAAACTACAAGGTTGGCAAGGTGGATTACTTAATAGTGCAGGGTGTGAACTTTCGGTGAAAACAGTTGCCCAAGCTCTACCTATGTACTCAATGCAATGTTTCCTCATTCCAAAATCCTTTTGTGAAGAGTTAAATAGAATGATTGTGAAATTTTGGTGGAGCGGAGACCTGGGAAAATGGAAAATACATTGGCTAGATTGAAGATTTTTGGGTAAGCCTAAACATGAATGGGGTCTAGGTTTCAGGGACCTATATACTTTCAACCTTGCTTTGTTGGCAAAACAAGCTTGGCGATTTCTTGGGCAATCTGATTCTGTTGCATATCGAGTGTTCAAGGCTCGATACTTTCCTACGACGGGGTTTATGGAGGCAAGAGTTAATGCTAATAGTTTTTATGTATGGACAAGTATGGCAGCAACACAACCTGTGTTACAAAAAGGGCTCAGGTGGTAGGTTGGAGATGGAAGAAAAATCAAGATTTGGCATGACCAATGGTTACCGAGGGATTCATACTTCAAAGTTTTGAGTTCACCGCCAAGTTCTTGGGATAAGGAGGCTACTATGAATTGTCTAATGTTGGATGCATGGAGGCAATGGAACAAGGGGCTGTTGGATTCCCTGTTTAGTAAGGAAGAAGTGAGTTTCATTATGGGGCTATCTCTCAGTTTACGTCCAGTGGAGGATCGCGTCATCTGGCATCACGAACGTAATGGAAGATTTTTTGTTCGTAGTGTCTATCATGTAGCAAAGAGTATTCAGGTGGCATCGGGGGAATGAGCCAATGGTTCTTCGCTGTCATCAAGTAGTGAAATGGAGAAATTCTGGAAAGGGTTATGGCACGCTTGTGTTCCCAGTAAAGTAAAAATGTGTATGGAGAGCTTGTTTGGATTCTTTCCCAACAAGATCGAACTTAATCAAACGTAAAGTCATCTCTGATCAGTCGTGTTTATTTGGTGGGTCACACATTGAGACTACGAAGCATGTGCTACGTGATTGCAGTATGGCGATGGCAGCGTGGTTTTATACAGTGGGGTTGAGGATTAAAGCTAGTAGCAGATTAACTTTGGCGCATTGGTTAAATCCGGTTGTTACTCCTCTATTATCAGCAAGTTTTGAGCTTTGTTTAATGACTATTTGGACCTTATGGAAGGCTAGAAATGATGTGTTATGGAATGGTATCACTTTACCACTTTAGGAATTGTTAATTAGAGCTGAAAGGTGGCTGTCTGAGTATCACAACTACCACAAACCACCTAAAAGGGTAGCTGGCCATGGCATTTAGAGGTGGAAAAAAACCTACAGAAGGGTGGGTTAAGTGCAATTTTGATGGAGCATGGTCATAAAAAAACTCTCGAGGTGGCTTGGGAGTTATATTTCGAGATCATGGGGGGAGTTTCTTAGTGTCGCTGCTGGTCCTATCCAAAATTCTACCTCTGCCCTTCACGTTGAGTTTGATGCTACTAGACGTGTGGTTTGGTTGGCTCAGGATTGGGTTCCTAAGGGGAAGCATGTTTTTTTTTAAGGCGATTCCGTTATTGTGATGGCTGCAATGAATGGTACTGAGGAAGATTATTCGGTAATGGGTCCTCCCATCAATGATCTTCGCAGTTTTATTCAACTTTTTCAGACTAGTCAGATAACATACTTATTGCAAAGGTAATATGGTTGCTCATCGCCTTGCCCGTGTGGGAGTAGGAAGTAATCAAGAAACTTTGTGGTTTAAGGAGCCTCCTGATTTGCTCCGGGATATTTTGTTTGAGGATTGTCTCTAAGTTTTATTGTTCATATAAGATAGAATTTATGTTGTGCGGGACACTCTTTTTCTCTTCGACCAGGTTAAAGTCGTCGGTAAGGTTTTATTGAGGCCTATTATGCACACTATCCTCAGTTTGTATGCTCCTTTACTTGGTTTAATAAATATCGAACTTTTTAAAAAAAAAAAAAAAAAAAAAGGGTGGGTAGGCTTGCCGCTTGCCATAGTAACACTGCTATATACATTGTTGAGACTTGATGCTAATATCAAAGTGATTTTTCTGACTTATGTACATGTATAAATTATATATATCCTAAGTGAAGGAAAATTTGTAAAAAACATGTTCTTTTTTTTGAAACCAAAAAAAAAAAAAAAACATGTTCTTTTGAGCAACATCTATGGCATGCATTTAACAATTAAAGGCGGAATAATGCTTGTATGCACTCAAAACAAAACATTACCCATGAAATTCAAAGCCTAGTAGTTGTGGTGAACCAAGACTTAACTCAAGAACAAAGTGAGTTGAGAAATCTTATACCTTTGTTGATTCCACTTTGCCTAAGCAAAGGCTAATCACCCAAGGAGAGGGCCTTCATTCCTTACTTCTTAGCTCTATGGATGTCTTGGAGGAGGATGGTTGAAAGGATTCTCCGAGTTTCCAAAATAGAGAACCTCTAAGTCTCCACAGCAAGGAGGGACTTGAAGAAGAGATTAGTGACCTTGGAGGAGGGAAGATTGCTAGTTAATCTCCTCCAAGGGGCCGGCCTCCTAGAGAGAAAGGGAGAGACATTTTCTCTCCAATTTCCTCAAAAGAAACCCCTAAATGAATTTTGGCTATAAAGTTCTTTATATAGTCACTTCACTTAAGTGACAAAAAGAAACAAAACCCTATTTCATCAATATGGCTGGCCATCTATGGTCTTTGGGCTGTTTGGGTCATCTTGAATCTTTATTCATTAAGTTGTCATACAACTTAAGTCAATGGGCTTGACATTCGAAGCCCATTGGGCATTGAGGCCCAAGACTAACCCGAGTTTTAAAACGAACTTATTCGTTTGATTAATTGACATATTAATTAATCCTAGCCATAAACAATTAAACCATTTAATTGTTCTTACTCAACTCTGTTGTTTCTTCAATCTCTACCTTACACGGTGTACGATCCATTAGGTTCATTTCAGCGAGGCAGTGGGCGATTGTTACTCTTAACGATTGATTATGAATTGAAACTTACTTTCAATTCTCCCTTTAGTGATTATACACCTTTTGGTCTTCCACAAGCCATGAGTGACACCTAACAGTATATCATGGCTACCCAAGCTAATCAGAAGAGGTGGTGAACCTATTCAGTTTAGGATTACAATGCAATACGGTCTTTCTCTAATACAATACTCTTGACTACATTGTTTGGTTTGATAGTTTATTCATGTCTACTATCCAATGTGATTCTTTTACTTATATGATTACCTTGAATGTGATTTGGAACGACTTCCTAAATCTCATTCATACTCTGGCCAAAGATTCTTAATCATATCATAGAGTATTCTCCCTCAAACGGTTTGAAGGTTAGAGATCCCTTGTTGCGCATTCACTTGCCTCCATGGCTAAGTGGCTTAACCCCAACTATGCCATGGACACCCTCTTACGGAGTGACTTTGACATAGTCAAAGATCAAGGACCTAACGATAAGACAACTATGATGCCTCAGGTCAAATGACACATTTCCAACACTAAGCTCTCTACATTGAAATGGTATGAAGATTTAAAAGATTGAAATATGAAAATACATGATAAATGTATATATAAATAGGTAAAAAAAACATGTAGACGGGTAAAAAAATGGTAAATGGGTAAAAAAGGGTAAACGGGTAAATGGGCAAATGGGTATGCGGTTATGGTTAAATGGGTACGGTTAACCGTTTATAAACGGTTATGGGTAAATAACTGCGTTTACCAGCCCGCCATGCCCATCCCTAGTTAGAGCCCTGCACATTCGGATGCATCACTTGCCCCATTTTTTTCCGTGTCTCCTTACATGGTATGCTGGAAAATTATTCTGTGTTCTCTCATGCAAGTATGCAACCAAGAGGGATTGTTCTGGTTCCATGATTTTCTTTACGATGATAAGATTTCATGATTGCACTTTACACAGCTTTACATTCTTTAGGTGCTTTTACTTTCGAGTAAATGGCCTTTGGGTCTGGTGGCACCTCCTTCCCATGAAGTTAAAGGTGAAGGATGAGTTTCTTCTTAATTCACACTTGGGCCTTCGAGAGCAGCCTAACATATATTTAATGACTGAAATAATCAATTTTCAGCATGTAATCAAAATTTGATTAATATTTCAGCAATTGGATTTTAAATTGATCATTTCAATCAACTTCACAAAAAAGAAAAAGGTATATGGACACCCAGTTTCCCTTGATAACCAGCTAATCGTTAGCATATGAATAATTTATATTGAATAGTCTCTCATAATTGTATTTGTTTTAACCTGTGAATTACTAGTTTTCTAATCACTTTTCTTGATTCCGTAAAATAAAACATTGTCTTAATTAGTTGAACGAGGCATTGCATTGTGTTGTTTCTTGAAAACGTAGCAACATGAAAAGAGCAAAATGATATATAAACACATTCTTGGATACTTTTCATAACAAAATGATTTTATTTCAAGATAGAAGGTCAAACCTATATATCAAATTGCATTATATGCATTATATATCGCCTATGTTCTTGATATTTCTTCATTTTTTCGGGCGGAGTACTGATATTAGAGAAAGTAAGATTTTATTCAGGATACATTGGTCTAACAAGTTATTGGGAGTGAATGTGGATAGAGAAATGACTTACACCGACTCAGAAGTGACCTTATGGAAAGAGAATGACTAAGGGCTATAAGGTTATGTTTTATGATTCAACAAAAGAAATCGAGAATTAAATTTAAGACCTTTTAAATAATTATTTGAACTTTGAACTGGGGTTAGGTACAGGGCCGGCCCTAGCCCAGTGCCACAAGGGCTACTGTCCAAGGCCCAAAAATTGAAGGGGCACCAAAATAAAAAAACCCAAATAACTAGATATAAAAAATAAAAAATAAAATTACTAGAGCCCAATTTCCAAATAGGGGGACGGCCCAAGATTGACAACAAATTAAAGGGCCCAGGTTTTATGCATTAAAAAAAAAATTATAAAAAAAAAAGTCATACATACACTCGGCAGGGACCACTCTTGGTCCCATAAACCCTAATTTCTAATTCTTTTCCCGATTCCCCCAATCCCCATTCCCCACTTTCGGTCCCCCCCCCCCCCCCCCCAATCCCCACTCACTACCTTCCAAAATTCCCTATCCTTTTTGTTCCCCAATCCCCACCACTTCTCCTGTGCCTTTTCCCACTTCCCCTTGCTGCTGCCGTGTGTTGCCCTTGGGCTGGGTGAGTGTCTGCAAGGGCTGTGAGCAGCAGCCGACAGCACAGCAGGAGGAGGTCCCTCTCCTCCTTCGACGTGACAGCACAGATAGCACCATTCAATTGGGTATTGGAATTTGACTACAAGTGCATTCACTCACCACCAACCCTTTTGAGTTTTGAGGTAACTAATTTTTTAAATTTGAATTATCAATTCATAATTTAATATAAAACTTTGCAAGTGACATAGAAATATAATTATATGATAATTGATGTATAGAATTGTTGTTGTGGATGAATTGAATTCTTGATTAATTGAATTATTTGATTTCATTTCAAACCCAATATTTAGGTTCAATTTTATCAATTTGTATATGTTAGACTATGTGTTAGTGTTTTTATAATATATAATATATGTTGGAATGATTAATTTTGATAGGAAATTTTTGTTATATCATGTGTAGGTAATTTTTGCAAACAAATTATCGAAGCCAAGTCTTTTAGGAAACAATTCTCTGGTAATATGAAAAGGAAAAAAAAAATCAAAGGATAACGAAATTGCTGAAAGTTTAAGAGGATCTCTTAATAAATTTTTCTCTACAAAGAATGAGTCGGTTGAAAATTTGAGAGAAAATGATGTTGGTGAAGAGTCACAAAATGTTGTTGGGGAGTCTCATGATCATGAAATTGGTGGTGATGAGTCTCAAGACCATAAAAATGGTAGTGATTTAGAGGAAAATGTTGGTGATGAGTCTCAAGATCATGAAAATGATGGTGATATAGATTTAAATGTTGATGATGATCATATTGGTGTAGAGGAAAATATTGAATCTCCCGAACCTACATTCCATTTAAACATTTATGATCCAAGAATTTGGGATGGTCTTAATGCAGAAATGAGAGTCTTACTTGTAGAAAAGGGACCAATTCGAGAAACTAATCTCACTTATCCTAAGGACAAACTCTCTAGAAAATTTTCCTCACACTACTATGATCGAAAATTACCAACGGGTGAAATTTATGAAAGGAAATGGCTCGTGTACTCAAAAGAGTTGGATAAAATCTTTTGCTTTTGTTGTAAATTGTTTAAAACAATTGCCTCAAAAAGTGAGTTAGCAAAAGATGGAATTAGTGATTGGAGACATCTTGGTGTGAAGCTTGATCAACATGAAAAGAGTAAAGAGCATCTCACTAATTCGAGAACTTGGGTTGGGTTGAAAAGTAGATTGACAAAAAATCAGACAATTGACAAAGAATTTCAAATGCGAATCAAGAAAGAGACAAATCATTGGAAACAAGTGATGCTTAGAATTATTGCTGTTGTGAAATGTTTAGCCATACGTAATATAGCATTTCGTGGAACAAATGAAAGACCTTATGAAGACTCTAATGGCAACTTCTTAGGTTTACTTGAAATGATTGCGGAGTTTGATCCAATAATGCAAGAGCATTTTCGACTCATTGAGAATAAAGAGATTCATCACCACTATTTGAGCCATAAAATCCAAAATGAGTTGATAGCTACTTTAGCTTCAAAAGTCAAAACCGCAATCATTAAAAAAGTAAAAGAAGCCAAATTTTTTTCTGTTATTCTTGATTGTACTCCTGATGCAAGTCATGTGGAACAGATGACTTTAATTTTGAGATGTGTTGACTTGTCAAGTAGGTCAATACATATAAGGGAGTATTTCATGGAGTTTTTAAGTGTGGAAAATACATCAGGACAAGGACATTTTAATGAGTTGCAAGATGTCCTAAAGTCTCTTGATCTTGATATTGATAATGTGAGGGGACAAGGTTATGATAATGGATCTAACATGAAAGGGAAACACCAAGGTGTCCAGAAAAGATTGCTAGAGATAAATCCCAGAGCCTTTGACATGCCATGTGGTTCTCATTGTCTTAATTTAGTAGTTTGTGATATGACAAGTTCATGTGTTAAAGCAAAATCTTTTTTTGGAGCATGCCAATGCATATATACGGTGTTTTCCAACTCTACAAAGCGTTGGAATATTTTGCTTGAACATATTGATGGGTTAACTTTGAAGTCATTGTCAACTACTCGATGGGAAAGTCACATTGAAAGTGTTAAAGCAATTAAATCTCAAGTAGCCCAGGTTAGAAATGCTTTGTTTACGTTGGTGGAAATTACTGAGAATCCCCAATTAAGTAGGGATGCAGGAGGTTTAGCATCAGGAGAACTTTCCAGTTTTGATTTTGTATTAAGTTTGGTTATTTGGTATGACATTTTGTTGAAGATTAACATGGTGAGCAAAAAATACAATTTGAAGACATGCGTCTTGATGTTGCTGTAAAGGCACTGGAAGCACTTGTTATCTTTTTTGAAAACTACAGAGAAACTGGTTTTGCTTCTGCCATGCGTGATGCTAAAGAAATTGCACTTGATTCGGAAATTGAACCTGTTTTTCAAACTAAACGTCATAGACCTAGAAAAAGACATCATGATGAAGTTGATGGTAATGAGAGGGAACAACAGTCTGCTGAAGAATCATTTAGAACAGATTATTTTCTTGTTATAGTGGATATTGCTCTTTCTCAACTGAAAAGCAGATTTGAACAGTTAAAGGCTTTTGAATCTATTTTTGGCTTCTTGTTTGATGCACCGAAGTTAATTTCATTGGATGATCAACAGCTAAAAGAAAATTGTATGAATCTTGAAGCACATTTGAAACATGGAAATACCATGGATGTAGATGGAGCCAACTTATGTTCCGAATTACAGGTGTTGCAAATGATGTTACCTGAAGAAGCATTTCTCTCTAATAACCCTTGGACGTCCATGGAAATAGCAAACTTTGTAAAAGAAACTGACATGTGTCCTAATGTCATGATTGCTTATCGTGTACTGTTGACTGTACCTGTGACCGTGGCATCTGCAGAGAGAAGTTTTTCAAAATTGAAATTATTAAAATCTTACTTGCGGACCACTATGACTCAAGATAGGCTAAATGGACTAGCAATCTTATGCATTGAAAAGGATGAGATTGAAGACTTGGAGTATGATGATATAATTGATGATTTTGCTTCAAAAAATGCTAGAAGACAATTTCTTAAAGGTTGAAATTTCAAGGAGCTTTGCTAGGAATGGTTGTATATGATTGTATTTTTTATTGTCGGGGTTTAGGTACTATGTCCCCCCGTTGTATATTTTCTCAAGTAATATAATTTGGGCGTGAGGGCCTAGCCCCCCAGCTTCGACTGGGTTCCAGCCCTCGTTAAATATTATTTTTTGTAAACATACGTTTTCGTAATAAAAAAGGACACATTTTGAGCTTTCGCACCGGGCACCAAAAAACTCAGGACCGGCCCTGGTTAGGTATGGTCCAACAAGCCCATAATGCAACTAGTAGGTGCTATTAATTTGTTCAATGTATGTTTAAATTCCCACCTAAATTTCTTCTCGAGTAATGCTAGGGAGATCATACATTTATATCATATTAATGTATCATTTCATATAACAAGTGATGCACACAACAAACATTCAATGAAATTAATTTATTAATTGACGTGACATATAAACATCACTTGTCATAGTATATGTTAAATTAATGTGGTACAACAATATGATTTTTTTCTGATATTTTCCTTCCTCCTAAAGCACGCACGCACAAGAACAGAAAAAAGAATAAAAAGTACTGCAGAACTAACGAAGACCACGTTAATGAGACATTATCTCTTTCGTCTAATGCGTAGTCTTAATGACACCGTCGGATGAATGCTTATCAGGTGTTCAAAAGGTAAACCAATTAAACAATGAATGTTTGTTATGTGGCCAATGACCTGTTTTGGTTGCATGAGCGTATATGTCCTCGTTAAAGACATGAACTCCTTACCCAACGTATAACGTATCCTCCTAACTCGAAAGATCATATATAGCGAGGGTCGCGTGTTGTAAAGCAGCTAGGGTCCAATTTTGGATTTGGCTCCCTCCACTTCTTTCAAGCATGTATTTCTATGGTTTCTGGTGTCTTTTTGTGTTTCACTTATTTCATATGGCATCGCCGTCCCATGCATCCAATACTCATGAATAAATGTTGGTTCCGTATTAAAAAGGACTGCCGCATCACATCTTTGACTTGCATCTGTTGAAGAATGACTGGCATCGTCGTCGCACACTACCGACCTCTGATCATTTTCATAAAATATATAGTACATCACTATCATTAGCCATCAAAAGTGTTGGTATATTTCATTAATATATATTTATATATTTGTATATTTGTATATTTATGTATTTGGATATATAAATATATAAATGTCCCGTCCACAACATTGGGAGTTGGTGCATATTCCATCAATCGGTCCTTGCGTGCATAATAGAAGAAAGGCTGCAGTGATGTGCCTTTTGGCTGCAGTGCCTTGTGTGAAGAAGCACAACCAAACTGCAATGCCGTGTCTATTGGTAAAAGGCACATGTATGAAAAGATAGCAGGTTTGCATCTATTCGGCAAAAATGAAAGAATGCTGGAAGATAAATTTGATCCTTACACACTTTCGGTTGAAGGATGTGACTTTTCTATGCACACTTTGAAATAACTTCAACGGGTACCATATAATCTATAAATAGCCCAAGTTGGCTGTATATTTGGATATATTCAATTCTTAAAACAATAGTTTCTTATCCTCTTTCTCTCCATCAAAATCATACAGTTTTCTTGTAGAAGATTTTAAGGGAATTTCAGTTCTTGCTAAACTAAAATTCCAAACTTTGTTGTATCCTGGAAGTGATTTGCTTTAGACCCGTTAGCAAACTCATTTTAGAGTAAGGGCAAGTATCACTTTAAGGAAAACGTATTAACGTGCCTTAAAGTCATTTTTCTGTCTAATACTCAACCTTTTTCTTACAATCTTAAAGTGATATTCGCAATGGAGAAGATGTCCGAGACTATGGCTTTGTCTGTAATGAACGACAATGTTTTTTGGAAACTCGACAAGTTTGATGGAACCAATTTCATGCGCTGGAAGGACAAGATACGCTGGATGTTGATGGCCCTGAAAATTGCCTATGTTCTTGATCCAAATTTGCAGCCAATTCCTAAACCTAATGATGCAGATACTGAACAAATTATTGCCAACATAAAGAAGCATGAAGACGATGAATTGATGTGCAGAGGACATATCCTGAATACTTTGTCGGATCGGCTCTACAATTTATTTTCTACAACTCAATCTCCAAGGGAAATCTGGAATGCTCTTGAAGAGAAGTATACATCGGAGAAAAAAGGTACCGATAAATTTATCATGTTTAAATTCTATGAATTCACTATGATTGATGCCAGTTCCATTGTGGACCAAGTTCAAGATTTATTACTTTTGGTCACAAAGCTTCATGAAGTCAAAATAATTGTTCTGGATGAATTACAAGTAGGGGCTATCATGTCAACATTACCCCCTGGTTGGAACAATTATAGAAAGAAGCTTTTGCATATGGCAGAAGATATAAGTCTCCAAGATCTCTTGAAGGGGATCCAAATTGAAGAGGAAACTCAGAAACGAGAAAAATATTTTTCCTCACAAGACTTCACTAAGATTAATTATGTTGAAGGGAGCAAGAGTAAGTTCAAAAAGAACTTGAAAGCGAATAACCTAGGAAAGTTCAAAAAGACATCTTTTGGCACCAACAGTGGCAAGAAAAATGCAACTTGCCACCATTGTGGAAATAAGGGGCACTTTATTCGTGATTGCAGGTTCAAGAAAATGAGGACGCCAAATTAAACAAAGCAAATATGGTAAAAGAAACTCATACTGAAGATATAATTGCTATGGTATCTGAAATGCAAATTGGCATAATCACTTAATTGAACATGGCTGCAGCCGTTAGATCTTCTGACTGGTGGCTTGATTCTGGTGCTACCATACATGTTTGCAATGATAGAGCACAATTCAAGATCTACAAAACCGAAGAGGATGGTCAAGAAGTACTAATGGGCAATCACAATGGTGCTAAGGTTCTTGGAAAAAGGACTGTTGAACTACAATTTACTTCAGGAAAAACAATGACTTTGACAAATGTTTTTCATGTCCCAGACATTAAGAAAAATCTTGTGTCTGCAAATCTATTGTGTAAAAGTGGTGTTAAAGTAGTGTTAGAAGCCGACAAATTTATACTGTCAAAGAATGGTGTACATGTTGGCAAGGGTTCTTCATTTGATGGAATGTTCAAACTCAATATCAATAAAGTGAATTCTTCTGTTTATATTGTTGACTCTTCTTCTACTTTATGGCATTCTCGTTTAGCACATTTGAATTATAGATCTTTAAAATATTTGTCTAAACATAATTAATTTCTTGTAAAGATGTTACATTTAAAAATTGTGAAATCTGCACACAAGCTAAAATTACAAAGAAACCTTTTCAAAAAGTAGAAAGAAATACTGAAATATTAGATTTAGTTCATTCTGATATATGTGAGTTTAATGGTGTTTTAACTAGAGGAGGAAAACGCTATTTTATTACTTTCATTGATGACTATTCTAGATTTACTTATGTTTATTTAATGTCTAATAAAGATGAAGCCTTTGAGTTTTTCAAACGATATAAGGTTGAGGTTGAAAACCAAAAGGAAAGGAAAATTAAAATCCTTCAGAGTGATAGAGGTGGTGATATTTTTCAAATGAATTCTCTTTGTTTTGTGAAGAACATGGAATCATTCATCAGAAAACTGCACCTTACACTCCACAACAAAATGGGTTAGCAGAAAGAAAGAATAGGACACTCACTGATCATAAGTACAAATGTTCCTACATATTTATGGGGTGAAGCTCTTCTTGCAGCATGCCATATACAAAACAGAATTACCTCTAAGAAAACTCATGTGTCACCATATGAAGTATGGAAAGGCAGAAAGCCAATTTTGGAATATTTAAGAGTTTGGGGATGTTTGTCCTTTTATAGGTCTCACGACCCTAAAAGATCCAAATTAGGTCCTAGAGGCATAAAAAGTATTTTTGTGGGATATGCCCAAAACTCTAAAGCATATAGATTGCTTGATGTGAACATAAATGTCATTGTTGAGTCAAGAGATGTAGAGTTCTTTGAGGATAAATTCTATAATGACCCTAGTCCTAGTTCAATTGAAGAATATAATCAACAATCAGTGTTGAAAGAAATCCCAGTTCGATTTCCGGCACCAAAAAGAGAAAGGAACCGGAAGAGGTTCTAGAACGTAGGAAAAGTCAAAGGGTCAGAAAGGAAAAGAATTTAGGTCCTGATTTTATATCTTCAGAAGTCATTTTAATTTTGGTGGAAGGAAATAGAGAAAAGGTTCTACATAAAATACCCTTCATTTTAAATGTAGAAGGAGATCCTATAACTTTAAAAGAAGCAATGACTTCTAGAGATGCTGCTTTCTGGAAAGAAGCTGTAGATGATGAGATGAACTCATTGTTATCCAACCAAACATGGACTTTGGTTGACTTACCACATGGATCTAAACCAATTGGTTGTAAGTGGGTGTTTAAAAGAAAATATAATACTGATGGTTCTCTGCAAACCTTCAAAGCTCGATTGGTAGCCAAAGGTTTTAAACAGAAAAAGGAAGTTGACTACTTTGACACCTATGCACCAGTTGAAAGAATCACCTCTATTAGAGTATTGTTTGCTTTGGCATCTGTATATAATCTATGTGTACATCAAATGGACTTGAAAACAGCCTTTTTAAATGGGGATTTGGATGAAGAGGTATATATGGAGCAGCCAGAAGGATTTTTTCTTCCTGGTAATGAAAAGAAGGTTTGTAAATTAGTGAAATCACTATATGGTCTAAAACAAGGGCCAAAACAATGGCATGAAAAATTTGAGTTTGCCATTTTGTCAAATGGTTTAGACATAATAATGCCGATAAGTGTATTTATTCTAAATTCACTGATGAATATGGTGTTGTCATATGCTTATATGTAGATGATTTACTAATATTTGGGACCAACATGAAAGCTATATCAGAAACTAAGAAGTATCTAAATTCAAATTTCAAAATGAAGGATTTAAATAAAGTGGATACTATCTTAGGGATAAAAGTAAAGAGACATGATGTGGGTTTTGCATTGTGCCAGTCACACTATATTGAAAAAATATTGCAGAAGCATCATCATTTGCAAATAAAAGAAGCACCGACCCCTTATGACTCTAAGATCAACATGCTAGTAAATTATGGCAGATCAGTTGCACAACTTGAGTATGCTAGTGCAATTGGAGGATTGATGTATGCTTCGCATAGCACAAGGCCAGATATAGCATTTGCTGTTTGTAAACTTTCAAGATACACTAGCAACCCTAGCACTTTACATTGGGAAGCAATTTGTAGAGTTTTTGGTTATCTTAAGAAACTAATTTGGGTCTATTTTATTCAAGATTTCCAGCGGTACTAGAAGGGTACTCAGATGCTAGTTGGATTACTAGCGCAAATGATAATAAATCCACAACAGGATGGATATTCACTATTGGGGGAGTTTCTGTTTCTTGGGTATCAAAGAAACAAACTGTTATATGACACTCCACTATGGAATCTGAGTTTATAGCATTAGCAGCCGCATGCAAAGAAGCAGAATGGTTAAGAGATTTATTGTTCGACATAGAGTTGTGGCCACAACCAATGCCATCTATTTCTTTGTATTGCGATAATGAAGCTACATTGTCTAGAGCTTATAGCAAAGTATATAATGACAAATCTAGACATATTATCTTTAGACATGAATTTGTCAAACATTTAATAACACAAGGAGTTATTAACATAACTTATGTAAGGTCAAATAAGAATTTGGCAGATCCTTTTACTAAGGGACTCTCGAGAGATATGATACAAAGTACATCTAGTGGAATGGGGTTGAAACCCTTTACTATAAATCACCAGTAGTGGTAACCCAACTTTGCCAAGAACATCACTAGACCAAAGTTCAATGGGTAATAACAAGTTACTGATAAGTGATTTGAATAAGCACTGAATAATTTATATATCCTATTCCAGAATGTCAGTGCATACTGCTATGATATAGAAGATGAAATTTAAATTCTTAATGAGGTATAATAATATAAGATGTTCGAATAGCAGGAACATATACAAGTAACAGGGCCGGTCCTAAGATTTTTGAGGCCCGGGGCAATACCAAAAAAATTGCCCCAGTATAACTCCACGTCAGAAAAAAAAAATCAATTGTTTTAGTGTTCATATTTGTGCATGCTGATGTAACTTTTCTTTGATAAAACGATAGCAGGATGTGAGGGATTATGCTAAGCAACAAGATGGGTTGGCCATAATTTGGTATCTAACTTGTCATTTAAGAGACTCAAACCTAAGACCTCTCACTTATAAGTGAAGAAAAAATATATTTCACATATAAGCCATAACATTAGTTTGTATTTAGTTAAGGGTACACAAATATTTCACAAGCAAAAATCAATTAAAGTATGAAAGGTATTTTTGTATAAAACTTATAGTTATCGGATAATTTTCTAATTTACTGTCCCTTGGGGCCTCATAAGAATTGTCATATTTTTCTCTCTCTAATTTTTATATATAATGTTATAAAGAATGAATGAACCCAAAAAAATATTGAAAAACCAAATACCACATATATGTTATTAAAAATATAACTCATTTTTCTTGGATAAGAAAGAAAAGTAACCTTAAACCCTAACATTATATTGAAACAGAACATCATTGCTAAAGAAAAAGGAAAATTAATTAAAAGAACTTGAAAACTTTGAGTTTTAACGATAAGGACAACATAAATGGTAAAGTAAATGGTACTAAGATTGACTTTTTAGTGTAAAAATGTGGTATTTTGTTAAAGTGAACAGTACTGGGAGCTTTTCGTTAAAGTTCCCAAAAGAAAAAGGCCCTCATTTTGATCTAAACTTGGGTGGCTACTATTATTATTATTATTATTTGCCAAAGGGTGGTAATTAATTGAAAATGAATTTGTAAAAACCACTTTCGTCAAAGGCACATATAGAAATATAGCTACTTATTTAAACCAAAGATGAAAGAAATGTATAAAAAATGCAATTTTGAGTTTCGAACCTGTGTTCATTTCCATTGCAGGAAAGTAGCGAAACACCGCTGCAAATGACAACTTATAACAAATATCCAGTTTTATATTTTTATACGCTTACTGGACATAACATTATAATAATAGAAATTAAATTTTTTGGTGCCCTCAATTTTTTGAGGCCCTGTGCGGTCGCCCTTGTTGCCCTAGGCAAGGGCCGGGCCTGACAAGTAACCTCACCTATGTAAACATAAGGAGTGGTGCCGCTCCTACCAAGGGTTTTTTTGGGTTTTCTCTTGTAAATGTTTATGAAACCAGGATGTAGCACAGGGCCATAATAGTGCTAACTAGATACAAAATTTTCTCCAAGGAAGCTATAATATGATCATGTGTGTAGTATTTTCCGGTTTTGACTGATAAATACATAGTTTAAGGTATGAAAAGGCCACTATTGTATTTGTAAGAACCTTGAGATACTTACACTAATTGAAGGTTAAAATCGAAAGATACCTTTTGTATGCATGAACATATGTGTATGATTAAAGTTAATGATAGAAAGTTTGATTCATTATAATATTTCTAGTTTTATTTATTTTGAGATAGAGGAGAATTGTTAGATGTTTTCTAATTATATGAGCTATATATATTATTGAAATTGGAGAGGATTGTTGGTATATTTTATTAATATATAATTATATATTTGTATATTTGGATATATAAATATATAAATGTCCCGTCCACAACATTGGGAGTTGGTGCATATTCCATCAAGCAGTCCTTGCGTGCATAATAGAAGAAAGGCTGCAGTTATGTGCCTTTTGGCTGCAGTGCCTTGTGTGAAGAAGCACAACCAAGCTGCAATGCCGTGTCTATTGGTAAAAGGCACATGTATGAAAAGATAGCAGGTTTGCATCTATTCGGCAAAAATGAAAGAATGCTGGAAGATAAATTTGATCTTTACACACTTTCGGTTGAAGGATGTGACTTTATTATGCACACTTTGAAATAACTTCAACGGGTACCATATAATCTATAAATAGCCTAAGTTGGCTGCATATTTAGATATATTCAATTCTTAAAACATTAGTTTCTTATCCTCTTTCTCTCCATCAAAATCATATAGTTTCCTTGTAGAAGATTTTAAGGGAATTTCAGTTCTTGCTAAACTAAAATTCCAAATTTTGTTGTATTCTGGAAGTGATTTGCTTTAGACCCGTTAGCAAACTCATTTTAGAGTGGGGGCAAATATCACTTTAAGGAAAACGTATTAACGTGCCTCAAAGTCATTTTTCTGTCTAATACTCAACCTTTTTCTTACAGTGCATTTTCTAAGCATGAATAAAGTGAGGAAAAATTCAGTATACAATAAGATTAATCTATATATATAAAAGGGGTACACCAAAATGGTGAAGCTTTATGAAATGTCAAAAATGCCCTCATTTCACATAAAAAAACACAAAACTATCCCAATATAATGCGGTTATACTCGTAATATACAAACATAACAAGCTTAAAATCCTAATACTAAAAATAAAAAATTTAGGCTCCTTGATTTCCTCTACGTTTTAGCATTTTACAAAGAGATGCGGAAGCATTTTTGCTCATCACCATAAATTATGATGTATGCTCACCGTACACTTAATCATTTGACACATGTCTTTTCACTAACTTTGTTTATTTTATTTAGAAAACTTCATTTCAATCATTGGCAAAGATGACTTTTAGATTACAACCATGAGTAAGATCAAAATCTAATTTTAGTCCCTTGATACATTAATAACCTCATTTATTTATTATATTTTGATTTTTTAATTATTCTCTTTTTCTTCCTAATTTTTAATATATTACTTTTATTTAATTATAATTTTCATTTCATTTATCGCAATATATTTTGTTGTAAACATTTAGATAAACTAATTTTTTTTATACAATATATTTCAATGTACTTTGTCTTCTTCATTTAGGTACATTAAATTCATTATAATAGTTTTCGGTGCATACATTTAGGTACACACATTTCGGTACTTACATTTCGATACAAAAATTTGGGTACATTAATTCAACATAATACATTTCGGTACTAACATTTCGGCACACACATTTAGGTATATTAATTTAATATAATATATTTCGGTGCATATATTTCGAAGCAAACATTTAGGTACATTAATTCAACATAATACATTTCGATGCATACATTTTGGTACACACATTTAGGTATATTAATTTAATATAATACATTTCGATTCATACATTTCGGTACACACATTTAGGTGCACATATTTCGGTATATACATTTCGGTACTAATATTTAAATACATTAGTTCAATATAATACATTTTGGTACATTTAGGTACATTAAATGAGTCTTTCAAGTTTGAAGAATGTTAAATAAAATTAATAAATTAAAAAACTCTTTTTTGGTCAAAAAATAAATTAAAATTTGTATATTAGTAAATTTAAATATTTAATGGGAGACATTAAATAAAATGCACATTAATTATTTTGAATTAATGACACATCAAGGGATTATAATCAATATGTAATCTAACACTAGGTTTATTTTAAATTTCAATCTTCTTGAAGGATTAAAGTTAAAAAACCCCTATTTTATTTTATTTTTAAATTGAAAAAGTAACATTTATGTGAAAGTTAACTTGAGTTAGGTGAAATGACAAATGACAAATGATTAAGTATATGATGAGAATACACCATAATTATGGTGGTGAGGAAAAAGTGCTCCCAAGGGATGGGGTTACGGGTTACAGGAGGAAGCCACCATTCTATTCAGTGTGAAACACCACTAGAAGCGATCAGGAGGAATGACCCATAACCACCCCTCCAACTCATTGGCCTCTACAAAGAGCAGCGAAAATAATTTAAGTTTTATGTTTAAAATATCAAATGCAAGCCAGTATGTTACGATATTGATAATTTAAAGGTTAAGGAACCTGATGAAGTTAAAAGCGACAGATGACGATAGAGAGGGCACAAGACAGAGGCATGCAGAAATTCTGTATGTTCCAAATGATAACCCTTAGTTTATGGTGGTGTGCAAGTTTAGGTTCATCTGATGAGGGTTTTTGTTTCCTTTTCGTTTTTTCCTCATGTCTATAATTTTGTTTTTAATTACTTTACTCTAAATGTTCATTTTTTGTTCATGGGTAATTACAAGTTTAAATATTTTCTATTTTTTATAAATTAAAAAAATTGGGTTAATTGTAATTTCGTTTTCAGTTATTTATTTTCGAAGTTGGTTTTTTTCGTTGCTGCTAGATCAAAATGCCGAATAAGCAAAAAGAAGGAACCAAATGTCTTATCTGCACATTTGTCTTATTTAATTTGTTTAAATTCTATTTGCACATTTGGTTCAGCATGATCTAATCTAGAGTTTAATTATCTTAATATGTTCATTTATTTTGGATTAATCATTTTACTTGATTAATTGTTTTTTTTAACAAGCGATATTATCTAAATTAAAGATGAGGGGGTGGGCTTAGCCTCACAATGAGCTAGCAATAATTTGGTTCAAATTCGTCTTTGGCGAGAATCGAACCTAAAATTTCTCACTTATAATTTGGTTCAAATTCATCTTTGGTTTTTTTTTTTTTTTTTTTTGGGAAGGTGTTGCGTGGACACAGGAGGAGTATTCTTGGTGGGCTTACATACGGTAGGAAAGAGAGATTGGAGGGGGAAAGGAGATTTTTATTTTTTGGTGGGATTGTTTTTTCTGAATTGGATATTAATGTAAGATTTTCAAATGTGAATATAGATTGTTTCACTAAGAAAAACTTCAAAGGAGTATTGCCAACAAAGGAAGAACGACGATTGAAAAGTAAGCTAATAATATTCGTGGTTTTTCTTTTGGCACCCTTCAAACTGACAAACCAATATTCTCATAATAAACCATTAATGGTGCAACATTTCATACAATTTGTTGATTAAAAAGAATTGGTACTGTAAGAAGTTTGGATACCTTCAACTAAGTCATAAGTAAAGGGGAAAATGCACTGATGCAAGGAACAGATATTACCTTGAATAACTTTGTTTTTAATAATTCTGAATTTAGTTTGAAAACACTATACAGTATGGGAGCATTAAGTTGCCAAGTTTGCCATTCAGATACTCTGTCAACTCAAATGGTAATTAATGGTCAAATTGCCAAACATTTTTCTCATCAGACCAAAGAATGCTTAAAACCAATGAAAATATATATGGTTTAGGAAGTCCAAGAGTTAATTTGGAAGTCCAATAGTTAATTACGTAGAGAGGGTATGATGGTACTGTTTTGAAGTATTTCGGTGCTTTTGCTTACTATCGCAGAGGATTTTTTGGTGTTCACAATGGTGGGATGCCACTTCTAGAAGTGAATTTATTAGAATTTTTGTTTATAATTACAGGAAAATTGAAATATTGTTTAAAATAATACTAAAAATACTGAATTTAAAGATAAATTTGTAAACTAAATGATTTGACGTATTTTTTCTGAGCCACCCCAGAAAAAATTCCTTCGTCACATACGATTGTAACTGCCAATTCTTTGAAAATATTCACTACGGTCAATTCTATGAAAATATTTGCATTTGTCAAGATACATGGTTTCACTATTACCAATACTTTGGAAATATTCACAACGGTCAATTCTATGAAAATATTTGCAACAGTCAATTCTTTGTTATCAACTCTGCAATTTCCACCCATTCAAATTTTCATTGCAAATCTACAACGATAGTTGATATTTTTTTTCTTTTTCAGATCTACAAGCAATAGATAGAAAACTAAAAATAAATAAAAAATAGTTAATTGATCAATGGAAATGTATACTGAAATGGTATTATTATTAAAGTTGTTACCTATTAGGAATCACCATAATTAGTTGAAATGAAGCAAGACTTCTTTGTCATTCCAAGACTTCTTTGTATACTACATTTTCTGAATCATCCCCCAACTACAGAAAAACATCACAAAAATCATATTTTACTGCAAACATCATATTTTATTGCTCTCCCTCCAGAAGAGATCAAGTTTTGTTTTTTATTAGGATGTCGATGATAGAGAAAAATCTATCCTTGCACAATACAGTAAAAACATATTTTGACAATTAAAATGAAAAAACAACTAATTCAAGACATTTTGGTAGTACATTAAAAATCTGTTCTGATATTCCCAACGCCTTTTGGCACCGCAAACAACATATCGTTAAACTTCCTTACATAAAGGATTTTAATGAATCAAAAATCACAACCAAAGCTAGACCAATCCAAATGAGTCAAGGTTTTAGAATTCTGCAAAACAGAAATTCAAGAACTTCTTCACAAAGGTATTATTAGAAAAAGTAAATCTCCATGGTTTTGCCCAGCATTTTATGTTCAAAAGAACGCAGAATTAGAAAGAGGAACTCCCAGATTAGTAATTAACTACAAACCTTTGAATGAAGTTTTGGAATGGATTCGGTATCCAATCCCCAACAAAAGAGATTTATATATAAATGCCAATTGTCTCTCCCCCAGTTAAGATTTCTAAATAAAGCAATTAATTTTAATAAAATTCCAAACTAACAAAACAAAAGCATAGTGGGTGGTTTTTCTTCTTTTATTTCCTTAAATTTTTTAATAGACAAAAAATTATAAATAAAGAAGAAGATGTAAAAGGGCAAATTGCCACAAACTCAAGAGGCTAGTACGTATAATATGTTCTACTTTCGAAAGCTCTCATGTGAGTGTTAACTGCCTCTGTGGAATTGGCACATGGAAACCTATATACGATGAAGGGGTCTCTAGAAGTCAATTATTGGAGCGGCAGCAAAATCCACCTGTGAAGAAACTTCAGCCACGTTCCTAATCTCACTATAAATCTCCCCATAAACACACACTATGAAAATCTCAGCACCTTGGATTGGTTCTCTGAGTAGATGTTAGCAGGGTTTTCCTTTTTTCTTTTTTATACAATCGATATTTGGAGGGGAAAAATTGAACTAAGAACTTTAACAGTAAAGATAAATTTTGTTAACCAACTATGCTACCAGTCGCCTTAAGAAAATCAGCTCGTAACTTAATTAGGTCAATACATAAAGTTTTATGTAACCAGCATCAAATATCTTCCGATTAGGCAATTATTAGTTCATAATCATTAGTATTAGACAGGCAATCAAACAGAGAATCATAGAACTCCATCAGCTATAAATTAACGGTTTACATTATCCAGCTTAAAGGGGAGAAAAAAAACCTCTAATTCCACTAGTATATGGGATATTTTACAAAGTATAGTGAAGAAGAGAAAGCCAATGAAAACAAAATGTCTCTTGGACTGTTAATGCTGTTTCCAAGGATGACATTTCAATTTAGTGCAAGATCCATTCCACGTACTTGTGCATTCACCTCCAGCTCCATCACAACACTCGCAAACTACTCCGAGTGTTCCAAAAAACTTCGCATATCCTGCAATTTGTTCACACAACACATCTAACAAAGTCAGTTCAATTATATCCAAAATCAGGTACTGTACTGTGATGCCCCGATGGCGGTATTTCAAACCAAACATGCATGCATGCGTGACACTGCGTGATGGTTTGAAATATTGCAACAACGTGACGAGTTTCTCTCTCCGTTTGGGGTTACATGTAAGACGTAGTATGTTGCTTGAACTTTTTACCTCCTTGTGGCGAGAGGGAGAGTGGCCTTCCTTCAGCACTTGAAGATTTCCCAGATGTAAAAAGAACAACTAGAAGCAGCAAGAAAGGAAGAAGAGAATACTTTGGGAGGCTCATATTTGTACTTTTTCCCCCAACAAAATCTGTGCTTTTGCAGCTGCAGAAGGTCCAGGAATTGGTAAAGGTAGTGGGTTCCGGAGTATATATGTTAACTCGAACTAGAAAGGATATATATATATATATAGGGAACAATGATTGATTGTTTTATTTATTTATTTAAAATGTCTTAATCAATGTAGAAGGTCACACGTTGCCCGGAGTCTTACTTCTCTGCAGGTTTTGGAATTTGACATGGAATCGCATGGAAGCTTCCTTCTCACTCCTAGATTTTCAAGTGGCGGTTCATATTGTAGCCGACTCTAATAATGGAGAAACTCTCTGGTAAGTTGTAACCAAAAAAATATTACATGTCAAAAGTTTATTGAATCGGTGATATACTTTTTAAATATGTGTTTAATTTTTATTGAATGGATGATGTCACTAGGTTAATATTTATTTTTAATACAAACGATATTTTACAATTATCTGAATTACAGAAATGACGATTGGAACTCGAGTGCATAGCGGGAGCACACTATTCCACGTTGCAAGAGAGAATCTCTACTCATCACCTCTACAACTTGGAGAGAGACTTACACCATTTTAAATACCGTCATGATAATGCAATTTCATGTGAAAACATAATATCACGTGGCATCGTGCTACTGATCCAAGTTGCCAAGTGACATCTAGAAGGGTGCAGATGAGTCCTTTCAAAACATGTGTCGATCAACGTATCGGATTCTTGTGATCCTATGATGGTCGTTGAGACAAGTGAAAACTTCCTTCTTGTGACTTGAATTTTCTAGGAAAACGTAATTTCTTCATCCATTTTCTTCAAAGGATAGAGACATGTTTTCAGCAGGGTACCAACCTTCACGTAAGGGGCGGGGCATATGATATTTGTGGTCAATTTTTCTTAGGAAATTGAGGAAAGGGTTGTGATAAAAAGTGCAATACATCGTGAACAACACCCAGATCGTTTCAGAATGGCTTAAACCGCTTTTAGACAGTCAAAAGTCCGTCACCTTCGCAAAACCTAATAGCACGAACAAATTGCTGACCGAAAGGACGTTCGGGATCTTAAACAAACAGCATATCTGATACTCTTATGAAAACATCTCCTTTACAATGTTAAAGTTTACATAGCAACTTGCATGCCAAACAAGAAAGCAAGAACAAAAAAGTGATCCTCCGTCAGCTCCTTGTGGTCCTCAAGTTTCTTATTTGATGACAAACACTACAGCAAAAATGAGCTATGGGTACAAAACAAAGGGCACAATTGAGAAATTTGTGTCTGTTTGACCACCAAAAAGCTTAAACAATTCCCATTCCATAGAGGGCACATTCTATGGTGCCCAATGTTAAAAAAAGAAGACACAAAACAGTAATGGGCACAGAAACCGTGCCCAATGGGGTCAGATGAGAACTTTTTTTTACTGAAGATGGGCACAAAAAACATTTTGTGTCTATAAAAATAATTTGTCAGGAGCATTGTATGTGTTTTTTTCCTTTGTCTTTACCTCCTCTAGCACACCAATAATTAAAATTTATAAAATTGTGGTAAATAATGGTATGAAGCTGTTTATTACTGTGCAATATTTTAGCCTCAAAATAAGTTAGCAATAATACTGTTCAAATTTGTTTTTCGCGACAGCCGAACCTCAGATCTCTCTCTTACAAGTAAAGAAGAATACCACTATACCGTAATACTAAGTGGTGTGTTTTAGATTTACAATGAATGATTTCCAGCTGCAATGAATGTATGTTAGATTCGTATATTTTTTAACAGCTTTTTAGATTGTTATCTTCTTGCAGGTTAGTTTTTTTAAACTTGTGATATGGTTTTTGGTTTTATAGTAAGTGTTAATTTTTTTTACTGTATTAAAAGTCCTTCATGCAGTGACACATAACCAACAATTGTGCCATTAGGGTCCGCGCAAAAGTTAGTGGACAAATGAGTTAATAATTATAAATTTCTTTTTATGACACAAATGTTAGAAATTGTGTCCATTAAATATTACTAAATAATGAATGAACCTACTTCCCTTTCAGTCTTCGGATAGACAATATATTTTAACATTTATAAAATCATTTTTATGACACTGATATTAGAAATTGTGTCCAGTAAATATTAATAAAGAATATGTTGGCACAATTATGATTTGTGCCTATATTCTAATATAAAACCTCCACACTCTAATAATTTGTCTATGAAAAATAGAAGGTTGCTTCGTACACTTGTGTTTCTTTAAATTTGATCAAGTTGTACATCATTAAGAGGCGATGTTGCGGAGTTAGAATTGGAGATGTTTGTTAGATTCTTATTTTTTTCAACTGCTTTTTAGATTGTTATCTTCCTGCATGTTTGTTTTGGATACTTGATGATATGTTTTTCGCTTTATCGTAAGTGTATATAATTGGAGATGTTTGTTAGATTCCTTTTTTTCAACTGCTTTTCAGATTGTTATCTTACTGCAGTTTTGTTTTGGATACTTGTTGATATCGTTTTGGCTTTATCGTAAGTGTTTATTCCTTCATGCAGTGACACAAAACCAACCATTGTGCCCTTTGGGTTATCATCCAAAAGTTAGTGGGTCCTCCAACAAATCAGCTAATAATTATGAATTCCTTTTTATGACACAAATGTTAGAAATTGTGTCCAATAAATATTAATAAATAATAGCAAAAGAATATGTTGACACAATTATGGATTTGTGCCTGTATTATAGTATAAAACTTCCACACTCCTTCACTAAGTTGTCTATGAAAAATAGAAGGCTACTTCATATTGCTTAACAAGAATTTTCGATGAGGAGGGGCCTCTCGTAAAGGTTTTTTATTTTTATTTTTTTTAAGCTGATGGTATTTACAAAGCTAATATATCTATATATCAAAATCAAATGTTTAAAACAACATATGCACATATAATATTACATACTAACAAAAATTATAATTGTCATGGACAAGTTTTTAAATTTTAAATTCATTTTATTATAACCCGGTTGCCTACACTATTAAACTCAATGAGATAAATAAAAACTTTACAAATCGTAACTCTCATGTAATATGTAGAATAGAGCAGAAACAATAGAGAAACAAAGAAATTTAAAACTTATTTGTTGAATAGATTTTGAATTTAGGATTATAAAATGTATGAGATTTCAAAAAGAAAAGGGGAAATATTTTAATTTTCATATTTAAAATTGAATGTTTTCTATCAAAGAAAGGCGAAATATTGCTTTATTTTAAATGCTATTAATTTATGTCAAGGAGATAGATAAAATATTAAAGCTAATTGGGAGATGGGGTTATGCTTGAAACTTGGAAAGCAGGACTTGAAGCAATAGAAAGATGCATAATTCCCTAATATATATATTTGTTTTAGAAAGCCAGGATAGGCCCAGACAATCCCTGGTCCTTTATTCCCTCCGCCAGTGGAAAATATTACCAAACTCTCAATGGGACAAGTTTATGTCTAAATCTAAAATGGTAAACATGTTTTTCACATCGAGAGAAGGGACCATATCGCTATATATATATATACTTGAACTAGTTCCTTCCTCCCATCAAGAAATGAGTCACCACCAGTTACATCCAATCAGTGGCGAAGCCAGGAATTGACGGTGGGAGGGGCGAAGTTAAAAGATTGCAAGGTTCAAAAGAATAACAACAACCAAATCCTTTTATATAGTAATGTCTTCCACAATTTATCAATACAAACAAATTACAATTATTGCCGGCGATGTTTCATATCATGAAAAATGTCGCATAATAGGCTCATTATCAATAAAAGCAAATACATCTTTCTCAATGTAAACAAGCATGCTATCACTCAACCATTGATCTCCCATTTTGTTACGCAATAGTGTTTTCACAATCTTCATAGCAGAAAAAGCTCTTTCCACCGAAGAGGTTGCAACTGGTAACACTAAAGCCAATATAAAAAGCTTATACACTAATTCTTAAAACGTGTGTGTGTGTGTGTGTGTGTGTGTATTAAAGTCTATTAGATGGGTATCTACATCAAAATCCAGTAACTTTTAAATGCACTTGTTTATCAATACTGATTTGGATAGTGAAATCTATGTATTAGCACCATGTAGTAATATAACAACATCAAATTCATATGATTTAGGCCTAATTCACGTTAGTATTGATTATTTGTCTCCCATACGTACATTAGAAATAAAAAAACCAATTAAGCCCAACATGTGGATCCCGTCCAACCCAACCCGTCTAAGAATAATTTGAGTTTCATTTCCAGAGGCTTCTAGTAACTTTTAAACCCAACCTGTCTAACTTTTTCTTTTCTTTTTTTCTTCTCTTGCTTTTCATTTCCAGAGGCTTCTAGTTTTCTTATTCTTACTTTTTTGTTTTTCTTCCTTCGAATTCGGGAACTGGGCACAAGAACCTGGTTGAACCCCAACCAGAACCTGAAAGACTTGCCAATCGATTCATGAAGGAAGGTGTAGAATGACCAGATCGGCGGCGAGGTTTTTTGTGATTTGGCGAGATCGATTGCGGCGCCGCCCTTGGGCCTGAGTTGCAGATGATGCAAGCATTGGAGTTTCAGACAATGCAGGCGTTGGACCTGAGTTGTAGATGGTGAAGTCATTGAAGTTTTTGGCGTGGGTGTTTTGAAAAAAAATTGAACGCAGCTCTGCTGCGCGCAGAGCAGAACTAGACAGCACCGGAGGAGACGAAGAGTAGCAGCAGCAGGAGGGGAGGGGCTGGCCAGCCCTCCAGCCTTGCCCTCACGTGGCTTCGCCACTGCATCCAATGTAACTGTCCGATTCAAATCAATTTGAATCTCCTTAGGTTTTCCTCCAAGTCTTAATTCCGGGAACTGCATTATTAAATTAGTTAGGCTAAGTTCAATATATATATAACTCACTTAACTTATAATATTACACTTGTCAAATGTTTGATGAAACTCACATTGAACTTCTCCTTCTATTTTATGGTTTGGATTTCCCACCACCAAATTCAAAAATTTGGGTTTCCACCACTGTAATACACAATTGTGCCCATGACCTCTTATAATAATAATAAAAAATAGTTATTATAGTAATAATTGTGCCCACTTAAGTTATAATAATAATTAAAATTGTACCTTCTCTCTCGGTCCCTTCTATTTCTCTCCATCCCTTCTATCTCTCTGTCCCTTCTATCTCTCTTTTTTTTTTGCCGAATGTCCCTTCTATCTCTCACTCTCCAAAAAATAGAACACCGATCCTCCCTCCAGTCTGTCAATTTCAACGCCGCTCGTCTATCCAGTTCAAAGTCATTCCTTTGGCGACACACACAGTGATACAGGAGGCCCACAGGTAAGGTTTCTTAAATTCAAATTTTGAATGGGTTTTTGTTCTTTACGGATTGGGGTCAAATTGGATGTTGATTGTGGAATATGGTTTATGGTTTGACGACAGTGGGTTTAGGAGGACAGTGGGTTTGGGATTAGGAATCTAGTATGGGTGCAGGTCTTTGGGATTGGAAGGGTTTCAACTTGGGTGTGCTCTGATTTTGCAGGACCTGGAGGTCGTTGGGAGGGTGGACGTCGTTGGGAGGGTGGGTGGGTGCAACGGCTGCAGCTTTTTTGCTTGGTATGAAATTGACAAATACAACTAGGGTTGAATATGTTTATGTATATGAAATTGACAAATAGGATTGATTATGTAGTATGAGTTTCCTCCTATCGTTGATGTTACGGATAAATTAGAATTTCGCTCTTATAAAATGTCTGAAAAAAATTCAGTTGCAGTTTGATGTTTGTATCATTTTCCATATGATAAAAAATTATGAATATTTGTATCATTTTCCATATTGAGAGCTCATAAGAAGTTCATGTTTTTAAGCATGCAATTGATTAAATGAAGCAAAGAGTAAAATCTGCAATGCAAAAGTACCAGACTCTAGAGAAGTAGGCATGGGTAAGAAATAATTTTTCCACAAGTAATTATTAAGGTAATCCAACCTACTCATATTCTTCATATAAAAATATCACATGCTTTAAAAAGTATCAAAATCAGCAGCCACTAATATACATCTTCTCAGCAGCACTATTTTCCTATGCTACTTATCATTAGTAGTCACATGATGCGTAGACAAACCTAGGCCCCCATGGTACAATTGGTTGCTTATCAGCATATTTGATGTCCTTTGAAACCTGCAAGTCAAAACAAAAACAAAAAAAAAAAAAAAAAACAAAGAGGAATAATTAGTACAGGTAAAAAGAAGGGATGATAATCAGCTTTTTTGACAGGTTACGGTGGATAACTAATCAATCTGAAATTCCAATTATCACAAAGACAAAATCTAGAGGTACGTAAAAACAACTTTAAGGCCCATCTACACAAAGCACCCAAATGTAATCATATTCAAATGTGCTAATTTACACAACAGGTGATACCTGATAGAAGCAAAAAATACGAGTTCTTATAGCAGTTTTCAATGAAAAATTCGTAGACTAGATTCTTGACTGTTGTAATATGACATGACAACTATTCATTCCTAACTTTGATCTTACCAGTAACAACTAACAATGATGATATCAATCAATTCTATCTAAACCCAAATCAGATTAAGAGGTATATAGTAGATGCTTCCGCAAATTATAAAGACGCCCATGTTTCTTCCCATTCCACTACTTTAATTATCTGTAAAACAATATTTGTGCATGGTATTTGGCATCTCTTCAAGATTCAGGTTCTTGGTTTTTCCTATATGCAGCTCCCTTGAAAAGTGTTATCCCTGGAAGCATAACACATCCAGAGTAAATCCTCCATAGATTCTCCAAGTTGTTAGACAAGTTGTTACAAGTTGGTAGTTATTCCTCCATAGTACTGTATAAAGCTTATACACCACAACGCTACAGAATACGACAACAATTGCAATAATTCATGCATACGAAAACCACATGACATCATTTTTCAACTTTTGAATATTGTTGTAACCCTATAGCCTTCTGTAGGTAGTATTACATCCGGAGCAGGACCGAATTCTCACTGTACGTGAATCTGCAAGATTGCAAGGCTTTCCTGATTATTATAGCTTCTGTGGGACAGTTAAAGAGAGGTGTGGTCCTTCAATTCTTCTTATGAATGTGACATTGAATATTTGACTCATTTTGCAAGTTTATTCAATAATGGCCATGGGTAGTCCAAACCCAACTTTTTTGCCCAATGACCATCAATGCATGGTAACAATGAATCGTTGGCAGTGGTGCAAATGGCTAAGCAATTGAAATCCATGTTGGCACATGTAGGCATCAACATTGGTTCATTTGGAGTGGGTGCTCTACAAAGTACTTCAACTCAGCAGCAAGGGTGGAAATGACAAGAATGTGCAGTGTGGACCTCCAGTTTCTAGTGCTATGATGCATGAGGATTGCCAAAGTGAGAATACTGGTTAGTTGTCATCAAGCAGCCCTTGTACATGTGTATTTTGTTTATATATTGCTGGTTTAACCATTAGTACGTTTGAATTGGGGATACAAGCTTGGATATATTATATTTTGTTGTATATAGAGAATCCCGGGTATGTCCAGCATAGCATAACATGTATTTTTTGGTTTAACATTTGGATGGGTTGTATTGTTAGGTTGCATGAATTGGTCTTAGCCAAGAACATGGGTTATGTAATATATTAACTTCACTATTTTAGTGCTAATGTTAACGAAGCTAATGTTGATTTGTGTTTAGCTTGTAATGGATGATTTGTAAGTTCCTAAAATTTGGTGGAAATTAGGTATTGTGAGCAAGCCTGATGATTTCTTTATTTAATTAAAAATATCCAATTCCCACACTTTTACAATTGTGCTAGCTGGAGCTTAATTGTATATATTAAAATATAAAACAAAGGGCACAATTTTAAAGTTGTGCTGGGAGCTTAATTGTATATATTAAAATATAATAGAGTGGCGCAATTTTAAAGTTGTGGTGCCTATGCTTTAACATCTAAGCCTTTAAAATAGCAATTGTGCCCATCTTACACCATACAATAAATAGCCTTTTTTTTAGGTGAGACACAAAAAGGGTTGTATTTGTGCTTAGCCTTTGGGCACAAAACCTCATATTGTGTGCTATCAGCAATGGTAACACCCATAAAGGGCACGGATGGAAACATAGTTGCTGCATTGTTGCCATTGACCTATGAGCACAAATGTTAGTGCCCTTTGGCATTAAAGGGCACATTTAATTTATTGTGTGCATTGCCCAATTTTCTTGTAGTGAAACTACATGTCTTGCACAGCATACCTAAATGAAATCTGAGCCGCTCCCGAAGTGCCAAGGATTCCTGCAAGAAATAGAAATCATACAATACTATATGTGGATGCAAATTTCCGCCTTCTCCTTCTTGGACAAAATTGCACCTACAAAACAATTAACACCTTAGGTCAAGGCCAAGAGCCTCAGCGTGATCTAATCTGGAGTTTAATTATCTTAATATGTTCATTTATTTTGGATTAATCATTTTACTTGATTAATTGTTTTTTTTAACAAGCGATATTATCTACACTAAAAATGAGGGGGTGAGCTTAGCCGCACAATGAGCTAGCAATAATTTGGTTCAAATTCGTCTTTGGCGAGAATCGAACCTAAAATCTCTCACTTATAAGTGAAGAGAAATACTATTAGACCAGTACTAAGTGGCTACTTGACTAATTGTTGGATTGGTTGGTTTTTTTTTTTTTGGGAAGGTGTTGCGTGGACACGGGAGGAGTACAAGATGTTCTTGGTGGGCTTACATATAGTAGGAAAGAGAGATTGGTGGGGGAAAGGAGGTTTTTATTTTTTGGTGGGATTGTTTTTTCTGAATTGAATATTAACGTAAGATTTTCAAATGTGCATATAGATTGTTTCACTGAGAAAAACTTCAAAGGAGTATTGCCAACAAAGGAAGAACGACGATTGAAAAGTAAGCTAATAACATTCGTGGTTTTTCTTTTGGCACCCTTCAAACTGACAAACCAATATTCTCATAATAAACCATTAATGGTGCAACATTTCATACAATTTGTTGATTAAAAAAAAAAAGAAAGGAAAAATAATGAAAAGTCCAAAAAAAACTTCATTTTTAACAAAAAAAGGAAAACTAGTGAATAGTATCAGGTAAAAGTAAAAATGTGGTTTTTCGTTAAAAGTGAACAGTACCAGGAGTGTTTCGTTAAAACTCCCTAAAAAGAATTGGTACTATAAGAAGTTTGGATACCTTCAACTGAGTCATAAGTAAAGGGGAAAATGCACTGATGCAAGGAACACATATTACCTTGAATAACTTTGTTTTTAATAATTCTGAATTTAGTTTGAAAACACCATACAGATGGGAGCATTAAGTTGCTAAGTTTGCCATTCAGATACTCTGTCAACTCAAATGGTAATTAATGGTCAAATTGCCAAACATTTTTCTCATCAGACCAAAGAATGCTTAAAACCAATGAAAATATATGTGGTTTAGGAAGTCCAAGAGTTAATTTGGAAGTCCAATAGTTAATTACGTAGAGAGGGTATGATGGTACTGTTTTGAAGTATTTCGGTGCTTTTGCTTACTATCGCAGAGGATTTTTTGGTGTTCACAATGGTGGGATGCCACTTCTTGAAGAAGTGAATTTATTAGAATTTTTGTTTATAATTACAGGAAAATTGAAATATCATTTAGAATAATACTAAAAATACTAAATTTATTGATAAAGTTATAAAATAAATGATTTGACGTACTTTTTCTGAGCCACCCCAGAAAAAATTCCTTGATCACATACGATTGCAACCGCCAATTCTTTGAAAATATTCACAAAGGTCAATTCTATGAAAACATTTGCAATTGTCAAGATACATGGTTTCACTTACCAGTACTTTGGAAATGTTCACAATGGTCAATTCTATGAAAATATTTGCAACAGTCAATTCTTTGATATCAACTCTGCAATTTCCACCCGTTCAAATTTTCATTGCAAATCTACAACGATAGTTGATTTTTTTTTTTAGATCTACAAGCGATAGTTAGAAAACTAAAAATCAATAAAAAATAGTTAATTGATCAATGGAAATGTATACTGAAATGGTATTATTATTAAAGTTGTTACCTATTAGGAATCACCATAATTAGTTGAAATGAAGCAAGACTTCTTTGTCATTCCAAGACTTCTTTGTATATTACATTTCCTGAATCATCCCCCAACTACAGAAAAACATCACAAGCATCATATTTTACTGCAAACATCATATTTTACTGCTCTCCCTCCATAAGAGATCAATTTTTGTTTTTTATTAGGACTTGGATGATAGAGAAAAATCTATCATTGCACAATACATTAAAAACATATTTTGACAATTAAAATGAAAAACAACTAATTCAAGACATTTTTAGGTGCACGTACAGTCAGTAATTAAAAAAGCCTCTCGCACGCACATGAATGCGTGTGTAGAGGCTAGTATCTATATATATATATATATATATATATATATATATATATATATATATTTATATGGGGATTCCAAAAGGACAAAGTTGATGATTTTTTGATGATCGAATTTATCCAACCATTTGACCCATCTGGAACGATAAAGTTCACCTGTTTCAACCTCATAATTCCATTTCATAATCCAGGGGACTTTTTACTTTGCCATGAACAATGGAAGTAGCGAAATCCTGTCGTAAAAAGGGCTACGATCAAATTTTTTCTGGAAACCAGTTGAAAGGACTTGCATAAGATCTTCTGGTAGTAGGCTGGCGGTTGGGCCATGAGCAGACCACCATTTAGGAAACCATGATGGAAAATTTAATCTGAAACTTTTATCAAAAGTAATAAACCATGAATGACTAAAGTCAGTTGTTTGATGTAGAAATATATTGGTCCACGCTTGAATATAATCATAATAATTGTAGTGATTGTTAGGCATGAGAACAGGTTGAGAGTGAAGTGGTTTGGTTTGATAGAGGGGAATAACTCATTCTGATTCGGTAAGGAATTTTCCAATGTGGAGGGAATGGTAAAGGATTTTGTTTTCATGGGTGGTGCTAAAGATTGGTTTTATAGCAATGCTTTCTGTCTCACTGACGATGGCTTGGTAGTATTTGAGAGTTTTGAAAGATTCAGTTGGAAGATGATGAGAGTTTGGAGGAAGAAGAATTTAGGCTATTTTATCTAGGGATTGATTTTTGTTAATATTGGAGGGGATACTAAAAAGGTATTCCATTGGGTTTTTTCTTAACATAAGGAGATGTTTTAGCAAAGCTACATGGATGAATAGGGATCATAGGGACTGGCTAATGCCGTTTGATAATTTGGTCGGGGTTGATGATAGTTTGGCTTGAGGTTACCTATTGTGGAACCTAAGGGAGTGAAACGATTGGTAATGGCTAAGGCTAATGAGGAATCGGGAATAGATTCATGTTTTACTGGTGGTGGTGGTAGAGTGGCCGGAAGCCTCCTCTGGCTATTGCTTTTGTCTGTCATTCTTCCTTTGCAAAAATTCTATGGTTAGGAAATTTGGGATGCTATTGTGGCTGCCTTTAATGTATTCAATATCAAAATAAATAATGCTTAATATGGCCTGCCACCGTGGAAAGATCTATTTTGATGCAATGTTTTGAACATCTTTTTGCAAAACATGTTTTGCAGATTTGCAATCCACACAGAGTAAAAAAATTTGATTTAATAAATCATCTTGGAATTTACTAATACATAATACAATAGATAATATTTCTTTCTTAATAGTGCTATAATTACATTGTGTAGGATTCCATACTCCTGAATGGAAACGAACGATTTGTTCAGGAGATTCGGGAGAAGTTGATTGCTTGAGGATACCTCCATAACCGATATCAGATGCATCAGTTTCAACCACTACTACAAAAGGGGGTATCACTGGCGGTTTAAAACCGACAAGAAACAACACTTATTGTCGGATTTTTGGTAAAAATTCGACATTAAATCGTGTAATGTCGCATATAGAAACCGACGCCAATACTACCGTCACAAAAAGGTATTGATGTCGCTTTGTACCCTTAATCCGCCACCAAGAAGCAAAGTAATATTAAATAAAAAAGAACAACGACGTCGCTTAAAAGCGACATCGGCACTTATGTCGCTTATAAGCGACATGAAAAATAAACAACGGCGTCGCTTAAAAGCGACATTAAGTAATAAATAAACAATTAAAATACTCACACTTAATGTCGTCCATAAGCGACACCAAATATATTAATAAAAAAAAAATTTCTTTTTCCGTTTTTAATTAATAATAATTAAAAAATTATATAAAAATAAATCCCACCATATGTCAATAAAAAAAAAACAAACAATTTTAAGTAAACTTCATATTAAAATAAAATTTCTACCAACTATATATTAAATTTAAAATTAACTACAATTCTTAAAAATGTACAACCCATACAAATTATTCCCGAACTCTTGCGAAAGATTTTGAACCGGTTGTGTAGTTCATAGTTTTATCGATTATGCTTATTTTTTCGGCAATCTCCTGAAAAATAAAATAATTTATTAGACAAATTTCAAGCTATAATGAAACGTTTACCTTTGTTTTTTCTTTATTCCAGTATGCCATCATCAGAATATTTCTCTAATCTCTAACCTATGCCGCTACATGTTTCGAAAATGCACTAGAATTTTCACTAATGCATTTTCCAGACGAATCAAATGAATAAGGTTGTTCTTTCCAATTCGGAATTGAGGGTCCGCATCTCCGTTGAGTTGATCCTTATAAATACAGAAAAAACAATTAAAACCAAGAAACAAAAATAAATTTTCAATTTAAGCATAAAACTACTTAGAATACAAAAAAGAAACTAAAATTAATAATCATAATAATTTAAAAATGAACCATCTTCGAGCTCTTCCTCTTCAAATTGGAGTTCCTCAGAATGTTGATCTTCAACATGGTGATCCATAGCAAATCGGGAAGGAGAAGTGGAAAAACTGAAAAAAGAGGAAGAAAGGGGCGCACGGATGAAATGGGGAAGGAGAAGAAGAAAGATTGAAATTGGGGGAAAATGAAAGCACGGATGAAATGGGAAAGAGAGGGGTTTATATATGGGTACTTAGTTGGCGTCGGTTTAAACCGACACTAACTTCTGACACACTTTTTGAAGTTCACATAGCGTCGCTTTAAAAGATTATAGCGTCGCTTTAAAAGATTATAGCGTCGCTTTAAACCGACACCACATGGCGTCGCTTTAAAAAATTATAGCGTCGCTTTAAACCGACACCAACTTCTGACACACTTTTTGAAGTTCACATAGCGTCGCTTTAAAAGATTATAGCGTCGCTTTAAACCGACACCAACGTCTGACACACTTTTTGAAGTTCACATAGCGTCGCTTTAAAAGATTATAGCGTCGGTTAAAACCGACACTAAGTTTAAACCAAATTTCCCCTCCAAAACAAGCGGGAAAATTTCCCGCCTAATATTTCCATCCATTTCCCTCCTAATGTTTGGGAAATTTCCAATCCGGCCATCCATTTCCCGCCTAATATTTAACCCAAAGAAAAAAAATAACCATCTTTTTTTTTTTTTTGTTATCTCTTATAACATTTTAAGATTTTAATAAATAAAACTTAACTTGAATAAAATACGTAATAAAAAACATAGATATAATTTTATTATAAAATATCATCACATACTAATTGAAACATAGTCTAATTAACACTTAAAATATATAAAATAATTAATATATTTATTCCAAGTCATCAATACGATAAGATTCACTAACACTTAGAGTTTATTTATACTTTCACTAAGTATAACTTAAGATTCACTAGTGTATATATTTTAAATTGAAGATCGAGTTCATTCATTGTATTCATATAGGGTCAAGGAGTGTAGTTGTAAAAAATCATCAAAATCGGAGTTAAAATAACCGTTAAATCGTGATTTTTCGTTTATAACAGTCGAAAAGTTTTGTCCCGTTACTTGATCTTTGAATGTTTGTTTTTTGCGATTTTTTTGCGTATGCGATCTCCAAATATATACAAACATGTTTGACGGTTGGATCATTGAAACTAGTTTCGCAGAATGCGTATCCCATCAAAACAATAGATTCACTAACACTTAAAGAGTTTATTCATACTTTCATTAGGTATAATATAAGATTTATTGGTATCCACTAGTGTAAATATTTTAAATTGAAGATCGAGTTAATTCATTGTATTCATATAGGGTCAAGGAGTGTAGCTGTAAAAAAATCATCAAAATCGGAGTTAAAATAACCGTTAAATCGTGATTTTTCGTTTATAACCGTCGAAAAGTTTTGTCCCGTTACTTGATCTCTGAATGTTTGTTTTTTGCGATTTTTGGCGTATGCGATCTCCAAATATATACAAACATGTTTGACGGTTGGATCGTTGAAACTAGTTTCGCAGAATGCGTATCCCATCAAAACAATAGATTCACTAACACTTAAAGAGTTTATTCATACTTTCATTAGGTATAATATAAGATTTATTGGTATCCACTAGTGTAAATATTTTAAATTGAAGATCGAGTTAATTCATTGTATTCATATAGGGTCAAGGAGTGTAGCTGTAAAAAAATCATCAAAATCGGAGTTAAAATAACCGTTAAATCGTGATTTTTCGTTTATAACCGTCGAAAAGTTTTGTCCCGTTACTTGATCTCTGAATGTTTGTTTTTTGTAATTTTTGGCGTATGCGATCTCGAAGTATATACAAACATGTTTGACGGTTGGATGGTTGAAACTAGTTTCGTAGAATGCGTATCCCATCAAAACAATAGATTCACTAACACTTAAAAGTTTATTCATACTTTCATTAAGTATAACATAAGATTTATTGGTATCCACTAGTGTAAATAATTGAAATTGAAGATCGAGTTCATTCATGGTATTCATTTAGGGTCAAGGAGTGTAGCTGTAAAAAATCATCAAAATCGGAGTTAAAATAACCGTTAAATAGTGATTTTTCGTTGATAACCGTTGAAAAGTTTTGTCCCGTTACTTGATCTCTAAATGTTTGTTTTTTGTAATTTTTGGCGTATGCGATCTTGAAGTATGTACAAACATGTTTGACGGTTGGATCGTTGAAATTAGTTTCGTATAATTCGTATCCCATCAAAACAATAGATTCACTAACACTTAAGAGTTTATTTATACTTTCATTAAGTATAACATAAGATTTATTGGTATCCACTAGTGTAAATATTTGAAATTGAAGATCGAGTTCATTCATTGTATTCATATAGGTTCAAGGAGTGTAGCTGTAAAAAATCATCAAAATCAGAGTTAAAATAATCGTTAAATCGTGATTTTTCGTTGATAACCGTCGAAAAGTTTTGTTCCGTTACTTGATCTTTGAATGTTTGTTTTTTGCGATTTTTTGCTGATGCGATCTCGAAGCATATACAAACAAGTTTGACGGTTAGATAGTTGAAATTAGTTTCGTAGAATTCGTATGCCATCAAGTTCAATGGTGTGTGTGTATATATATATATATATATATATTTATTAAGTAGATTTAAATTTATTTATTTTGTACGTATAACACTTAAGAAATTGAATGGATATTTAAGCCGATCCAATGGTCACCAATTTTTAATATTTAATTTAATATATATATATATATAATTATTATAGTTTTTAGGGGTATAAAATTGTTAAATTAATATAGTAATTTTTTAGGCTTTAAAATATTTAAAAAAAAAAATTAGTGTCGCCTATAAGCGACACCAATACTTTATGTCGCTTAAAAGCGACACTGTTTTGTTTAAAGCGACGCCAGTATTTAAAATTATTAAAATATATGTCGATTAAAAGCGACATTAAATGTTTACGTCGGTTTGAAAGCGACGTAGACATTTTATGACGCTTATAAGTGACAGTAAATCCGACGTCATGTTCAATTAGTGTCGCAATTGTCTTATGCGCCACTACATTATATTAACCGCCACCACCCACTGACACTATAAGTCCCTTTTGTAGTAGTGAACTATTTTAAATGAGTTGGGAGTTGGAATGCCAAGGCACGGCAAAGTCTTGACATGTGATTTAATCTTTTTGACAATAGAAAATCTTTTTGACAATAGAAGTATGAATGGTAGACCATGTTGGAGGATTATTTTTAAGACGATCAAATAATGGTTTACATTGTTGACGAAGATGAGGATAAAATTCAAATACTTAATTTAAAGATCCAAGAAATCGTTGGAGTTGGGTTTTTTCAGTAATCTGATCAGGAAACTTATCAGCAAATTGGATAACTCTATCAATAGGTTGAATGGTAGATTGGTGGATATTGTATCCTAAAAATCTTATGTTGGTTTGAAACAATTGAACTTTAGATGCAAAAACAACTAATCCATTGGATTTAATTATTCTTGCAAACAAATGTAAATGTTTCCAATGCTCATCTATTGACTTTGAGTAAATAAGGACATCATCAATATAAACAATTGAAAAATGGCTGTATTGATTAAAATTCTCATTCATGATATTTTGAAATTCACTAGGAGCATTCTTAAGGCCGAAAGGCATTACATTCCATTCATAGTGACCGAAAGGAGTTACAAAAGCTATTTTATATTTGTCCTCTTCGTGAATTTGGATTTGCCAAAAACCTGACTTCATATCAAATTTTGAAAAAATAACTGCTTGAGAAAGTCTCTTTATTAAATATCTTTTGTTGGGGATTGGATACCGAATCCATTCCAAAACTTCATTCAAAGGTTTCTAGTTAATTACTAATTTGGGAGTTCCTCTTTCTAATTCTGCGTTCTTTTGAACATAAAATGATGGGCATGACCATGGAGATTTACCTTTTCTAATAATACCTTTATGAAGAAGTTCTTGAACTTTTGTTTTGCATAATTCTTAAACTTCTTGACTCATTTGGATTGGTCTAGCTTTGGAATCCTTTATGTAAGGAAGTTTAACGATATGTTGTTTGCGGTGCCAAAAGGCGTTGGGAATATCAGAACATATATCATTAACAAGTTTCTTTTGAAAATTATCAATGGTTTCTAACAAAGATTTATTTGTTAGCTATTCTTCAATTCGTTTATGATTAATTTCTTCTTTTAAGAAATTAATTTGTTGTGATTTGTGAGTGATCAAATTGATGGATTGTGATATGCTATCCTTTTGAAGATGTCTTAATTTTTTGAGATCTGTTTCCGTGAAGAACTCAAATGTAATTTTCTATCCTAAGACCTTAGTAGTAATTCTATTGTGATGAACCTTAAAAAGATATATGAGTGGTAAAAAAGGGAGACCTAGGATGACTGGATCAGAAATATTTTTTATTAAAACAAATGGAGTTTTGAAACAAAAATTGTTTTGGCAAACATGCGCTTTAGGTATTTCATATCTTAATTGCATTGGTGATTGGTTAGCAGCACTAAGTATTTCAGATGACTTATGATAGTACTTAGTAGGAACTAATCCTTCTTGAATACAATTCAAGGCTGCGCCTGAGTCAATCAAAGCAATTGATTCAAAATGAAAATCATCAATTATTATCTTAATTTTAGAATACCATTTCTGGATTCTTATCTTGTCTAAAAGACCTAAGACCTGTGTGAATTTTTTGCTCAACTGAGTATCTGAGTGGTGATCTGAAGAGGAACTGCTTTGTCCTTCATCATTGTTTTTTGTGAGTGTTTGAGCTTTGACTCTACTGAGATGTGTACGAATTTCTAAATTTTCAGATTTTAGAAACTTAATTTCATTTTTGATTTTATTAACTTCGTGTTGGAGGTCTTTAATTGTGATTTCTTTCTTAGTCTTATTGAACCTTTCTAAGGTCGTGCTAAGAGAGATTTTTGGGTTTGATTGGGTTGGCTAGTGCCAGATTCTTCAGAAGAAACTAATTTCTTTAGTTTTTTGAGGTAGAAAGATTTTAGTTCAGAGTCATCGACTTTACTGATTAGTTCGATAAGAAGATTTTCTTGTTCTTCTTGTTTGTTGAGAAATGTGATTTTGTTACGGCAAGCATCGGTACATCCTAACTTGATATCAGGGGATGAAGAATTACTTGAGGAGTTGTTGTCAGAAGAGGATAATTCCAAATCATCTTCTGACTGACTATGGTCTGTGTTCCTAAGTTCTAAGACCTGGATCAACTGAAGTTTTTGTTCTTTAGAGATTTTCAACTGGTTGATGGTTTTCTTGACACGACATTTATTGGCATAATGGCCAAATTTGCCACACTTGTAGCAGTTTCCTTTTGGTTCTTGATTTTTGGAGTTGATTTTTCCAGAGGGTTTCCTTTTTCACTTGTTTGATTTGGGTTTTTCATAAAATTTATTGGTTTCAAAGTGTTTGTTTTTGGATTTGTGTTTATTATACTTCGGGTATTGTCTACCTGAGTACTTGTTGGAGTACTTGTGATAGACTTGGGATTTTTTCTTTTTGTTGGAGGGAGCAACAGGAGGTAATCCGTATTGTTCACAGAACGTTCCTAATTCATATTTAGCTATGGATTTTTCTTTGTTAACTTGTTTTGAAATTTTCATATCGATACACATTTTCAATCCTTCCTTCTGGATAATATTAATTATATTTCCATAAGTAAGGGTGTGATATGGTATGATACCTCCTTCATTAACTAAGACATTCCTAATTTTATGTGCAAATAGGTTTGGTAATCCATTTATAAATTTTTCTTTCCAAAATGGTTGATTATTGTCTTCTCTGAGCATGACTCTAGACATGAACACATCTTTGTACCATCTAAAGTCGCTTAGAGTAGGACATCTCATATTGCTGAGTTGATCAGGGATTTTGGAAGTAACATTACTAGGTGTTCCTATGAAATGTTCTATAATTGTGAAGACTAATGTGTTAACTGCATTACTTCCAAAATAGTGAAGCATTCAAAACATTACTAGGTGAATCACCATAATTAGTTGAAATGAAGCAAGACTTTTTTGTCATTCCAAGACTTCTTTGTATACTACATTTCTTGAATCATCCCCCAACTATAGAAAAACATCATATTTTACTGCTCTCCCTCCATAAGAGATCAATTTTTGTTTTTTTATTAGGATGTCGATGATAGAGAAAAATCTTTCCGTGCACAATACATTAAAAACATATTTTGACAATTAAAATGAAAAAGCAACTAATTCAAGACATTTTGGCAGTACATTAAAAATCTGTTCTGATATTCTCATCGCCTTTTGGCACCGCAAACAACATATCGTTAAACTTCCTTACATAAAGGATTTTAATGAATCAAAAATCACAACCAAAGCTAGACCAATCCAAATGAGTCAAGAAGTTTTAGAATTCTGCATAACAGAAATTCAAGAACTTCTTCACAAAGGTATTATTAGAAAAAGTAAATCTCCATGGTTTTGCCCAGCATTTTATGTTCAAAAGAACGCAGAATTAGAAAGAGGAACTTCCAGATTAGTAATTAACTACAAACCTTTGAATGAAGTTTTGGAATGGATTCGGTATCCAATCCCCAACAAAAGAGATATATATATATATATATATATATATATATATAGATATATATAAATGAGTACCCCAAAATGGTGAAGCATTCAAAATACTATAAATTGCCCCGTAGACTATGCAAATGCCAATTGTCTCTTCCCCAATTAAGATTTCTAAATAAAGCAATTAATTTTAATAAAATTCCAAACTAACAAAACAAAAGCATAGTGGGTGGTTTTTCTTCTTTTATTTCCTTAAATTTTTTAATAAACAAAAAATTATAAATAAAGAAGATGTAAAAGAGCAAATTGCCACAAACTCAAGAGGCTAGTACGTATAATATGTTCTACGTTCGAAAGCTCTCATGTGACTGTTAACTGCCTCTGTGGAATTGGCACATGGAAACCTATATACGATGAAGGGGTCTCCAGAAGTCAATTATTGGAGCAGCAGCAAAATCCACCTGTGAAGAAACTTCAGCCACGTTCCTAATCTCACTTCCAAATAAAATCTCCCCATAAACACACACTATGAAAATCTCAGCACCTTGGATTGGTTCTCTGAGTAGATGTTAGCAGGGTTTTCCTTTTTTTCGTTTTAATACGATCGATATTTGGAGGGGAAAAATTGAACTAAGAACTTTAACAGTAAAGATAAATGTTGGTAACCAACTATGCTACCAGCCGCCTTAAGAAAATCAGC
Source organism: Cotoneaster glaucophyllus (assembly GCA_036320875.1). Taxonomy (NCBI): domain Eukaryota; kingdom Viridiplantae; phylum Streptophyta; class Magnoliopsida; order Rosales; family Rosaceae; genus Cotoneaster; species Cotoneaster glaucophyllus. Next base: position 8,408,194 of record CM070067.1, read on the forward strand.
TCGTAACTTAATTAGGTCAATACATAAAGTTTTATGTAACCAGCATCAAATATCTTCCGATTAGGCAATTATTAGTTCAGAATCATTAGTATTAGACAGGCAATCAAACAGAAAATCATAGAACTCCATCAGCTATAAATTAACGGTTTACATTATCCAGCTTAAAGGGGAGAAAAAAAAACATCTAATTCCACTAGTATATGGGATATTTACAAAGTATAGTGAAGAAGAGAAAGCCAATGAAAACAAAATATCTCTTGGACTGTTAATGCTGTTTCCAAGGATGACATTTCAGCTTAGTGCAAGATCCATTCCACGTACTTGTGCATTCACCTCCAGCTCCATCACAACACTCGCAAACTATTCCGAGTGTTCCAAAAAACTTCGCATATCCTGCAATTTGTTCACACAACACATCTAACAAAGTCAGTTCAATTATATCCAAAATCAGATACTGTACTGTGATGCCCCGGTGGCGGTATTTCAAACCAAACATGCATGCATGCGTGACACTGCGTGATGGTTTGAAATATTGCAACAACGTGACGAGTTTCTCTCTCAGTTTGGGGTTACATGAAAGACGTAGTATGTTGCTTGAACTTTTTACCTCCTTGTGGCGAGAGGGAGAGTGGCCTTCCTTCAGCACTTGAAGATTTCTCAGATGTAAAAAGAACAACTAGAAGCAGCAAGAAAGGAAGAAGAGAATACTTTGGGAGGCTCATAACTGTGCTTTTTCCCCCAGCAAAATCTGTGCTTTTGCAGCTACAGAAGGCCCAGGAATTGGTAAAGGTAGTGGGTTCCGAAGTATATATGTTAACTCGGACTAGAAAGGATATATATGGGTTGGTTTTTGCGCTTAATCCTAGATTTGGAGGATTGAAGGGGACAACATAGAATAAGTGTGCTTCTAGAGAAAATGCTGGGAAATGTTTCACACGTTGCCCGGAGTCTTACGTCTCTGCAGGTTTTGGAATTTGACATGGAATCGCATGGAAGCTTCCTTCTCACTCCTAGATTTTCAAGTGGCGGTTCATATTGTAGCCGACTCTAATAATGGAGAAACTCTCTGGTAAGTTGTAACCAAAATATTACGTGTCAAAAGTTTATTGAATCGGTGATATACTTTTTAAACATGTGTTTAATTTTTATTGAATGGATGATGTCACTAGGTTAATATTTATTTTTTAATACAAACGATATTTTACAGTTATCTGAATTACAGAAATGAAGATTGGAACTCGAGTGCATAGCGGGAGCACACTATTCCACGTTGCAAGGGAGAATCTCTACTCATCACCTCTACAACTTGGAGAGAGAGACTTACTTACACCATTTTAAATACCGTCATGATAATGCAATTTCATGTGAAAACGTAATATCACGTGGCATCATGCTACTGATCCAAGTTGCCAAGTGACATCTAGAAGGGTGCAGATGAGTCCTTTCAAAACATGAGTCGATCAACGTATCGGATTCTTGTAATCCTATGATGGTCGTTGAGACAAGTGAAAACTTCCTTCTTGTGACTTGAATTTTCTAGGAAAACGTAATTTCTTCATCCATTTTCTTCAAAGGATAGAGACATGTTTTCAAGGGAGCTAGATACAGATTACCTCAGCAGGGTACCAACCTTCACGTAAGGGGCGGGGCATATGGTATTTGTGGTCAATTTTTCTTAGGAAATTGAAGGAAAGGGTTGTGATAAAAAGTGCAATACATCATGAACAACACCGAGATCGTTTCAGAAGGGCTTAAACCGCTTTTAGACTGTCAAAAGTCCGTCACCTACGCAAAACCGAATAGCACGAACAAATTGCTGACCGAAAGGACGTTCGGGATCTTAAACAAACAGCATATCTGATACTCTTATGAAAACATCTCCTATACAATGTTAAAGTTTACATAGCAACTTGCATGCCAAACAAGAAAGCAAGAACAAAAAAGTAATCCTCTGTCAGCTCCTTGTAGTCCTCAAGTTTCTTGTTTGATGACAAACTACATGTCTTGCACAGCATACCTAAATGAGATCTGAGCCGCTCCCGAAATGCTCCAGATCTGGATTAGTGCCAAGGATTCCTGCAAGAAATAGAAATCATACAATACTATTCTCCAAGTGAAGGTACTTTGATATGAAAACTTTGCATCTATCATTCATTATTTGATAACTCCCAAACGCCGCAAACCATTGTATATTCATTTGGAAAGTAACAGTGAACCCACAGGTAATAATCTCAATCGATACCACTCTGATGGATTAAGTGGGATCAAAGGCCTCGATTTTAAAAAAGGCTCACTAAACCTATATTTTTTGGCATGTTTGAGGGGAATAAAAAGGCTCTAAACTAAAAATAATGACAGCTCTATCAGGTGGAAATCAGGCAAGAAACTAATTTTGATTCCATTTTCCTACCACCGGGGAAATCAAATTTTAGAAAAAGAGAGAAGAGTACAAATACCCGACTCTACACTACCATTGGAGCACATAATCAAAACAATGACCAACTTTACCAACCAAAACTGAACAAAAACTATCATCAACTGAAGCTGAGTTTAAATACAAGGAAATCCATCACAGGGTATGTAGTATATCTGGGAGACAATCCCATTTCTTGGCAATCGAAGAAGCAGACTTCAGTCTCGAGAAGCTCTACTGAAGCTGAGTATAAAGCTCTTGCACATGCTGCTGCAGACATAGCATGGATCAGACTTGTGTTGAAAGATGTCAGTGCAATCTTGCCTAATCCACCTCAATTATACTGTGATAATCAGTCCGCAATTGCCTTAAGTTTGAATCCCATACAACATTCAAGGATTAAACATTTGGAAACTGATTTCCATTTTGTTCGTGAAAGAGTGCAAAAAGGTGATTTGGAAGTCTTATATGTCCCTACTCAAGATCAAGTGGCTGATATTCTTACCAAAAGTCTTCATGGACCTGATTTTCTTAAACACTGTTACAATCTTAAACTCGGGATTCCTAGTAAAGATTGAGGGGGGTATTGGATATGTATGACACCTAGGCAATTGACACATCAGCAATTGCTTAGTGCAAAGGGTTTGTCTTAAAAATAGATAGTATAAAAGCAGTTTCTCTCTCTTGTAATAACTAACTTTGTAAGAATTCAGATAGATAAAAATACAGAGCTCCATAGCTTTCTTCTTGGTAAAGCTTCTTCATTACGCCTTCTGCATCTATTTCATGTTTTCATTCTTCAGTGTTAATAGTGTCACAGAATCAGATGGATCATACAACAATAACCAAGAATTGGTGAAAATTTACTATTCCACGTACCTTGCAAATCGATTAGGCTCAAAACCAGGAACACCAGGGGGCCCATAGGGATCAAAACGGGCACCTGGTGGAACACCTTCTGGCCTAGAGGGATCAAAGCCAAACCCAGGCTCTCCAACGCCACCAAACCAACGAGGGTCACGGGGTCCTATTGCACAAAATGAATGAACTGTGAGTCCCAATAAAAAAAGTAATGTGATTATTATCAGCACAATACGAGTAAATAAGTATTATACAAACCAAGAAGCATGACTCCACTGCCACCACCCCTGAAAGATTGACATAACAAACATGTTGTCAAATATGGAACAGCAAAACAGGTTTTAAACTAACCACCAATATGATGCCTTGTTGAAATACAGTACCTTGAAGGGTAGATTCCAGCACCAGGCCCAGGTAAAAGATCACTGCCACCATATATTTCGATACACACATTTAGGTACATTAATTTAATATAATACATTTCGGTGCATATATTTCGATACAAACATTTAGGTACATTAATTCAACATAATACATTTCGGTGCATACATTTCGGTACACACATTTAAGTACATTAATTTAATAGAATACATTTTTGTGCATATATTTCGGTATTAACATTTAAATACATTAGTTCAATATAATACATTTTGGTACACACATTTCGGTACATTTAGGTACATTAATTGAGTCTTTCAAGTTTGAAGAATGTTAAATAAAATTAATAAATTAAAAAACTCTTTTTTGGTCAAAAAATAAATTAAATTTGTATATTAATAAATTTAAATATTTAATGGGAGACATTAAATAAAATGCACATTAATTATTTTGAATTAAGGACACATCAAATGTCACAGCCCGTCCCGGATTTTATTTATTGACGGATGTGAAATGACGAAATTGCCCTGAACGTTGGTTTGATTTTAGACTTATGGAACTTGAATAATTCTAGTGTTTTGAGTTGGTAACCCTAGTTAAATTGTGAACCACTTTTGGTGTGGTTGGGTTAAGGGTTGGTGTGTTGGATGTGTGAGGACCACACAATCACCAATCACTCTCTCTCTCTCACTCCCGTATGCCCTCTCTCTCTCTCGCGACTCTCTCTCTCTTCCTTCTCTTTCGTACGGACAAGCCCAAAACACCCTCAAACCTTGGAGATCGAAGGTACGAAGAGTACCATTGTACTCGTGAGGACTCTACGAACACATCCGTACCACTTACAGGTAAGAACTCCGTTGTTTTCACGTCGATTTTCAAAGGTCCGACTTGGGTATTGTTCATGCAACTTTTGTACGTTGGTATTTAGGGAATTTTAAGCTCGTAGTGAGCCTTAGAACGTTCCCACAAAGCTCGGAGTACCATTTTGGACGGAATTGGACGTCGGGAAGGCAAGCTTCAAGGATTTGCAGAGCTCGCCGGAGTTTCGAGGGATCTCCGACGTGATCCCGTGAGCATCGACCTTCAAGACAGGTATAACGCGATTCCTCACATCTTAAGCTTCATTTTGGCGTTGGTTTCATACAATTTGGATTAGAAACGAGCGAGAACAAGCTCGTAGAAGTTTTCCCAGTTTTCCGGCGACGGCGTTGGTCGCCGGAGCTGAAGGTTAGAGGTGATGGGATATTCCGTCAAAGTTGACGGAATATTCTAACGGCGTTAGGTTAAGTTTAACGGATTCCGTCAGTTTTAACGGAATATTCCCTAACTGCCGTTACTGTTCCGTTACACGTGCCAGACACGTGGTCGCGCGTGACCGGCACGTCTGGCCGTGCCTTCGCCGGCGCGTGGCGGCGCGAGAGAGCTCCAAAATTATTTCTAAAAATATGGGGATGATCTTGAGGTTGTGTGAATCACGTTGGTATATTCACACACCTCATTTGAGCATTGTATGAGAAGTTATTATCTAGTTTCGTTTATGTGCTTTAAAATAACGTATTTATAGTTGTTTCTCACATAGGCGAGACCTATCCAGAGGACGAGCGTAGCCAAGCTAGGCACGGGGGCTACGATCCTTCTACTTACCAGTGAGTGGGCTTTTGTTTTCCGTATATACCTATATACCATGCGTTTTCCCAGAAATTGTTTTATTTGATTGATGAGAAGAAATGCCATGTTAAGTATGCTTATGTTTAAGTATACTTTGAAATGTTTTTTAAAAGGAAAGTATGCTTTTATAAACGAAAATGCCATGCCATTGCGTATCTTTACATCTTGATTATGCATCATGAGTTGTGATTGCATAAGGAAATGAGTATGCATTACGAACGGGTTATACATCATGAAGTGGTTATGCATTATGAAATGATTATGCATCATGATATAGTTATGCATTATGGAGTGGTTATGCATCATGAATTGTATGGGCATGATTGTTGGTGCTGAGGACGCTCAGGTAAGTTCAGGTAAGACTCTGCGTGTTTAAATAAAAGTTAAGTTATGATGAATTTGTTAAGATTCATCGAGAGCTCATAAACCTGCACCCCGGTGTTAGTGGTCCCGCCCAGAGTTAGGGGCCAGTCTTTCATGTGATGTTCACCTCCCGCACCATATGCTCATCTTGGATCCAATCTAGGTGCACAGTCCTGTTATATAGACCACTTTCAGTGGGTTCGACTCGTAGGTGACCCGCGATCATAGAAGTGGGTTTAACTCAGACCCATGATCTTTCACACAGTCTTCACGTGATTGTAGCACTAGAGCGTACTATATTACACCCAGTCTTGTCGTATAGACCACCTTAAGTGGGTTCGACTTGTGTGCATGATATACATTATGATGAGATATGTTGAGATTGATTATGAGCTATAGTTCCAGCCGTGCTGATCACACGGTGGACATATTATGATAGATGATGAGTTTATTTCACTTGATGCACTTACCTGATGAATTAGTGGCATGGCATAGCATATATTTGATTCGTTGGCATTTATATTTTGAGGATGATTTTCAAATGAGATAAGTATATGTTTATACTATTTTCTGGGAAAGTATACAGGTTTTACGGTGAGGGGTTATAAAGATTGTATTGAAATGATTTTCGAAAAGACTTTGTTTTTGCCCACTCACGCGTTTGTTTTGCGTCCCTCCAGGTATTAGCTAGCGTTGTTGGTGGTACCCGAGGCAGCAGCAGTGATTCTGACAGACCTTCACTCAAGTAGGATCCCCGTTGGGATGTTTTGTATAAATACTCTTTATATTCGACTGCACCTAGACTTCATGCTCTGAATATGTGTTAACACTCCTTGAATTAGGTTTTTGATTATTCGTATTTCTCATTACTTCAATGCTTCCGCACTGTGCACATGGCTACATCACCTCACGTGATGGCCAGGATGCCTCGATCTCGGTCGGGGTGTGTCAGTTTGGTATCAGAGTCTAGGTTACGCAGTCCTGCATATTTTATGAGTAATCTAGTCATTGTGATGTCTTCTGTCAGAATTATGTCGCCTCGTAGAAAGCCACGTTGTTCAGATGAGCCTAGTTTCCCTAATATAGCTCAGATAGGGGAAGCTATTGCTAATATAATTCAGTTGTTATCCGTCCTCCCCAAAGGACTCTTCTTGAGACTATTTATAAGTTGAAGCTAAATCATTTTATGGGAAATGATGGACCTGAGGGAGTAGAGTGATGGCTTAATCATGTTGAAAAGTTTTTATGTGTGATGAGAAGTCAAGGGAATATTATTCTCGAAATGTGGGTCGAGACGACTACCTGGTTTCAGAGACAGGGGTCTTATATGATAACACTGGAGGAAAACAGCTGATTGGGAGTTGTTTGAGAAAAGGTTTATCCCTCCGGCATATATTGATGGTAATAAGCAAAAGTTTACAATTTGAGACAAGGAAAGATGACGGCGATTGAGTACTATAGAAAGTTTATGGACTTGTCTCGTTACCCTCTGGAGGTTGCTGCTAATCCGGTTGTGACGTTACGTCGTTTTAAGCTGGGTACTAAGAAGAAGTGACGTTCTATGGCGACCACTACCCATTGTGCTTCTTACCAGGAGTTTTACGAGTTTCTGTTGAGGGTTGAAGATTCTAAGAAGATGTACAACAATAGTGATGAAAAAGGAAAAAGAATGTGAATCCGAGGAAAGATGACAAAGGTAAAGGTCAGACATCTCAGGGACCTTGACAGACTCAAAGTTTTAAGAAAAGTGGGACTAGTTCTAGTTCTTCCTGTGGGGGCTTCAGTGCCACAGGACAGAGGAGAGGAGGTAGACTCACTGGAGGACCCCGCTTCCAGAGGCCGAGAGAGTTAGGTGGTACAAGCGCTCCTTTGTGCCGTAGGTGCAATAATCGACATTTTGGAGAGTGTCGTCGAGACAGTACAGTCAGTCAGTCAGGGGCGTAATTCGCAGGGCCGAGATGTTCACGCTAATAGAGGTCTAGAAGGACGAAAGCAGGCCCAGTGGCGTATCAATAACATTACCTTGGAGGACGCGTTGTGTTTCCTCGTATTGTGGCGTTAGCACATATAGAAGTTACACTTTTCTGGAAGGCTGTGTGTTCTCTTGGGGTTTTAGGTTGATCACTGACGAGTTGTTCTTTCCACCAACGTTGACCTTGTTTGACTAGAAATATGCAACTAAGCAAAAATGGAGAGGTGGTTTGAACACTACAATAGTTTCGAAGAGATACTGCTTGTTGGGAAAGATGACTTCTCGTTTTCTGCTTGTTTGACTCGAGTTTTAGGGTCTACTCTCGTGGACTTAATGTGATTTTGGGAACATATTGTTTATATTATAACAATGTTGATATTCACTGTCGTGAGAAGACAGTGACCTTTCGTCGCCCAGGGTTATCTGGAATTACGTTCGTAGGAGAACGTAGTGGAGTAAGACATGGTGTCATTTTTGCCATGAGGGCAAAGAAATTGTTGGATAAAGGATGCCAAGGGTACTTAGCTCATGTAGTGCTAAGCGATACTACTCCCAGTAGTGAGGAGGAAGTTCGAGTGGTTAGGCATTTTCCGGATGTCTTTCATGATGATTTACCTGGATTGCCGCCAGACAGAAAGTTGGAGTTCACCATTGATTTGCTTCTTGGTATGGATCTTATATCTTTAACTCCTTGTGGAATGGCTTTTGCTGAGTTGAGAGAATTAAAAATTTAGTTTCAAGAATTGGTTGATAAGGATTTCATTCAACCTAGTATGTCGCCTTGGGGAAGCTCCAGTGTTGGTTATGAAATAGAAAGACAAGACTTTAAAGTTATGCATTGGTTATAGGCAACTGAATCGGGTAATGATTAAAAACCATTATCCATTGCCGCGTATTGACGATTTATTTAATCAGCTTAGAGGTGCAGGTGTGTTTTCCAAGATTGAATTGAGGTCGAGTTATTACAAATTGAAGATTTGAAGTGAGGATGTCCCTAAGATTGTTTTTAGGATTTGTTATGGTCATTATGAATTCTTGGTGATGTCATTCGGGTTAACGAATGCGCTTGCTGCTTTATGGACTTTGATGAATCAAGTATTCCAGTAATATCTAGACAGGTTTGTTATTGTTTCATTGATGATATTCTGGTATACTTTAAGACTAGAGTAGAGCATGCTAGACATCTTAAATTGGTGTTACGAAGTTTGAGGGAGCATCGGTTGTATGTTAAGTTTAGAAATGCCAATCTTGGTTGAGTTAAATGGCATATATGGGACATGTTTTATCTGCACAAGGTATTCAAGTAGATCCTCAAAAAGTTGCACTTGTGAAGAATTGGGAACGACCGTGAACCGTCACTGAGGCACAGAGTTTTCTTGGTCTACCAGGCTATTATAGACGGTTGTAAAGGATTTTTCAGTCATTGTTTTGCCATTGACGAGATTGACTAGAAAAGAGATTAGGGTTGAGTGAGATGAAAATTGTGAGCAAAGTTTTTAGCAACTGAAGTATTATCTCACTCCTACACCTGTTTTGGCACTCCCATATGATAGCGGTAATTATGAGGTCTATAGGATGCTTCTTTGAATGATCTTGGATGCGTACTGATGCAACAATGGTAGGGTGATTGCTTACGCTTCACGGCAATTGAAACCTCATGAGATGAATTACCCTACTCAGGATTGGAATTAGTGGCTATCATCTTTACTTTGAAGATTTGGAGACATTACCTTTATGGAGAAAAGTGTAAGATTTTTACGGATCATAAGAGTCTCCAGTATCTGTTTACTCAGAGAGATCTTAATCTTCGTCAACGAAGGTGGATTGAGTTTCTAAAAGATTAGAATCGCATGATTGAGTATCATCCTGATCGTGCAAATGTGGTAGCTGATGCACTTAGTAGGAAGACTTCAGCTAGACTTCATGCCAGTTATGATTGTCATGGTCTTCTTCTTGATGATTTATGATTCACTGGAGTGAAGTTAGGAGGGGAAGATAAAGGAGAAACCTTACTTGTTAATTTTCAAGTTAGGCCAAATTTTAGTGGATCGTGTGCTTGAAACTCAGATGGACGATGAAGAGACCACCCAAGAATTAATTCATGTCTGAAGTACAGGGAAAAAGAAAGATTTGAGAATTCGGGAAGCTGATGGTATGTTGATGCAAGAAAGTAGAATGTATGTGCCAAATAATACGGAGCTAAGAAAGAGATTCTAGATGAGGCACATAGTTCAGTGTATGCTATGCATCCAGGAGGTACTAAAATGTATCATACTATTAGACCATTTTATTATTGGCCGGGCATGAAGAGGGAAATTGCAGAGTATGTTAGCAGGTGTGCCATTTGTCAGCAAGTTAAAGCCGAAAGGAAGAAGCCGTTGGTTTAATGCAACCACTTCCCGTTCCACAGTGGAAATGGGAAAATATCACTATGGACTTTGTATACAAGCTTCCTCGTACACGGAACGGGTATGATGGTATTTGGGTGATTGTAGATCGGCTTACTAAATCAGCACACTTCATTCCAGTGAGGGAGAAGTATTCTTTGAATAAGTTAGCTGAGTTGTTTATAAGCAAGATTGTGAAGTACCATGGCACGCCAGTGAGTATCATCTCAGATCGGGACCCTAGATTTACTTCTAAATTTTGGAGAGCATTTCAGGAAGCTTTTGGTGCAGAATTACGTTACAGCACATCTTATCATCCTCAAACAGATGGTCAGTCTGAGAGAACCATTCAGACTTTAGAGGATATGCTGAGAGCTTCGGTACTTCAGTTGGAAATGATTGGCAAGCTAAGTTGGATTTGATGGAGTTTGCCTATATTAACAGCTATCATTCTAGCATCGGGATGGCACCATTTGAGACACTTTAAGGAAAGCTTGTTGTATACCCTTGTGTTGGTCAGAAGTTGGTGAAACACCATTAGTGGGCCCTGAGATAGGGGAGGAGACTACTTAGAATGTTCAGGTGATTAAAGCTAACATGAAAGCGGCCCAGGATCGACAGAAGAGCTTGGCGGATAGACATGCTACTGATAGAGTGTTTGACGTTGGTAATTGGGTATTCTTAAAGTTATCGCCTTGGAAAGGTGTTGTAAGATTCGAGAAGAAGGGTAAGTTTAGCCCTAGGTACATCGGACCGTGCCAGGTTATCGAACGAGTTGGTGATGTTACTTTTAGGCTTGAGTTGCCTTCAGAGTTGCCCAGAGTGCATAATGTGTTTCATGTCTCTATGCTTCGCCATTGTGTTTCAGACCCTTCGCATGTGATTCCTCCTCAGCAGCTGAGATTAGTCCAGATTTGTCCTATGAGGAAGAACCAGTGACGATACTAGATTGGAAGGACAAAGAATTGAGAAACAAGACAATTCGGTTGGTAAAGGTCTTGTGGAGAATCACTCAGCGGAAGAAGCCACGTGGGAGACTGAGGATCGGATGAGAGAGTTGTACCCACGCTTGTTTTATGGCTATTAGTACTTTATGATTGTTGTAATTGAAATTTCGAGGACGAAATTCTATAAGGTGGGTAGATTGTCACAGCCCGTCCCAGATTTTATTTATTGACGGATGTGAAATGACGAAATTGCCCTGAACGTTGGTTTGATTTTAGACTTATGGAACTTGAATAATTCTAGGGTTTTGAGTTGGCAACCCTAGTTAAATTGTGAACCACTTTTGGTGTGGTTGGGTTAAAGGTTGGTGTGTTGGATGTGTGAGGACCACACAATCACCAATCACTCTCTCTCTCTCTCTCTCACTCCCGTATGCTCTCTCTCTCGCACGGACTCTCTCTCTCTCTTCCTTCTCTTTCGTACGGACAAGCCCAAAACACCCTCAAACCTTGGAGATCGAAGGTACGAAGAGTACCATTGTACTCGTGAGGACTCTACGAACACATCCGTACCACTTACAGGTAAGAACTCCGTTGTTTTCACGTCGATTTTCAAAGGTCCGACTTGGGTACTGTTCATACAACTTTTGTACGTTGGTTTTTAGGGAATTTTAAGCTCGTAATGAGCCTTAGAACGTTCCCACGAAGCTCGGAGTACCATTTTGGACGGAATTGGACGTCGGGAAGGCAAGCTTCAAGGATTTGCAGAGCTCGCCGGAGTTTCGAGGGATCTCCGACGTGATCCCGTGAGCATCGACCTTCAAGACAGGTATAACGCGATTCCTCACATCCTAAGCTTCATTTTGGCGTTGGTTTCATACAATTTGGATTAGAAACGAGCGAGAACAAGCTCGTAGAAGTTTTCCCAGTTTTCCGGCGACGGCGTTGGTCGCCGGAGCTGAAGGTTAGAGGTGATGGGATATTCCGTCAAAGTTGACGGAATATTCTAACGGCGTTAGGTTAAGTTTAACGGATTCCGTCAGTTTTAACGGAATATTCCCTAACTGCCGTTACTGTTCCGTTACACATGCTAGACACGTGGTCGCGCGTGACCGGCACGTCTGGCCGTGCCTTCGCCGGCGCGTGGCGGCGCGAGAGAGCTCCAAAATTATTTCTAAAAATATGGGGATGATCCTGAGGTTGTGTGAATCACGTTGGTATATTCACACACCTCATTTGAGCATTGTATGAGAAGTTATTATCTAGTTTCGTTTATGTGCTTTAAAATAACGTATTTATAGTTGTTTCTCACATAGGCGAGACCTATCCAGAGGACGAGCGTAGCCAAACTAGGCACGGGGGCTACGATCCTTCTACTTACCAGTGAGTGGGCTTTTGTTTTCCGTATATACCTATATACCATGCGTTTTCCCAGAAATTGTTTTATTTGATTGATGAGAAGAAATGCCATGTTAAGTATGCTTATGTTTAAGTATACTTTGAAATGTTTTTTAAAAGGAAAGTATGCTTTTATAAACGAAAATGCCATGCCATTGCATATCTTTATATCTTGATTATGCATCATGAGTTGTGATTGCATAAGGAAATGAGTATGCATTACGAAATGGTTATACATCATGAAGTGGTTATGCATTATGAAATGATTATGCATCATGATATAGTTATGCATTATGGAGTGGTTATGCATCATGAATTGTATGCGCATGATTGTTGGTGCTGAGGACGCTCAGGTAAGTTCAGGTAAGACTCTGCGTGTTTAAATAAAAGTTGAGTTATGACGAATTTGTTAAGATGCATCGAGAGCTCATAAACCTGCACCCCGGTGTTAGTGGTCCCGCCCAGAGTTAGGGGCCAGTCTTTCACGTGATGTTCACCTCCCGCACCATACGCTCATCTTGGATCTAATCTAGGTGCACAGTCCTGTCGTATAGACCACTTTCAGTGGGTTCGACTCGTAGGTGACCCGCGATCATAGAAGTGGGTTTGACTCAGACCCATGATCTTTCGCACAGTCTTCACGTGATTGTAGCACTAGAGCGTACTATATTACACCCAGTCTTGTCGTATAAACCACCTTGAGTGGGTTCGACTTGTGTGCAGGATATACATTATGATGAGATATGTTGAGATTGATTATGAGCTATAGTTCCAGCCGTGCTGATCACACGGTGTACATATTATGATATATGATGAGTTTATTCACTTGATGCACTTACCTGATGAATTAGTGGCATGGCATGACATATATTTGATTCGTTGGCATTTATATTTTGAGGATGATTTTCAAATGAGATAAGTATATGTTTATACTATTTTCTGGGAAAGTATACAGGTTTTACGGTGAGGGGTTATAAAGATTGTTTTGAAATGATTTTCGAAAAGACTTTGTTTTTGCCCACTCACGCTTTTGTTTTGCACCCCTCCAGGTATTAGCTAGCGTTGTTGGTGGTACCCGAGGCAGCAGCAGTGATTCTGACAGACCTTCACTCAAGTAGGATCCCCGTTGGGATGTTTTGTATAAATACTCTTTATGTTCGACTGCACCTAGACTTCATGCTCTGAATATGTGTTAACACTCCTTGAATTAGGTTTTTGATTATTCGTATTTCTCATTACTTCAATGCTTCCGCACTGTGCACATGGCTACGTCACCTCACGTGATAGCCAGCATGCCTCGATCTCGGTCGGGTGTGTCATCAAAGGATTATAATCAATATGTAATCTAACACTAGGTTTATTTTAAATTTCAATCTTCTTGAAGGATTAAAGTTAAAAAATACCCCTATTTTATTTTATTTTTAAATTGAAAAAGTAACATTTATGTGAAAGTTAACTTGAGTTAGGTGAAATGACAAATGGCAGATGATTAAGTGTATGATGAGAATACACCATAGTTATGGTGGTGAGGAAAAAGTGCTCCCAAGCGATGGGGTTACGGGTTACAGGAGGAAACCACCATTCTATTCAGTGTGAAACACCACTAGAAACGATCAGGAGGAATGACCCATAACCACCCGTCCAACTCATCGGCCTCTACAAAGAGCAGCGAAAATAATATATAGATTTTTCTTCTCATTGAATTATTAAATCCCTCCCTAACTTCGTTTTTTTTGTTTCCTTTTAGTGACCAGATGCAAGTCATTCTCCATCAGGTTTGCTTAACCAGCTGTAAGTATGTATATGTATATGCAATGTGCGTGGGATTTTATTGGCTAATCCTACCAATCTTTATTGCTTAGTTGGGTGTTTAACTTTTGTTTTTATGTGTGATTTCTGCTTTGCTAGATGTTTAAAATTTGTTTCTTTGTCATTTACATTTTCTTGGGTACGTGTTAAATTTTTTATTGGTGTTAATTTGTTTAACTTATAGGCTTATACATTCTATTCTTTGTTTTCAGTCTTTCAGAGTTTAAGTTTTATGTTTAAAATATCAAATGCAAGCCAGTATGTTACGATATTGATAATTTAAAGGTTAAGGAACCTGATGAAGTTAAAAGCGAACGATGACGATAGAGAGAGGGCACAAGACGGAGGCATGCAGAAATTCTGTATGTTCCAAATGATAACCCTTAGTTTATGGTGGTGTGCAAGTTTAGGTTCATCTGATGAGGATTTTTGTTTCCTTTTCGTTTTTCCTCATGTCTATAATTTTGTTTTTAATTACTTTACTCTAAATGTTCATTTTTTGTTCATGGGTAATTAAAATTTTAAATCTTTTCTATTTTTTATAAATTAAAAAAATTGGGTTAATTGTAATTTCATTTTCAGTTATTTATTTTCGAAGTTGGTTTTTTTTGTTGCTGCTAGATCAAAATGCCGAATAAGCAAAAAGAAGGAACCAAATGTCTTATCTGCACATTTGTCTTATTTAATTTGTTTAAATCCTATTTGCACCTTTGATTCAACGTGATCTAATCTGGAGTTTAATTATCTTAATATGTTCATTTATTTTGGATTAATCATTTTACTTGATTAATTGTTTTTTTTTAACAAGCTATATTATCTAAAGTAAAAATGAGGGGGTGAGCTTAGCCTCACAATGAGCTAGCAATAATTTGGTTCAAATTCGTCTTTGGCGAGAATCGAACTTAAAATCTCTCACTTATAAGTGAAGAGAAATATCATTAGACCAGTACTAAGTGGCTACTTGACTAATTGTTGGATTGGTTGGTTTTTTTTTTTTTTGGGAAGGTGTTGCGTGGACACAGGAGGAGTACAAGATGTTCTTGGTGGGCTTACATATGGTAGGAAAGAGAGATTGGAGGGGGAAAGGAGATTTTTATTTTTTGGTGGGATTGTTTTTTCTAAATTCGATATTAACGTAAGATTTTCAAATGTGCATATAGATTGTTTCACTGAGAAAAAATTCAAAGGAGTATTGCCAACAAAGGAAGAACGACGATTGAAAAGTAAGCTAATAACATTCGTGGTTTTTCTTTTGGCACCCTTCAAATTGACAAACCAATATTCTCAGAGCAACTCCACCCTTGTAGCCCTTCTCTTGGCAATCCACTATTCAATCCACCTAGTGAACAGTAACTGCCCTTAATAAACAGTAATTGACATTTGCATCTCCATCCTTGGAGCCCTCCCCCCTGGCAATTGGTAATAAAATATTAATATTTTTTTTCTCACCCAATCCATAAAACATTAATATTTTCCTTAATTTGACCGCTCTCTCTCTCTCTCTCTCTCTCTCGAACAGCAGCAGCCATGGAAGCTTCACCAGCTCTGTCGCGCATAGGCCTGGCAGGCCTCGCCGTCATGGGGCAAAATCTCACCCTCAACATCGCCGAGAAAGGGTTTCCGATCTCCGTCTACAACCCTCGCGATTTTGTGCTCTCCATCGCAGAGGCCAACGGGAGGGGAAGGAGGACGCAGAGAACACCGAGCGCATGCACCGATGCCGCACATCAGCCATACGTCACACAGCCCTCAGGCTCTCGGGCTGGCAACCCGCCGGGCCTGTCGCTCGGGCCTGGCCTGTCCCTCGACCTCGCATACGCTGGAGCCGCATCCCCCGACCGTCAGGCCCTTTCTCCTCGCCTGTCCCCTGAGCAACCAGCAACGCTGGAGTTGCTCTCATAATAAACCATTAATGGTGCAACATTTCATACAATTTGTTGATTAAAAAAAAAGAAAGGAAAACTAATGAAAATTCCAAAAAACACTTTCTTTTTAACAAAAAGCCATTTTTAAAGGTATAGTGAACAATGTCAGGTAAAGGTAAAAATGTGATTTTTCGTTAAAAGTGAACAGTACCGGGAGTGTTTCGTTAAAACTCCCTAAAAAGAATTGGTACTGTAAGAAGTTTGGATACCTTCAACTGAGTCATAAGTAAAGGGGAAAATGCACTGATGCAAGGAACACATATTACCTTGAATAACTTTGTTTTTAATAATTCTGAATTTAGTTTGAAAACACCATACAGTATGGGAGCATTAAGTTGCCAAGTTCGCCATTCAGATACTCTGTCAACTCAAATGGTAATTAATGGTCAAATTGCCAAACATTTTTCTCATCAGACCAAAGAATGCTTAAAACCAATGAAAATATATCCAATAGTTAATTACGTAGAGAGGGTATGATGGTACTGTTTTGAAGTATTTCGGTGCTTTTGCTTACTATCGCAGAGGATTTTTTGGTGTTCACAATGGTGGGACGCCACTTCTTGAAGAAGTGAATTTATTAGAATTTTTGTTTATAATTACAGGAAAATTGAAATATCGTTTAGATTAATACTAAAAATATTGAATTTATAGATAAAGTTATAAACTAAATGATTTGACGTACTTTTTCTGAGCCACCCCAGAAAAAATTCCTCGATCACATACGATTGCAACCGCCAATTCTTTGAAAATATTCACAACGGTCAATTCTATGAAAATATTTGTAATTGTCAAGATACATGGTTTCACTTACCAGTACTTTGGAAATATTCACAATGGTCAATTCTATGAAAATATTTGCAACAGTCAATTCTTTGATATCAACTCTGAAATTTCAACCCATTCAAATTTTCATTGCAAATCTACAATGATAGTTGATTTTTTTTTTTTTTTTAGATCTACAAGCGATAGTTAGAAAACTAAAAATCAATAAAAAATAGTTAATTGATCAATGGAAATGTATACTGAAATGGTATTATTATTAAAGTTGTTACCTATTAGGAATCACCATAATTAGTTGAAATGAAGCAAGACTTCTTTGTCATTCCAAGACTTCTTTGTATATTACATTTCCTGAATCATCCCCCAACTACAGAAAAACATCACAAGCATCATATTTTACTGCAAACATCATATTTTCTGCTCTCCCTCCATAAGAGATCAATTTTTGTTTTTTATTAGGACGTGGATGATAGAGAAAAATCTATCATTGCACAATACATTAAAAACATATTTTGACAATTAAAATGAAAAACAACTAATTCAAGACATTTTTAGGTGCACGTACAGTCCGTAATTAAAAAAGCCTCTCGCACGCACATGAATGCGAGTGTAGAGGCTAGTATCTATATATATATATATATATATATATATATATATATATATGGGGGATTCCGAAAGGACTAAGTTGATGATTTTTTGATGATCGAATTTATCCCACCATTTGACCCATCTGGAACGATAAACATCACCTGTTCCAAACTCATAATTCCATTTCATAATCCAAGGGACTTTGTACTTTGCCATGAACAATGGAAGTAGCGAAATCCTGTCGTAAAAACAGCTACGATCAAATTTTTTCTAGAAACCAGTTGAAAAGACTTGCATAAGATCTTCTAGTAGTAGGCTGGCGGTTGGGCCATGAGCAGACCAGGAAACCATGATGGAAAATTTAATCTGAAACTTTTATCAAAAGTAATAAACCATGAATGACTAAAGTCAGTTGTTCGGTAAGGAATTTTCCGATGTGGAGGGAATGGTAAAGGATTTTGTTTTCATGGGTGGTGCTAAAGATTGGTTTTATAGCAATGCTTTCTATCTCACTGATGATGGCTTGGTAGTATTTGAGAGTTTTGAAAGATTCAGTTGGAAGATGATGAGAGTTTGGAGGAAGAAGAATTTTGGCTATTTTATCCGGGGATTGATTTTTGTTAATATTGGAGGGGATACTAAAAAGGTATTCCATTGGGTTTTTCTTAACATAAGGAGATGTTTTAGCAAAGCTAGTTGTTCTGGGAGTTGAAGGAGATGACATGGATGAATAAGGATCATAGGGACTGGCTAATGCCGTTTGATAATTTGGTCGGGGTTGATGATAGTTTGGCTTGAGGTTACCTATTGTCGAACCTAAGGGAGTAAAACGATTAGTAATGGCTAAGGCTGATGAGGAATCGGGAATAGATTCATGTTTTACTGGTGGTGGTGGAAGAGTGGCCGGAAGCCTCATCTAGCTATTGCTTTAGTCTGTCATTCTTCCCCTGCAAAAATTCTCTGGTTAGGAAATCAGGGATGCTATTGTGGCTGCCTTTAATGTATTCAATATCAAAACAAAAAATTCTTAATATGGGCTGCCACCGTGCAAAGATCTGTTTTGATGCAATGTTTTGAACATCTTTTTGTAAAACATGTTTTGCAGATTTGCAATCGACACGGACTAAAAAATTTTGATTTAATAAATCGTCTTGGGATTTACTAATACATAATACAATAGATAATATTTCTTTCTTAATAGTGCTATAATTACATTGTGCAGGATTCCATACTCCTGAATGGAAACGAACGATTTGTTCAGGAGATTCGGGAGAAGTTGATTGCTTGAGGATACCTCCATAACCGATATCAGATGCATCAGTTTCAACTATTTTAAATGAGTTGGGAGTTGGAATGCCAAGGCACGGCAAAGTCTTGACATGTGATTTAATCTTTTTTACAATAGAAGTATGAATGGTAGACCATGTTGGAGGATTATTTTTAAGACGATCAAATAATGGTTTACATTGTTGACGAAGATGAGGATAAAATTCAAATACTTAATTTAAAGATCCAAGAAATCGTTGGAGTTGGGTTTTTTCAGTAATCTGATCAGGAAACTTATCAACAAATTGGATAACTCTATCAATAGGTTGAATGGTAGATTGGTGGATATTGTATCCTAAAAATCTTATGTTGGTTTGAAACAATTTAACTTTAGATGCAGAAACAACTAATCCATTGGATTTAACTATTCTTGCAAACAAATGTAAATGTTTCCAATTCTCATCTATTGACTTTGAGTAAATAAGGACATCATCAATATAAACAATTGAAAAATGGTTGAATTGATTAAAAATCTCATTCATGATATTTTGAAATTCACTAGGAGCATTCTTAAGGCCGAAAGGCATTACATTACATTCATAGTGACCGAAAGGAGTTACAAAAGCTATTTTATATTTGTCATCTTCGTGAATTTGGATTTGCCAAAAACCTGACTTCATATCAAATTTTGAAAAAATAACTGCTGGAGAAAGTCTCTTTATTAAATCTCTTTTGTTGAGGATTGGATACCGAATCCATTCCAAAACTTCATTCAAAGGTTTGTAGTTAATTACTAATTTGGTTGTTCCTCTTTCTAATAATACCTTTATGAAGAAGTTCTTGAACTTCTGTTTTGCAGAATTCTAAAACTTCTTGACTCATTTGGATTGGTCTAGCTTTGGAATCCTTTATGTAAGGAAGTTTAACGATATGTTGTTTGCGGTGCCAAAAGGCGTTGGGAATATCAGAACTGATATCATTAACAAGTTTCTTTTGAAAATTATCAATGGTTTCTAACAAAGATTTATTTGTTAGCTATTCTTCAATTCGTTTATGATTAATTTCTTCTTTTAAGAAATTAAGTTGTTGTGATTTGTGAGTGATCAAATTGATGGATTGCGATATGCTATCCTTTTGAAGATGTCTTAATTTTTTGAGATCTGTTTCCGTGAAGAACTCAAATGTAATTTTCTATCCTAAGACCTTAGTAGTAATTCTATTGTGGTGAACCTTAAAAGGATATATGAGTGGTAAAAAAGGGAGACATAGGATGACTGGATCATAAATATTTTTTATTAAAACAAATGGAGTTTTGAAACAAACATTGTTTTGGCAAACATGCGCTTTAGGTATTTCATATTTTAATTGCATTGGTGATTGGTTAGCAGCACTAAGTATTTCAGATGACTTATGATAGTACTTAGTAGGAACTAATCCTTCTTGAATACAATTCAAGGCTGCGCCTGAGTCAATCAAAGCAATTGATTCAAAATGAAAATCATCAATTATTATCTTAATTTTAGAATACCATTTCTGGATTCTTATCTTGTCTAAAAGACCTCAGACTAAATCCTGTGTGGATTTTTTGCTCGACTGAGTATCTGAGTGGTGATCTAAAGGGGAACTGCTTTGTCCTTCATCATTGTTTTTTGTGAGTGTTTGAGCTTGGACTCTAGTGAGATGTGTACGAATTTCTAAATTTTCAGATTTTAGAAACTTATTTCATTTTTGATTTTGTTAACTTCGTGTTGGAGGTCTTTAATTGTGATTTCTTTCTTAGTCTTATTGAACCTGTCTAAGGTCGTGCTAAGAGAGATTTTTGGCTTTGATTGGGGTTGGCTAGTGCTAGATTCTTTAGAATAAACTAATTTCTTTAGTTTTTTGAGGTAGAAAGATTTTAGTTCAGGGTCGTCGACTTTACTTATTAGTTCGATAAGAAGATTTTTGTTCTTCTTGTTTTCTTCTGACTGACTATGGTCTGTGTTCCTAAGTTCTAAGACCTGGATCAACTGAAGTATTTGTTCTTTAGAGATTTTCAACTGGTTGATGGTTTTCTTGACACGACATTTATTGGCATAATGGCCAAATTTGCCACACTTGTAGCAGTTTCCTTTTGGTTCTTGATTTTTGGAGTGGATTTTTCCAGAGGGTTTCCTTTTTCACTTGTTTGATTTGGGTTTTTCATAAAATTTATTGGTTTCAAAGTGTTTATTTTTTTATCTGTGTTTATTATACTTGGGGTATTGTCTACCTGAGTACTTGTTGGAGTACTTGTGATAGACTTGGGATTTTTTCTTTTTGTTGGAGGGAGCAATAGGAATCCGTATTGTTCACAGAACGTTCCTAATTCATATTTAGCTAAGGATTTTTCTTTGTTAACTTGTTTTGAAATTTTCATATCGATACACATTTTCAATCCTTCCTTCTGGATAATATTAATTATATTTCCATAAGTAAGGGTGTGATATGGTATGATACCTTCGTCATTAACTAAGACGTTCCTAATTTTATGTTCAAATAGGTTTGGTAATCCATTTATAAAGTTTTCTTTCCAAAATGGTTGATTACTGTCTTCTCTGAGCATGACTCTAGACATGAACACATCTTTGTACCATCTCAAGTTGCTTAGAGTAGGACATCTCAGATTGTTGAGTTGATCATGGATTTTGGAAGTAACATTACTAGGTGTTCCTATGAAATGTTCTATAATTGTGAAAAGTAATGTGTTAACTGCATTACTTCCAAAATGGTGAAGCATTCAAAACATTACTAGGTGAATCACCATAATTAGTTGAAATGAAGCAAGACTTCATTGTCATTCCAAGACTTCATTGTATACTACATTTCCTGAATCATCCCCCAACTACAGAAAAACATCACAAACATCATATTTTACTGCTCTCCCTCCATAGGAGATCAATTTTTGTTTTTTTATTAGGATGTCGATGATAGAGAAAAATCTTTCCTTGCACAATACATTAAAAACATATTTTGACAATTAAAATGAAAAAAACAACTAATTCAAGATATTTTGGCAGTACATTAAAAATCTGTTCTGATATTCCCATCGCCTTTTGGCACCGCAAACAACATATCATTAAACTTCCTTACATAAAGGATTTTAATGAATCAAAAATCACAACCAAAGCTAGACCAATTCAAATGAGTCAAGAAGTTTTAGAATTCTGCAAAACATAAATTCAAGAACTTCTTCACAAAGGTATTATTAGAAAAAGTAAATCTCCATGGTTTTGCCCAGCATTTTACGTTCAAAAGAACGCAGAATTAGAAAGAGGAACTCCCAGATTAATAATTAACTAAAAACCTTTGAATGAAGTTTTGGAATGGATTCGGTATCCAATCCCAAACAAGAGAGAGAGAGAGAGAGAGAGAGAGAGAGAGAGAGAGAGAGATATATATATATATATATATATATATATAAATGAGTACCCAAAATGGTGAAGCATTCAAAATACTATAAATTGCCCCGTAGACTATGCAAATACCAATTGTCTCTCCCCCAGTTAAGATTTCTAAATAAAGCAATTAATTTTAATAAAATTCCAAACTAACAAAGCAAAAGCATAGTGGGTGGTTTTTCTTCTTTTATTTCCTTAAATTTTTTAATAAACAAAAAATTATAAATAAAGAAGAAGATGTAAAAGAGCAAATTGCCACAAACTCAAGAGGCTAGTACGTATAATATGTTCTACTTTCGAAAGCTCTCATGTGAGTGTTAACTGCCTCTGTGGAATTGGCACATGGAAACCTATATACGATGAAGGGGTCTCTAGAAGTCAATTATTGGAGCAGCAGCAAAATCCACCTGTGAAGAAACTTCAGCCACGTTCCTGATCTCACTTCCAAATAAAATCTCCCCATAAACACACTATGAAAATCTCAGCACCTTGGATTGGTTCTCTGAGTAGATGTTAGCAGGGTTTTCCTTTTTTTCTTTTTTATACGATCGATATTTGGAGGGGAAAAATTCAACTAATAACTTTAACAGTAAAGATAAATGTTGTTAACCAACTATGCTACCACTCGCCTTAAGAAAATCAGCTCATAACTTAATTAGGTCAATACATAAAGTTTTATGTAACCAGCATCAAATATCTTCCAATTAGGCAATTATTAATTCAGAATCATTAGTATTAGACAGGCAATCAAACAGAGAATCATAGAACTCCGTCAACTATAAATTAACGGTTTACATTATCCAGCTTAAAGGGGAGAAAAAAAACCTCTAATTCCACTAGTATATGGGATATTTTACAAAGTATAGTGAAGAAGAGAAAGCCATTGAAAACAAAATATCCCTTGGACTGTTAATGCTGTTTCCAAGGATGACATTTCAACTTAGTGCAAGATCCATTCCACGTACTTGTGCATTCACCTCCAGCTCCATCACAACACTCGCAAACTATTCCGAGTGTTCCAAAAAACTTCGCATATCCTGCAATTTGTTCACACAACACATCTAACTAAGTCAGTTCAATTATATCCAAAATCAGATACTGTACTGTGATGCCCCAGCGGCGGTATTTCAAACCAAACATGCATGCATGCGTGACACTGCGTGATGGTTTGAAATATTGCAACAACGTGACGAGTTTCTCTCTCAATTTGGGGTTACATGTAAGACGTAGTATGTTGCTTGAACTTTTTACCTCCTTGTGGCGAGAGGGAGAGTGGCCTTCCTTCAGCACTTGAAGATTTCCCAGATGTAAAAAGAACAACTAGAAGCAGCAAGAAAGGAAGAAGAGAATACTTTGGGAGGCTCATATCTGTGCTTTTTTCCCCAGCAAAATCTGTGCTTTTGCAGCTGCAGAAGGTCTAGGAATTGGTAAAGGTAGTGGGTTCCGGAGTATATATGTTAACTCGAACTAGAAAGGATATATATATATATATAGGGAACAATGATTGATTGTTTTATTTATTTATTTAAAATGTCTTAATCAATGTAGAAGGTGGGTTGGTTTTTGCGCTTAATCCTCGATTTGGAGGATTGAAGGGGACAACATAGAATAAGTGTGCTTCTAGAGAAAATGCTGGGAAATGTTTCACACGTTGCCCGGAGTCTTACGTCTCTGCAGGTTTTGGAATTTGACATGGAATCGCATGGAAGCTTCCTTCTCACTCCTAGATTTTCAAGTGGCAGTTCATATTGTAGCCGACTCTAATAATGGAGAAACTCTCTGGTAAGTTGTAACCAAAATATTACGTGTCAAAAGTTTATTGAATCGGTGATATACTTTTTAAACATGTTTTTAATTTTTATTGAATGGATGATGTCACTAGGTTAATATTTATTTTTTAATACAAACGATATTTTACAGTTATCTGAATTACAGGAATGAAGATTGGAACTCGAGTGCATAGCGGGAGCACACTACTCCAAGTTGCAAGAGAGAATCTCTGCTCATCACCTCTACAACTTGGAGAGAGACTTACTTACACCATTTTAAATGCCGCCATGATAATGCAATTTCATGTGAAAACGTAATATCACATGGCATCATGCTACTAATCCAAGTTGCCAAGTGACATCTAGAAGGGTGCAGATGAGTCCTTTCAAAACATGAGTCGATCAACGTATCGGATTCTTGTGATCCTATGATGGTCGTTGAGACAAGTGAAAACTGCCTTCTTGTGACTTGAATTTTCTAAGAAAACGTAATTTCTATCCATTTTCTTCAAATGATAGAGACATGTTTTCAAGGGAGCTAGAAACAGATTACCTCTGCAGGGTATCAACCTTCACGTAAGGGGCGGGGTATATGATATTTGTGGTCAATTTTTCTTAGGAAACTGAAGGAAAGGGTTGTGATAAAAAGTGCAATACATCATGAACAACACCGAGATCGTTTCAGAAGGGCTTAAACCGCTTTTAGACAGTCAAAAGTCCGTCACCTACGCAAAACCGAATAGCACGAACAAATTGCTGACCGAAAAGGACGTTCGGGATCTTAAACAAACAGCATATCTGATATCTCCTTTACAATGTTAAAGTTTACATAGCAACTTGCATGCCAAACAAGAAAGCAAGAACAAAAAAGTGATCCTCTGTCAGCTCCTTGTGGTCCTCAAGTTTCTTATTTGTCTTGCACAGCATACCTAAATGAAATCTGAGCCGCTCCCGAAATGCTCCAGATCTGGATGAGTGCCACCTCGCGGCCTCCGCGGATTCCTGCAAGAAATAGAAATCATACAATACTATACTCCAAGTGAAGGTACTTTGATCTGAAAACTTTGCGTCTATCATTCATTATTTGATAACTCCCAAACGCCGCAAACCATTTTATATTCATTTGGAAAGTAACAGTGAACCCACAGGTAATAATCTCAGTCGATACCACACTGATGGATTAAGTGGGATCAAAGGCCTCGAGTCGAAAAAAGGCTCACTTTTGAGGGGAATAAAAAGGCGCTAAACTAAAAATAATGACAGCTCTATCAGGTGGAAATCAGGCAAGAAACTAATTTTGATTCCATTTTCCTACCACCGGGGAAATCAAATTTTAGAAAAAGAGAGAAGAGTACAAATACCCAACTCTACACTACCATTCGAGCACATAATCAAAACAATGACCAACTTTACCAACCAAAACTGAACAAAAACTATCATCAACCCTCAAATTCAAGCCACTGAATCATAATGATGGCTGTAAGCCGTGTCACAGAATCAGATGGATCATACAACAATAACCAAGAATTGGTGAAAATTTACTATTCCACGTACCTTGCAAATCGATTAGGCTCAAAACCAGGAACACCAGGGGGCCCATAGGGATCAAAACGGGCACCTGGTGGAACACCTTCTGGCCTAGAGGGATCAAAGCCAAAACCAGGCTCTCCAACGCCACCAAACCAACGAGGGTCACGGGGTCCTATTGCACAAAATGAATGAACTGTGAGTCCCAATAAAAAAAGTAATGTGATTATTATCAGCACAATACGAGTAAATCAGTATTATACAAACCAAGAAGCATGCCTCCACTGCCACCACCCCTGAAAGAATGACATAACAAACATCATGTCAAATATGGAACAGTAAAACAGGGTTTAAACTGCAATGACCACCAATACGATGCCTTGTTGAAATACAGTACCTTGAAGGGTAGATTCCAGCACCAGGCCCAGGTAAAAGATCACTGCCACCATAAGGCATGACAGGAGGATATACAATTCTGCAAAGCAAGCCAGAAAACATAGAGTAAACTGCATACTTTGAAAACTTATCCACGCAATATATGAGCTAATGTGTAAAGGGGAATAAAACCAGCCACTGAGTTTTTAAGGGTACAAATGAAAATTTTGAACATGACGCTGCTAACTCATTCCGATCACAACAAAAAAGACATATTGCAACAACTGTCTATTTTTCTTCCTAACATTATCAATGCAATTCCCAAACTCTCTTAACAACTAACCTCAAATTATTAATTTGAATGAAAAACTTCCGAAAAAAATTAAAACATTTAGGTTCCTCTCACAAGGTAGAAAAGGATGTCATTTTACTAATATTAATTCAAGAAAGAAAGTTTTTATTTATTTATATTTTAATGCTAGACAAGGATAATTTGAACCTCCTAGACTCCTAGTTGTTTCCTTACAAATTGATGGGGAAACTAAGAAGTAAGAATAATCTTCGAAATTAGATAACGAAAATAGTATAGGATGCTATAAACAGGAAAGCAGCTACTTATCCCATCTTGACTTGATCAAACATACTGAAACAAATCTCATATATGGACCCTCTAAATTGAAAATTGGTTAAATGTCGGTCCCATGGCCAGATCCAAATGGTAAAGTCAGTTAAACTGCTCCACAAGGCGATGGAATATGACACCACTCGTCAACGGACGAATTCCCAAGAGGGAGGACTGGATCATATCTGACATCAACTTTGTAATGTACAGACATCAACCGTCTGCTCCATTTTGTTAGGGACTGAATCAATGTCCCCTCACAATACCACAACAAACATATAATCTAACGATCTGGGGGGTGTAACAGGCAGGTAGCTACAAAAAAAGCACGTAAGGTTTATCAAACAAACTTTCTACAAAACCCAAAGCATAAGCTAGCAAAACTTAATAAACATATGGACTGCCTAGAATCGCACGCAGAGAGACATAAAAATACATAAATGCAGAGAGAGCGAGAGATAGATACCCTGAAGGATCAGTGTAAGGGCCTGAAGGTCCAGTGTAAAAGCCTGAAGGTCCAGAAACAGGCTCTGTTGTTGATCTCACACTCCTTTCTGAACTGCAAAGTTCCATAATAAAAAGGCAAAGTAATCCGTAATAAGAACATTCACTGATTCTTAACCTTCATACCCATAAATTTGCATAACTAATAACGGTGACTACTTTAGCACAGTCCTAATACAATTCAACATAAAAAAGTGCATGTAAAACTCAGATTAAAAACAAAAGTTTCAACAGAACCGAAGCGAATGCAAGACACTACCCAGTTACCTTTCAAGGTTACTTGAAGAACCGGATGTGGAAGATGCAGACCCATACAATTTTGACAAAACTTCAGCATCCAAATTCTTCACCAAATTCTCCAAATTCTTGAACTGTGTGGAGTAATTGCTCCCCCCATCCTCTCCAACATATTCACCAACGCTGAAATTCGTTTCGAAAACCACCGAAACCCCATTAACAAGCAACAATTATAAGTACCCAATTGTGTAAAAACACAAAATAATTGCAGCAGAAACTTACTCGATTTCGAGATGGACGGGCTGAGAACTCCCATCAGCCAGAGCATCCACAAGTAACTTGCCGTTCATTACAAGGCATTTAACAAGCACCTTCTTCGAGCCCTTTTCTGGGTTTATATAGACAAATGCGTACTCGCCGTCGAGCTCGTTCCACTGCTCCATGCCCACTTCATCTGCAACCCCAAATTAACAAAAACCCAGAAAAAAAAAAATTTGAGAGAAATTATCAAAATTCTAAGAAAAAAACACTTATCGAAATTAAGCATGTGGGTACCCGTAGAAGACGAGGAGAGAGCGGAATCGGAGAAGGCGGGGAGACCGGCGGCGGTGAGAACGTAGCCGGCGGATAGGAAGGAGGCGTGAATGGCGAAAACGACCTTGTCATCGTTGTTACGGAAGGTCGGCCTCGCGGCTCTGATCACGGCCATCACCGACTTGTCGTTCGCCATGGCTGTGTGAATCAGTGCGATCGATCGGTGGGTTTTTCTCTTTGCTGTTTCTTGCGCGGGAGGAAAGGCTTTGGGAAACTGGAAGGACAAAAAAGAGAGAACAGGCGCGAGTGTTCGCTGTTCAGTGACTATAGCTTTCGGCCCAATGGAGTTGGTAGCGGCCCAGTATAATTCAAATGGTTTTCGTTTTGGTTTTCGGTCTGATATTGATTGTTATTGGTTCGAGAAACCACCATATGTACTGAGTGACTTCTTGTTTTGCGTAAAACCTTCCTCCATTACAACTCTTCGCCTCTTTGTGATTTCGA
Organism: Cotoneaster glaucophyllus; assembly: GCA_036320875.1. Taxonomy (NCBI): domain Eukaryota; kingdom Viridiplantae; phylum Streptophyta; class Magnoliopsida; order Rosales; family Rosaceae; genus Cotoneaster; species Cotoneaster glaucophyllus. The sequence continues at coordinate 8,436,437 of CM070067.1, forward strand.
ATTAAATCTGGCTTTTGCCTTAAAAAAAGACACAAAAATTGATCTCATAATTGGCACTCTTTAATGGTGGTGGCCACACCATTGTACTTCGGACTCGTATATATTACAAAATATGTCGGCTACGAGATTAACTTTGCATGTCTAAACAGCATTATTCTTGCCTAATTGATGCGAAATATCAAATGAATTCGTTATCAAATTTTGTGGTCGTCCAATTTCAATCAACACTAGTTGCAATGTTTAAGGCACAGATAATTAACGTGGCTTCAATATCATATTTCTACTTCGTATTAATTTCTTTACAGTAACATAACCTCAAATTTGACACACCCATTTACATCCATACGAAACAACTAGGGACTAGAACCAGTAGTACTAGTCACCGAACCTTTATGACTTGCAGTGGCTCTAATGTAACAGAAAACTGCCACTAAGAAGGTTGTGGCAAGGCCTCCGAGGATCACGCCCCCTCCGGCAACCGACTTGTCCATTGAGTGGTGGTGCTTTTTGAGGTGGATCTCCTGCTGAAGAATGCTCTCGCTCTCTCCGGTCTCCGGTGTTTCACTCCTCGGAGATGGTGCACTTCTTGGGCTTAAAGCTGGCGCATCAGAAGGCTTAGGGTTGGTCTTACTAGGGTTGTGCTTTCCCAACTTCCTAGTTATAGATGGAGAGGGACTTGGAGCTGGATTGCTTGAGAGTGAAGCCAAAGTAGACTGCTCTAGGGTTTGATGAGCCATTTCATCGGCCATTGTAACACTCACATAAGCAGCTCCCAAGATCAAGAAAAGGAGAAGCAATTGATATTGAGCCATTTTCGGAAATGGGGTTTTTTTTTTTCCGATCGAGAAAACAATGAATTTATCGATCGATAAACAACTGAGAGGAGAAAACTTCCGAAATCAAGTGTTGGATCCTTGTGTTTGGAGGGAAGGAGGAGGATGATCAAATCGATTCTTTGAGAGCAATATATATAGGGGTTTTCATGTGAGAAGAGTGCATGCAGATCCTATAATTGTGTGGTTAACTTGATGGAAAGTTCGAATTGTTGGATTCTAGGTATAATTTATTCATCCCTGTACTTGATTAATGGAGTTGCCTGTGAGAAGGAGAAATGCAAGAAGATTACACGTGTAAACATTAGAATATTAGAAATACAACTAATATTTGAATCAAGGGAACAAGATCTGTAAAATGTTTATTTGTCACAGTTGTACATGAAATTAATTTGAATATAGGTTAATGTCCGATCAAAAATAAAAAAAGGGTAGCTCTAGTTCCAAAGATCTATTTCTAAAGAATGGAAGATGGTCAGAAGTTGCAAAATTTTGGTCGGTGTTTTTCACATCAATCAGATCCATTGTTTGGGGATGGAAAAAGCTCATTTATATGGTGATCAGTTTCCATTCCCTTAGCAGTAGGTCTAGCTAGCAACTTACTAGATGACACCATTCTCTAATTTCTTCAATATATCTTGTTTGGCGCGGACACGTTGAATTACATTGTGGTTGTTTGGCAACTCATTCTGGATTGGACTATATCAAATAAGCATGTATATGATCATTTTAGTAAACTTGTAAATACTGAGATTGCGCAAACTTATTAAATTAGACAACAGTCCAAGCATAGCGTCTCACGATTCTTCTTTGAACATATAAAATTTATATGACTGCTGAAACTCAATTCCAATATGTTCTAGTTCCAACAATTAAACGTCGGTAGAATGGTAAAATTATTTTTGAGAAACAACCCCAAAATGAACCAAATAAATATGGTGTCCCAAAAATTAGCATAAGGTTGTGTCTTTGTCTGCGAACATCTAAAAAACATCAGAATTCTAATTAGACATTAGCGAATTCTTGAATATAACATAACCATATGCATGCTAACACTATGATTCCGATATTCAAGCATTCATGCATTGAGCTTTGCCTTCTGGACTTATGATTCTATGAACGTATAAAATAATTGTCGGTTCGAGTGGTTCGATTGTACAGCCGGGGGATGCATTTTCATGATCTTGGTTGTATGCATGTCCATTAAGAGCTGGTTTGGTATTGTTGTGCTTTGAAAAAAAACTGCTTCTGCTGTGCTGTGAGAATAAACAACTGTGAAATAAAGTAGCAGAGCGTTTGATAAACTTTTTTGTAAAAGTGCTTTTGGAAAAAAATAAAGTATTATAGTTTTTGGTAAACTTTTATGTAAAATAGTTATGACTATGTGAAATGACCAAAAATGGTATGATATTAGATGTGTCATTAATTTAGTTTTCTTAACAAATAAAGGTGAATTACTAGATATACTTTATTTTTAAAAGAAAAATATTTATAAACTTTATCTTAAACATATAATCCAACATTTAACAAGAAATCATAATCCAACGTTTAATAACAAATCATAATCCAACATTCAACATATAATCCAACATTTATGTTGCTTCACGTTTTCAGCTTTTTTTCAAAGCTCATTTTTGCTGCTTCACGTTTTTAGTTTTTTTTTCATCCAAAACTGTGAAAATAAGTTGTTTTTAAGTGTTTATTAACACGTTTTTTAGTTCAGCTTTTTTTTATACCTACTTTTTATAAAAACACCTTAGTACCAAACCAGTACTAAATATGTACATCGATCGTATATCTTGATTTGCTTGTATATAAGAGCCCTTTCGATAGAGTTGGTGATAAACAATAGAAGCAGCATGGAATCTACAAACCTGCGTTGTACGTAGTAGTGTTTGGGGAATCAGAGACACAGCGGAGGGTTTCATGATATTTTAAGAACCTACTCTCTGTTTCTTCGCAACTTCTCATGCAATATTTTCTTTCATTTTTTATGAAATCAAGTACTTGTTTAGTGATAAAAATTAGATTAGGAAGATGCGATCGTCATCATGCAGCAGGAAACAACACATGTTTTGGACAACTTGTGACCGCAGCGGTGTGTCTCATATCAAATTGTCGGTCACTGTCTGTGCATGGAGGGTGTGTGATGGGATTAGGGTTGCTTGCTTTCATTTTTATAAGATGGTGAATTGTTTAGCTGGAGATACTAAGCCAGCTCATCGACTGCTGAATGGTGATAGGCAAATCCTAGTAGGGCAAAGAGATTGGCTGTAGTTTGCACGTGCGCAGAGGCTCCTCGCTGTCACGAACACACGTGCCTCCCGGCTTCAACTCTCGAGCCAGGCAGATTCAATTGGTTGCTGAAACTGGCTGTAACTTTGTTCGATCAGAATTCACAGTCCGAAAAGTGCCAAAAAAATAAAATGGCTCTAGAAAAAGGTTAAAAAAAAAAATGCACCAGCCGGGAATCGAACCCGGGTCTGTACCGTGGCAGGGTACTATTCTACCACTAGACCACTGGTGCTTCTTGTTATGAAGGCTAGGATTTACTATTTTGACATCGCGTCAGTTTATGCCTTCAAGCTACCTTTGCCAAATTGACCACTTAGACAACCATGTGAACAATTTTGAGAGCTTTACGTAAATTAATGTAACAATTGAATTATTTTTCTCCCTTTAAAAATAGGGAACTATTATTAGCACTTCAAAGATCTCACTCTACATTCCTCATAAGTTTATTTTTATTTCTAATTATAGAAATTTTGGAATGCAAAATAAGATTTTAGGAGTGCCAATAACAAAAAAAAAATTAAAAAAATATATTTTTCTTCATTAATAACTAGATACTTGATATGCTAGAAAACAACCATTTCCACAATTTGGTCATAATGGTGTAAATGTGGCTTCTATTTACTCCAGAAATGGGTTCCACATTTGCAATGTTATCAATGTAATGAATATGATCAAACAGTGAAAACATAACTTGATATGATTTAAAAACCATTACTGTGTACTATTTGACAAAATTAAAACTCTTTGATCTATTTGAAATATACCCTAAACTTGAAAAGTGTAAAATGTAGTTCATCCAAATGTCAAGTAGTTTTTTTGTTTTCTTGTGTGTGTCTATATATATATATATATATATATATATATATATATATATATATATTTTAAAGTAGTTACTCCAACTGCCAAATATTAGCTTTTTCATAAACAAAGGTATAATGGCAAACCAATAAAAACTAACTAAAATATAAAATTAAAAAAAAAAAAAAAAACGTCCCAAATGATTCTCCTATATTTTTCTTTGAATAGATGAAAAAAAAATGATCAATTCCATCAAAATAAAAGATATTGAATAACTCATTATTAATTATACGGGTCATGAAAATTGAAATGAGCATGGAAGTTTCGGTGGTTCGTCTTCCATGACTACCAATCAGTAAAAATTGATGACAAGAGTTTTTCTTGTGAACCATCGTACTCATCTTTTATTTTTTGAAAAAACGATGGTTATTGATGCTTGTTAGAAGTAGTCATTCAGTTTTAAATCGATCCAAACTCCTTATGTAATTCCTCTTTTCTTTTCTACCCACATCCTATTACTTTTGAGTTTTGATAACTAATCCTTGAAGCATTTTCCTCCAATCCACCTTCTTTCATGTCCTGCTCAACCAAACTGAACATCATGAGATGGTGGATGATACCGAAATTATTCTATTTGGCATTACTCTAATTGTTTCCGAGTGCCCTTTGCTACATCACCTCTTCTTTCTAAGGAATATCAGTTCATCAACGGGTGTTACCTAGACCTATAATTTTAAACCTAACCCGTTAAGTCGAACTCAAGCCACCGTTGAAATTACCATTCGGTTGAATGTTTAATGTGTCAGGTACTTAACGAATGAACCTGTTAATAATTCGTTAAGTAACGGGTCATTTTGAATTTACCCGTAAAACCGGTTAACACCCGTTAATTGAGGGTGTTTGTGTAATTTAAAAAATAAAAGGTACCATTTCTCTTCAGGCAGTGCCGTCGACGAAAACCCCTCCCTCGACTGTCTCATCTACACAGGCAACCACGATGCCCCCACTCACCCTTTAGCCCCTTGCGTCATTGACCGCTTCGGCGCCAACCTCTTTCACCCACCCAGTTTTCTCTCCTCCCTCCCTCCCGCAAATTCTGGAGATCTGGGAAGGAAATTGACATGCATGAATTAGTATAATCCAATAATAATGAAATTAGCAAAACGGAAAGACAATCAATCCTTGTTTGCACCAGAATTTTTGAAGTTGTAGTAATCCCATTGGCTCAAATTTTGATATGTGATAGACATCGAGTTGGAGAACAGGCGAATGAGGAGGCTGTTATTCGCTGGAGATGGAAGGCTTGGCAATGAAGGAGAAAGAAGGGCATTTGGATATTAAGAATGTTTGGCAGCCAGTTAATTTGACGGATGCAGAAAGCTAAAGGCAGGTGGCAATTTTGCGAAAATCAACAACAGCGGCATAAGAAAAATAGTTTCATGCAAAATGTAAAAAAAAAAAAAAAAGTTAGCGAGTGGAATGGGTGGCGCATTAACTTAACGGTGTGGATTTGAGTAACCTGTTAGTTAATAAATCGAATTGAAACTGACTCAAACTCAATAAAGACGACCCATTTACAAGTCTAGTGTTAGCTATATTATGTATGCATTAGACCATCTTCAACTTATAATACTAAATCCAATTAATATCAGCCATAGATTTCACATTTAGTTGCCTTTTTTGCACCATGCTAACACTTGGTCGCCTTTGACAAAAAAAAAAAAAAAAAAAAAAAAAAAACATTTGGCCTGCCAAGCACGCGACAAAGCAAATTTGAAAAATTGTAGGTGTAGAGCGAACCTCTTTCAATTGTTGCAGCTTTCTTTTCTTTTGTTGTAAAACGACAAAATGACTTGGATTAATATTGGATGAAAGTATTTCTTTTTATTTGAATTTTAATTGAAAAGAGAAATTTGATTGAGTTAGTGTTGAAGATGGTTAAGATAACCTAAACAAAAATATATTTAAAAAGAAAATTGAAAAAATTGAGGCTAAAACAGTTGTTCGACAATTGGTAGTTGAGGTGCTAATGTTTAACAAATTGGATTGGAGATGAACCTTCGGCACCTCTTGTACAACATCAAAACTCTTGATTTCTGGTTCAAACATTCAAGTTCTAGATTTTTTTGGTGTGAGCGTCATGCTGCTACTACCAATTCACTGTTATAATATTTGCATCTATTTTTACTTTTGTAACATTGGAAGGTCCGAATGTACCCACCCTCATCACTTTGAACGCATGAGCCGACAATATTTGTTTTCATTTATTAATTTACACCATATTTTCATCATGTATGAATTTTTATTGTTCGTTCGTGTTATAATACATATATCAGACTGATCAGTAGCATTTTGTAACCAATACTCCAATAAATTTTTGAAATCTACCAACAATTAATTAGGCTTTACAGCAAAATTTTATAGGGGTTTTTTAACTTCAATCCTTCAATTTTTTAACTTCAATCCTTCAAGAAGATTGAAATTTAAAATTAACCTGGTGTTATATTACATATTGATTATAATCTCTTGTGTGTCCTTAATTCAAAATAATTAATGTGCATTTTATTAAATGTCTCCCATTAAATATTTAAATTTATTAGTAAACAAATTTTGATTTGTTTTTTGACCAAAAAAGAGTTTTTTAATTTATTAATTTTATTTAACATTCTTCAAACTTGAAAGACTCAAATAATGTACCTAAATGTGAGATCCCACATCGCCCAGGGGAGTGATCCTTATATGTATATTCCCATCCCTACCTAGCGCGAGGCCTTTTGGGAGCTCACTGGCTTCGGGTTCCATGGGAACTCCGAAGTTAAGCGAGTAGCGCGCGAGAGCACTCCCATGATGGGTGACCCACTGGGAAGTTCTCGTCTGAGTTCCCAGAAACAAAACCGTGAGGGCGTAGTTGGGGCCCAAAGCGGACAATATCGTGCTACGGTGGTGGAACGGGCTCGGGAAGTGATCCGCCCCGGGTCGGGATGTGACATAAATGTTAGTACAAAAATATATTATATTGAACTAATGTATTTAAATGTTAGTGCTGAAATGTATGTACCGAAATATATGCACTGAAATGTATTATATTAAATTAATGTACCTAAATGTGTGTACCAAAATGTATGCACCGAAATTTTTGTATCGAAATGTATTATATTAAATTAATGTACCTAAATGTTTGTATCGAAATGTATGTATTGAAATGTGTGTACCTAAATCTATGCACGGAAATGCATTATAATAAATTTAATGTACTTAAATGAAGAAGACAAAGTACATCGAAATATATTGTATAACAAAAATTAGTTTATCTAAATGTTTACAACAAAATATATTATTATAAATGAAATGAAAATGAAAATGAAATTAATACATTAAAAATTAAGAAGAAAAAGAGAAAAAATCAAAAAATCAAAATGTAATTAATAAATGAGGTTATTTATGTATTAAGGGACTAAAATTAGATTTTGATCTTACTCATGGTTTTAATCTAAAAGTCATCTTTGCCAAGGATTAAAATGAAGTTTTCTAAATTTTATAATCCCATAAGATTTCCAATTTAAGGGAAAGCCATTTTGCTTTACTGCTTAATCCTTATTATCGTAATTCAAATCTCAAATCTCTAATCTCTAATCTCTAATCTCTAATCTCTAATATTAGAATATTAGAAAGCCAGAAGATCACTTTGGTGTCTCAAGGCTTCACCAAAAATTTCTGGACTAAAACACCCCTCAAACAAAAAAATCTAAAACTGATCAAATTTGATACATTAAAAAATGCAAGGGCAATTTTGTCAAAAACTTAATTTTGTTTTATTTAAAATAACAAATAAAAAACAGATAATAAAAATGGAACGTGAATGAAAGGACAACGTGGGAGAAGAGGGGTAGAGATAGAGAAAACTGTTTGTAGTTATCGTCAGTTTTAAACTCCCCACTTTGAAATTGCTATAAGCAGTTATCATTGGATTTATCACTTTCTCCACCACTTATTTATAAACGGAAATTGCGCACCCCCAGCGCCCCACTCCCTTCAGGCTATCTAAGAATTCAATTGTATTTATTTGTTAATTTTTTAATGGGATTAAGCTCTTTCTCAGTGAAAAAATGGTAGAATTTAACTATTAGATTTCTGGGTTTTGAACAGACGAAGCTCCCATTGTGTTCCCCTGTGTTTGAGTTTTTTACCGGACGGTGGATTCAAGGAGAGTGAACTTGACCAGAGAGCTACCAATTCGACATCTTTGAGATTTATCGCCGATTCTGCGGTAATTATTTTACTCCGCCCTTTTTTTTTTAAGTTCTCCGATTGTCGTTTCGCTAATTATATTATCCCAATTCGTAATAAGCTTTAATTCTTTCTCTCATGGTTGTTCATTGGCTGTGAAAGCCGTTGATTTGTTGAACCTTTAACTTCTTTCTAATGGGGTTTTGAAAGTTTTCAATTTGGTGCGAGAAAATTTGAAAATAAATACTTTACTTTTGTGGGATTTTCCTTACTAAAGTTGGGTTTTAAATTATTTTCTGTTTGGTTGCCGAGAAAGTGTGGAGAAGACATGCAGTGACATCCGAGTTCAATTTCGGTCAAAGTTTTTTTTTTTGGAAATTGAAGGAAATTGAGAATCACAAATGGGGGCCTTATTTCATTTGGTGTCTGGAATCTTGCCTATTAGGTGTTTGTGAAAATTCCCCAGAGACTAATCCATAGTTTTCATTTCAGATCTCCCCTATATTCTCCATTAATGGTTCGCTCTCTGATCCCTTCGTGTCTGAAATCATTATCTCCGTCGTCTGTGTTTTTTTTTTTATTGAAATTTGATTTCATTTTGATTTTCAGTGTTGCAGCTCTTGAAATCTGCTCAGATGCAGCACGGCCTGTTATCGAAAATGAGGCAAGTATTTTCTTACAATTGGACTTGACTGCTGAAACATCAGCAACGAAGTTGTATCCATTTTCTTATGTGCAAATACGTGTTGCAATTATTCCCGTTAAATGTTCAATTTGAGCCGTTAACAAGGATTCAAAATATTAAATTATGGATTGGGTTGAATCTGCAAAGTGGAAGATTTATGCGTCTGATTTGGGTTGAGTCTCTTCCAAGTCAACCTGGACTTCATGCTTGAGGCCTTCGTAATTAAGTCTTTCTACAGTTTTAACATTCTATATTATCAGTCTACCTGCGAATTCCGGCTCCATATCCTTTGAGTTTCATTTTCTGTTTTCTGACCGCTGCCTACACCATATTCTCTGTTCTTCTTTCCCTACTCTCTCTCTACAGGTTTCAGTTTCATCCATTTGCATGCTAAGAATCTACACAAATCGGTAAGAAAATCACTCGCGCACATACATGCATGTATATTAGCACAATTATGTGAAGATTTCTGATATTTTTCTTACGCAATCCAAGAACAGGTTTGAGGGATTTTATGAATTGGGTTTTTGTTTTTCTTTTCAGGTTCCCCTGTTACATACGCTGGAGGAGTACACTGCACAACGACAGGAGGAGAGAGAGGAGGAGAAGCGTAAATCTCGGGTATGCCTGGACTTGCTACTTTTACTCAACCATTCGCTAATATGCATATGAAACACCTTGCCATCCAGACTTTCATTCTTTCTGCAATGCAAATAATGTCCACTGCCCATCTTCTGATCCTATAGTTTAATCTGTTGCATAAAATGCTAAATGTAGCGTAATTGCTACTGGGAAAGTAGATATAATCTCATTTTTCTGTGTCAATTTGGTGACTTTAGTCGTCCTTGGCAAGGGATTCTCTTCCTTTTGAAGCCATGCGTGTCTTAAACAACATGGGCAGCAACCATGCAAAACCAATCCCTTAAGCCTCAGGCGTGTAGGGCATAGGACCCATTTGTGAACTGCATGTTGTTCTAATTTTTTTTTTTGCACATATAAATCCTTTGGAAATTGGAATCCTATGTGGGTTTTCTTTTGATCTTTAAATCTTTTGAATATGCAGGGCCTTTTTAGTGAGATTCATGTTCTTTTCTTTTAGGATAAGATGAGATTTATGCTTCACTGATTAACACCTTTACGAAAAAACAGTGCAATGTACAATTGGCTGAAAAAAAAAAAAAAACATAAAGATAAAAGAAAAATAATAAATCATAACCAAAGTTGGAAAAAAATAAAATAAAAACCATTTCAGTATAGCACTGTAACATCATCATAACCTAAGAAGGCAAAATTCTTAACCTAGATAAAAAGAAGGCAATATTCTCTGTAAACACATTGCCCAAAATTATTTTCCCTATCAGTTTTCCTCCTCACCAGGTTAACCAAAGAACTGTAGGGGGTGGGGGAAATAGGAACTGATCGAATCGTTTTGGTGCTAACTGAAGATCCTAGCCTTTGGCTGTGTTCTGGCTCTTGAGGTCTCTTTGTTGTTGTTTAGTGTTTGGGTTGATTGTGATCTTACTATTTATGAACTTGGTTTTAACAGAAAATTTAAATTGGACATTTGACAAATAGGGGAGATCGACAAGTAGAGGTCAAATTTTTTTCCTTTGGGTCATATATTTGGATCCAGCTAGGCTTCTGGAAGTTGGTGGCAATTTATCAATTAACAAAAATGTTCCATGGGGTTTAGTCTTAGTCTCTGATAATATATTGTTAAACTTCAGTAGTTAATGAAACATTTTTATTTTACTTTTTATGTAACAATTAAGGATACTTCGAAGTAATATGATATCATTTCCAACTTTATTGTTGTCTTCCATGAGAACTAAGTCTCTTTCTACATGGTGACTGTGAAAATAATTTGAGTTCATTTTTGTATTCGTATTTGACACCCTTTTAGTGATTGGGGTAATGAACTTATTTCAAGGGATTAATGAGGTCAAGTTAGTCTTGAATGGACTAGAAATGTTAGATTAGATGCCCTACGTGACTATTACTAATATCAATTCCCTGTCTACATTCTCCTCATTTCTTTTTGGTTAAATAGGCTTTGGTGCAATGAATAAGTGGATCATTCAAACAGAAGTACAAACAGAATTACTACATTACTAAGGTATTTCCCTGTCCATTCTTAATTTTGTTAGATGGTAGACAATCGCACAGCATGTTTAATATTTACTTTCAATGCCGTCAAAGGCATCACTTTTTAATTCCTACTATCTTAATTTTGGTTATGTTGGTATATGTTTGGCTCCCTCCTATTAGTTTGTGTTAGTCTGTGCTTTTTCCTTTTCGAAATTCTCAATGTTACGTGTTCTGTCAATTCGATAGTGTACATTTTCCATTGTTGAATTTCAATGCTATGTTTCCATATTTTTCAATGCTATGTTTCCATATTTTTCTTCAATTTCACTTTTATTAAGAATCATCAAATTGAAATTTCAGTTTTAAGATTTCCAGAGGACTTCAACATATCAAGTATGGAGGGAATTGATAGAAGCAATATGTCAGAGGTTCTTACCTTATCTGCATTATTCCTATTCTGTAGAGATGATTTATTTTTCCTTCTTTTTCAAAAATAAAATAAAATTCATTCTTTCTAGCAATTTCTCAATGTAGGTCGGCAATGAAGAAATTCACTTCGGACAAACAAATGTTTACAATTCTCAACAGTCAAACCAAAGGTATCGTAGGAGCAATCAACAAAGGCAAAGAAGACAATCTATGAATTCATCACAGCGGGCTCGAATTTCAATGCGACGACGTGCCAATTATCAAACCCGATTAAACTCAGTAAATATAGTACAAAATCAAACGGAAGTAAACCAAGATGACATAGGACCAACATCGGCGGGTAACTATGATTTATTATTATTTTTTGTCTCTATTAATTATATATTTGTAAATCCATATGTTGTATGAATATTTTTGTACAAATTATTAAGACACATCTATTAAGATTGAACAAATAGTTATTTTACATTGTCATTGCCTTTCGTACTACGAATGGAAACATCCACTTAAAATTCTGTTATGTCTATAACAATTTCAACATTTGGATTGTATATATTTACCACAGTGACCAATGTTTTAACGAGTACTCCAACAAAAAAAAAACACTAAAAAAACAAAAAAAATAAGGAAAGGAATATGTCTACAACGCTAAGTGATAAATTTTTTATGTAAACTTGGAATAATAGTTCAACTATAATAGTCAAGGAAAAAATATAAAAACAAAGATTTCCCTCCTCATAATCTTCCCATGTCACTATGTGGTAAATCAAGTCTGCTATAAACTAATTTTATTTTACAACTGCTATAATATTTACTCTTTACTAAATTAAGTCTACCGTAAACTATTTTTTCAGAAAAAAAAAAACGTAATCTATACCACTATTCAATTACAAAAACAAAAGGAAAAAAAATAAGTGTGTAGTTACTTAACTAATATTCTATGCTTATAAATATATTTTTCGTGTACCATTACGTTTCGTGCTTTAGAGCAACAAAATACATATGTTACTGATGAGAGACAAAGCCAACGAGAGCAATGGCGAGATCAACAACGTATGAGGCGGAATTCAATGAGTTCAAGGCAAAGACACGATTACTTAGCACGGCGACGATCCAATTATCGTCGTCAACAAATTCAACGCTCAAACATAATGTCATTTGGTGACAATACCGATCAAGTTCAACACTCTAACATAGTGCAATTCGATGAAGGTAGTAGCAGTCATGTTGAACGACTCAACATATTGCCATTTGGAGAAGGTAGCAGCAATCAAGTTCCAAGAACAATGCGCTTAACTCATATAAGGCAAATTGCCCGATCGAATAGGTCATGCTTGCCTCAGAATGGACTTATTCAAAGTTTTACTAATAATGAAGGTATCAGTTTTTTAATATTAATACCTTCAAATTCAACTAAACTCTCTAAATCATAAAACACCTTTAACGTTTCCTTTTGAAGCAGATGATTTTAATCTCATTAATGAAAATGAGATCCAGCCTAACGAGGACGTACCACCTCGACAACATACTATGGGAACAAGGCCAGTTCATAATTGTGCTAGAAACTTTAATGAAAACATGGAAATCCCAAGATTTCACATGCCAAATCCAACCACATGTCCAGATTGTCATGCCCATTTGTTCTCTCATGAAACATCTGAAATGTGTTGCTTACGTGGAAAGCTTGCTCTACCATTGACACCATCCCCTCCTGAAATGACTCAGCTCTTTTGCAACCAATCTGTCGAGGGAAGACATTTTAGATAGAATATAGGAGCTTACAACCACATTTTTTCCTTCACTTCAATGGGAGTTCATGTTGACGAAAACCTAGCAACAGGAAGACGTGGTATTTACACATTTCGTGCTCAAGGTTCCATATACCATAAGATTGGAAGTCTCTTGCCTATTGGAGATAGTAGACCGAGATTCCTACAAATGTATATATATGACACAGCTCATGAAATAGACAATCGGATGAGAGAAAGTGAAGCACTAAACAGAGATGTGGTTGAAAAAATCCAACAGATCTTGAATCAATATAATCCATTTGTGCAAACATTTCACCACCTTGCGCAACGTCAAGATTTACAAAGTTGTAGATTGATTATCAAGTAGCAGGCCACGAATCAACGACAATATTGTTTACCGTCTGCATCTCAGGTTGCTGCAATCATAGTAGGCGGTGAAGGATCAGAAAACATTAAAGGTGGAGATATTGTTGTGCAAACTACAGATGGTCAACTTAAAAGTATCAAAGATTGTGTCGGCTACTATGACCCTTTACAATATCCATTGTTGTTACCTTATGGAACGTACGGATGGGATGTGAATACTCGAAATAATAACAACAGAAAAGTGACATGTTGTGACTATTATTCGTATGTTCTTCAGGTAACCTAAGACCTTCATCTTTGTCAATACAATATTAATTTTTTAAACTTATATTGTGTTGAACAATGAATTTTATCATTTTAGATCTGTGAACACGATGAATCGCTTCTACTTCGTGGTGGCCGCCTATTGCAGCAATATGTAGTTGACAACTACGTAAAGATCGAATCACAAAAGCTTAGATGGATGCGTGATAATCAACACACAATTCGATCTGAATTTTATCGAGGACTACAAGACTCATTAATTGCAGGACAAAATAATGCAGGTATGAGGCTAATCAGTTTTTAATAAAAACATATATTCTTCATATTCATGTTTTGTCACATTAAATGAGACTTATTAATGGGCATATTTAGACTTATTAACGACTTATAACAAAACAAATACAGGAAACGTCGGTCGTCGTAGAACTATATTACCATCATCTTTTGTTGGTAGTCCCCGTGACATGCATCAAAGGTATCAAGATGCAATGACTTTGGTGCAAAAATATGGAAGACCAGATATTTTCCTAACAATGACATGTAATCCAAATTGGGAAGAAATAAGTGATGAGCTACTACCTGGCCAAGCACCACAAGATCGACCAGATTTGCTTACAAGGATTTTTCGTGCAAAATTCGAAGAGTTGAAGAATGATGTTATAAAAAAAGGTGTTTTAGGCAGAGTTCTTGCATATGTATATGTCATTGAGTTTCAAAAGCGCGGTCTCCCCCATGTTCATATGCTTCTCATGTTAGAAGAAAATGATAAGCTTAATAGTCCAGATGATTATGATCAGATGGTACGTGCTGAAATACCAAATCCAAATGAAGAGCCTGAATTGTATGGTGCCGTGTTAAGGCATATGATACATGGTCCATGTGGAATACACAATTCACGATCACCCTGTATGAAACGTGGTAGCTGTAAACGAAATTATCCTAAGCTATTTGCACCAACTACAATTCAAGGAAATGATTCTTATCCAGTCTATCGTAGAAGAGACAATCATGATCCAGTCCCATTAGATCAAAATGCACGTATAATGGTGGATAATCGGTGGGTAATTCCGTATAACTCATGGCTACTCCTCAGATATGATTGTCATATTAATGTTGAGATTTGTTGCAGCATTAAGAGTGTTAAGTATTTGTACAAATATGTTTACAAAGGTCCCGACCGAGTAGCTTTTGAAGTCTATCCTGAACCTATTCAAGATGAAATAAAGCAGTTTGTTGATGCAAGATGGGTTTGTGCACCTGAAGCTTTATGGAGAATATTCAAATTTGTAACTAATCGACTTTATCCATCGGTGGAACGATTACAAATTCATCTTCCTGAATGACAAACTGTTCATTTTTACCCTCACCAAAGTGTATCAGATATTTTGGCAGATGACACAAACTCGATGACTATGTTAACAGAGTTTTTTGCCAAGAATACCACTTGCCTGGAAGCACGACGATACCTATACCGGGAGTTCCCTGAACGGTTTAAATGGAGTCAAAGAGATAAACTTTGGAGTGAGAGGATGAATAACCATAAAGTTATTGGCCGGATATATGCAGTTTCGCCGAATGAGGGTGAAAAATTCTACTTACGCATCCTTCTTAATCATGTTAGAGGACCAACATCATTTGACAATTTAAGAACAGTCAATGACATTTTACAACCAACATTTAAAAAGGCAGTGGAACAACGAGGTTTGCTAGAAGATGATGATAGCATCAGACAGTGTCTTCGTGAGGCCTCTAACATTCGAATGTCGTCAGCTTTACGAAGGTTGTTTATTACTATCTTGGTTTATTGTGAGCCGCATGGAGTAAGAAGATTGTGGGATAAATTTCATTCATTTATGGTAGAAGATTATTCTGTTTCAAGTACCATAAATAATACTTCTGTCTTAAACAAGCTTTTGCAAGACTTGAACGGGTTATTAGTGCAACATAGTAAGTCTGTATATGATTACGATCTACCACAAATAACACAAGATTGCGTTAGAGACAACACAATTCCAAGGATAATACAAGATGAAGTTTCACTTGACATCTCTGAAGCAGACCTCAATTCGGTACATAATCTAAATGAAGACCAAATGGCAGCGCATAACTCAATTGTGTCTACTATTGAACGTCGAGACAATGCCATATTCTTTGTGGATGGTCCCGGAGGGACGGGAAAGACATACTTATATCGTGCTTTGTTAGCAACCTTAAGGAGCAAAGGTCATATTATTTTGGCAACAGCAACATCTGGAATTGCAACAACCATATTGCGAGGCGGAAGGACAGCACACTCTAGATTTAAAATTCCCCTCAGTCCAGATGCCACGTGTTCTATTAGCATCCAGTCAGATTTGGCAGAATTGATAAGAAAAACATTAGCTGTTGTTTGGGATGAAGCACCAATGACACACAGGTTTGCATTTGAGACACTCGATCGAACGTTCAAAGATATAATAGGCGTTGACCTGCCATTTGGAAGAAAGGTCATGATTTTTGGAGGAGATTTTCGACAAGTTCTTCCAGTTGTTCCAAAAGGTACAAGGTCTGAATTGATGCAAGCAAGTATGATTAATGCTTCATTTTGGGGACATGTGAAAATCATTCCTCTTAGGCACAACATGAGATCCATCAATGATCAAGATTTTTCAGAGTTCTTACTTCATGTCGGTAATGGGGAACAAGAAACTATGATAGAGGACATGATGCAATTACCATCATCTATGGTCATTCCATGGAATGGTGAAGAATCCATTGTCCAATTGGTTAATCAAGTTTTCCCCGATTTGGAATGTCATGTATGTGATGCAAGATACTTGGTGGAAAGAGCAATTATAACTCCAAAAAATGAGGATGTTGACAAGCTCAATAAAATGATCATCGATAAATTTCCAGGGACTGAACATATCTTATACTCTTTCGATTCAGTTGAGGACGATGTTAGAAATTTGTATCAACAAGAGTTCTTGAATTCAATCTCACCTGGTGGAATGCCCCCTCATCAGTTAACTTTGAAAAAAGGTGCCCCAATAATGCTTTTGAGAAATATCGATCCGAAGATGGGGTTGTGCAATGGTACAAGATTGGCTTGCCATGGAGCTTACAATAATCTAATTGATGCCGAAATCTTATCTGGACAATTTGCTGGAACTAGAGTGTTTTTACCAAGAATCTCTTTAAAGACAACAGAAAACGCAGGACTCCCATTTGAAATGATGAGAAAACAGTTTCCAGTGAAATTGAGTTTTGCACTAACCATAAATAAATCACAAGGGCAGACAATACCAAATGTGGGTATTTATCTACTAGATCACGTATTTAGTCATGGACAATTGTACGTGGCTTTATCAAGAGGAGTATCAGCGTCTACAACAAAAGTCTTGGTAAAGACAGGAGAATTACACGGTCATGAAGGAGTCTTTACAAGGAATGTTGTGTACAAAGATATTTTGCTTCCCTCGAATTCGACATAAGGTTATATTCTTTCTTTTAATGATTAATTCAATTTTTCAACTTTTAATACAATTCAATTACAAATAATGCTAATATTTGATTTTAACCAAAAGCATTAAATTTTCAACAGGACGGCGATATGAGGTCATGATATGTTTTGCTGTCAAGTGTATCAAAGTCAATTGAAGTTCTTGGATAGTAATACTTTTTATTTACCTTTTAGTTGCAACTAAATTATAAGGATCTTCTCTGCTGTGTGTGAGAGAGTATCCACATCAACAGCTTCAAATTTATTGCTTCCAGTTATGTGCAGCCATCTTCTAGATTTCATCTCTCACCTCCATAGTTGGTATCATACTCTAAAGCATATACATTGACAATTACAATGGAAAAAAAAAACTAACACAATACACATTTAGAGGCGCGTAGCGCCCATGATGTAAAAATGCCTCTCGCACGTGCGTGCAGAGGCTAGTTTTATTTAAATGCGTGATAAAAGTGAGCTCAATTTTGATATATTACCGGCCCACAGCTTGTTAAGGGCCCGAAAGATAAGCCCAATATTTATCGATGAGAGGGTCCGGGTCGGGTTGTTTCCCCACTCCCTCATCCAAAATGCTAAGAAAGCCAACAGCCACAAACTTGAAACTCCACTCCACAGTGGCTCCGCTGCCCTCACTTCCCGCCATCTTCTTCCTCCGTTCCAATCTCTGCAAACCCTAATTTCATTTCTCTCAATTCCCCCAATTTCTCACTCAATTTCGCTTCCCAAAATGCAGCCCCTCTCGTTCTCCAACGCCTTGACGTCCCCAACCCCTCTCTTCCTCCACACGAAGCTCTCCCACCTTTCCCTCCCATCCCTAACCCTAACCCCCAAACCCACGATAATCCGGATGGGCGGCGGGCCCAGAACCTTCCCCGGAGGCGTATCCAAGTGGCAGTGGAAGCGCATGCAGTCCAAAAAAGCCAAGCAGCTCCTCAAGGCGCGGCTCTGCCGGGAGCGCCAAATCTACGAGATGCGAAAGAGGGCCGAGCTCAAAGCCGCCGTGTCCGAGCTCGAGCGGCCTTGGGAGGTCGTGGAGAAAGCTCCGAACTTGTTCTCTGTCAGCGCTGACGAGCAAGTCAAGGTCTTGGCGGATAGGTTTCAGAAGCCCGGTGGGTTCGATTTGTGGACGGAGAGGGATGGCCCGCAGTTGTTTAACACCATGGAGGACTTGCCCTCCGCGAGGTTTTTCCCCAAAGGGGTTGTTCATAGTGTGAGGCCATATAAAAGGATTTCTGGGCTGGAGGAATTGGAGGGTTTGGAGCTTGAAGATGGAGGATTTGGAGGAGCTGAGGAATTGGGTGATGGGTTTAAAAGTAAGGGAAAATCGGGAAGTACGTCATTGGATTTAGAGGACTCAGATGGAGGTTTGAATCTGAAACATTCTCTGGAATCGTTGAGTGTGAATGGCCAAGCTGCGAAGAAGTATAGTGGCAGAGTGGGGAAGAGGGAGAATAGGAGAAAACCTGAGTCTTCAGGTGAGTTTGAAAATGCAGAAGCTGGTTTTGATAGGAAACAGAGAGGACAGAGCCCCACAATGCCCGGTGTAGAAGCTGGTTCTGATAGAAAGCAGAGAGGACAGAGTCTCACAATGCGCGGTGGAAAGACTCGGCGTAGTAGACGAAATGGTTCGGGGTCTGAAGTTTTTGATATGAGCTTGCAGCAAGATGGGAGGTATGAACTTAAAGTGCAAAATGGCAAGCCATGAAGTTTATGTTCAGAACTAAGTGAGTGGCAACTGGAGGATCCTAAGAACTCATAAATTGACCGTGAAGACTCAGTTTTGGTGATTGTGTGGATCTCTCGTTTGCATTAGTGTTTGATGAAGGATCGTGATTCAGGAAGGCATCACTCTCCCAAACTGTATGTGTATATTTATGTTCTGTAGTTATATTAAGCTGAAATAGTTGAATGACAGTGTAATTTTCGTCAAAGTACATATAACAATACCTTATGGACGAATTGATGATAATATACCCAAGTGTTACATGAATTTTTCAGATGATTTTGTTGATATATTCAGTCTAATACTCTTATTTGTATAATACTTGAAACATAAGCCAGAAGCAGAATTTAAACTTAACCTTGGATCACTCTGTCATATTGAATGTATTTCTCATATAGATGATGGTCAACACTCACTTCGTGAGTTGATGTGGTCCATTTACATGCTGGGCAAATGCACCACCCGCACATACACCCACTTACACGCTATAGATGTTTGTATTTTTCTCTTTAGTCTTCACGAAGGTTCTTATACATGCTTCTTCAATAAACTCAACGGCAGTTCAAATGTTAGGTTTTAAGAAGATTAATCTGCTCTTTAGAAAAAGAAAGAATGTTATAACCTGTTACAGGTGATAAATGAACCACACAGGCGGTAGGTATTAGCATTTCTCTTTCTTGTTTTCGTGGAATCTGAAGCCTATAAATATCATCACCACAGATTTAACCACAATTAAAGCAGTAAAATTGTCTATTGGTGGGCATATTGCATAAACAGTATTGTTCAGTATGAAGATAAGGTTATCCCGACCATATATTTGGCTCAAAGGGTTTCTTAGAGCACTGACACCATGATGAGTTTATTGTTAAGTAGTTTGCATTTGAGAATTATGTCGACCTCTTTCTGTCATGGGAAAACAGTTTTGAAATGGATATGAATAGGCTTCTCATGATTTTGGGCCATCCCATTTCCTTTTGCCTATCATTTTTCTCTAGTGGACTTGGTGGGTAGTGCACGTATTGACGCATTGACTGTCCTTAAGGTCAGATTTGAAAGCTGATGCATGTGCTGGAAATGGTGATGAATTTGAAATGTTAGTTTTGATTTTCGAGTTAGATTGGACTATGGTATATCTATAGGTTATTTGAATGTATACCCCATCGCTTCCTGGTTTCCTACATTATGCTTTGTTACGTTGTATAGTTACAATTGTATTTTTCCTTTTCTGGGATCACAATTGCATTTGAGAAAGATGATAAGCTTGAAACTGTAAGAGAAATACAGATACTCCAGGGTTCTAATCCTTCTGGAAAGCTTGATGTGAGTTTTTCTGTTGCATTTACCTTGTCATAAAACTTGGAAGGCTTGTGCGTATACTATGTTATCACCTGTTGACGTTCTCTGTGGATTTATTTGCTGTCACACTATTTTAGTTGATTTAATTCTGTGTCACATTAGTGCCATAGACGCCTGTATAGTTGATTACGCTTTAACCTACATGTATTTTATCAGGAATGTCATCCTTGCTCATCTTGATCTTGATCTGTATATTCTACATCAGTCACGATTCATACTTTCTGGGATGGGTAGGTTTTGCTCCACCCATAAGTTGAGGCCTGAAATCTTCCGTAAGCATTCAAAGTTTGTAATATAAGAAAGGCCAGATTTAGCAATCACGTCTAGAAGCACTATTATCTCTTTACTGTGTTCCCACTTGCCTACACAGTCAACCTTCATGCTTGTTAAACCTCTGACCTCCACATATTTTACCTGTAAAGCACGAGGGGTTTAATGGGATGTTGTGTGTCTTTTCTTCGTGCCACTCGAATCCGTCTTAAGTGGATTCTATGATTTCTATCTTTATCTTTATTTGGATGGAGGACTTGAGGACTTTTTTTTTTGGTCACTGAGGACTTGAGGATTATCTTGCTGACTTTTGGTGTTTAGTTTGTACATTGCAGATAAGAAATCGACTTAACTGAGTCGTGGTTGCGTATGTTCGTTTACTTTGAGGTTAACTTCATTTCTCTGTTTTCCAAACATAAGAGTTTGTTCAGATGAATTCAAATGAAAACTGAAGTGAGAACACAAACTGTCAAAATGCTTATTTTACTATGAGTAACTTCATTTGTTGATTGTTTCTTCTTCCCTTTTAGCTCTGGTAAAAGCATGATTAAACCAGAATGCTTATAGCTTTGAGTCTCCATATTACTTAATGAATAAATGGAAATAAATCCCAAAAAATTTCCCAAGATTTAAACAAAAAGGTGCAGTATTAACAAAAGTTTGGTGTATGTGGATGTATTTTGGGAAAGCAATGTGATATCCACACACATTTTTTTACTTTTTATACGCTCCTCTCAATTTTCGACTGTAGGATCAAATGATAGAAATTAACAAGAGGTGTGTGAGTAGTAAAGAATGGTGTGTGGATAACACACCCTTTTCAGAAATTGCCTTAAATGAGTACTTTGCAAATCCCAATTGATAAATTGGTTAAAATCATATAATGACGCCATGATTAAATATTGGCGACATTATCAATCAAATTTGGTGACACATTGACAAAATCTTAGAAAATGATCCTTTCAGCAATGGAGATTTGTAATTATTATTATTATTTTTTCGCTCGATTTCCCAATATAATTATATGTATGCACTAATATGTATCTATATGTACAGATATTTTTAGTTTTCAGACTATTGAACAACACTATCTAAAATTTGTAGTGAATTAGTTAAAAATGAAAAATATAAGTAGTTTTAGCTCCGATTCGATAATTACATGCTTGTTGGATGTTGGGTAAGCATTGAGGAAAGGTACAAAAAAGTTCTTGAGATATTATGTTGACTCATTATTGGTGTTTAACACTGATTTATCTATTTATCTTTTTGGCATATCGCTAATGTCGGAAGCATTCAAAGAAGCAAGCGGCCATGACTCAGCAACCAATTGCTTTAGAAACATGTTTAAATTATGCACACTATATTTGCGCACTTAAATCTGTTCTAACTTTTACGTGTATTTGAAATTAAAAAAAAAAGAGGCAAATTGTCTGGATAAATCCATTTTTTAATCGTCCAATAAACCCATTTTTTATTTCACTCTCCTTTTAATTAGCTTAATCATTGTCTGGCTGAATTTGATAAAGCTTGAATAAGGATTTACGAAATCCATTATATAAAATTAAGTTACGCATGTAGTGGATCACCTTTATAGTGAGGGATGTTCTTTCAACCCACCAAATGAGATCATATTCCTTCTTCTTGCCTTGGTGTATATTAGTTCACAAAGTATTCTAAAAGGTGGCATAGGTGGTTGAATTTGATAAAGCTTGAATTTAAGGGTCTACGAAATTCTTTGTATAAAATTAAGCCAATTACGCACTATGTGGATCATTTTGATAGTGAGGGCTTTTCTTTCAACCCACCAAATGAGTTCATATCCTTTTTCATTGCCTTAGTGTAGATTAGTTCAAGAAGTATTCTATAAGACGGCCTAGGCAGTTGACCATTGCAGCGATTAATCCCTAGGTGTTTAAAAAATCGAGTCGGATACTTAAGAGGGGCTAGGTGACTTTATGAGTTAGGGTCACAACTCACTATGTCTCAAACAGAAAAGGAAACCAAGACTCTCTCTATGACTATGTGCATCTCTCTGTAATAGTCTCTTCGATATCCATGTTTTAGATTGTGTTACTTTATAATTTATATATCCTTGCATTTTGCATTTAAGTAAAACAAGTGAAATTATTTATATGTTATGTTCTAAATTTAATTAAAATAAAAAAATCAGCCCTCCTATCCATGCCACCCGAGTACTGCCTTTAATTTTTAGAATATTATAGGATATTGCTTGTAATAAAAAAAATTAGGTCAATTATACTTTGCCTCTTTTTAGTTTTGAATTGTTGGTCTTTTGTCGTTTTAAAATTAACAAAAAAAAATATTAAAATTTTTACACTATTAGCCACTCGAGCAGTCTAATCTTTAGACTACTGACTCAGGTGTATTAATATATAGATGTCATATAAATTTGACTTATTTATTGATTGGCCTTCTGAAATTGTCTTTTAGTCTCAATTTACTTTCTGAAACTAGATTTATCTCACTTTGCTCTAAAGCTGTCAAAATCAAACAATTTCACCTTACTTCCACCAATTATGTCTCACGAATATTAAATTACACTTCCTGCTGAAATTAATGCTTCAATGGTGGTAGATCAAATGGCCACTAGGCAAAGAACTGAATTATCTGGAAGATGGCCATGGATGACTGAGGTGCATTACAATAAGTGTTATAGAAATACACAGCCATTGATTGACACACTTCCTTACCTGAAGGGACCTGAGCTCTCTTCTCAAAAAGCCATCCACTTTGGCCCTCAATTCATTAATTTTTTCTTTAAAAGAAATTATCGAGTAGAATTAGGTGAGATTAGTAATAAATTGAGGAAGCTTGTCTCTTTTTTTTCTGTTTTTTTGTTTTGTTTTGAGAAAGCTTGTTTTTTTTTCCTTGTCAAAAAACAACCCCAATTGCATAGTTAGAAGCATCACACATCGACTCAAATGGTAAATTCCAATCAGGTGCGGTAATTATGGATGCTAAAGTCAGGAGTGTCTTCAATGTGTTGAAAGCCTCTAGACACGTCTCATCAAAAGTAAATAGCACATCCTTAGCCAAAAAATTGCACAATGGCCGGCTAATCATAGAGAAATCCTTGATGAACCATATATAAAATTCAGCATGGCCAAGGAATGACCTTTGTGGGAGGCGAAACTTGACTTTGACATCAATCTTGGCTTTATCAACTTCAATTCCTTTACTCAAAATTAGATGTCCTAGAACAATTCCCTGCATGACCATAAGGTGGCACTTTCCAATTCAAAACCAAATTAGTTTACTTCCTAGTACCTCTCTAGAACTAAGGACAAGTTATGCAAACACAGATCAAACAAATCCTCAGAGACTGAGAACTCGTCCATTAATACTTCCACAAGCTTCTCAACCATTCTTGAAAATATGCCCGTCATGCATTGTTGAAAAATGGCAGGTGCATTATATAACCCAAAAGGCATTCTTCTATTAGCAAACGTTCTAAACGGGCATGTAAATATGGTCTTCTCCTAATCTTCAGGTGCAATTAGGTTCTAATTATACCCTGAATACTCATCCAGAAAACAATAACGGATGTTGGCTTTACTTTAGTTCACCTTTTCCCAATCGTGGAATAAAAATCCATCTTGTGTCACTCTCCTTTTAATTAATCACTATCTGGTTGAATTGATAAAGCTTGACTTTAAGGGTCTACGAAATTTATTGCATAAAATTAGGTCCATTACAAACATGGTGGATTATCTTAATAGTGAGGGCTTTTCTTTCAATCCACCGAGTCCAAATCCTCTCTCCTGCTCTTATTGTAGATTAGTTTAGAAAGTATTCTAAAAGGCAGTCTAGCCAGTTGACCATCGACACGGTTAATCTCTAGGCGTTTAAAAAATCAAGTCGGATACCTAGGCAGGCTAGGTGAACTTTTTTTTTTTTTTTTTTTTTTTTTTTTTCAAATGAGTTAGGGTCACCACACCACACATTGTGTCTCAAATAGAAAAGGAAACCAAGACTCTCTTTGTGCGACTGTGTGCGTCTCACTCTATAATACTCTTTGATATCAATGTTTTCAATAAAATTTATAATTTATATATCCTTGCATTTTTCATTTTATGTTTCTCAATACAAGTATAGTTTTTTTTTTTAAATAAAACAAGAGAAATTATTTATACGTTGTATAATAAATTTAATTAAATATAAAAAAAAAATCCTCCCAGTCCACCTGTACCGGCCACTCGACTACTACCCAATAAATTTCAGAATATTATAAAATATTGTTTGTAATTAAAAAAAAAATTAGGTCAATTACACTTAGCCTCTTTTTAGTTTGGAATCTTTGTCGTTTTAAAATTAACGAAAATAATATTAAAATTACAAATTTTACACTATTAGCCGCTCGATTAGTCCAACCTTCAGACTAGCTACCGACTGAGGTGTATTAACATATGTCATATAACTTTGGTTTATATATTGATTGGCCTCCTCAAATTGTCTTTTACTCTTATTCTACTTCTTGAAAATATATTTGTCACTTTGCTCTAAAATTGTCAAAATCGAACCATTTCACCTTATTCCCATCAATTCTGTCTCATGGACGTTCTAGGAAATGGCAGTATTTAGGGTTTAGGGTTAAATGAGATTAAAGGTAGGGAAAATAATTAAATTAGCTTAATTTATTTTTACTTACATAAAAATCAGATTGATATTCGTGAGTTAACAGGTGTAATATGCCCTTATCGGTATTAAACTGCACTTCCTCCTAAAATGTTTCGACGGTGATAGATTTGACGGCCACTAGGCAAAGAACTGAATTATCTGGAAGGTGGCCATGGATGATTGAGGTGCATTAGGTGTTATTGAAGATTATAACGAAATACAAGGCCATTGATTGACACGCTTCTTAACCTGAAGGGACTTAAGCCCTCCTCTCAGAAAGACATCCACTTTGGCTCTGAATTCATAAAAAATTTCTTATTTAAAACTAGCCTCTTGTCGGCAATTGACATTTTTATATTTTTTTATTTAAATAATTAATTTACATATTTTTTTTAAAAAGAAATAAATTAAAGACGTTAAACCACCCACTAACGTGGAAGGTTTTCTTTTTGGTTTTTTGTTTCTATAATTTTAAATATTAAATTCATTCAAAATAAAAATATGATTAAATACTTTAGCTTCTTTTGGTTCAATTGTAATTTATGAAATTCTTAAAGGGCAATTTATGGTATTTTGAATGTTTCATCATTTTAGGATGCTCACTTTATATATATAGATTAAAGACGTGAAACCACCTACTAACGTGGGAGGTTTTCTTTTTGGTTTTTTTTTCTTTCTATAATTTTAAATATTAAATTCATTCAAAATAAAAATATGGTTAAATACTTTAGCTTCTTTTGGTTCAATTGTAATTTATGAAATTCTTAAAGGGCAATTTATGGTATTTTGAATGTTTCATCATTTTAGGGTGCTCACTTTATATATATAGATTAAAGACGTGAAACCACCCACTAACGTGGGAGGTTTTCTTTTTGGTTTTTTTTTCTTTCTATAATTTTAAATATTAAATTCATTCAAAATAAAAATATGGTTAAATACTTTAGCTTCTTTTGGTTCAATTGTAATTTATGAAATTCTTAAAGGGCAATTTATGGTATTTTAAATGTTTTACCACTTTAGGGTGTTCACTTTATATCTTATTTAAAATTATCGAGAAGAAATAGATGAGATTAGCTTCCTCATCTTGCATATTTAATGCACCTACCAACCAACATTTGGAGAGCCGACGCTCGATCAATCACAGAAATTAGATACAAAGAAGCATGCGCATACCATCTTTCAATCACGCTTTACAACAACCCAAAATTTGGTTTGATGCTGATTCTGTTCAAATTTTTGCAGTTCTTATTGTCAAATTATACAATAATCATTGTTGAACTCAAATACTCTGCTAAATGCAAAGCTCACGTCTCGGGTCTCTGTCAAGAAGAAGAATTTCCATGCCACTACTCACTAGCAATGTTAACGTTGTCATATCAAATACCAGTCCAAAATTTTCAAGAAAAAGGAATACAACGCATGTTGTTCATGTGTTCAAGTGCTGAGTTATTTTCCCAAGGACCATCGAATACATTCACAGAAAGTTGAATTTTTTACAACTAATAGTTCAAGTTCCTTAAAAAAAACATGCAAAACAATAATCTGATATTAACTCTGTATCAAACGCAAGTTTCAGAAGGAAATGATGGAAATTAATGGACAGGAACAGAATTTGATGGTAGCTCAAAAAAAATAAAAAATAAAACTTGCTTTCTAACTAAAGCATGGTTTGCTCATTGGTCAGCTGCAAAAAGAAAAAAGAAATTAAAGAAGAGATAACAGAAAAGCAAATACAAAACACATGGTGCATTGAACCGGACTAATCTGCACACACACAATAATTTTTTTTTCATAAAGAAATACTGCGATAATTGGGGCAAGCATTAGTTTGTCCCAAAAATGTTTTAAATTGCCATTGATTTTACTGGTTCTAGAGTGCAAATTATGACGAAATGGAAGTGCTCTGGCCACCTATTTGAATGCAATGAGCTGCGGTTGACTTGATCCATAAACTAATTAATTAAGTTTGATTTGTGGTCGAGTTTGTTTGATTAAAGATTTAATCATCGTAATCTAAATGGACAAGGCTAGTTGTAGTCTTGCAGACCACAAAATTTCGTTGGTGGGTATTTTCTGGGTTTCTTTTGGTGGGAGGAAATAGTTGAGAAAAATCATAGAGAGAAAAAGAAATACAACATTTATTGAACGACTATATCTTCTCTTTCGCAGTACATTTTACTAAGACAACCACTTCACAAAAAAAATAAAAAATAAAAAAAAGTACATCTTGCAAGAATCTACATATACAAGGAAACTACAACTATCCAAAGAGAGCCTAATCTTTTGGTTAGGCTCACATTGCTTTGTCTGGTTGGCCCACCTTTTTGTTGTATATTTGTTTGGGGCCTTGACTGTGTAAGTTGTGGTTTGTAACTTTGGTTTTTTGTTGGCAATATAATATGCCTTTCGCTCAAAAATAAATAAATAAATAAATAAATAGAGAAAACATCCCTTAAAGTTTAAACCGTAGACACTCACCCAAAATACCCGACACCACTTGGTTAACCTTGGTCTCTCAGTGAATTCTAATTTAGTTTGGTTTGAGGATTTTCCTGACATCATTCATAACGTCTTTCTACATGACTTGTGATGTATTTGAATTTGTTTTAATGAAATTGCTATCATCTTCCTTAAAAAGAAAATGTCCATGTGGTTTTATTCCAGATTTAACAAAACATGCTTCACTGGAATAATTGCTGATTTAGGAAAATTTAAAGTATAGAAGTTACCATACTATTTTTATTTTTATTTGTTTATAGTACAACTAATGCCATTCGGGGTTTCTTTTCTGGATATATATATATATATAAGGTTTAGTGTTCGACCCATTAAAGGGATTAAAATTGAGAGCACTAGTTATAATAAGATTCTTATATATACGATTTGGATAGAAAGAAAGGTTGAATATTTTTGCTAACCAATCAAAAAGGAGCAATTCCAGAAATATAATTTGACTACTGCATTAGTAGTCCTAATCATTCCTCAAAAAGTTGAGATATACAAGTCTGTTTTTCTAATAAGATGAGCTTGGCTAAATGCAGTCAACTTCTATACAACTGCTGCTAGTTAAATATTCTCACTAGAGCCACTACTGCTGTGAGTGTGATGGTTCGATTCTTGCATCATGCCGTTTTTTAAATCGAAATCATGCCATATACGTATTTTCAGATTCTATCTCTCCCCTAGAGGTGGCATATAAGCTACCGCTTTGACCACTGAACTAGTGTTTGGTGGAATTGCCACTATATATTCTGAAGTGCTGAATTTATATATATATATATACATATATATATATATATGCTGAATTTATATATATATATACATACATATATATATATATATACATACATATATATATATATACATACATATATATATATATATTCACGTCGGCCATGTATGATATGGATGAATTTTTAATTAGTGCTTATTCAAAATTTACTTGCATTTTTATTAAGAATTGGTTCTCAAAATATTGGGTTTTTATCACAGATGATCTCTGACATTAATCAAACACATCATTTTGGTCTCTGACATTGAAAATCAATAGAAATGGTCCCTGAAATTGATCAAACACATCACAAATGGTCCTTCCGTTAAAAACTCTTTGGGCAATTTTCAAAGCTTCGTAACTCAAGCGTTTCTTAACCAAATTCGACTCATAATATATCAAAATAAAGATAGGAAAGTGTAGAACAAGATTAT
Source organism: Cotoneaster glaucophyllus (assembly GCA_036320875.1). Classification (NCBI taxonomy): domain Eukaryota; kingdom Viridiplantae; phylum Streptophyta; class Magnoliopsida; order Rosales; family Rosaceae; genus Cotoneaster; species Cotoneaster glaucophyllus. Next base: position 8,465,364 of record CM070067.1, read on the forward strand.
ACCATTTTGAAGCCCAATGGTTGCCGAAGATGGCCGAAAAATAGCCTCAAATGTGACTGGTCCGCAGAAAAACTTGAAAACTCGCCGGAAACTGGGTAAACTTTAAACGTTCATAACTTCTTCAATAATCAACGAAATCGATTGATTCAAAAACGAAAATCATACTTCTCGATAAGACGAAGAGAATGGTATCTTTCTTGATGGCTAACTCGCCGTAGTTTGGCCGGAAAACAGCTCGAAAATAGTTATCCAATTTCGAGCCGTTTTTCGGCCAAACCACGATGAATTAGCAGTCAATAAAGGTACCATTCTCTTTGTCTCGTCGAGAAGTGTGATTTTCATTTTTGAATCACTCAATTTCGTTGAGTATTGAAGAAGTTATGAACGTTTAAAGTTTACCCAGTTTCCGGCGAGTTTTCCAGATTTTCCTCGGACCAGTCACATTTGAGCTATTTTTCAGCCATCTCCAGCAACCATTGGGCTTCCAAATAGGTATAATCTTGTTCTACACTTTCCTATCTTCATTTTGATATATTATGGGTCGAATTTGGTTCAGAAACGATTGAGTTACGAAGCTTTGAAAATTGCCCACAGAGTTTTTAACATAAGGACCATTTGTGATGTGTTTGATTAATCTGATGGATCATTTCTATTGATTTTCAATGTCAGGGACCAAAATGATGCGTTTGATCAATGTCAGGGACCATTTGTGATAAAAACCCCAAAATATTTTCATAAAAAACGTTTTCAGTCATTTTAAAAGTACTTTCAAGCGAGTTTATAAACTTAGGCTCAAGCAAACTAACTGTAATGTTAGTCAACTGGGAAAAGAAAAGAATAAAAAGGGCTAAACATCAAGCTTGCTAACTAATGTGTAATGTTTTAAGTAGTCAAATTATTATGACGGCTAAATTTTAATAAAATGCAGGTAAATGAACTAAATGTGGAAGCTCGAGATCCTATAAAGTTACATGTATCGGTCATACCCAAGGTCTAAAAGATTGATGATATCGGAAATATCGGTAGTCCAAAAACACGGAAATTTCGATGGAAATATCGGGATATTATCGATATCGATAAAAATTGAATAAAAACCACGAAAATTGTAAGAAAAACTTGGAAATTTTTATTGAAACTTTGCAGGATGTTTATTTAGTCAATTATCTATTAGTTTATCACAAAAAATTGGAAGGAAATGCATTGCATGATAGATTTTACTGATTTAAGTTGATTATATAGCGAGCTGACAAACATTGTGAGTGTAGAAAATATGTAGTAATTAATGAAAGAAGTTTAAACACACCATAATCATTTATATATAATGAATTATTACAATATTTTACACTTTATACATTGCATGGTAAGATACATGAGTGACTTAGCAAGGTCTAAAATATCGATGATATCGGAAATATCGGTAGTCCAAAAACACGGAAATTTCGATGGAAATATCGGGATATTATGGATATTTTAGACCATGGTCATACCTTGGAGAATTTCAAAAGTGAAACAGCTGAAAAGTGAGCATCCTCCACTATATAAAGAGAACCAAAGTAAAAGCTTTTCCTTACCAACGACCCCCTTCTCCATATATATGCATACCAGACTTCCATCTTCTTAGGAATCACACAGCCTTTACTAAATACTTTTGCTTCCTTCTTTGGAAGTGATAGTACAACAAGTTCAATTTCTTAGTGAAAATGGAAGAAAGCAAGGGAGCAAGGTCAAGCAAAGTTATTGAAGATGAGGAGAAATGGGTTTATGATTCTTCTCTGGATCATAAAGGAAACGTTCCTCTCCGAGCTTCAACTGGTGTTTGGAAAGCCTCTCTCTTTATTGTTGGTAAGAAATAATTAATATTTATGCCTAACTACTAGATAAATCCATATTACGTAAGTTGCTCTTAATTGCCAAAAAAAATCTATAATTTCATGCTACTTTTCTTGAGCAATTATATTTCATGCTACTTATGGCATATGCTCTGCAAGATGTTTCTTTTTTTAGCTTGATTATTTTTGTCTAGTTTTAGCTATTGAAGATCATGATAAACAGTTCACGTACAATAGAAATTGAAATACATATATCTTCACTGTAGGAATAGATAACTTTGTGGGACGAAATTATTGTCCACAAAACAAATAGTATATTCTTTTATGATGCTCTGCAGTCTTGTATTGTATTACTTTCTTCAAGTAGAGCCACGGAAGGTGGATTGGATATATATAATATGTATGTAGGCCATGAATATATACATGCAAGTTCTGTCATATGAGCTAAGAGTGCATGTGGGAGCTGGGGCCTCAGCGGCACTTACTCTGTGTGTGTATAGGGTTTAGGGCTCATGGCCGCTCTAATTGATTAACACAAGTAATTAACAAAGTGCTGAAAAGGGTCACTAAGCTATGAATTAGTGCTATTGTGCTACCAAATATTTTGGAAAATTCAGTTAATTTCAGCTACAAATACTATCTAAATTCACTCATCTATAATCACTCACTTGTATTTAATTCATAATCTAATGACATAACATATCAAATTAGAAGAAACTTTATATACATAGGGGTCTATTTTTTATGCTCAAAATCATTATGGTATATCTTAATAATTGTAAAATCATATACTGGCTCCCTAACTGCCATTTTAGGTTAACAGGAGAAAGCAATATATATATTAGATGGCAAGAGTATATATATAGGCACTTTGTAATAATACAATGGTAGATATGTAGAGAAAGTCGAGATACAATGGCAAGAGCAATATATTCTATCATTAGTACGAGATACCATGGTAGTGGAAAACTCATGCCCCTCAATAACAGAAGACATATATATAAATATAATATGTATCACGTAAAGAAACACAAAAAGTTAAGCATGTACATATATAGGTCAACAGAAATAGCTTTGCCGTTATGTTTTTTTTATACATGCATGGTAGTCTTGGTATAGCTTTGAATTAATGAAAGGTTGGGTGTTATCCACACATTCTTTTTTATTTCTCACACACACCTCTTAATTTTCGGGTGTCGAAGTTAATGAATTGAAGAAGACTAAATAACATAAATTAAGAAGAGATGTGTGGATAATACCCTCCTTAATGAAATTTAGAGGAGAAAGTAAACGACAAAGTTTTGGAATGGCCATACCTATAGCGGTTCGAGATTCCAAAGCCACAAATCTATCTTTAATTTTCTTACTTTTTGAATGGCCATTTTATCAATTATATTCTATTTCTGTAACTTTATAATATACGGCTTTAACCATCACAATGCAATATGATGGGGACAATACTGTACTACTACAGATAAAAAGGCACAAAATTATACGTTTCATTTTTCGTTCTTTGGTTCAAATTCTTCAGCAGAATTTTATTCTAATAATTAACAATTAGTGACTTCTCCAATTTTAACTGTATGTGATCATCCTTCGTGTGTGTAGCAATTGAGTTCAGTGAGAGGTTGAGCTACTTTGGAATAGCAACTAGCTTAATTATTTACCTCACCAGAGTAATGCATGACGACCTCAAGACCGCAGCAAAAAGTGTCAATCACTGGTCTGGTGTCACCACACTGATTCCACTGTTTGGAGGCTTCGTGGCTGATGCTTACTTGGGGCGCTTCAAAACAGTTCTTTTTTCATCCATCATTTACCTCATGGTAGTTAATCTCATTTACCTTTGAACAAACTAATTGGTTATTATTGTTAAAGCGTCTCCTATATCAGAAACCTGACAAAGTTAAATCACAATTATATTAAATGATTTCACTACTAATTACATTGAGGTATTTTGTATAAAACGTCACACCTATTGTAGACCTTCTCTACAAATTTAACAATTATTAGTTTATTCAGAAAATGACTCGTCTGTTTTTATTTTAGGGTTTGATTCTTCTATGCATGTCCTGGTTCGTACCAAGCTTTAGGCCTTGTAATACCAAAACATGCCACGAACCCAGAAAAATCCATGAAGTGGTGTTCTTCCTTGCAATCTACTTGGTTTCTTTAGGGACTGGGGGTCATAAGCCTGCCCTGGAGAGCTTTGGAGCTGACCAATTCGATGACGATCACAATGAAGAAAGAAAACAGAAGATGTCCTTTTTCAATTGGTGGAGTTTTGGGCTTTGTTGTGGGCTTTTACTTGGGGTAACTGTGGTTGTGTATGTGCAAGACCATGTGAGTTGGGGTGTTGCTGATGTTGTTGTCACTGCAGTCATGGCTGTATCACTTGCTATCTTCATAATTGGAAGGCGGAATTACCGTTATCGAAAACCGACTGGGAGCCCATTAACACCAATGTTGCAAGTTCTTGTAGCTGCCATTGCTAAGAGAAATCAGCCTCACCCTTCTGACCCTGCTCAATTGTATGAAACCCCCAAATCAGAAAAGGTCCATGGGAGGATTCTGTGCCACACGAAGAAGCTCAGGTAACCAAATTGATATCCTTTCTTTACATAACACAATATGTTCCTGTATATATACGATGAGAGTAATGTTCGCAAGCGATATTTCTAATATGTTAATTATGTTAACAAAATGTGTTGTCGAAGTGTCAATCTAGACATGTTATGTTATTAGACTATTAATTTGACATTTTACATTATTAAACTGTTAATTTTGTACAATTTAGTCACTAAGAAACATGTTGTATAAACAAGAATTTCTTGGCATCATGTGTTTCAGATTTCTTGACAAGGCGGCGATCATAAGCGCACAAAACTTGGCTGAGAATCCAAGCCCTTGGAGACTAGCAACTGTGACCAAGGTGGAGGAGATGAAGCTTGTTCTCAACTTGATCCCAATTTGGCTAGTGACTCTACCATTTGGAGTGTGTGTGGCACAAGCCTCCACATTCTTCATCAAACAAGGTGCCACCATGAACAGAGAGGTTGCAAATGGTTTCGAGGTCCCCCCTGCCTCAATCTTCGCACTCGCAGCCATTGGAATGATCGCCTCCGTCACAGTATACGAAAAACTCCTCGTCCCGATTCTGAGAAGGACAACCGGAAACGAAAGAGGAATCAACATCCTCCAAAGGATTGGAATCGGAATGATTTTCAACATCGCTACGATGGTAGCAGCTGCCCTGGTGGAGAAGAAACGACTAGGGTTTGTCAAAAGTGACCCAATAAAGGGTTCGCATTCCATGAGCGTGTTGTGGTTGGCACCACAATTTCTGATCGTTGGGTTTGGAGATGGGTTTACTCTTGTGGGGCTGCAGGAGTATTTTTACGACCAAGTCCCGGACTCCATGAGAAGCTTAGGCATTGCTTTTTACCTCAGTGTGATCGGAGCTGGGAACTTCGTTAGCAGCTTTGTGATCACAGCCGTTGATCACATCACGGACAATGGAGGGAAGAGTTGGTTCGGTAAGGATTTGAACAGCAGTCGGTTGGACAGGTTTTATTGGCTCCTGGCTTGTGTGGCAGCAGCAAATCTGTGTGTTTATGTTTTCGTGGCTCGGCGTTATTCTTACAAGAATGTGCAGAAGGTAGCTGTGGCTGATTGCTTTGGAGATGAACTGGAAAATGGAGGCCCGATCCCATGAAACATAATATATATTTATATATAAATATATACAAATATATTAGTTTAATATCAAAATATTGATTGAACCATGGTATAGTAAGTCTAAAAATAATTTACTTGTTATGTTTGAAATACTATTGTGAATTCGTGCTTGAATTAATTTGTAAACGCGTGGTTTTAAGTATTTAAAAAAATATTGAGACGTACAAATTTTTGGTGCCGTCCAATCGCCAATATAAACTCACATGCAATCGGTGTATATTATCGATTTCTTTATTTTTTTACATGACTTGATGAGCTACTTGATAGTTAAGAGAGAGAGAATAATGGCACATGCATTTCTCTCGCATTTTGTACTCATCTCGTACGAACAGTTCATGCATATATTATAGTTAAGTATTAGACTCAACGTAAATATACATATTGTGTTTGTATTCATGTGGATCTCTGAGACTTCCTCTGATCCAATTCGAAATGACAACTACTAAAACAGAGATTAGTAGTAGGTGAATGAGATAGGAGAGTTGGGTTCTAAAATATTTACTTACATTGTGTAATGAAAGTTTGCATAGTAGCATTCTTAGCACTAATCTTTGTCTTAATTATTAACATTAATAATTCATAAAAGCGTCCTACCAAAGGTGATTATAATGTGTCACCGGAAAGACATAAAAGGGTGTCCCCAACTATTCTATACCACTAGACAAATTTGATGCTCTTTTTATGGGTCTTTTTCAAGGAAGTTTTAACGAAAAGCCCACGGTACTGTTCACTTTAACGAAAAACCATATTTTTACACTAAAAAGTCAAACCTGGTACTATTCACTTTACCCTTTATTTTGTCCTTATCGTTAAAACTCAAAGTTTTCAAGCCTTTTTCATTAGTTTTTCTCTTTTTCAATCGTACAACTTACAAGCACAATTAAGAACCAGTCTCTCCTTTCTCTTTGCCACAAGCGGACTCACAAACACTATATGAATAAGAGATACCGTTTTCCATTGCTTTATTCCTTTGCCGATGAATGGATTTGATTTCACAAACCTTCCCCCTTTTACTTTGAAATCTATTGTCTACCATCGGGCCTCAGATTCCTAAGTTAAAAAGTAATAGAGAGCAAAATAGAACTTGAGAGAATTCTGAATAATAAATTACGATTATCGTTTTTTCTGTTTGACCTAATTAGTTATGTCTTCACAATCACATATTCAAAACTAAGAAAATCTATTTATCTAAAGTTGATCAAATCCTACACATGACCAATTATGTCACAAGAATGACTGAATGACATAGCTATATGTTATCTATTGAAAACAGTTTGGTTGGATATGTCATGCATTGAAAAAAATAATTACTAGGATATGTTATCTATTAAAAAAGAGTTTGGTAGGAAAATTAGATTATGTTATGTACCGATATGATTATATGTTTCAGTTGTGGTTATATATTTGTATGATCTATCATTTTTTTGTTCCGGCCACTTATTTTTTGAAGTCATTGTATAATAGTATATTGTTGTGAATAATTACCGAAAAGACAATCTATATGACTGCAAAATACATTAGAGAGCCTGACAACTCAAAAGTCCCCTTTTAGTGATTCACTAGCAATAGTGCCAGCACGATGTTGCGGATTTTAAAATTGTATAAAACATGCAGAAAATTCTAAATACACACGATATGCAATACTATATACATACATATAGAAATCTATTTACAACGATATGGATTGGCAATTCTATTGCCATTGTTCTAATATTCACATCTTTTACAAATTGAACTCCTAACTGTCCTTAATCATAGGAATTTTTTTGTATATAGTATTATTTACATACAAAATATAATATTTGATGTGTATTTACATACTTTTTACACACAAAAGATTGGGTAGATAGTCCCTATTGACATCCTCATGAAATATGCGGATAATCAGCTTATTTTACCCAATCATAACCAAACTGTGTGGTTGCAGCTGACTTTAAGTTGTTAATGGAACAAAGTACCTGAAGTCGAAGATAAACCTGGTGAATGTAGAAATCTTCAAGCCCTAAACAAATTGGCCTTGCTTTTTGCAACAAAACAATCTTTTTATTACAGAAAATTACAGGAAAAACTTTTAAAAGTGGAAATAAAATTAAGTCAAATGATTAGGGAACCAGAAGTTTACTGGACCATATACAAAAATCAAATTTAAATTAAAAAAAATCTCAAATACACAGAGCATGACAATTTTATACATACAAAAGCGAAACAAAATCATCAGAGCAAATAATAACATGAAATTGAAAACTCATTAACAATTTATTAAGCATATATAGGTACACCCAACAGATAATCTTATTTAATCACACATTTTAATTTATCAAACTGATTATTTAATACTGTCATGCACGACAATATTTTACCATAATGAACTCTGACAATACCCTCTCATCCCAGTCGCATTTTTTGTTAAAATTTTGTTTGCTTTACTTCCATCCATAAGTTTAATATCATTTCACTGTTTTTCAAATCTTGACGAAACTATGAAGACACAAACAACAGCACTCAACTCCTTTTTAAACCCTGTAATCAGTTACACAAATAAGAATGTAGCCTTTTTATTAAAGCATGTAATTCTCCTCTTCCTATATTCTTCCCCTTTCTCTAACCAAATAAAAATTTCCAAAACTATATACGAATTTTTTTTATAAAAAACGATACATAATTAAAGCAAACAAAGACAAAAAACGAAAACTCTTTTGTGAGATTGTATTACTTTGTTAGCAACCAGCAGCAAAATGTTTCATCTTCTCACCAATTAATAAGTCAGTAAACAAATGACTAAACTTTCTTAATCACAAAAGGCTAAAAGCAAAAAATAAAAATCACTCACCTTAATTATAAAGCACTTTGAACAATCGCATCATCTCATTGTTTAGAAACTGAAAATCTGTAAAGTGTTAACATTTAAACATATATCAAAAATGGCATCATCACTTGGATTAATTCTTTAAGAAAATTGATGACAACTATAACATAAACATCCAAACACCAAATTAAATGCAGAAACATGACAACCCATAACATAAACTGAATTCCAGATGATTTGAAAAGAATATTACAGCAAAAGAACTCCAAACATAGAAAATTCCAAACCAATTGAAAAAAAAAATAACCAAAGCCAAAACAGACCAACTCAGGGTCATTGACACCGTTATTTCAAGAAAGCTTCCCAATACTGATGAAGCGACACTTCTCCCTTGCCTTGGAGCAGTCTTGTACTTTCAGGCTTCAACCAATAACTGAGTTTGGAAATATACAACATAGATAATAATTTTCCTGAATTAAACTCAAATTATATATATATATATATATGAATTTTTTTTAAATCATGTATAATCCAAATTCCAGTCCCAAAAACAAACCATAATTTTAAAAACTACAAAAATGCAAAACCCGAATCAAATCTTCAAGTCATTTCAGATTTTATCAATAACTCACCAACCCAATACACACAAAAGAGTAAATTACCTGAGATCGCGATTGCTCAAGTAGTTTCTAACGACATGCAGATTGTGCCACAGTGCAAACGCATTAGGAGACGGAGACGGAGACGGAGAGAGAAGTGGGTTCGACTATTTGAGGATTAATGACGAACATGTGGTGAGCGCTCTAACGTCGGCAGATTGGGAGGCATGGAGGTGCCTCATGCCTTTAAGTTTCAAGGTTTTTATTATGGAATCGAAGCAAAACCCAGATCAGATTCTAAGTGGGTTTATCAAAAATAATAATTTATTCGAATAATTAATACTAAAAATAAATCAGAAATTAACACTGAAAATAAATTAAGAATCCAAAAAAATTGAAATTTTCATACCTCTAAGTTTCTGGGTTTTACTGTGGAATCCAATTGAGAACCACCTAAAAAACAAAATCACGTATGCTGAAAAAATGCAAAAATCACCCGAACATGTTAGACTACGCAAGCAAAAAAAGGATTTCAATCGAATTGAAAAAGGCAGAAATCTGTAGCCCCTCCACCGTTCACGAATCGAGCAATTTTACGAAAGAAAAACGAAGGTGAATAATCGGACGGAGAAAGTTGCAAAGGGTGGACACCAAGAACAACACCGGCGTGGAAGAGAAAAAACGTTCGACAATAAGCTGAGGACGGAGAGAAAGAAGCGAACGAAAAGAAAAAGGATCAGTGATGATAGACGCGTGGCCACCGAGCAAAAAGTGGAAAACCCGGACAACCAAGAACAATTTTGGGGCATTCTGGGGAGTTCACTGTTAATGAACAATGTTAGGGAACTGAGTTTTAGTATATATAACTAGAAAGTAAAGCCCGCGCGATGCTGCGGGTTTAAAAATTGTAAAAAAAATGTTTAGAAGATGTAAACACTGTGTTATAGAAGAATGTGAAAAGTTGTTTAAAGGAGGTATCCTAGGCAAGGGGAAAAAAAGGATTGAAATACATGAAACAAAATTGTATCACAATAAAATTATATTATGAACAAAATAAGGATAGATTGTGCTTACCTAGTGTTTTTCTGTGGAAAAAGAAGTCTGGTTTTGCATGAGTTGTAAATGACCTTTTTCTGGCAATCTTATAGGATGTCATCAAATTTTTGCACATTAGATAAGAGTTTCATTAAACATATGAAAAAATATTGTTTAGTATGGTGTAAACACAAAATTACACGTGTGTCTCAGTTGGGATAGCAAAAGCTTTACGAATGAGATTGCAATTGAGGGTTAAACCCCTCAGTTGTCATATGTGTTCACAGAATGTAGACTGATTGGTATGTTTAAGTACGTGTATTACCCTGATTCTATCTTAGTTATTAATCATTATCAGACTAAAATCTCTACTCAAGCTTGTAAAGAAGCTCGAGTTTAAATTGATTTTCCTACTTTGAACAAAACTATACCCAGATGCCTCAAATAATGGGAATCATACAAAAACCAAGCATAGCTAGTAGTACATGAAATCGTGGATTTGCTAATTATATAAAAAAATATGAGGAAAATTTTTAGATACGAAAAAACACAAATAAAGTTTGAAAAATCACTCATTCAATGTCCCAAGATAAAAGATCCGTATTTCCAGCAACACTTCCAATCCTAGCTAGCCATCTTCCATGCTGATGACGTATGCTACACAGAGAAAAAACAAAACAAAGAGATTTTAGAGATTTTAATTTGATATATATATATATATATATATATATATATATATATATTATTTCTCATTGATATTTGATCTAAATTATTACATAAAATTATGAATAGCTAATAAGACATTGTAATTCTTCTGTACATTGAAGCCCCTCTTGAGAATCCACTAGTTTTCCTGAAAAGACAGCATTATGTTAGTAATTGATTAGCGTTTAAACTTGATTAGCGTTTAAACGCATTTGTATATATAACTCTACGGAATGCATGATTAATAACATGAACTAAGTAAAGATCTACCTTAGTAAATGAGCAAGAACAGGAGTAATGATTTGTAGACTTCTCTTATTTCTTAAGGTAAGATCAATAATCAGCACCTTAAGACCTTGGGTTGTACGGTGGAAATGTTGGTGCTTCTTTTGGCTTTATATTTCTTGCACTTATGAATAACTTGTTCTTGTTTGTTTTTCCATGTATCTGCAGTTCTTCCCTACGGCTGTGGAGGCCATGAATTACTATAACCATAAAAGGTGTATAGATGGAAAAGCTTTGGTTCTCTCAAGTCAGATTGTGAGTCAGTTAGAGTCTGTTTGGTACTCTACTTGAATCCAACTTTTTTAACTCAAAAACAATTTTCAAGTTTTAGACCTTAAAAACTTGTTTGATATAATTATTTTCAAAAACTGAATTCAAAACTAACTCAAAAATAAAGTATATTCTCTAAAAACACAAAAAATAAGTTTTTAGAGTTTTTAAATTTAAACTCACTCCGTTCTTTTATCTCCCTCCTCCCCTCTCACTCCAAATCTCTCTTTTCTTCCTCTTCTCTCCTCTTCTTTTTTATTTATTTATTTTTTTACCTTTTTCGTCTCTCTTTCAATCCGCTCTCTTCATTTTCTCAGTTCTTTTTCTCACTCATCTTCCTCTCTATCTCCTCCGATCCTTACTTCTTTCTCTTTCCTCCAATCATCTCTTATTTTCTTTCCTCCTCTCTCCTCTTTCTCTCTCGACCCCCTCTTTTTGGATTTCTTTGTGTAGTTTAAGTTGTAAGATTTAAAAATTTAAATCGCATACCAAACAAGTTTTTGAGTCTCAAAGAAAATTGTTTTCAAGAAAAATTTTTAAGAAATGTTTTGAGAAATTATAAAAAATTTCAAATAAGATACCAAACAAGCCCCTTAAATTTTTGGATTTCCCGTTTAAGTTTGATGTTCCTTATCCATCAACATCATTGTGATTAACAATTTTTTCTATGATTTTCCCAGAGATACCTCAAATACTTTGAGCATATCTTAAAACACTTCATGTTACAATCTATAGAAATTAAAAATAAAAACTAACATAAAACTCAGCCAAAATATACCCAAACTGAATACGATTTGTTTCAGTCACTGCAATACACAGATCATCCAAATTTGGGTGAAAATCTGCCAACAAAATTGATCCCAATTGTAATAATAGTCAGACAACCAAAAAACAAATTGATGGGCAAGACAACCAAAAATGAAATCAAACTGCAAAGCAAAACTCAAAAATTTAGAAATCACTAACCTTAATACGTACCAATCCTCTCAAAAGAGAGGCTTGAAACAAAATCGTGAAAAAGACGAAATCAATCAAACGTACGGATTGCAGCCAAAAACAGAGAAGAACAGCCACCAATGATCAAATACCAAAAATCCATAAATTAAAAACAATTAAAATATTGGTTTTATTAATCGGGTAATGAATCAGTAAAAATACCACGAATGGTGCTGAGAACTAAATCAAACAATAGTAAACTTCAACCCTATTTTATTTTTATTTTTTTAATTCGAAAAAAGGAAAAGGGTAATGATTTTTCTTCACAAACCTATCTAACCCAATGAAGGGCACTCCTATCAAGTCCTTCAGTGAACATATATCTTCTAAGTTCTTCATTTACCTGCATAGAAAGTCAAAAATTAAAAACCCACAAAAAAAAAAATTTAATTTCTTTCTCCAGAGATTCTGACAAAGAAACCTCTTTACCTGCATAGAAAGTCAAAAACTAAAAACCCACAAACCAAAAACTTAAAAAAAAAAAAAAAAAAAAAAAAAATTTCTTTCTCCAGAGATTCTGACAAAGAAACCTGAAGAGATCTCTGATGGGTTTCCAAGGGAGAGGTTGAAATGGAGGAGATGTTGTCCAACGGATGGGGAGGAGGAAGGAAGGAAGAACAGCGCATCGTTTCTATTTTTCCAAAAAAATATATGCACAAATTTTGACTGGTTCGTCGTTCTTAGCAAGAAAATGAGAAAGAGATAGAGAGAGAGAGAGAGAGAACTCAAGATCAGAAAGCCAGAAAATGTGAAGATTGAGAGGAAGAAAAACGTTTGTTAGACAGAGATCGAAAAGGATGGAAGGCTCAAGAAGACCCGACATCTTATGGAAGTAAAGGATGGGTCAATGGTGAACGCGTGAATGGAAAGGGCAGAAGAGTCACTCGACTGTACAAATGTGGAAACAGCAAGAGAAACAGAACAAAAACCAAGGGGCAAAATGGTCAGCACACTGGTCATCCACAGTACCATCCCGGTTGAGTTTTAGTATATACTAGAAAAAATGCCCGCGCTCCGCCGCGGGTTTTTAAGTCGTAACCCACAATTTAACATACCCATTTCTAAATTATTCAGAAATCAATAAGAGAAAACTTCAAGTAGAAGAAAAATGAGTTCTCAATCAGAGAGAACTTCAATTTCATGCAAGTATTTTTGTTCTAATTTCAGGGCTTAACAATGCAAGATTGGAATTTGCATTTAGTTCAAAGAAGTAAGATAAACTGATAAGCAAAATGAACTAAAAAAAAAAAAAATCTATTCCAATTTGATTATCCGTTCAGGTTCAAAAAGACAAAACAAAGAATATTTTTAAGCATCCAAACATCAGTTAAAACCAAACAACTAAAAGCAATAACACTAAAGCATTTCATTGAAGACATAGATAACATATTTGGTTCTTTGTACCTAAAATGGAAAACATTTGCTTTCCTGCATTTCATTGAAGACATCGATAACATATTTGGTTCTTTGTACCTAAAATGGAAAACATTTGCTTTCCTATATGCTCTGAAGTTTGCATAAGTGCTGGAAATTTACAATATATAAAGAGACAATCTCAAGAATAAAACACATTTGAAGGAAAAGTAATAAGAAAAGAAAATAGTGAATTTTTACCTATGATCCATGTGAGGAGTAGAATTTCCAGTCATAATTGACAACCCAAGAGCTCTGTAAATCAAATATATAGGAAAAGATCAATAAAAAGTGAATTACAGTTTCTCAAATCAAAAAGTAACATTTATTTGAAAAGATTCAAACTCATTTTGGATATAGATAAACAATGGCATGTTAAAAACCAAAATGATAAGGCGTTCAACATTCAACATTCACGTAAGAAAAAATGATATACATGTTATCCATCAATGTGTTGGTAACAAATTCCCAAATTGCTCTATCTACCAAACATTTGCAGATCTATAGTTACACATGTTCACTTTTATGATATTCAACCCAATACCCACATTATTGGCAAAACGACATTGTATAGATATTTTGAGCACCCGAGCCAATGACAATAACATTGAAGAGCACCCGAGCCAACGACAATAACATTGAAGGCAACTACAAAAATTGTACATTATATAAAGAGGCAATCTCAAAATCAAAATTGTCAAAATCAATATTTTATGGCTACATTTTTTCATCAGTCAATCAATACACACAGAACACAGAATCACATACTCGACAAAAATTCAAACCCATAAATCCAAAATTAACAATGTTATTTCTTACCCCCCCAAAAACAATCCAAATCTTAGTGGTTACATTCATTAGTCAAGCACTCAACCACTCAGGCACATCGACTACAACTTGGGAATGTTATGCAAATCTTAGGCAGCTTGAATCATTAAATTTGAGTTGGAAGAAGCTCTGTTACCTGCTCTGCTAGTTGAGGAGTGTCACCAAATTCGGCACTATCATCAGCATCGACAAATTTCACACACTCCCGCTTCCAAAACATTTCACAAAATCAAAAACCAAATGAGATTATGTAGCAGAAAAGATTGATGGAAAAATAGATTAAGAAAAGCAATTAATATTATATAAAGAGGATGAATGATGTTGTCCAATAAATAAGACAGCTATATATATTTCTCGACCAAGAGAAAACATCAATTTAATAGAGGCATTAATCCTAAGTTTTCCATTCATTGTTGTTGGTCTAAACTTGATGACATATTGTAAAGTCCTCTTACATACAGATTAATGAAATATTAATTTATTTCCATGAGTTATTTGATTTTGCAAATCCATAATAATTGAAGAATACTGAAAATTACTAAACCCCATTACAACATCCCATTAGTGAAAAATCAAACACAAAGGTAAATTGCTATCTTTCTACGCATCCAAAGATAGCATACCCAAAATACCAAACTCAACTCCAATATAATAAAAAATTAAAAAACAAATTAGCCAAATTGGAATAGTTAGATCAAATAAAGATTTAAGTCAACCAATTACACAAAATAATTCTTGCAAAGTAGGCTCCTAAGAAAATATACCACTATGGTGGTGGAGGAGGCCCAAGCTCAAACAATGGAGGACAGCAGCATTTAAATATACCGCAACAGCACGGAATCCAAGAACTGCATAATCAAAACCAAAATTTCAAAATTTATATTTAAATTTAAATTTGAAAAAAAAAAATGCAGTAGAAATGTATAATGAGAAATTCTCCAATGTGGATAAATTAATCTTGCAGGATGCGATCAGTTGTATTGGGCTGGCAACCGGCTTATGCTCAAATCCCACTAAATTTATCATACACCCTTCCAACTACAATTCAAAGGAAGAAGTTCCAAGTCCATGCATAATGTTTGCTCAACTAAAATAAATTGCTTTTCATGATTAAAATAGCCAACCAACCAACACTCATTTGATAAGATCGAACAAACCTGAGTTGTGTGACCAGAGGATTTACTGCACTTGAGTTTCCACGTGCAGCTGCAAGAGCTATGAGCTTACGTTGACCGTCAGCCACTTCTCCGCTTAACGTTTGAGTCACCGATGGTGCAGAATTAGTAGCTTCCTGCAAAGAAGTGAAATAAGAAACCTTAATTTGTTAAAATGTGAGTAATTACAGTTTTCTCAATTGATTAAAACATCATCCGATGGTGTTTTCTAGGCTTTTTTTTTCCTTCCTTTCGCAGACCATTATTTCATTAGCCATCTGCAGAATTACAATTGATAGAATCGGTGTTGTTTGAAATAATCATAACACTTCACAACACAATGGCAGCAATTTATACAAATTCTAACAACAAAATGTCAAAAACAATGAGAACAATTACCAGAAATTTCAAATCTTTTGGGGGTTCAGAGTAATTACCAGAGAGACGAAAGCTAAAATAAACATTAGTCCAATTTTTCCAAAATAAGAACAGCTCCAATCTGAGAAATATAGTGCAATTTCTGAAGGAAAAAAAGCGAGAAATCCCTATGAACCCTAATTTATAAACCCTAAACAAACGCAAAAGGAGAGAGGAGACTCAAATAAAGGGAAAATCGAGAAATTCAACATACCATAATCGGAGCGATGACGCTTTCGGACGGCCTAATTCATCGAAACCGGAGGCTGTTGTCGACCGTCACTGTACCTCTATTTCGCCTCCGCCATGTTTGTGTGTTTCATGTCGAGAGATATGGGGAGCGGAGAGAGAGGAAAAGCAGAGGAAGATGAAAGATTGGGGGTTTTCCAGTAGACAAGGACAGAAAGAGAAAGAGTGAGAGATGAGAGGAGAGCGCACGCGCCTAACCCATCGCAATCCATTCTAAACCATACGGACAAAATTACCCTCTCAACTTTTGAGAATTACCCTCCCAACCCAGCCCCATTTGGCTGGCATTGTTGTAAATAGAATGAAATTGAGTGGCAAAGATTTGACTGTAGCTAAGCTACAGTCAAATCCCTCCTTAATTTTAGAATAGACTAGATATTAGGCCCGTGCGTTGCTACGGGAACCAGCTGTTTCAGACGTAATCTGATGGATAAAACACATTTAAGTTGAATAAATTCAAGGCAATTATGAACAAACAGAGGAATACATAAGTGAATGAGGCCGGTAAGATAAGTAGTTTTGCCTTTATATATATTTAAGTGAGTTGGCACATAAACATATCGTAGAATGAGTGGGAAGAAAATGCATGTGTTTGATTAGAAAGAGATGGTTCCAAATTTAAAACATACGGTGTCGAGGACTTGTTCAAGTAACTAATTTTAGAACCACAACTGCTCAAAAGCAGAAAAATTAATGAGCAATCCAAAAATTAGCCAAAACTGCTTCAGCCATATGCATCATAAAACACAATCTAAGCTATCTAAACAGACTATCTAGAATTATTATCTGATACACTCTTGCAAATATGCCTCTATAACAAACACAAAACATTGAATTCCATTACCTTGTTATCGACCTCTTTCTCGATCAGAATTGCCAGAGCCAACCAGGACCATGTCGCCTTTGCGGACCTGTGGCCGGAGCTGAAGAGGAGACTCAGAATTATAATATATCATACTGACAGATTCTCAGACACATTTCATCGAACACTTAATGTGCCACTTTCTCGTAAGTTTTCTTGTAAGATTAATTGAAGAACAGTAAGTTTTTGAATAAAATTAACTTATAGATGAGTAATGTAATTTAACAGAAAAGAAGAAACAAAAAAACCCAGAAATCTTTAATTGAAGAACAATACTTGGTATTTGAAAAAAATTAACTTCCAAATGAGTAATTTAACAGAGAAGAAGCAAAAAGAAACCCATAAATCTTGAAAAAAATTGTCTATAAGAAATGAAATTGAGCTCAAAAACTGGAAATCTCGCTTCAAGTAAGCAACTTCTCAGATGTTAACAGCTTAAATATGCATGATAACAAAAAGAAGCATCATTTCTTCACTAATTGGACACTAACAGAAAAACCCTAATTCATATTATTCAGATTACAAATACACGGGACCAAATAGCTAAGAAAGCTGGAAAATTTGACCCCAATCAAACACAAAATTGTTCTGGTTATACATGCGATACCCACCTAACATAGCAACCAATTCCAAATAAAAACACCAAATTTCGTCCCGAAAACAGGACATTTAATGCAGAAAGCTCAGAACTTTGCCTCCCAAAACTAACATCCGAGAGAGCACTGCACTTCTTATATTTAAAAGCATGAATGGTGAACTAAATAAAAGAATAAGAATCTGCAATGAACTAAATAAAAACACATTTTTTACAAACATTATTTGCACAAAAAAAAAAACTGTATTGAGAAACTCACCATCCCACTTCTCACGAATGATGTATGCTGATCAACCAATCGCAAAAAAAAGAAATCCAATTCAAAAAAAAAAAAAACCTTGAATATAGCAACCCTACCCCCCCCCCCCCCCCCCCCCCCCCCGCCCTCTCTCTCTCTCTCTCTTAATATGTAAGGAAGTTGTAATCCAATCACGTTAAATTGACCCCTTTAAACGCCACAATTTATCTAATAAAAAGAGTAATTGAAAGGAAAAAAAAAATCCTAGAACGGAAAGTAGTGATAGAAAGCTCCCTCTACTGTAATTATTTGCCCAAACTCCGTGAATTAATCGGAAACAAAAGAAAACTAAGAACTTGATTAGTTGAGTGATTAAGAAAACATGGACTTGGTTAACTTGATATATGAAAGTTGAATTCATTGACAGATGCTTCACATACATCACCGCATTCAAATATTAGATATTCTTTCCCAGCCATAACATCCACTGTTTATTTCCAGAAAAATGATACACTATCTAGATAACAGCACCTGGTAATAAATTGATACTCAAAAAATCCCACAAAACCATTCACAAATACATATTTCACTATAAAGCATGAAAAGAGAAAGATTAGGGGCTCAAATGTACCTTTTGGGTGAAGTACAGCGAATTTGAATGATGGCGCTACGTAAGAGGGCCTCGGAAAGGAAGGATGCCGAGGCTAGTGGGAAGCTCCACCTATTCCGCCATATTTGCAATTTGTAATGAGAGGAAAGAAGAAGAAACAAAAAGGAGAGTCAGAGGAGGAGGTAAAGAACATAGGCATTACCATATAAGTGCCTAACCCAAAAACAAAAAAACTTAACACATAATTATGGATGTCGTTGTAGACCATTTTAAATGAAACGAATAAATATTGGGAAGTACTGATTGTCAAACTAACCTGACGAACTTCTTTTGCAGAAAATTTATGACTACAACTTATTTTCTAGAATCTCCAAACAGAAAGTTAACCTCAGAACATTTGAATAACCCAAAGAACTTCCTCATGCACCACCAAGTTCCCAAAAGCAGTCCCTTGACAATGATTCAAAGTGAAATAAAGAGAATTCAACATAGAAACTTCTATAATTTCACATGTTTCCTAAAATTACTCGGCCACATGTTCATAAAAGGGGAAACTTTTTCTGAAGTCCAAGAGTAATATCAAAGTGCTATTTGCCCCAATTCAAGAAGCAGAAATTGCACTTATACTAAATATCCATACAAAAATATCTTCATTTGAGCAAAATCCCCCTAAATTTAGCATCCACTGTTTTCATACATTCATAAATTCATTGCTAACAACAAAATATAAATAAAAAATAAGGCCAAAAATGGACCAACAGGACCTCTTGCATTCAAAATTTTGAACCAAAAGTCAAATAATTTCAACAAAAAATTGATATTTTGGATTTCCAATTTCATATCCTTTCAAGAAAAGATCAAAAAACTAAATGTTTAACATTCCCAAAAACTGAAAATCCAATCTTTGGGAGAAATCCATGAGAGCATACTTGTATCAGTCAAAATATATTCTTACCTCAACAAATTGGATTAACTAACAGAGCTAATTATTATGTAATTACACATCTAGAGCTATCAGCTATAGCGAATCTTTTATCTTCAACCTTAAATATTACTCCCTTAATTAGTGCTTCTTTTCAGATCACAACATTGGATACGATTAATTAGGTGCTACATCGATGGTGATTTGTGAGGACCACTATGCTAATAAACTCTACAATACAATTTGAAGATCTAATTGCAACAACTCAAAACCCTAGCAAAACGATCAATCGAATCAAGAAAGAGACCTCAAGTGCGGGGATCATTTTTCCTTGAATATGAATCCACATCATGTACCCAACTACGATATAAATCCCCATAAATCCATTTCTGGAAAGTACTAAAACACCCAAAACAAATATATGTGTGCATGTATATATATATCAGTGTGAATATGAGGCATTGGATGAGGAAGTCTAAATAGACCAGTGGGGGAGAGTGGTGAGGATGAGCTTCATACCGACGCCATGTTCTTGGGCTGCTTTCAGAACCTTCTCAGATTCAAT
The DNA here is from genome assembly GCA_036320875.1 of Cotoneaster glaucophyllus. Classification (NCBI taxonomy): domain Eukaryota; kingdom Viridiplantae; phylum Streptophyta; class Magnoliopsida; order Rosales; family Rosaceae; genus Cotoneaster; species Cotoneaster glaucophyllus. The sequence continues at coordinate 8,485,480 of CM070067.1, forward strand.
TGGATCCACAACCGCTGCTTTTTTTATACTCTCGCCAATAATTCTAATCACCAATAACATGGTTATATTTTCTCTGAGTTGTACAGCAACACTCATAGGGTAATAGCAAATGAACATTGATACAAAACTTGAATTAGACAGGTATAATATTATTCTCCTTGAAAGAATAACTATTTGTAAGATCATACCTTTGACTTTGGTTGGGAGTGTGCTCTCTGTTAATTTCGCATTGGATTTTGCGGCCAATTTCTGTGAAAAGTGAAATATATTGCTTAAAGCGATTACATATATATGGCTATTAAATTAAAACAAAAAGAGGTCGGGGGGTTTGTTAATGGATACCTCTCTTTTATTGGCGATTTCATCACTTCTCAAGCTAGCAGATGATGGAGCGGCCTTAGCAGTATGTTAGATACCATTAACCGATCCCCATGCTAAAAATTTCTGTAAAATGAAATGCCTAATTAGTACTAAATATCTCATGTTAAGCAAAATAGATGAATCATATCATGCATATAAATACAACAACCAGAACTATGATGTTATACTCTTCATCCACATCAACTTATTATAAAAAAATGCATCTTATTGCAATGCACCAACAAAAACTCAATCAACATAACTGAATCTACACAATCATATAGTATCAATGCTTTCGTTCTCTATTAATTAATCAACGCAACATTTCACATTTCCTTTCCTCATGTACGATAAGTATTCAAAGTCATACCATCCCAATTCCACATAAGATAGTACACAAACCTTCAGAGAGATGCCAGCGGATAGCCGAAAGCTGGGTTTCGTGTTACAGCAACGACACCTTCCACTGTTCATGAATCACTGCAAAGCAACACAAAGTTCTTATGCCTACACTACATTTACTAAATCAATTCAAAATGGTCCTTACAGTAAAAAAAAAAAAAAATGCTCTATAAGTAATGCATGGTGTCAACTATATTAAATGTCATTATTATGTGTGAGAAGAATAAAAACCCAGAAATTAAAAGAAATAACACGGAAATTCCAGATCAAAGCGACAACTGAAGACGCCCAAAAATACCAATTTGGGAAATCATGAGAGCAGGATCAACTGAGAACTCACCAAAATCAAATCGAATGGTGAGAAGGAAATATTATACAATAAATACAGAAACAGAATTTCCTACATCAAATAATAAGATTCCAGAGTCTTACCAATGGAAACGTAAATCACCATATATAAGTAGACAAAGTTTCTAGCAATATATACGAAAACCTCTAAAAAATCTACGTAAACTCAAAAAGGAGCAATTCCATTTCCTTACATGGTGCGACACACAGTGGGTTTCACAACTATTAATCAAAATACGCAACATGAAAGCCTGTTTGAGTTATAACACTATAACGTGAAATCCACACACAGTGGGTTTCACCAAGGTCCACATATCCAATCCAAACTACATGGCTAATATTCAATAACATGTCCAATCTTTAAGCACATTTACAAAACAGATTTAGAACAATATAGAATCTACTTAGTAGCAGAACATAAACATCAAAATCCAACACAAACACAAAGCAGCATACCAGTTCTCTATCTTGTATGCTCTTTTCAGCTGGATCTTCTTATTGTCACAGTGCTCACCATCAATAGTTCACCTGCAAGGATCATCACACAACCAAAAATTAGACAGATTTGTACCAAGGAATACATAAGGAACCAAGAGATGGGAAAAAAATCTACCAACAGAGGGATGAGAAGCAAACACCACGAAATTATGAAGAAACAAATAAATGAGCATAGCGAAACCAAAAAATTCGAATGATGGTTTTAACAAAGCAAACGGAAAACAAAACAATAAAAAATGATTTTCAAACAGTGCATAACCTGTTGAATTAGAGGAAAAAACTGAAAACCCATACCCTTCCATACATCCCTCTGTCATTCTGTCCTCACTGACCCTGTGCAGTAACCCATTAATTAACCCCAAAAAATGCACACAGCCATGTTTTCTCCTCTCCCTCTCTCTATCTCTATCTCCCTGTCCATCTCTCTCTGTAAAATGATAAATCCCCCAAAATCGGACCTAACATACTAAACAATTAGAAAATCTAAGCTACCATTAAAGAATATAATTTAAAAAACGAACTTGTCTTCGATTTGAGACATGCAACGCAAGATCCGGCACACCCCACTCTGAGTAAGGTTTGTTCATGACCCCTACCCCCGTCTCCCTGAAATCCCAACAACCCATATGGTCTTCTCTGACCATACCCACTCTCCCACTTGTGAAATCCATCTGCAGCAACAGTGCCTAGAGCTGTGTCTGAGACCCTCCATCCCCGAAACCCTAGTTGAACGACAGAAAATGATACCTACCCGGTTACCCCTCATCTCGCCCAAAACCGATGGGACAAAATTTCCCTTCCTAACTTTTACATTATAGAACAAAGCAACAAAAACTCAAGCAAGAAAATGAACACATACCAGTGATTATTTCTTTATCACATGTTATGGCAACTATAGCGGAGCTTGTAATTCCAGATGCAGCAAATGCTAGCGCCTGTGGAAATTGTCATTCATCAGAACCAGATCTAGCTGGTCCTTTAAACATACAGATAAATGTTCCACCAGTGGAGCCTGCTGTAGCCTTTCCATGTTGAAAGAGGAAAGGCATACCCTGGCCATTAGGAGTGTTCGGCTGGCACTTGTGCTCTGCAACATTTGCTGGTGGTGCATTCACATTAGCAATAATGACAGCATCTGAAGAAGCATGAATGGTGGCTGCAGGAAGATTGCAGTGCTCAGGAGCAGAAACAGCATATGGTTTGACTTCTTTTGGGTTATGGAAGATGGTCTGACATTCCAAAATATCAAGATAATCTTTCTTTAAAAGAAAATATGCATAATATTTTCATAAGAAATCGAATCCTCATCGGTTATTCCCAATGTAATATGTTAGATTGGATAATTTCCAGAAATAAAATAAACAATCCGAAAGGTTCATCTAAGTTTCTTGTTTCTCCAAAGAAAGTTACCTGTAAATGAAGAACATCTGCTAATAGCAGCCTCTTCAAGTGAGGGATGGAGTTTGCCCAAGGTATGCAATCTGGTCCTGTGTTGCACGCTGTTGCACCTGATTTTGGCACAGAGGAAAAAAGAATGTACTGAAAAAAATTATCAAACAAAAATGGAAAAAATCATACAGATGCCAACGGAAACTATACTTACTGGGTCTGAGATCATATCAATATCCACTGTCCCTTCATAGGTAATGTAAAAGAAAACATTATTTGCCATTATAGCTTCTTTGCCACGCTGCTTATACCTGTATATTCCAATTTATTAATGAATATAACAGTTTCAAAAATGAAACACTGAAAGTTGATATAGTCTAGAGTTGTGATGAACTTATAAAAGAAAAGGTTTAAAACAAAATGAAATGAAACGAAAAAGAGGTAGATACAAACCAAAAATAAACTAAAATTAAAAATCGCCAAAGTCCAAAGAAACCTACCCGAATATGAGATCAATCCATTCATGCAAATGCGTAGATGCATACTCACTTTCAAGAGCCTTACGATGCGTATGGATGAAATCAATTGAGTTTTCGGCCACCTGAAGGTTGACTCTTCCAAGTCAGAAAACAGAAAAATTAAAATTCAAGAACAATAAACTAACAGAAACAAATTACAGAAGAGGAAAGAATCAAATTACCTCAACAAAAATCCATGAATATTCCATGAGTGCTGATTCTATGGGTTCTGAAGGGGGAAGGTTTTTTTATTTGAGATGGAGGATGTTCGATCCGGGGATTTTAGGTGAGCAGATTGAAACTGAGGGGGAGAGAGAGTGACGAAGAGAATGGGATCTGAGGGAGAGATTGGGGAGGAAGAAAACAGAAAATGAAAACGGAAGCTCACTTCGCAACAGCTTTTATGGGAGCAACAACTCTTGATTTACCCATCTTTAACTAAACCTGCACAGAAAACTGCAAAAAATTGATGAGAATCGTTCAGAAAGGGCAAACGGAACACCACCCCCAGAAAAAATGAAATTCGTCAATGTAAAGCGAAACAGAGAAGCCAATTCCCACTATACCAATTACAATCGTATAATTCGACATTTTCTTGCTATCAATATAACATACAGGTGGTGAACATCAGAAAAAGGAAAAATTGATAAATCCCACCCACCTAAACTCTATCAATCATCTTCTTAGTTTTCCTTACAACATCTTAAAAAGGAATTACCGAGTTCCACTGTTAAAGACTCAATTTCCCACCAAAATATTACTTTCTGAATTACAGTTTAAAAAAAAATAAAAAATAAAACCTGAGCTCTGGGAAAACCCAAACCTATATTCTTTCAACTTCAGGTCACTCAAGATGATGTTCCAAAATTTTCTTTGACAGAAAACCCAAAAGGAGCGAACATACCTGTTGGGGTGTGACTCTGTCTGCCTGCAAGCCGCATGCCTTCCTCTCACCAATTCCCTATCTCTCTCCCTCCGTGTCTCTCTTCTCTCTCTGCTCGCTCGGTCTCTCTCTCCCGACGGCTCACCGACTCCCACTGCAGCTCAGAAAGAAAGGAAATGAAAGTCTCTAATCCACCCAACCCGTTCGAAACCCTACAGACCAACATGACCATCGCACCCCTGCCTTTCCACGATCATCAACACGCGGCATGAAGATCAGCGGCAGAGAGAGTCAGTGGCAGCCTCGTAAATAAAGTGAAATTCGGCTCCAAAGACTATTCATTGGTACAGTGCAATTTCAAAGCTTTCTTTAGACTAAAGTAATAATGATATAAATATCTAGAACACCCAGGCAAAGGATACGATTGAACGATGACCGACGCGTGGCAAAGATGTGCAAAAGCGTCATCTCACTGTACCAAGCAGGTAAGACCACCGGAAACAAAGAAGACACCAAGGGTCTTTTAAGCCATTACACTGCTCGTGAATAGTGTTTTTCACCGGATTTTAGCATATAGATAATGTTAGGTCTCCGAAATTTCAAGATAGGCACTGACTATGTATGAACGACGAGTTTATAATTTACAGTATACTACTAAAAAAAGCTCATGCATTGTAACAAGAACCAATTAATTTTGCTACACAGTGGTGTTCAGATATTGCATGCTATAACATGTCAGCATGTCAAATAGATACAAACAAAGTTTCCAAAAAAAAAAAAATTATATATATACAAACAAAAGTAAAAAAAAAAAGAGGTAAATTTTGTTCAAATTGGGGCTCAGATCAAAATTTTCCCATGTTTGGCATTAAGGCTGGGTTCGGTTTTTTACCAAAATTGAAATTTCGGTTCGGCTCATTTTTTTTCGGTTTTTTTTTGTTCGATTTTTTCGGTTTTGGTTTTTATCGGTTAGGTTTCGGTTTTTTTTCCGGTTTTTTCCATTATTATTATTTTTTTTTTTTTAAAAAGTCTGGAACAAATTTGCAAGATGCAGAAACGCATGCAGAGAAAACGCCACGGATCTGACATTATTGGGTGTTGGTGCGTCTTTCTTGTTGTGGATCTGAGAGCTCCCGCAGAGAAAACGCATGCATGTGTTAGTTCTTTGATTTTTCCATGAAAATAAACCCAATAGAACTAAATAGCAGCAAGGAGAGATTTTTACCTTGGGGGTTTGTTTTTAGTCCCAAACCTCTCGAAGATGTAGACAGTGCCGAAGGTGATTTATTTTCTATGGTTGCATTGTCAATGGTGCTGCCAACTAAGACTAACCTTGTGCGCCGTCAACTGCCTATCAATCCCATATTGTGCCCCTGGACTACCCCACTGCCACCGCAGTTTGACTCTCATTTTTGCTACCGTCGAAATCCACAGAGAGAGTGATTTGGTGGAAGAAATGAAGGAGGGAGGGAGAGAGGGAGAGAGAGAGAGAGAGAGAGAGAGAGATTGAGGAAGCAAAGGCAAAGAGGAAGCAGCGGATGGGGTGAAAGTGTATTTGAGAAAAGGTAAAAACTGAAAGTGGAAGTGAGTGACGGCTAGGGCTTGTAAACTTAAGAAATTTTATAGAGCATTAAATATTAGAAACCTATAAATAATATACTTGTACAATTATAACAACATAAAGCCTATTGTCAAGTTGGCTTGAAGTGAATATCCCTAACCTGGAGGTCAGGGGTACAAACCTTGATGCCAACATAGTTTTTGAGTATTTATATATATATTTTATTTTTCGGTGCGGTTCGGTTTTTCGGACCTCTAAAATCGAAACCGAATTAGGCAGATTTGGTTCGGTTCAGTTCGTTTTTTTTCGGTTCTGTTTTTTTTTGTTTCGGTTCGGTTCGGTTGTCTGTTTTTTTCGATTTTCGGTTTTTTGAACCCACCTCTATTGGGCATATGTAGTAAATGGGTAGATCTTCCTAGCTCATCAAAAGCTTGTACTAATATTCAATTTAGAATATGTATTTCCAGAAATGCTTAAACACTAAGGACTTGTTTGGTACACCATATAACACACTGGATAGGATTAATAATACGAAGTTAGGTATTTGGTGTTTCTATGTACTAAATAGTCACCGGATTAAATAATCCGGCCCCACCCCTTATATCCGGCTGATACCCGCTTAGTTATACCGCCCAATACCACAGTATTATTTAGTCGGGCAGAAAACACGCCTCTCTCTCTCTCTCCGTCCTCATCGCTTTCGTCCCGAATCGTTTTCTCTCTCCATCCCGCATCGCTTACAACTTCTCCTCATCCTCCTTCTTTGTTCCGCCCTCTTGCAACTTCTCATCCTCCTTCTCTGTTTCGCTCTCCTGCAATATTTCTTTCAATTTTTCCTATAATTTTCCCAGGTTCTCCTCCTCCTCCTCCTTCTCTGTTTCGCCATCCTGCAACTTCTCCTCCTCCTCTTCTCTGTTCCACCCTCCTGCAGTTTTTCTTCTTCTTCTCTCAATGTTCTGCCCTCTTCCTTCTATTTTCCTTCCAATTTTTTTTGTTCCAATTGATTGCAAATTTGTGTTTTGATTAAATTTTAGAGTTTTCAGTTTTCAAATCTAAAAAAAAAAAATTGATCTGTATGTTATTATTTTGCTTGTGCGCCCTGAGTTGGGTATCTTGCAAATTCAAACCCAGTTGAAGAAATGGGTTAGGAGATTTTTCAAACTTCTTGGCTTTTTGATGAATTCATAATATCATGCATACTGGGTTCGTGTGCTGGTTTGGCTGCAGGAAGGTCTGGAGAGCAGATCCAAGGATGAAATTCACTATACTAGTAAAAATTTGTTTTTATTCCCTATTTTCTTGAATCATCAATTTTTTTTATCTGATAGAGTGTTAAACCAAACACAGTATAAATTATACGGTCATTAGTCCGATACTGTACCAAACGTCCGACTAATTTAGTCAGTACTATCCGATGACTATTTATCTTATCCGACGAAAATAGTCAGTACAGTTCGAGCTGCCAAACGGGGCCTAAGTGATGGTGGATCTATTAGCACACAGCCAACATTGCTGGTGGATTTGATGTGGAAGCTCAGTAGGAACCAACCATGCTTTAGTGCTATCCTTATTTCATTCAACTCTGATGATATGCATTGTACGATGTAAAGGAATTTGAGCCTGATATCCACTTGATGGGCTGTTCAAGAAACTGGAAGAAAGTTGGTGTTTTATTTTAGCCCAATTAAGTAAAACAAAATACAAAAACGCACAATGCCTCTAGTTGGCTTTCTTTTGGGGCATTTAAATTTTCATCTTTGATAAGATGGTTTTTCGGTCGGACCTCAGCTTTTGAGTTGGGCATGTAAATTTCCTTAGCACGGGAGCTTTTGATTTCGGTGCCTCGTTCCCTAACTTGTTTGATTACACATCTCTTTGTATTAAGTTTTAGATTGAACCACCCCCTCTAAATGAGGAGCCATTCAGACATTGGGGGTTTATTTATTTTTTAGCAGAATTTAGTATTCCAATTCCATTAAAAATCATCATTATCATACAAATCTAGAAATATTAGCTTTATGGCTTTTGAATTCGAATTTTTTATTGTTGTTTACTCAATATATGACAACAATTATACCCATATTTTCATAATATACTGAACCCACTAGCTACACTTGAAATATATACTATTGTTAATGTACAATTTCAAAACACTACTAATAAAAATATCTAGGATGTATCCAATAACTTTCAACAAACGTAAACAACCATAGACAAATGTACCAATAACTTCAAACAGTCGTACCCAACCATAGAACAAACGTGCCAATACTTCCGACAAACATATCAAACTATAGCTTTCAACGATTTCTTTTTGGTACGTTTTTTTCTTATTGGATTCGTGGGTGCATTTCATCTCAAATGCTTAGGTACCTTTGAAGCATGGTAACGTGTCATTACAACCTTTAGGAGGGTTAGGGGCCATGGATATATATATACACTGAGTCAAGCAGTAGAAGGAACCTCGAAATTAAAGAAAATAATTCAATGAAAAAGAAAGAACTTCAACGAGGTGATGTGGAATACATATGATTGTAGTCCTTCATAATGACTGAAGACACCTGGCAGCCATATAAGATCCCTCTGCCATATCAGCTAGAATCTGTTAGAATCAGTTGGGTTGGTTAAGAATTGGTTGGTTAGATAAGCGAGCTGGAATTAGAGTGATGAGTCATCAAATATATAACTGCTATAAATAGTAGTCTATGTGTGTATGGGACGTTACCGTCACAAAGTAATAACAAAAGCATTCTTCAGTTTGTCCCTCTCTCTTTTCCCTCTTCTTCGCTTTCTCTTTGAGATTTCTTTAGTTGTTAAGATGGTATCGAGCCAGCGATTCTGTTGTGAGGGTTGAATGTCTGCTATGTTTCCAATTATGTTGTTGCGTCGTTCTGCTGCTTCATTAATGGTAATTTCAAATATGGCGAGTCTACTTGTCTCGTTTTTTCTGGTGATGACTCAAGTAAAATTTTCCAAGTTCTTCTTGATCTCAGTGTTTTGTAAAGATTTTCCAAGTTAAAAGATGTATGTTCTTATAAGATCTGGGTAGATTTCTTGTTTTTATGATCAGTAGAAGAATAGTCAAAGATTGTTTGGGGCACGAAGCCATTTCTGATTGAGTAATTGAAGATTGATGTGGGCACGAAGCCATTCTTGGTAATTTTTTTGAGTTTGTTGGAAGAAGTTGGATTTGGTCATTTTTTCTGAGTTTCTTGACTGCAGAATTTTCTTAATCCGAGTATATTGTGAAAGTTTGATATACTTGTTTGATTTCTTACGATTGAAGAAACAATGGCATCACCTAATGTCCAACAAAATATGTGATTAGTGTTGATCAAGGCGTAACTAGTACAGTTTCTGATGCTTTTTTGGAATGAGAATATGTGGATCTTGCTCTCTTAAGTCTGTTAATTGCTACCTTGTCTGATGAGTTGATTGAGCATGTTTTGGGCTCTAAAACTGCAATGAAGCTTGGGTTAATTTGCAAGACAGATATGCTTCAGTGTCTAAAGCTAAAGTTAATACTCTCTATATAGAATATCAGACTATGAAAAGAGGTGGTCGTTATATTGATCAGTATCTCTCTACGCTTAGAAACATCAAAGATCAATTTATTGCTGCTGAAGTTTTTAGTGACAATGACTTTATTGTTGCTGTATTATCTGGACTGCCAATAAAGTATTCTGTTATTAGGATTCTAATCTTTACAAGGGATACAACTGTCTTTAAGAGAGTTTAGAGAACAGTTGTTGTGTGCAGAAAGAGAAGCAGAGTCTGTGGTGAATAATGGATCGAGTTCTCAAGTCTTAATGACACAAGGGTCTTCTAGTAACTCTGAAGATGTGCCATATACCATTGGAGGAGTGATTACACATGTACCACATGGAGGATCAACTTTTGGAGGGCCATATACTCAAGGGTCTTCATCATCTAATTCAGGGCATGTTCAATGCTCTTCTCAAGGGCCATATCCTAATTCTGGTCCAATACAGTTACCATATCCAAGTTCTCAAGTTCCAATGGTGTTTCCTTCTCAATACTCTATGTCTCAGCCTTATAATCAAGGTTTTAATGATTTCTCAAATGTTTATGGCTTTGTGGGTGCAAATAATCCTCCAATACAGTTCAACAATAATGATCCAAGACCTTTCAATGGTTCTACAAATAATGGGAATGGTAGCTACAGACCTCCAAACTATGGAAATAATAGAGGAAACTCATCTGGGGGAAGAACAAATGGAGGTATTGTAATACCCCGAAAAATTTAAAATATATGATTATATGGAATTTTTTTTATTGGAAAGTGAAATGCCCTTATTTGGTTAATGTAATTTTACGATGACGTATTTTATCCTCGTATATTTTATCGTATTTCTTGACATATCTAGATAGAGGACGATTCCACGACAGCATAGCCGAAAGCCGTTTGCGAGTCCATATTATAACGGTATAGTTACGAACATTTGAAGTTGTTTTACTAAACTGTAGTTTTAAATTAATTAAACTCCCACTAGGTGAGAGTGAGAACCAATCAAGGGCTTGGATTCGGCCCAATCAATTAAAGGGGTTATGGGACCAATCAGATTATGAGAAGGAAGGGGTTATGGGACCAATCAATTAAAGGGGTTATGGGACCAATCTGATGGTTTTCCATCAGATTTTCCACGAATTTGACCAAGCCACCACTCCCAAACATCATCTAGCCCTTCCCTCTTCCTTTTCCACCCCAGATTTAGAAGAATTTTTTTGTAAATGGGTGGAGAACTGTCGGTGGGTGCGACGAGTTCGTGTGAGAAATCCCAAAATCCTAAAGCTATTCCCCCAATTACCATCACCATTAGACTCCCCATGAGGCCTTGAACAAAGCCCAAGCCTTGGTTGGAGCGGCAGAGCACCGAAGGTGGCGGATCGAGGTCACCCAATTTATAGGGTTCTAGCGGTTTGTGGCCAAATTCAAATATTTTCAGGCCGAATGAGACCTCGGCCCAGGTATGAAAAATGTTCATCTCCTTGAGTTGTACATTCCTGAAAAATATTTCGATATTCTGAAATCATATTGGATATGCATTTGATATGCACCAAATTCCTTTTATTATTAGGTGCAGCCATAATAAAATAATTGAGATTTAATCTTTCCTTGGAAATTTTCTAAGAAAAGGAATTTGGTGATTATCTTCCTAAATAAAAATTGGGCCTATCTTAGTATTTGCTTCCAAATATAAAGTTTCGGGTCGTTACAAATTGGTATCAGAGCGAATGATCCTACTTCCAAATTTGTTATATTCTTGAATCCTTATTGTTGTGAAATAGGATATGCAATCTCAATGCATTATTTCATAAATTTTGTGAACAAATTGCTATGTGAATTATGATTTGCATTGATATTGCATTATTCATAATTCCTATGATTAATGTGAAATACACATGTAGTATGTATCTTGCATTGGCAGGAGTGTGAATGCATATATATTCTCATGTTTTGATAATGTGAAATATGATTGCAGTGATATTGTTATATTTCACGAGTTTTATGAATCATGAGGCATTTATGTGAAATGCATATGAATTGTGATTGCCGGATTTCAAAATTTTTGTGAATGAAGTGACATTCATGTGGTTGCATTATTTCATAATTTTGGTGAATGAATTGGCATTCATGTGATATATATATATTTATGGTGCAATTCCATGGTGATTATGGAGTTCTGTTAGTGGGAATTATGATTAGCATTGTGGATGTAATATTTCATAATTTCTATGAATATGTGAGATACATATATGTATTGTGGATTACTCACATGTGTTGTTGTGAGTACAGGTTCCTGTGGATTGTAAATGCAGGTACCATTGATGATTTTGATGACCTAAGAGTGAAAGGGACTGTGAGGTTCCCTTGGGTTTCGATCCCCTAAACCTTCAGAATGTGTTATACGGATAGGCTACTCCTGCGGGATAGTCTATGTGGTATAGCTGTTGGAAAATGGACACTCATGTATTGAGAGGCACTAGGAGTGAGGGGCACCGCGCGCTGCCTTGGGTTTCGATCCCCTAAACCTCTGGAGGCCTACACGGCCAGACTTGTACCATATCTCGTGGGAATGGTACTTGGTTCTGGAGTGTAGGATTAAATGGACACTTTCGTTACCCTACTTCGTGTTGTTGTGGTCAGATTGAAATGAGGTTAATCGGCTGCGGGACCGGTCATCAGATTGGACACGAGTTCTGGGAGTGAATCGTGGTGACGGCTGTGTATAGCCAATAATGGTAAGTAATTTTACCAATGATTGTGATTTGAAATTCCTATGATTTGGCTGGAATTTCTTATATTTGAATTGCCAATTTAAATGGTTTGGCTTGAAATTTTGATAATTATTTGACTAATGATGGTTTGGCTGCAATTCATGATATTTGTTTTGCCGATGATGAATATGGCAAAATTTTCTGATGTTTGACATCGCCAATGATGATGGCTAGAAATTTTGAGGAAGAATCGTGGTAACGGCTGCATATAGCCAATGATGGTAAATGGTTTTACCAATAATTGTGATTGGAAATTCCAATGATTTTGGTTGGAATTTCTAATATTTGATTTGCCAATTCTAATGGTTTGGCTTGAAATTGTGATATTTATTTAGCCACTGATGATTGTGGCTTGAAATTTTGATATTTATTTGGCCGATGATGGTTATGGCTGGGAATTTATGATAATTGTTTTGCCAATGATGAATATGGCAATGATGGTAAGTAGTTTACCAATGATTGTGATTATGATGCTAGTATTTATCTAACCATGTGGTTGATAATCTAGTATTTATTTAGGCCCAAAGGATTATGGCTTGATGTTTGGTATTATTTTTGCCAATGTGTATGGCTCAAATTTTCGATATTTATTCTACCAATGAGCATGGTAGGAAACCGGAGTATAAATGATTACTTCGTGGAAGTATTTATTTTTGGGGCTTGAATAAAATCGTAGACTGAGGTTATGATTTTATTCACTAAAAATGGAATGGTGGAACTAGCTCTAATTCCTTTTCATAAATCGATGGTAGAAATCTTGAGGACGAGATTTATTTTAACGGGGGTCAAATGTAATACCCTGAAAAGTTTAAAATATATGATTATGTGGAATTTTTTTTAGGAGAAACTTGATATGAATCCAATTTTATGAGTCATTTTTTAGATGAGTCCAATTATATTCCATGTTAGTTTTTTTTTCATTTTCATACCAATTTACCCCTAAAATTACTTATAAGTAATCAATATTATCCCTTGATTTTAGGATTAGTATTTGTGATAAGTTTTACCTACTTTTTCTCAAATTAATTGATTTCATGGCCGATATTTATCTACATGTATCACAAGATTTTGTTATATAACCTACCTCTATTATAGGCAGATTATATTTTTGTATTTTTATTATCTATCTCTATCACAATTTGCTTCTATATGTTTTCCTATATTACGTAGTAATTTATCTTGCTTATAGGTAGGTAAATTGTGTATTTGTACCTTTCAGTTTGTTTATCTACCTATTGATTAGAAATATTTTCTTCGTTTGATATCTTACTTATAGGTATATGTACATTTATGTATTGGTACCTTTTAATTAGGTTGTATATTTTTGCAACTTAATCTATGATAAAAATATTTTATTTTATTAAAAGGTAAAGAATTGAAACTTTTTTTTTAATGTTTAGTAGATTGCAGATGTTTAAATATTCAAAATTTGAAAACAAAGGGTAAAATAGGTTTAAAAAATAGTTAAGTGGACCTAAATCAGAAATTTCAAAAAATTGGACTAAAACCAATAGTACGTCAAATTTTTGGACCTATATCTTAATGCCCCTTTTTTTTATTGGAAAGTGAAATGCCCTTATTTGGTTAATGTAATTTACGAGGACGCATTTTATCCTCGTATATTTTATCGTATTTATTGACATATCTGGATAGAAGACGATCCCACGAGCGCATAGGCGAAAGTCGTTTGCGAGTCCGGATTATTGCGGTATAGTTACAGACATTTGAAGTTGTTTTACTAAACTATAGTTTTAAATTAATTAAACTCCCACTAGGTGGGAGTGAGAACCAATCAAGGGCTTGGATTCGGCCCAATCAATTAAAAGGGTTATGGGACCAATTAGATTATGAGAAGGAAGGAAGGAACAAATCAGGGAGGAAGTAAATGAGAGAAAGGAGAGAAGAAGAAGGAGGGGGAAGAACCGGGTCACCCTTTGACCTGCGCCTTCGACCCGTTTCCTCCATAATTTCTGATGGTTTTCCATCGGATTTTCCACGAATTGGACCAAGCCACCACTCCCAAACATCATCTAGCCCTTCCCTCTTCCTTTCCACCCCAGATTTAGAAGAAAATTGTTGTAAATGGGTGGAGAACCGTCGGTGGGTGCGACGAGTTCGTGCGAGAAATCCCAAAATCTTGAAGCTATTCCCACCATTTACCACCACCATTAGACTCCTCATAAGGCCTTGAACAAAGCCCAAGCCTTGGTTGGGGCGGCGGAGCACTGGAGGTGGCGGATCGAGGTCACCCAATTTATAGAACTCCGGCGGTTCGTGGCCAAATTCAGGTATTTTCAGGCCGAATTAGACCTCTGCCCAGGTATGAAAAATGTTCCTCTCCTTGAGTTATACATTCTTACAAAATTTGGTAATTTTTGGAAATAATTGAAATTTTCCGGCGAGTCAGGGCGGCCGACCACCACACACAGCTGCGTGTGGCCAATGAGCCAACACTACCATTTTATGCGTATTTCGATATTCTGAAACCATATTTGATATGCATTTAGCATGATTCACTTGTTTGAACCTAGTTAGTGATTGTTAGTCACTTGAATGATTTTTGGAAATAAGTTAGAAATTGAATTTGTGAACTACGAATGGCTTGATCCCTTCGTAGGGTACGTAGGTAGTCTAACGAGAAGGTTAGTTGTAGCCATAATAAAATAACTGAGATTTAATATTTCCTTGGAAATTTTCTAAGAAAAGGAATTTGGTGATTATCTTCCGAAATAAAAATTGGGCCTATCTTAGTATTTGCTTCCAAATATAAAGTTTTCGGGTCGTTACAGTAGTTGGCAGTCTTGGTCAGGTAATACTGAAATTATGACCAATATTGTACCTGAATGTCAGATTTGTTCAAAGAGAAGGCACACAGCTCCTAATTGCTAGAAAAGATTTACTCAACCTAGATCAGTGGGGCAAGTACTCGAATGTCAAATTTGTGGGAAGAGAGGCCATAATGTCTTAGATTACCACCATAGGAATAACTTTGCTTATCAAGGATCATCACCTGCTCCATCTTTGACAGCAATGCAAGCTGAGGCACCTTAAACATTTCTACCTAATGACTCTTGGATTATAGATACTGGTGCTTCACACACATGACAGAAAATCTCAATTCATTGCAGCAAGTTACTCCTTATGAATGGAATAACAAGATTACAATTGGAAATGGGGGAGGTTTGCAAATCAAACACATTGGTTCTGCACGTTTAAAAACAATGCCTTATTCATTGATTCTCAGAAATGTGTTACATGTTCCAACAATAGTTGTCAATCTATTATCTGTCAAGCAACTATGTAAAAACAATTTTTGTTGGTTCATATGTTATGATCTTCATTCCTATGTGCAAGACAAGGTAACCAAAGCTGTAATATACCAAGGAAGAAGTGAGGATGGTGAGTTGTTTCGAACTACATGAGTGGGGATGGTGAGTTGTTTCGAATTCCAGTGAAGTTGTTTTCAAGAACCTTACCTTCCATAGTTCAACAATCAGTAGCATTAGTTGGGCACAAAGTGAAGTCAACAGTTTGGCATCAAAGACTTGGACATCCAAGCAATGAAGTTCTCTCAATAATGATGAAGCAGTCACAAATAGTTAGTACAGTTGTTGATCAAAAACATGTTTGTTCTTTTTGTATTTCTGGTAAAATGTCAAGACAAGTATTTCCAGATTAGACATTCACATGTACTTTTTCATTCCAAAAGGTTCACTCAGATCTCTAGGGCCCTTAACTAACCACGTCTATAGAAGACTATCGATATTATGTTAATTGTGTTGATGGATACACAAGGCATGTATGGATATTTCCCTTGATAAATAAATCAAGTCTTTGTTATATTTCAAAAAATTTATAGCTTTGTTCTTACTTAGTTTAATATGGGAATCAAATGATTGTAAACAGACGGAGGTGGAGAATTTATGAGTAAACAGTTTGATGAATTTCTGCAACATAAAGGTATAATTCACTTGATTTCTTGTCTATATACTCCTCAGCAGAATGGGATGGCTGAGAGGAAGCATAAACACATTATAGAAAATACAATAACACTGATGACAACTACACATTTACCTCAAAGCTTATGGTTTCATGCTTGTGCACACTCTGTGTTTCTAATAAATTAGATGCCAAGTAAAACATTAGGAATGCAATCTCTTTATCAGTTGCTATTGGAGATAATCCTCAACTACAAGGTATAAAAATATTTGGAACAGCTGTGTATTCATATATTAGGGCTTATAATGAGAATAAGTTGCAGCCAAGAGCTTGTAATTCATGATGAGATTTTGTTTCCTTATAAGCTTAATGTTTGTGATATAAAGTCTCAATCTCAAGAGAATTCTCAATCACTACAGTCTGCAAATACTCCAATTATTGTGACACTCCCAGTACATTCAAGGTATGTCAATTCAGTGGACAACAATGAGATACATGAATATCTGGATGTTAATCATACAAGTAGTATTGAATCCAGGCAGTCACAATATAACAACAACATCATCATAATCCCATGAAACAACTCACTCATCTCCTCTAAACACAACTTTAATGTTACTTGTCCTCAATCCTGCATAATTAGAGGTAATTCTACCTCTTGATTCATCTCAGTTTTCTAATCATGCTCAAACTGACAATTCAATATCAAGAATCCAAACTAGATTTCAATCAGGAGCTATTACAAGGAAGAATTACACAAGCTTTATTGCAAATCTACCTCAATTATCAACCTTAAAGATTAATACAGATGATCATTATCAGATTGAAGGTTTTTCATTTGTGGCACAAATCACTGACTTGGCAGAACCAACAACATTTAGGAGTGCAGCAACAAATATTAAGTGGCAACAAGCAATGCATGATGAATTTGATGCATTAAAAAGTCAAGGCATATGGAAATTGGTTCCATCACCTACTCACAGGTCAGTTGTTGGAAGCAGATGGGTGTATAAGCTGAAGAAAAATCCAGATGGTTCCATTTCAAGTATAAAGCAAGATTGGTTGCACAAAGATATAATTAAGAGCATAGCTTAGACTACTTTGAAACATTCAGTTCTGTTGTAAGGCATACCACTATTAGGTTGATTATATCTCTAGCAGCTCAGTATAAATGGGAATTAAGACAACTTGATGTCAAGAATGCATTCTTGCATGGTGACTTGGAGGAAGAGGTTTATATGAAGCAACCCCAAGGCTTTGTAGATTTCAAACATCCTGATTATATATGTAAATTGATTAAGTCACTTTATGGCTTAAAACAAGCACCTAGGGCCTATAATGCTAAATTTACAGGATATTTACCTGCAATGGGGTTTCAAATGTCTCAATATGATACAAGTCTCTTTGTGAAATATGATGGCACATATGTCATTGCTTTATTACTATATGGAGATGACATAATCTTGACAGGATCCAACAAATCAAAGGTACAAGCAGTGATTCAAGAACTTTGTGATGTGTTTAACTTGAAAGATATAGGGAGACTTTCTTATTTTCTGCGATTACAGATAGAATACAAAGATAATGGTGATATTTTCATCAATCAGTCGAAATATGCAAAGGATTTGATACATAAAGCAAGAATGGATGGTTGCAAACAAACTACAACTCCATGTAAACCTCATACTCAACTATTAGCTACTGAAGGTACAATTTCTTGAAGATGTGAGTTCGTATAGGAGCTTAGTAGGAGCACTACAACACCTAACATTTATTAGACCTTATTTGTCATATGCTGTGAATGTGGCTTGTTAATACATGACTAATCCAACGGATGTTTACTTTGGTCTAGTAAAGAAAATCTTGAGGTATGTTTAAGGAACTGTAAAGTGTGGTCTTACATATTCTGCATCTCAAGACAATTCAATAACTGCTGACTTAGACTCTGATTGGGCTGCTGATCCCAATTCTAGAAGGTCAGTCACAGGCTTTGTTGTGTTTATAGGACAAAATCCTATGTCTTGGTAGCCGAAGAAACAAGCCTCGATATCTCCACATAAGCTGAGTACAAGGCACTTGCACATTGTGCATCTAATGTAGTGTGGATTCGTTTATTACTGAAAGACTTACATCAATTCATTCCTGAACCACCTTTACTACATTGGGATAACTTGTCTGCCTTAGCATTGTGCTCGAATCCTGTATTTCATACCAGAATAAAACATTTTGACACTAACTTCCATTTTGTGAGGGAAAAAGTGCAAAGAAATGATGTACAAGTTCAATATGTACCTACTGAGGATCAAACGGCCGATATCTTGACAAAGGGGTTACAGTCCATCTTTTATCAGACATTGCTGCAATCTCAAGCTTGGTTACCCCAACTGAGATTAAGAGGGGAGTAATGACTAAAGACACATGGCAGCCATATAAGATCCCTCTGCCATGTCAACTAGAATCTCTTAGGAATCAATTGAATTGGTTAAAAAAAATGGTTGGTTAGTTAAGTGAGGTGGAATTATAGAGTGATGAGTCATCAAATATGTAATTACAATAAATAGTAGTATATGTGTGAATAGCCTGTTACTGTTACAAAGTAATAACAAAAGCATTCTTAAGTTTCTCTCTCTTTTCCTTCTTCTTCGATTTCTCTGTGAGATTTCTTCTACATTTCTTTAGTTGTTAAGACTTCAAACGTGGGAATCCCTGCTCTAATGCCATGAAAAAGTTAAGGTTCTATCATAAAACCAATTGACAATATGAAGACTAACCCAACTTTTACTTATAAGCCATGCAATATTCATTCTCCCATTAATGTGAAATTAATTCTCAACAGATTATCAGTATAACTCAAATATATAGATAATTATTTTGCTCAAAACCATTGAACACTTTATGTAGTAGTCTCTGAAATGAGAAACATTGCAAGGGCTTATAAGAGGTTGGATTACTCCCCATGCATATTACCAATTGGTTTTATGGTGGAACCCCAACTTTCTTCATGGTATTAGAGCCAGGTTGGCCCACATGTGAAGCCAAACGGTCACACGTGCTCTACGTCACATAATTTGTGTTGTCCACGTGTTTGGATTGAAAATTCACCACACATGAGGGGGTGTGTGAGAATGTAAAGGTAAAAAAGTCTCACATCGGTGACATTGGTAAAAGGAGAAACCTTGCGAGGGTTTATAAGAGGTTGAATTACTCTCTATATTATCAATTGATTTTATGGTGAAACCTCAACTTTCTTCGGTCTCTAGCTAGGGCCTAGGCTATGATATATGGAATGAGATTATTGGCTCATAAGTTAGTGGTAGCAACTAGCACGAAAGGAAGAAGACCAATCGCTTTCCCCTGTCAAGATAATTGGCTCGATTATGAAACAAAGTCATTAGTCATGCATGCATGATTGTTTAACGTTATCCGTGTCTTTGTCTTCTTTGATTAGTGATCGGATGCTACAACATAAACTTTAGAAAGACAAAAACCTTAATGCGCAAATGATTCATCCACAATTTTCTCTGTAATTTCTTTTGTAACGTTATCCAACAAAAAAATAAAATAAAAAATCTTGCAAGAAATTAAGAATACTTCCGTGAGTGAACAGAGAATTTATTTTGTTAATTAGAGCAAGCCATATGATTCTTGCACAGCTGCACTCACATAAAAATCTCAGCAATATTATGCATCCAATTACGCCTGCTTTCCAATGCCATATCCTTAGCCTAGACATCTACTAAATCACTATCCAAAACATGTATGGGATTACGGAAATATATTCCTAAATATGATAATAACCCATAGAGGAAAGCCAGGGCTTCATAATAAGTGTTCATGCTGCCAGTTTTGGTCAATATCTTCCAGTGGACTGTCATGTATGTGTGATCAGTCGACATATATCAAGTAACTTTCAAGGGAGTTGACTGTTCTTCATACGGCATCTAATATCAATCGTACTTGAATATATTATCCACATTTAAAACAACTAGTTACAGTTGAAAGTAAAATGAATTAATATCACCTCTGAGCCTACACCAAATATGTAAGTAGTATTGTACGAGAAACACATGGATACAATTGTCTGATCACATTTGTTTTTAAGGCATTTGTCACAAAAATATAAGACTAGTTTAAGAACTGTACACAATTAGACAATCTTATTGAAGTTTCTCTTGTATTATACATTAGTCTTTAAAGAATGAAGGTCAAATCCAATCATTCTTCGATTGAACAAAACACATGATAATATATCATTAAGCATTCCAATCCGGCATAAACCCACTCGAATCCACTACAGAGACTCAATACAATTCCAAGTCTTGAATAAAGTCTTAAGGTCGGAAGTTATTTTCGCTATTGTCGTTCGTCTCAACTATATATGTTCTTTAGTGTTCATCTCTCTAATTATGTCTTGATCGTTAATTATTTTTGTTCATAGCCATGTATGCAACATCAATTTTCATAACTATAGTGTGGAATACTTCGGGCATGGAATTGAGTGGTAGTTACACGAAGTACATATTTAGCTGTGATTCATTCAATAACCAAAATTAGTTTCGATGACTTCAATATTATTGTCAGAGTAATCCAACACAGCTACCGTTCTTCCTCTGCTGGCACTTTGCAAACCTGCAATGGATGTGCACAGTTCAAAGCCTATAAACATGCATACGCAACTAGTGAGATATAGGTGCTAGCCTGGGTCCTGCAGACTCCGCGGGGGCCGCCCAGCAATTCGAGAGCTGATCAAGGTTGAACGCCAAGTTCGACGAACATCGGACGGTCCCTACGTTTGAAAAACAAAGTGCTAGTTAGCCAAAAATATAGGATTTTCTAACTTTAATCCTTAACAAAAATTAAAATTTAAAATAAACCTGGTGTTGGATTACATATTTATTATAATTCATTCATATGTCCTTAATTCACAATAATTAATGTGTATTTCATTCAATGTCTCCCATTAAATATTTAAATTTATTAATATACACATTTTAAATTATTTTTTGACCACACAAAAGTTTTTTTAATTTATTAATTTTATTTAACATTATTCAAACTTGAAAAACTCAATTAATGCACCTAAATGTTAGTACCAAAATGTACGTACCAAAATGTTTATACCCAAATATATGCACCAAAATATATTATATTAAACTAATGTACACACATGTATGTACCCAAATATATACACCGAAATTTATTATATTAAACTAATGTACATAAATGTGTGTACTGAAATGTATTATATTGAATTAATGTACCTAAATCTTTGTATCGAAATGTATGTACTGAAATGTGTGTACCTAAATGTATGCACCGAATGAATTTAATGTACCTAAATGAAGAAGACAAAGTATATCGAAATATACTGTAAAAAAAAGTTAGTTTATCTAAATGTTTGCAACAAAATATATTACGATGAATGAAATGAAAATTATAATTATAATGAAATAAAATTAGTACATAAAAATTAGGAAGAAAAAGAGAAATAATCAAAACATCAAAGTATAATTAATAAATGAGGTAATTAATGTATAAGGGACTAAAATTAGATTTTGATCTTACTCATGGTTTTAGTCTAAAAATCATATTTATCAAGGATTAAAATGAAGTTTTCTAAAAAATATATACTATTAGAAAAGCTTTAGTAAACTGCTTAGCAGTTCTTGTGTGGGATAAATTACAGGGAGGAATTTTATGTATTTGTGAAATGTGTTATTTGACTTTTCTTGTGAGATCCCACATCACCCAGGGGAGTGATCCTTATATGTATATTCTCATCCCTACCTAGCGCGAGGCCTTTTGGGAGCTCACTGGCTTCGGGTTCCATGGGAACTCCGAAGTTAAGCGAGTAGCGCACGAGAGCACTCCCATGATGGGTGACCCACTGGGAAGTTCTCGTGTGAGTTCCCAGAAACAAAACCGTGAGGGCGTAGTCGGGGCCCAAAACGGACAATATCGTGCTACGGTGGTGGAGCGGGCCTGGGATGTGGTGGACCCCAGGCCGGGATGTGACATTTCTCATGGCAGTCAACACTTATTAGTTTTTACCTCGTATTTTTTCCCAGAATTTGAAAAAACAAAGACAACGAATATAATTAAGCTTAAGTGCTATATCCAGCAAGATTTGTTAGAAACAGTACAAGTAAAAACTTTGTATGCGGTCGTGTAATAACGAAAACTATGGATTCATTTCTTTTTTTTAGCTTGGTTTCTCTCTAGCTTCCGTTCCTCCTCCTGCTTACCTGTTATCACAAACCTCCATTAATTCAACTCTATAACTACTTTTGAGGAGCGGAAATTCTATGCAATTTCCCTGGAAATTTTTTATCTTATTAATCAAGAATTTCGTATATAGTTAGAACCATCCTTACAAATGAAAAGAAGAAAGAATAAAAATGTGTCGCAAACAACTTTTTTTTATTGACTAAAAAGAAAATGAAGAAAACAAGGTTTATTAATTTATTACTGAGTTCTTTTTTACGCTTATATATTTTCGAGGAGCTTTCTTTTTTGCACGATCACTGTACGGTGCAGTGAATGGTCGTGATTTCCCCTTCCAGGCAATTGCTGACACCCTTTTTTTTATGTGAGAAAATAAACCAAAATTAACAAAGGGGAACATATAATTTTTTTTTGTCTTTGATCCAAATAAATGAAAAGAATAACTGAGAAACGAAAATAAAAAGTTTCGCATAAACATGTAAAAATACATATGTGGAAGATATTAGAAAAATATTTTCATTGATTGAATAATTAGAGTACATTTGGTATTTATACAGAGAGCTATAGTTTTGAAAGCTCATCAAAAACTAACCTATAACTGTCCAATAACAAACTAACTGTCCAATGACTAATTACAACAGAAAATCAAGATAAACTATCCTTAACATGCCCCTTCAAACTGAACGTAGGCAACCGAAGTGATAGTTTGTCTCTGAGCAAAAGAAAACGAGACTTGGACAGAGATTTAGTGCAGATATCTGTAATTTGATCCTGTGAACACTCAAACTGAACAGTTACAGCTTTGGAGAGGACTTTTTCCCTGATAAAATGATAGTCAATCTGTTTAGTCCTTGCATGAAATAAAGGATTTTTGGCTAAGGAAATCGCAGAAATGTTATCACACCACAATTTTGGAGGATAAGGTAGAGACACACCAACATCAACAAGCAATTTACAAAGCCAAGAAAGCTTAGCAGCAGTGTTAGCGAGAGATCGATTCTCTGCTTCAGTGGATGAGTGAGCCACTGTTGGTTGCTTTTTAGCACTCCAACTAATAAGAGAGTTCCCCAGAAAAATGCAAAACCCTCCAGTTAATCTTATGTCTAAAGAACACCCTGCCCAAGGCATTAACAGTGAAAGAACTTGAAGTTTTTGGAAACCAGAGACCTAAATCAAGAATGCCTTTCAAATATCTCAATATTCTTTTTACTGTCTGCAAGTGAGACTACTTGGGTTAATACATAAACTGACAGACCAAGTTGACAGCAAATGAGAGATCTGGTCTAGACCAAGTAAGGTATTGTAACCCTCCTACAATTGATCTGTACCCTTCTGGATTAGAGAACAATGGAGAAGAGTGATCCAGTTTGGATGTACTTAAAGGTGTAGCACAGGATTTTGCACCAGCCATGTTGGTCTTGGTAAGTAAATCAAGGATATATTTGGTTTGTGAAATGAAAATACTAGATGAGGACCTTTTTACCTCGATCCCAAGGATAAAATGAAGAGGACCCAAACCTTTGATTGGAAAGAGAGTACTCAATTGAGCTACTGTGTCCTTGCAAGCTTGTGAAGATGGACCCGTGACCAAGATGTCATCAACATAGACTAGGATAAACACTAGAGAAGCATCTTTCCTGACAAACAGAGAGTGATCATTTTGTGATCCATGAAAGCCCATTGATTTAAGTGCACCATGAAACCTCTCATACCAGGCTCGATGAGCCTGCTTTAGTCCATAAAGACTCTTGTGTAGCTTGCAAACATAGTGTGGCTTTGTAAGGTCTTGAAAACTAGATGGTTGCTGCATAAACACATTCTCAGATAGATTGCCATGTAAAAAGGCATTACTAACATCTAGCTGGATGTTAGTAATGCCTTTTTGCACCAGCAAGATTGGTTTCTAAACCACCATCATACTGTGATGCAAGTGTGAGAAGAAGCCTGATGGTTACTGGTTTGGCCACATGACTGAAAGTTTATGTATAGTCTAAACCCTCATGTTGATGGAAACCCTTAGCTACTAAACGAGCCTTGTATCTGTCAATAGTACCATCAGCTTTCCTTTTGATTCGAAACACCCATTTACAGCCAACAGGATTCGGAAAAGAATGTAGGGGAACAAGAGACCAAGTTCCTGTGTTAACCAATGCATTGAATTTCTCTTGCATAGCCTGTCTCCAGTGAGGGTGTTTTGAAGCTTGAAGATAGTAGCAGGAAGATAATCTGCAGAAAAGGAATAGGGTGTTTGGTAGCTGAATAGGCTTTAGGTTTAAAAATGTTGGATTTGGATCTTGTTTGCATAGGGTGAGTGTTTAGAGGTGGGGTTGGTGACGTGGTAGAAACTAACACACAAATTAAACCCTTTTTTAGACAATTGTAGTATGCGTAAGTAGGGATCGTTCTAGGCCGGGGATTAGGAGGGATGCTAATCAACACAAACTTGACTCAAAACTGAAAACTAGACTCAAATACACAAAACTAAGCTAAACTGACTCAAATAACACAAAACAGGAACTAGGGGGTGATTTAGACGAAAATCTAACTAAATTGACTCAAAACATTAAAGGGGGGGTTTGTTTGGACGAAATTTAGACTTAAACAAATAACTTGTAGAACTAAATAAGGTTTACACGAAATTGAGTGATTGAATGGGTGAAAGGCTAGCTAGAGGGTCCTTCTCCACACATGACACACATGCATACAAATTGATTTCCAGTTATTATTCCTATAAACCATGAATGACAATGCCCCAAATTAACCGTGAACTGCACAAATTAATTCTTAGATTTTCCTAAATTCATTGAATTGGACTCAGCGACACAACCAAATTATTCTTATCAAGTTCCCTATATGAACGGCATGATAGAGATACATATCAAAGATCATTAAGTTCTACGAAAATCATAAGCATTGACAAGACATTCGTAACTATGAACTGCATGATACTCCTGCCAGGAATTTACTTAACACAATCATGACTAGTGACTTTTACTACTTATAAATATAAGTTCATAACGATTAGGTGAAATTCCCTTATATTCTAGCATCAAATCCTTGCATGCAAACTAAGTATGCATCCTTAATCAACACACAAGAATAAGTTATCAATAAAATAGATCAGTAAATTGTATTCACAATTTATGAAACAATAACTGGATGTAATCAATTCATATGAAACATATGTTCATGGCTTCGAATTCACCTCTAGCTAAAACGAATTTAGTTCCATATGTTCATAATAGTTGAAAACCAAATTAAAACAAACATTGAGCTAAAACTAAGGATAGAAAGAACCCAGAAACGCTCCAGCACTCCAATGGCCTGGTATGGCAGGTCACGGCACCAAGCTCTTCTTCTCCTTCATTCCTTGCAAAGTTGCGGCACTCTTTGTGATTATTTCTCTGAATTTCTCTCTATAGCTCTCTCTAATCTCTTAATGGTGCGGCATAAGGCTGTATTTATAGGCAAAGGCACGGCACAAATTTGTAGAGGATAAGGATTACACACGGCACAATCCACAAAGGAAAAGGACTAGGGTGCACGGCAGCAATCCAGGGAGGAAAAGGGATAAGGTGGTTGTGCGGCACAATTTTAGGGCAGAGGATAGGGCTTCTAGAACCAGATATTTAGGTGATTTAATGTGAAAATGATTACCCCTTGCAGTTGGAATTAAGGTAGGATAAGATTAGGATAGGATAGGATAAGATAAGATTAGTTTGGATAATATTTGGATAAGATAAGGTTGGATAAGGTTTCCTTCTTTTTAGTTGATTCCTTATCTTCCAAGTCTTGAATTAATTTCTCCAGGTGTTTAGCACATTCCTAGCCTCTTTTGAACTTCAAAAACGTCCATCCACCTTGCTCCATGCATATGTTATCCATTCCAAGCCCAAAACTGCTCCAAAATTCCATTTCTTGTCACCTTTGCCATTTGGACCTATAAACACATGAAAATAACTTAAATCACTCTAATAAATAGAAACTAACTAAGTAAATGCAAGGAAATAGGCTAACAAAGTCGCATAAATATGCTCATATCAGTTGGTGATATGTGTGAGGAATGAGGAGACAGGGTGGGGAGAGGTAGTGGTGTGAGGTGAAGAGGTTGAGTTAGGAAATGATGCAAGTTGGTTAAGAGTTGGAGAAGGATAAGATGATGCAGAGAGCTTGGTGAAGGTAAGAGTTAAAGGTATGGGAGAGGAAAAAGTAGAGGCTGAGGATGAAGATGATGAAACTGGAGAAACTTAATGAAATGGGAAGGTCAGTTCATCAAAGATGACATGCCTCGAAATATAAACCTTTTTGGAGTGAATATCAAGACATCTATAGCCCTTGTGATTGAGATTATAGCCAAGAAAGACACAGGGCTTACTTTTGGGTTCAAGTTTAGAAGCTACATAGGGTTTTAGCCAAGGAAAACACCTGCACCCAAACACTTTAAGTGTTGTATAATCTGGAGACTTGCTAAAAAGTTGTTCCTAGGGACAGGATCTAGACATAGTAGGCAATCTGTTTATGAGATAAACTGCTGTGGAGAATGCTTCAACCCAGTAAACATGAGGAACATGAGAAACAGCTAAAAGTTTGCGAGCAACTTCTATTAAATGTCTATGCTTGCGCTCCACACGACCATTTTGTTCTGGTGTGTGAGGGCATAAGAGTTGATGATGAATACCATTGTCTTTAAGATATTGTGTAAACACTGAACTAAGAAATTCACCTTCAGAATCAGATCGTAGAGTGACAACTTTACTATTTAACAAAGATTCAGCAAGAGCTTTGAATTCAACAAAGGTTTTGAATACCTCAGATTTACATTTGATAGGAAAGAACCAACTATATCGAGTGAAATCATCCACTATAAGAAGATAAAACCGATAACCAGATACAGAGAGAAGTGGAGCAGGACCCCAAACATCTGCGCGTAAAAGTTCCAAAGGTCTAGTTGTAACACTAGAAGCTGATACAAATGGCAGTTTTGAACTTTTACCCAATGCACAATCTAAACATAAGGTTTTATTTATACTAGTAGTAAGAGGAATACTAGACTTAGAAACAAGTTTATGTAAAACTTTGAAAGAGGGATGACCCAATCTTTGATGCCAAATCTCTGGAGAAGCTTTGACAGTGGCTGCAAAAAGCTTATGCGAACCATCATTGACAGATGCAGAAAATGGATAAAAACCATTTTGCACAGGTCCTTTAAAAAGCGTCATCTCTGAAGTAAGATCCTTCACAGTAAAGTGAAAAGGATATAGATGAATTGAACACCAATTATCAAGTGTAAATTTATTTGCAGATAGTAAATCTTGCTTTAAATCAGGCACATGTAACACATCATGCAAAGCAAAACGATGATGGGGAGTAGATATATGGGAAGAACCAGAATCAGATATAGGCAAACCTTTGCCATCACCAATGTAGACTTGTTCAGGGCCTGTGTATAGTTCTAGATGTTGAAGATTCGCCAGAGAACTTGTCATATGTAAGCTAGCTCCTGAATCAAGAAGCCAGAAATGAGAAGCAGTTTGTGAATGATTAACCCACATAGCCATCTGAGAATGTCGATTGCCAAACTGAGGATTCATACGATGAGGGCAATCGGATGCTTCATGATCATACTGACAACAGATTTGACAAGTGGTTCTTTTTCCACTGAAATGAGAACCCGAGCGACCTCCACGATTGTTCCTCTGAGTATAGCGATTGTAACTTTGACGCTGATTGTTGCCACGATAGCTGGAGAAATTTCCCTTATTTTGAGAATTCCTAGGTTTTGATTGATTGCGATCGTAAGAACGACCTTGATACTGGTTAAACTGAGATTAATACTGAGCAAGAAAGGCGTGAGAGCTAGAATTGGAAGTCGGTGTAGGTAGAATGCCAAATGATGATGCAAGATTCGAATTGAATGCCTGAAAAACACTAGAAGATGTAGTAGCTTTCTTGCGAGTTGCAAGCTGAATTTCTTTGCTCAGAAGTAAGCCATGTAGCTCATTAAGTGTTGTAGAAGCGAGACGGAATTGGATCACATCAACAAAGGAAACATACTTCGACGACAGGCCATGAAGTGTAACAGAAATTAGATCAGAGTCTTCAACCGGAGCTCCGGTGCTGGCAAGAACATCAGCGATCTCTTCAATTTGTTAAAGATAAGCAGCAGCGATGGAATCGCCTTTCGAAATGCTGCGAAGACGAGATCGGAGTTCATGAATGTGAGACTGAGAGACAGCTGCAAGGCGCGATTCAAGCTTAGACCATAGCTCTCGAGAGGAATTGACAGCAACGGTATAGGGAATTAGGGATTCAGAAAGTGTGGAGTTGATCCAGATGAGAATATTTTGATCATTCTTATACCAAGAAACATAGGCAAGGTTCAGAGTGCGATTGCCGGAAGAATCAAGAAGAAATTGAGGCGACGCCGCTATAGATCCATCAATGAGACCGGTAAGATTATAGCAACGAAAGATTGGTGCAAATAGAGCACTCCAAGTCAAGTAATTTGTAGTGGTGAGCTTGATTTGCACCATAAATCCGATGTTTTGGATCGTAATGGAGGCAGAACTGGAAGAATTAGGGTTTGAAGAAGGAGTCGGAAGGGGATGAACTGGATAAGCCGATTCCGATGAAGGAGACGCCATGGATGAATTGATGAGAGAAGCTCGAAGAGATCAAACACGATCGAGAAATCAATCAAAAAATCAGAGAAGAGAAAGATCGCAGTGAGAAGCGAGATGGATTTGATCGAAGAAAGAGAAGTTGGTGGACAAAGGCAGGTGATACCATATTAGAAAAGTATTTTCATTGACTGAATAATTAGAGTACATTTAGTATTTATACAGAGAGCTATAATTTTGACAGCACATCAAAAACTAACCTATAACTGTCCAATAACAAATTAACTGTCCAATGACTAATTACAACAGAAAATCAAGATAAGATATCCTTAATAGAAGAACACTACTTGGGTGCAGCAAATTCAATAGCAGCCCATGCTGCTACCCAATCACGTTTAGACACGTGTCCAACCTGTGTTTACAATTTCAATTATTTAAACACGCGTCCAAACTTGAATGGGTAACAGCAGAAGCTGTTGCTGAATTTGCAGCAGCCAAGTAATGTTTTATGTGGATATCTGTTTACCTAAATTCAAAATGGTATGTTTCATCTAAATCTAAGGGGTTTAGCAAATTTCTTCTTTAAAAGTGTCCTTTGCTACTCTATATGGAACTTTTATTCAACTTTAAAAATTTGTCAATCTAATTCACTCTCCAACTAAACTCTTCAAATTTTAATTTCATTTTAATCTTAATTTTTCTTACCTTGTGCGGCATCATTACTAAACAATAGTTTAGAATAAAATATATTGCAGGATCCAATTTACTAATTTGAAAAAGTAATAACCGACCTTAAAAATTTACAAATATTAGATTTTTCAATTTGCTAATTGTGTTGCTACTTCCGTTGAAAATGCATTTTTACTTATGACATAGCAAATCTAACTTTACTTCCCAACTGATGCCTCTCTTAAGGATGCTATTATTTTAAGGGTAATGCTAAGTAGAATAAAAGTTCGTCTAAAAATTTATAAACTAAATTTGCAAATGAAATGATATGTCACTAATCGAAAATAAACACGTTCACTCCAATAATTAAGAACCACATTATTTGTTTACAAATTCAATTTATAAAATGAGTAATGCTAGGTAGATTAAATTTATAGACTAAATTTGTAAACTAAAATATGTGTCACAAATCAGAATTTTTAATATGGGTTCAATGAGAAACAGTGTGACGTTCATTAGAAATTTGACAGACTTAGTGGATAGAGTGATTGAATTCAATTTTTGTTGAAACATACCATTTTGTGATGGATTTCAGTTTTTGTTGAAACATACCATTTTGTCAAGTATACCAACTATAGAATTTTTTTTAAACAAGAATTATTTTGTCACATCTATTCTCACTTTTTTTTTACTGATCACATATGTTTTTTGTGGTTAGAAAATGGTAGATACTCAGTGAAGACTGGATACCACTGGGTGCAATCCCGATCTCGCCTCCCATCTTTGCAACATCCTACTTCATCCAATGTTCCATCGAGCCAAGTTTGGAAATTCATATGGAAGCTACAAACCCCACCAAAGATCAAGCATTTTATGTGGTGGATCATCCATAGAGTTTTGGCTACGATGGAGGTTTTGTATATGTGGTGTTCCACTCCTCATCCGACTTGCCCCATATGCCATAACCAGGTGGAGTCCATTGCACATTTATTTCTACAATGCCCATGGGTGGAAGCCATCTGGTTTGGTGGGATTCTAACTCTTCGAATTAATTAGTATGAAGTCTCGAATTAGGTGGAATGGCTCTACTATTTTTCCAATCCGCGTATTGGTTCTAGTGGTGACCGAATGTACTTGTTATCGTATGTTGCTTTCACCTGTTGGTATAGTTGGAAAGCTAGTGTAACTTTTTGTATGATCAGAGCCCTATCAATCCCTCAAAGGTTCTACGTGCTATAAATACATCTATTGCAGCTTTCTCTGAAGTTGTACGTAGGCATTCAGAGCCCCCTGGACCTCTGAGAATCAGTGATCGAACATCCAGTTGGTCCCCTCCTACTGAGCCCTACTCAAAAGTAAATGTCGATGCTAGTTAGTCGGCACGGTCGTGCGCCGATTTTGTGGGGATTGTAATTCGGGACGCTGAGGGTTCTTTTGTGGCTACGATACGACATGCTATTCGTGCTCGATCGATGGGTGTTGCTGAAGCCATGGCAATCCTCAAATGATGTGAATTTGTTCTAGCAATGGGACTTACACAGGTTGTTTGTTGGCATCGCAACGGTGCGCGGAGATGTGCGATATTTCTTGGGTCAATAGACCCCATCTTCGTTAGTTTTTGTGCTTCAAAATGATGGTTTACCTTGTCCACCGTGAAGGAATAGGGGCAGTGGAGGGGGCAACGGAGTAGCACGGCTATGATGTCTTCCTTGTAACTCCATCTGATATCTGGTTTTTCTTTTGATGTGTTGTTTGCTTACCTCGCGGTAGGCTCTCCCTGTATGTTTGGCTTCTTAGCCCCGGTAATACAATTCCTAGTTTTCCAAAAAAAAAAAAAAAAAAAAAAAAAATTAGGGTAAATTACATAAAACTACCTCAATTATGGTTGGAACTACAATTTCATACCTCATGTTTTAAAAATTACAATGTCATACCTCATCTTACAAATTTGTTACAATGTCAGACCTTTGTCGATTTTTTTGTTAATTTATCTGTTAAATGCTAACGTGACTATAAGCAGGGCCCACTCACTAGCTCAATTGGATTGAAAAAATTAATTAGTTAATAAAAAATGAAAAACAAACTTATTTAAATTTTTTGAGTAAATTACAAAAAACTATCTCAACTATTGGGTTGTTAACAGTTTCATACCTCATCTTTAAAAAGTTTCAATATCATACATTTGCTTACGAATTTGTTTCAATGTCATACTTCCGTCAATTCCTCCGTTAAATGCTGACGTGGCTTGTGACGTGGCATATTTTATATTAAAATATTATTAAAAACTTAAAAAAATATTAATTAAATATTAATTTTTTTTCTTCTCTCTTTCCTCCTTCTTCTTCTGCCGAAACTTTTTTTTCCCTCCTTCTGCTTCTTCTTTTTCTGGGTTGCACGGGTTGGGTTTTTTTTTTTTTTTTTCCTCCTTCTTCCTCTTCTTCTTCTGGGTTGCACGGTTCGGTTTTTTTTTTTTTTTTTTTTTTTTTTTTCCTCCTTCTTCCTCCTTCCTCCTCCGTCTTCTTCTTCTTCCTCCTCCTTCTTCTTCTTTTGGGTTGCACGGGTTCGGGTTTCCTTTTTTCTTTTTTTTTTCCTCCTTCTTCCTCCTCCTCCTCCTTCTTCTTCTTCTTCCTCCTCCTTCTTCCTCTTCCTTCTTCTTCTTCCCCTTCTTCTTCCTCCTTCTTCTTCCTCCTTCTTCTTCATCTTCTCGGTTGCACGGGTTTCTTTTTTCTTTTTTTTTTTCCTCCTTCTTCTTCTTCCTCCTCCTTCTCCTTCTTCTTCTTCATCCTCCTTCTTCCTCTTCCTCCTCCTTCTGGGTTGCACGGGTTCGGGTTTCTTTTTCTTTTTTTTTCCTCCTTCTTCTTCTTCCTCCTCCTCCTCCTCCTTCTTCTTCTGGGTTGCACGGTTTTTTTTTTATTTTTTATTTTTTATTTTTTTAAAATTTTTAATTTTTTAATATTTAATTAATATTTTTAATAATTTTTTAATTTAACGTGTGCCACATCAGCATTTAACAGATGAACTGACAGTCAACTGACGGAAGGTATGACATTGAAACAAATTCGTAAGCAAAGGTATGACATTGAAACTTTTTAAAGATGAGGTAAGAAACTGTTAACGACCCAATAGTTAAGATAGTTTTTTGTAATTTACCCAAATTTTTTTATAAAAAATATGGGGCCCACCACATACAAACCCATCACCCTCCCTTTCTTCCCCAGTCCACCCGTCTCCCCCAACCTTCCTTCCATCACCACCAAAACCAGAACCCATTGCCCCATCGCCGCCCTCACCCGCCAATCACCACCATTTCTCCCTGGACCAATCCCACAGACGCAAGTGTCTACTGTGACCCGAATCTCTGTCCCAACCCATTTCCTGAGCGAGTTTCCTAGGTGAGTTTACGGCAAACTCCAGTGACAAGCACTGTCGCCACCACCACCATTCCACTGCTCTCGGTGCCACGAACAGGACCACCTAAAGTTCATGCTGCTTGGCTGCTGTTCATGGAAGATCGAACCGTGGAATTCACGGGATTTTGACGCCGGTGATCTCGCATTTGGAAAAGACGATGAAGGTGCAATGGTAGGGAAATGGGTTTTGGTTTCCATGAAGGTTGATAGGTTTTTGAGGCTATACCCTTCGATTTTCGAAGAGTTTACGGGCCCGAAACACAATCTTCCATGGTTTAGATTGACCTAGAAGCTCATGAGATTGATAGGGATAAGAAAAAGGTTTGTGAGGAATGTAGGGAGGATTTGAGGGATAGGTTGAAAAGGTTGATTCTGATGAGTGTTGCCTTCGGAGATAGGTCAGGGAATGCACTGGTATTTGGGGTTGCCTATGATTTCTTGCAAGAATTTGGATGAGAGTTTTCGATTTGTGGAAATGGAAGATGGGTTGCAGGGGTTGGCAGTTGGGAGTAGTGAGAAAGGGTTGCCTCTAGTGCAGAGGAATGCAATGAAAAGATGGGTTTATTTTTGGAGGTTCGATGGAGGGAATTGAGTTCCCACTTTTTCCCTCTTAAGAGTTTAAGGCAGAGGAGGAAGATTGTGGGTTGGTTCGAGAAGTTTCAGAAGCTTCCTTACGTTTCTCCTTACGAAGATTTTTTGCATTGGAATCCGGACGATGATGTATCGGAGAAACACGTTGTAGTTTGGCGGGTGAGGGCAGTGGTGACTTCTAGTTTTGGTGATACAGGAAGGAAGGTTGGGGGAGACCGGTGGACTAGGGAAGAAAGGAAGTGTGATGGGTTAATTAGGGGTGGGTCCCATATTTTTTATAAAAATATTTAGATGATGTTATTTTAAATTTTTTTATTAACTGATTAATTTTGTTAATCTAATTAAGCTAGTGAGTGGGCTCCGCCTCAAGCTATATCAGCATTTAACAGAGAAATTGACTGAAAAACTGACGGAGGTCTAACATTGTAACAAATTCGTAAGATGAGGAATGACATTGCAATTTTTAAAACATGAGGTATGAGATTGTGGTTTCACCTATAATTGAGGTAGTTTTGTGTAATTTACCCAAAAAGTTAATTACATTTTGCACTCTTGTAGACTTGTAGTTTAAGACTAGTAACTGTTTAGCTTCTATCATTCAAAAATTAGTATCAACACACTTAAAGTTACAAAGTATTACATTATTTGTCTCTATTTATTTAATTATCAAGTCAACTGCTATTTGCTAACAAGAAAGTGATATTCACACTCATTTTTACCTCTAACGTAATTTTTTTTAACTTTTAATCATTAATCTTCTTCAATTCATTCGACTCGACATCCAAAAATCAGTGAGCCCATTTTAGACTTCCATAGGCACTACTTTAGTGCTACCTGAATTCACGGATGCCCTAAAGATAATAAGAACTTCCTTTGTACACTAAATGCTGAAAATAGAGATTAACTTAATATTTGTATAGGATTAGGGGCCAAATTTATAATATTTTGTGGTACTTTTTTAGGTATTTTGAAATAAAGTAAACTGTCGATTTACCCTCTGAACTTTCACCTAACTTTCAATTTCCCCCCTGAATTTTTCTATTGGAAAATTAAGGACTCAAACTAATTTGTCTAGCCAATTTGCCCCCTATGATTAGTTTTTCATATATTCCATCCATATTTCTGTTAAATGAGACCATGTGCACATGTGAGAGTAGTTAAGTCATTTCACTCTTAAAAATGATTAAAAAACTGAAAATAAATAAAAAAACAAAACTTTCCCTCTATTTTTTTCCGCTAATTCCTACCCTCAATTTTATTTTTCCCTCTCATTCCTATGCATGGGAAATGACATATGGTGTTATTGTCTTCATAAGTAGATAAGTTAGTCTTTTTTTTTTAAGCATGTACTACCATTTTTATTTTCTCTAACAAATTAATAATTTGACAAATACTCATGGTGTTATTGTCTCCAAAACAGTGCATTAATATAAGAAACATGTTCATAATACTCATAAAAAATGTTCAAGATAATTACATACTTTTCATAATGTCATAATAATCTCAATACAATTCCACAAAATGATCCTTAAGAAGTTGGAAAACATAAGAGATTTTATCATCCATAAGTTATATAACCCATAAAATCTCGATTACAAAATATGGGCATTCCACTTAACCAAACACAAGCAAAATAAGGTTTTAGTTATCAAAACAAGAGCACAAACATTATGCTCGAAACGCACATGACATGTGAAGATCAACTACATTTTCCATGACCTTCCTCGTTTGGTTGGAATTTTGTACCTAAACCTATTTTCATTTCTGATGGCTGAGTAAGGTTGAGGGTGTTATGTTTTTCAACTTCTTAAGGATCATTTTGTGGAATTGTATTGGAATTATTATGACATTATGAAATATATGTAATTATCTTGAGCATTTTTTATGAGTATTATGAACATGTTTCTTATATTAATGCACTGCTTTAGGGACAATAACATCATGAGCATTTGTCAAATTATTAATTTGTTAGAGAAAATAAAAATGGTAGTACATGCTTCAAGAAAAAGACTAACTTAGCTACTTATGAAGACAATAACATCATGTCATTTCTCATGCACAGAAATGAGAGAGAAAAATAAAATTGAGGATAAGAATTAGCGGGAAAAAATAGAGGGAAAATTTTGTTTTTTATTTATTTCCAGTTTTCTAATCATTTTTAAGAGTGAAATAACTTAACTACCCTCACATATTGTGCACATAATCTAATTTAACAGAATATATGAAAAACTAATCATAGGGGGCAAATTGGCTAAAAAAAATAATTTGAGTCCTTAATTTTTCAATAGTAAAGTTCAGAAGGTAAATCGACCGTTTACTCTTCTAAAATATCCAGTACTTGGTGAGTGAGTGTAGGAAAATAAATAAATGCTAAAGTACTAGTAGGTTTAACATTATGACATTATTATCTAGGCATTGTGCATATGCGCAAGAGTGGGTCAGTATTTGGTCACATATATGTAAGAATTGTTAAATAAAGAACTGTATAGTGTAAAGTACGGACTGAGGAGACTCTGTCACTGTACATGTGAAGCAAAAGGCTGTAATCTTGACTTGAAACTCCGTTCCGTTCCTTCGAGGAAGATCGAATACAGCAGAATCAGGCGCTAGGTCTGTATACGTGTCTCTGTATTAACTGTATCTTTAGTCTCTTGACCAAGCAAAAGATTTGGCATCGAGAGCTTTTAAAGGACAGAAAACGTTGGCATGACGATGTCACCTGATGAACATATATACCCATGTTTGATTCCCATATATTTTAGCTGGGGAGCAGTAGCTTAGCTTGCTAGGGAGCAGTTTTCTTTTTTTTTTTGGGAAACTTGCTGGGGCTCAGTTTCATATATAATCTTATGTACCTCCCTAGAGGCCATTCTATGAAACCGCCTTATTGTCATTATGACTTCCCGGTACACTATCAAATAAGTCTTATTTGTCGTGTTTGTAGCATTTTTGTATTAAATTTGTTATTTTAACGGATCGTGTCGTATTAAATTTGTTATTTTAACGGATTCTTAATAGATGATCTAATAACAATCCGATTCGTCTATAAGTTGAATCAGAACCTGTTATTTTCGTGTCGTTTCATATCAGATTAATAGGTCGTAAAAAATTTGACATGTTTAATGTATAGGCTTGGCCAATAGGTCGTGTTTATGTTTTTTCATGTCATATCTGTTATCTTAACAAGTAATCTGATAATGACTCTATTAGTTAACAAGTTGTGCAAAAAAGTGAAAGACCTACTTTCCGATTATCACAATGTCATGTCGAGTCCTAAACCCTAAACCCCAAAAAAATAAAATAAATAAAATAAATAAAATAAAATAAAATCTATTACAGAAATAAGACCCAAGGCACCGTACATCTACCGATTCCAATGATGACGACGATCAAATAACCTTTACTTCATCAAGAATACTGACAAAGAATTAGGGGTTTTGCGTATTGAATCACCATCTCAACCTCCTTAGTTGGATTTGTTATGATTAGTCAAGTTTCATGTATAATTTTAAGACGAAACTCTAAACTGACTAGTAATTTATAAATTAAAATAATTAGACTGCCATTGGCTGTTCTTATTGAACTCTAAATTATTGGTATTGGTATAGGTATATATTCCTTCAATATTCTAGTC
Organism: Cotoneaster glaucophyllus; assembly: GCA_036320875.1. Taxonomy (NCBI): domain Eukaryota; kingdom Viridiplantae; phylum Streptophyta; class Magnoliopsida; order Rosales; family Rosaceae; genus Cotoneaster; species Cotoneaster glaucophyllus. The sequence continues at coordinate 8,522,827 of CM070067.1, forward strand.
TTAGAGGAAGAAATGTGAGCCCGTTGGATTGTAGCCATATATGGCGGTGCGTACTGCTGCTGAAGGTCGAGGGAGGGTTGGTCACATCTGTGTGCAGCTGGGCCTCTTACCCCTCCTTTGCTTTGATTACCTTTTTAGTTTTTACCCCCACATTTGTTCTCGACCTGATTTATTCTTATGGAGTAAATATTATTTTTGGAAGTTCCTATAAATTTAGAGAAATCGTTGGTTGTGACGATCCGTCCTTATTTTTTATATAATTTTCTCCCCGTGTAAAGTGACGATTATGCCTGGTTGACTAAGTGACGTGGATGTACATATACAGTTTTAAATTATTTTCTCGTTGTCGTAATAAAATTGGCTTCGACGTCACGAGTGCGTCAGCGCGAGTTAGACTCGAATTGGAGTCGTAACGAGGAAGTTACGGTTATTTAAGTGCGTAAACGGGTAAAATTAAGAATCAATTATTGTGGTTCCTAACTCTTCTAAACCAATCAAATATTTTTCTCTTTCTTTTGGACCAATTAAAAACATCTCTCTCCTCTGCCCAATTAGACCCAAGCTCTCTCTCTCTCCTTCTCGCACCTTCTTCTTCCTTCTAGCACCCGAGCCACCATCACCACAGACATACCTTAAATCTTCACATATCGAACCTGCAAAGACCATCATCGTGTTCATCTTGACCTCACGAACCCAGTCGTACCACCTGATTGACGAACATACGAGTTTTAACTCGCCAACTCGGAATCTCTGACTAGGTGCACTTTTCTCTGATGCGATCCCCAACGAGATTACAAGGTTTTAGGACGTGACTTCTATTCAACTCCATAGGGACCCTAGACTAAGTTTGAGAAGGAGTTGACATCGGATCACGAAAGTTCAAGAAGTTTCAGTTTTGGCCGAAACTTTCAAGGGATTTTCAGGCCATTTTCCGTTTGATTTTGGACTTTCATGAGGTACGAACTTGTTCTATTCCTCAAGAGCTTCAAATCCGTATAAATTTCATGGATTTTGGTTGAGAAATGACAAAGATATAAAGGTTTGAAAATTTTCCTAGAATCCGGCGAGATTTTCTAGAAACCAGCGAACCAGACGGCGGCGCCGGCAACGGCGGACGGCGAAGCTCACCGGAGAAGAAGGCGAATATTCGATCAAAGTTGATGGAATATTATGACAATATCAGGTAACACCGTTACTATTTAACGGAATGTTCCGTCTATTCTGACGGAATATTCCTAATGTCCATTAGGGTTTGCGTCGACACATGCCGTGCACGTGCCTATGCGTGGCCGTGGGTTGGACGACGCATCCGGCCTTCAGCCAATGAGTGGTTTTTACGTGCGGGTTCGTGATTTCGAGTATAACATTTTCGTATATTCAAACTTTCCTATTGAGCAAACTATGAGAAGTTATTCCTAGATTCTTGTGTATGTGCCATTTAATTAATTAAAAATAGTTGTTTTCGCATATAGGGGAGACTTACCCCGATGACGAACGTGGACAAGCGAGGCTAGGGGGCTACGATCCTTCGACATATCAGTGAGTGGACATTTGTTTAGATATATATATATATATATACACACACACACCTTACGGTTTCCAGAAATGTTTTAAATTGAGTATTGCATTTGATGCCATGTCTTAAATGTGTTATATTTTAAATGTTGCATTGTTACGATTTGTGTTTATGCTAAATGATCATACGAAGACGCAGGTAAATTCAGGTGAGTTATTATGTGATTGAAATGGTTGCATCATATGGGCATGCATATATTCATTTAAAGCTCATCATTGCTGCACCCCGGTGTTAGTGTTCCCGCCCTGGGCCAGGGCCAATCCTTCACGTGATGTTCATCTCCCACACCGCACGCTCGCCTTGGATCCAAGTTTGGTGCTAGCCTTGTCGTACAGGTCACAATAGATGACTCCAACTCGTAGGTGACCCGCGATTTATCTCTAGCCTTCACGTGATTGTAGCACTAGAGCGTACATATTTACACCCAGCCCCTATCGTACAGGTCACACTAGGTGACTCTGACTCATGTGCAAGCATAGATTGATGAGTAATAGGTCCAGTCGTACAGGTCACATTAGGTGACTCCGACTGGCATGTTAGTTTAGACTGATTTCACACCTGACTTACATTTATTATTGTTGATATTTTGTGACGTGGCATGCTTATGTTTTTACTGCCTTTGTGCATTTATTTTCGTATCTACGTAGTATTATTTTCTGGAAACTATACGGGTTTTACAGTGAGGGGGTTAGTACTTTCAGAAAAGATAAATGTGTGTTTCTAAAGCTTTGTTTTTGCCCACTCATCCTTCTGTTTTTTGCCCCTCCAGGTCCTAGATAGTTGTCCTCCTTTGTGGCACACGAGGATTACCCGACGGTTCTGACATTCCACTAAATAATGTAGGGATATTCTCTCTAGTTGTGTATTTAGTACTTAGTCAGTTCGATTGCACCTTTATATTACCTATGCTCTGAAAGTTTGTAACTTGGGTTTGACCACTTCCGCATATTTACTTATTTCTAGTTTAAATAAGTTTTAGTTTTGGTTTTAATTTGTTCACATTTTTTTAATTTCCTCCGTTGCACTCTTGCTTACGTCACTCTCACGTGACGGCCAGCACGCTTCGACTCTGATCGGGGTGTGTCATTGGTAGTCCGACAGATTATGGGAGAATTTGGGTAGTCACAAGCTTGCATGCCATATGCCCTGTCAAAATTAAGACTCAATACACGGATACTGTCAGTCAGGGGCCTGTGTAATGAAGGACAAAGATACATATATGCTTATTTTTCACACTCTTTTTTCTTAAACCAAGGTCAATAAAAGATGTCAATCAGAATAAACACTTTTCAGGGAATGAAAATTCGAATTGCACTTTTGTTAATGAACCCAAAAAATTCAAAATGATGCTTCATCTTTTGAAAGTAACGATGTATATGCCCCAACAGTTGGTCTAGTAAAATACTAGCAAATATTTGAAATTCTCAATCCGAATTCAAACTCTCATGGATGCATTTTGGATCATCGGCTCTACTTTAGTGTACCAGTTTACACGGAAGCCAAAACTACGTGTTAGATTAGAGTTAATCAATTATTGTACTTCTAAATAGGAATGTAATCCCCCTTTGACACATCCATATTTATATTGTACAATTCACTGTAATGCAATATAAGAAGTCTCAATTTTGTACTACTAACATGTAGAATCGGAGTTGTATCATAAATGTGTAATCTACCTCTATATTAAAAAAAAAGATGTATAGATATATTCTCGTTAAGGAGTTATACATAAGTTGTGTACCAAATTATATCGATATCATTAGTATCAAAAGATTATATGTACATATTAGTAAAAAGTGTTTCCTTAAAGAATACATAACACTCGTATTTAATTAACGGTTAACAAAGACCATGCAAACGTTAATATTTAATGTGAGGTTAGTTCGAGTAGTGAGCGTGAGTAAGATAATGCATCGGATTAAACTAGGTCAATAGTTTGATTTCCTCCATTTATAAAAACAAAGAATAAGAAAAGAATTATGTATGCAATGCAGCATAAAATGCTTTTATGAATGCATCATTAACTTAGAGATCATGAAACCTCAAATACCTAATAGACCCTAAGGGTGCGTTTGTTTGGCTTCACTACCCTTCACTGGACTGGACTGGACTAGTTTCTAATGCAATCCCGTGTTTGTCTGCAGCAAGGACTAAGTTTAATGGTATTAAGTGGGACTCGTGTCGACTAATTCCTTCGTTAGAAGGTCTTACCGAGGCCCCCCAAATACGAGAGGACTAGCTAAGGCCGTCGTCCTCTTCGTGCTCGCTCGCTTCTTCCTGCTCGTTATCCGCGTCCTGCTCGCTCACCACGTCCTACTTAACTACTTCGATTTCCCCTTCTGCTCGTCCTAATCGCACGTTTCCCCTTCAATCTCCCTTTCGATTTCCCCTTCAATCTCCCATTCTGGGTTGTTATGAAATTTGGGTGCGTTTTATGCTGTGAAATTTTCTTGTTCTTCAATGATTTCTCCTTCTAGGTATTTTATGTTGTTGTACGGATTTGATTTCCCCTTCTGGATATTTTGTGATTTCCCCTGGTTCAGCTTTCCATGCTCAAAGTCATCTATGGCGAAGCCCCAATTTCAGAAATTGGTGAGGCTGTGAAGAAGGAATCGAAACTGCTTTCAATAAAGAAACCCAGAAATTCATGGAGCTCGTGGTGTGGAGTATAAGGTGAATAAAGAAACCCAGAAAAAGTATGAGATAATAACCTTTTCTGTTTCTCAACTATCAATTTTCATTTGGATTTTTTCCAATTTCCCCCAAAAAAGCCTTCCATTTTCTTCAAGTCATTTCTCAGCATTGCAGAATCTGGGTTTCGTTCTTTATACTCTGTTTTGGTGAATTATGAAAAAAATTCAAGATGGGTATTTGTTGCTGTAATTTTATCATTTGATTTAATTGTGGGTATTGTGCAGTTGAGTTTGAGGCTTCAATTGTTAATTTGCAATTTCACTAATTTTTATTATCCTGCTTCTTAGTCCGACACTGCATCAAACGCTTCACTAAGTTAGTCCAACTTAGTATATTCTAAGCCAGTTCAGCTTAGTCCTTGAAGCTAGTCCAGTCCGAAATAGTCTGGTGCAACAAACGCATCCTAAATTCCTTATTAAAAAAAAAAAGTCAATGGGATTGTTATTGAAAACTAAAAAGAATACTTCGATAACGAATATATATACGAGGAAGTTGGCTCCTGCCTCCTGGTTGTCGTAAGTGTTGCCTTTCCCAAATAAGTATTTGCTGCTCATATGGTTTGGTTACGTAGCAGTAATCTAACCTAATCGACATGCACAGCAGAACAACTTTATTTTTTTTTTTTGGGAAACGCAGAACAACTTTAATTAATTGCCTACCCTCTTTTTGGATTATGCTTTTGGAATCCCTAGTTACACCTTTTCCCTTTAAATCAAGCACGTAAGTATTATATAGTTCTTTCCTTTGATTGCCCATCTAAAAGTAGGGTTAAAGGAGCTTGCTTTTGTTTGAAAATTAGCCTCCACATCAGCAATTAGTGAAAAACGTACCCCATAAAAAGAGAAAAGATAAGAGTTGGATTAAAATATTATGCTAGGTAACTGAGGAGATCATTCAGTTGGTAATTACCTAATTCGAGAACCATTTGATCGGTTTAAAGCTCAATGGTGATAATGTATTTACCTTATATCAGGTCATCATTGCTCAGTGTCAATACTGTATACCAAGCATGCAAACGAAGGAAAAGGATTCTTTTCCTGAGGATTCGGAAGATTTCGTGATCGTGTCCGTTCAATCAGTTTTCGTTAGTTACTATTTATATTTAATTTTAAATTTTAAATTTTAAATAATTTCTAACAGTATGATGTACGATGAACGAACACGATCACAGAATTTCCTGAATCCTCAAGAAAATGATTCTCGCCGGATCCTTTTCCGCAAACGAATGCTTGTGATCATGACACTGTGATATGCTCACCACCAACCATATCGTGCTCTTTAATATTGAGAAATTTGAATGTGCATCTCCAATTCTTATTGGACTTTGTACTTCTCATGCCTTATAATATCCGCGGATGATACAATTGATATATTTAATTTTAAAAATACAATAGTAAAAAATTGACATGTGTGTTGGAAATAAAATATATAAAGATAGAGATGAGAAAATTGGGGAGAGATTAGATGTCAATTATTCTCATTAAAAGCCTCAATTATAAACTTAGGGTGCGTTTGTTGCATCGGACTGTCTCGGACTGGACTAGTTTCAGGAACTAAGCTGGACTGGCTTAGACTAGACTAAGCTGAACTAACTTAGTGAAGCGTTTTGTGCAGTGTCAGACTAAGAAGCATGATTATAATATTATATTATTTAATCTATATCTATTAATATTTTATTTTTAATTTAATATATCAATTAATATTTTATTATTACTTTATCTTTTTGCCTATTTTTCTAGAACCCTCTCTTATCTCTTCATTCATTTTTTTCTCCGCCTCTCCCTCCCCATTCCCCTTTTCTCCCATTTTTGTCCCTCTTTTTTTTTTTATTGCAAATCCTCTACCTCTTCACTTCATCTTCTTCGCCTCCTGCCTCTGCACTTCGCCTCCTGCCTCATTTTTTCCGATGAGTTGCAGGTTTCCCGACGGGTTTTCCAACTAACCTCGTCAGATTAGACGAGGTTTGCACCACTAACAAACTCTTCCCCATCTCTGGTCCCATATTTGAGCTTTGCATGCTTAATCTATCATGGATTCGAAAAAAACCCAAACCGGCCGAGACTTCCGGGCCATTTTCTGGCCACCTCCAACCACCTTTTGGCCTTGATTCAGGTAGAATCGTAATCCCCTCACTCCCATCTTCAATTTAATATTTTATATGAAGATTGGTTGTGAAAAACATCCCATGGTTTTCGAGGGTGAGTGGTCGAGGAGCAAGGCAAGGAGGAGAGGGAGGGAGAGAGTGGGCAGTCTTAGCTAGTCCCATGGTTTTCAAGGGGTTTCGTTAAGACCAGCTAGTCCCGGATTTAGTCTAGGCGAGTGAGACTTAGTCTCATTAAACCTAGTCCCTGTCAGGAGCAAACATGGGACTGGACTAAGGACTGGACTAATCCTTAGTCCAATCCAGTCCAGTACACTTTAGTGAGGGCAAACAAATGCCCCCTTAGGGTTTACTTGGAGACAAAACACAAGTTTTCTTGTTTACATTATTAAAGATCCAAACTATAAGATATCACATATTCACAAACAGTCGCACAATTGACAAATGTACAATAATATATTATAGTTTAAATAGACTCATAACACTACACGATGATATTTCATATATACTCAAAACCGTCAAATGGAACAAATAACTTTCCTTTTTCTTGCACCAAGGTGTTTGAAAAACATATAAACGAGTCAAATTCCTATTCTAAGCGATCGAGGAAATTGAAAATTGAATAAAAGGACTAATATATGTAGTTGTACAAATAATTTCGATTTTAACAAAGCAATACAAACAGTTTTGTAAAATCATAATCGTACATTCAAATATAATAATTTAGCGTTTAGGGTTTAAGGTTTAGAGAGTTATGAACTTCAGTATTTGCTACATATCATTTGTGGATTAAAACCACGCATTGATAACATTTTTGTATTGAAATTTGAAAATGTATGGCTTTTTGGTAACAAAAAAAGAGAAGAATAACAGTGCAAGGTTCTTTCTCGTTTATATGCTCATACTTTCAATTGGCTGTTATAATAATTGTAAAAAAAAAAATGAAGAAAAGAAGAAAACCTCGCAGAGCGAGAAGCCAGAAGCGAGAAGCGGAGAAGGAAAAGATGATGAGCGTGGAGGAATGCCAAAACCAAAACAAAAAATCAGAAAACGTTTTAGAAAATTTTAATTGTAACGGAAACAAGAATAGTAAATTACGTGTTTTTATGTAAGTCGTTATTTTTTAAGTTATTAATTTTTTATCATACATATTCCATCATTTATATAATGACACGTGATGTTCCGATCATATTGAAAAATCTCTCTCATTCATCACACACACACACGTCCTCTGTTCCCGCGTTCTCACGTGCGTCATCTCATCACCACCCAATTACGGAATACACAATTATTTAGAAAATATATTCGAATTCTCAAAACGATTAAAAACAAATAATTTTCAAAAATAGAGAGGAAAATTGTAAGATGAGTGATACGACAAGAGCCAAAAACCTGTCAGAAATATCTGCCACCACAGTCAGTTCGATTATTACCGGAAATAGCCGGTGGTCGTCCGGTTTCTCGAAACCCTATGCTTCCCAGCTCCTGCAGGCCCTCCCGGCCCCTTCCCTCTCTCTCTCTCTCTCTCTCCCCCTCTATCTCTCTATCTTGTTCTATGTGCCAGAAATGCAGAGTTTTAGAGAGAAAGAGAAAGCGACTGTAACAAGATTTTGGTATTGTGCAAAATCTGTGTGTGAGTGAGCGACTACTGAACTCACTCAACTCTCTCTGCGTTTATATGAGGATGCGTGAAGTGAAGCAAAAACCCAAATCTTCAATCAACTCACTCTCTCTCTCTCCTGTGCAAGCCATACTTAGACGTTGTCGTTGCTCAGTCGAATAAGATCATCATCTTCCATCATCATGATAAGACAGCCTAGCCTCTCCTTTTCCACTATTTTCTCTCCATAATCTCACCCACAAAATTCTTAGCCACACGCAACTCTCTCTCTCACTCTCACTCTCTAAAGAGCTTTTTCCATTCATGGCTGAGGGTTTCGAACCCTACCACGTGCCCCAACAGAGCAGAAGGGACAAGCTCCGGGTCCTGGCGGGTCAAGCCCACCCGGATTGCCTCCAACCCGGATCACCATCTCCTCCTCCACCACATCTCCACCATGCTTTGCTCCCTCTCTCATACGATCCCACCACCTCCTTCATCTCCTCCTCCTCAGATTTGCTCATGTGCGCCGAGCCGGCCGTGAAAGAAGAGGGTAGTCATCATCACGTGATCAACCACTTGATGGGTTTTGCTTCCAATTCCACCTCCTCTTCTACTTTTCGCCACAACAACCACCACCATCCCTACATGGATCCACAATTCCCTCTCACTGTTACCGCCGTTCAAGAAATCAACGCCAACCCATTTCTCTGTCCCCCTCAAAACCTCCACCCCCTCAGAGATTTCGACCACCAACAACCTTCCTATGACGATCAAGTTGTCGTCTTCAAACCAGAGCCTCTCTCTCTGTCCCTCTCTTCTTCCCAACCCACCAACCACACCCACCACACCCAGCAAACCCAGAACAACACAAACAACAACAGTCTCCAGAGATTTTCCTCTCCTGGGATTAATTATGATTCAATAAATTCTGGCGTTAGTGTTGTTTCTGTCCCTTTTGGACCGTTCACGGGGTACGCTTCGATTCTGAAGGGATCTAGGTTTTTGAAGCCGGCGCAGCAGTTGCTGGAGGAGTTTTGCGATGTGAGCAGTCGGGAAATTTACAGCGCGAAAGTCTTGACGGCGGAGGATTCGTCTTCGTTTCTTGACCCTCCTATTGAGAGCTTTGGTGACGACGACTCACTGACGGCTGGGGGAGACGGCGGTCAGAGTACAAGAAAAAAGTCCAGACTAATTTCCATGCTCGACGAGGTATGCAATTAATTTTAACTTACATTTTTAATTAATTTCCCGTTTTAGTTTTTGTTTTGCCCAACATTTGTTTTATGATTTAATTTTGGGCAGACGTTTGTATGTTGTGCATTATATGATTTGATTGGTCATTGATTTTTGGTCAAAGTACAAACTGCGGTCCTTAATTTGGTAGTGTTAATTAACATGAATTGATTAGGGTTATTCTACAATCCATTTGTGTGATTATATAATTAATAGGGGATTATGAGATTCTTGCATTAAAGGAAGGAGAGACTGGTGAGTGTAAAAACAAAAAATCGTCTTTACAGAAAAGGTGATGGGAGGGAATATATGCACTGAGATTTTCGCTTATAAAGCATCTGACAACCATGGAATGAGTTCCTAATACGTGACAATGTCTCCAAGTTTTGGCCCTAAAGTAGCGGAGGGAATCCGTTTAAATTGATTTTTTTTAAATGTATTTAAACAAAACAAAAAAGTAGAAAAACCATAATGTTTTTGAAATTTAAAAGATGGGATCGGGGCAATTTAAATTTTATGAGATGAATGAACTCAGACAAAGTTACCAAGTGTGAACAATGAAATAATCAATATTTCAGTTCCTATTTAATATTTCAGTTCCTATTTAGAATGATGGGTAGGAGTAGGCTGCGTCTGAGATTCGAAACTCTCTAATGGAACAAAAAAAACGCAAATATGACTTTTTTCTTTCAAAATGTGATAATTCGTCCATGTGCATGTGTGATATGTATTTAGTGCATGTTGCTTTGTTTTCATGATGATATCTGAGTCAGACTTAAACCTGCTGTCGGGGTTACATTTCCTGGCTTTAGCAGTGGAGGGCAATGATGAAGATTCAGTCTCACGTTATATGGTTTCATGCATATATATGGTGTCATATGCCTATTTAATATCTCACTGACCAGATAGGTTTTCGGTCTGCTGTGAATTTTTGTGGTCCTTGTCAAGACTTGGAAGCTGTGAGACAATATGATATGGTGTATTTAACAAGAACTTGGACATACATACATACATACATATATGTGTGTGTATATATATATATATACATATATATATATATATGATGCATGGTTGAAGGTTTTGGGTGAAACCTAAGAAGTTAGCTTCACATCCCCTTGTTTATGTGGATCAATTACTTATTGGAGAGCTAAGTGAACGAATCAAAGTGAATTCATTGCAATTATGTAGCAAGTAAGGTGCATATATGGATCTTGATTCTTGATTCATTCTGTACCAGGGACAAATACACGGTGCTCTCTACAGAAAATGGATACCAGTACCTTAGGGAATTATTCGTAACGTCATTCACTATTTGGTTTCGTAACTCTACGTTTAACTTTTGCAACATATATAGTGTTAACATTCAACTTTTGAATTACAATAACTGAAACGTTACACTATAATCGTCGAAGGTTGCATAATAATGGTAAGGTATGATGCCGTTAATACTGTAACAAGTTAGGTGTTTATGTAACAAGTTTGTATAGAAGGGTATTTTAAAGTGCTATTTTGTTTTTTTGTGTCCTCTAGGTTTATAGGAGGTACAAGCAATACTGTCAACAGATGCAGGCAGTGGCAAGGTCATTTGAGTATGTTGCTGGGCTTGGAAATGCAGCTCCTTATGCAAACTTAGCGATAAAAGCCATGGCTAGACATTTTAAGTGTTTGAAGAATGCCATCACTGATCAGCTTCACTCCAGAAATCGGAATGGTACTCATTTAAGACATGAAAAAGATGAAAATCCTATGCTTCATAGCAGTAGAAGTGGATATGGCCAGAGATCCATTCATACCCCTGAGTTTGTGGATCACCAACCTGTTTGGAGACCACAAAGGGGTCTTCCTGAGCGCGCTGTTACTGTTCTTAGAGCCTGGTTGTTTGAACACTTCCTGCATCCGTAAGTAATTAATTAATTAGTGACTATCTTGTTGGTCCTTTCTTCAATGGATATGAGTCTTGCATTACTCCAATCTAATACTTTATGTTGCAGTTATCCTACCGACTCGGATAAATTAATGTTGGCTAAACAAACTGGTCTATCACGAAGCCAGGTATGTGACATCTATCATCTATGTAACCGGATCAGTATATTAGTTTTTAAAGTTGTCCATTTCCAGAACAATTGAGTCTGGTGTTCAAGCAATCGTGATAAACTGTTTTAAATTGAATCAGGTTTCAAATTGGTTTATTAATGCAAGAGTAAGGCTATGGAAACCAATGGTGGAAGAAATACACATGCTAGAAACACGGCAAGCCCAAAAAGCTTCACAAAGGTTGGATTTAAGTTCCAATAGATCAAGTGATGATCATTTACCTTCCCCAAACTCGCTGGGATCCGAGAATCCATCCACATCCACCCATAGAGTTCAAGACACTGCATCTAAGCGCACCAGAAACGAACTTCATGATCATATCACTATGGGGGCTACTGAACAAAGCCTATCTTACAGTAATTTTCCAAGCCATATGCATGTAGGTCATGTTGGTATGAACATGGCAGGGGGGAGTAGTAGTGGTGTGTCTCTAACCCTGGGACTTCACCAAAATAATGGCATTGGTTTTTCAGCTCCCTTTCCTATCAATGCAGCTGAACGTTTTGGCCTCGGCCTTGATGGCAATAGCGAGAACTATGCAATGGTTGGTTTCGAAGCTCAAAATCGGCATTATGGAAGGGATGTCATGGGAGGGCAACTTTTGCATGATTTTGTGGGATGAACGTCAAACAAAATGCAATTAGATGTTCATTTATTAAGCCACAATCTCAGTTGAAATTTGAAGAATTGTTGAATGGTTAGCCTATATTGTGGTGGTAGCTAGAGGTATGTATCATTTTGTCACATCCCCATGTGTAATATTGGTGCTAAATTGTTAGGTAATTTTGTATTGATTGAAGAAAAAAAAAATGATGAAATGTCCAATAAGACCCATGAAACCATCGTGCATGATACATGGCTTGAATCAAAATTTGCCCCAAGTTTATAGCTAGGTTCTGTCATCCTGCGATGGCTTGCCATTATTTTTATGTGTTGGAAGACAGCAAATCCTCCCGCGTATGTGCAACTTTACCATTTTCTTTAATGCAAGCAATTTTTCTACTCTATTCTACTTTAAATGGAGGGGAAGGGTTTGAATTCGGAATGCAGCGAGTGGAAGAGAAATGTGTTAACAATCTGGGCGCATTTCATCACTCGCTGACTTACCCTTTGTTGTTTTGTGCATGAGTGGGTTCGGTATGGTTATCGTATCAAAACTCGTACCAGTTGTCGTACCAAATTTTCGGTTTGACAAAATCTATTACATTTACAGTACCAAACTTTTGGTATGCCGAAGTTTGGTATTGTCAAATAGTTCGGTTGACATGATATGACAATGATAATTGCCACTTTGTTTTGGAACAAAATCTGTTTTTATTTTTTTAACCCAATTCAAGGGCAAAACTTTTTTTTTGTACCTTTATCTCATACATCGTAGCCTAAATTCATATATTATTCATCATTTACAATTCACACACAATAATTCAAATGATGTATCAAGATTCATGATGAAAATTAAGTTTACAAGCCAAATAGAAGTTAAAGTTTCAAACCAAATGAAAATTGAAACTAAACTTCAGGCTTGAGATGTCGAAACTTTTGGAGAAGGCATTGAACTTATAGATGATTGAGCTTGTGTCAAGCCTACATTACAAACAAAGAAAATATACTACTAGCAAGAAGAATTAAAGTTGAAAACCATTTAATAACAAATTTACTAAAAAAATTAAAGCATATCTTACTTGTTTCCACTTCTTCTATTTCCTTGTAAAATTGAAGCATATCTTATATTGATTCCTTGTAGAAGTTTACTTTATCCGCCCCAAGCCAATCACTAGTACACACTAGTGCCTCTACCATTTTAGGAGTCAAGTATACTCTAAGGGTCCACAACCCTCCTCCGTAGGCTAAATGTATTTTCACTAGCAACGGTAAAAATAGGGATTGCAAAGATATCTTTGGCTATTGAAAGAAATTGAAAACTCTTTTGTGTTTGATTTACACCAACTCAAGAGATCAAAGTCACCAACAGCAATGTTAATATAAGTAGGGTTTTATTTTCAAATTATTGGAATATTATAAATATATATACTGTAAATACGTGTTATATAATTATATATTACATATTTTTGGTACGGTACTGTAATACTATGGTAATGATATCTATTACCAACACCGTACCAAGAAATTTCGGTATGGTACAATACCGTACCATTTTCGATTGACACAAAGTCGGTATGGAATAGTTGACACGGTAATTTGGCAAAAAAATCCACCCATAGTTTTGCGCATTCCATCACTTGCTGACTTAATCTTTCTTGTTTTGCCAAATAAGGTAGATAATTATAGTGAGTAGGGTATAATTTTTGGTACAATTATTGAAAACCGACTGGTACGCTCTATGTTTTACGTCGTATTTAGGTACTGCGGGCCATGCAAACTATTTAAATCTCTGTGAAGTTTGCATGAAACAAATTTTATTCCAGGGTTAGCTTAGGGGAAGGTGAAAGTGTAGCTGCAGATAATAAGGTCTTGGGAGGTGGGAAACTTAATTTTTAGGGTCAACAGAAACCCAGAAGATGATTGGAAAGCAGTGGCAGATGTATTGAGGGACGGGAGATCAGCTGATCTTCCAAACTTCGATAAACGTCGATAGATATATTGGGTGTTGACCTTCTGAACTTCTGTGAATGTCCATGGATACTTTATATGCTGTTCTTTTGAAGATTAGAGTTGACTTCATACATGCCCTCTAACTGTTTGATAAAATGTCTGACAAAAGAGTGAATGAAATGGTGATTTCAGAATGACAAAGCATCATCATTCTTGGACAAACATATTAATGGGATGCAATGATATCAAACATTGTTAGTGTGTTCAAGATAAATATGTTTCTTTGTTAAGCATTCATATGAGAGCAGCCTTGGAACATGTTAGTTACTCTCGCAAATGAAGCATTAAAAGTTATGCAGTATGCTTTTCCATATGACTTCAGACCAAGACTCGATGAAACGCGATATGCATGTTATTTCTGATAAAAAAAATTTACGCGGTATTCTTACTGACCGTCCTAATATTATTTCCAGTGCTGGAAGGGCTAAGTTTCGGTTGGCAGGCTGGCCAAGTTATGACATTTATTTTTGTTTATATTATCTGTGGATGGACAAGTGAAGAATTACCAAACAAAAGCTGCAGAATCTGACTATTATATCCGTGAACAAATATTTACAGGAGGAATTTTCTGTATGTAATAAGTGAAATGGGACTGTCGACACTTGGGAGATGTGCATGTTTTTCTAGGGTTACGACTTACATGGTGTATACATTTCCCGGAGACTTAACCTAATGAAAATATTGGGCCAGACTGAACCTTTTATGCTGGACGGAATTGGATAGAAGAAGCCCAAATTTACTGTGATGCATTGTTTAATAATCCAACTGGTTTTGTAGGTTTCTGATTTTCTTCCATTCATTTGTTGGAAAAACTTCATTTCAACTAAGCTAAATGTTTAAAGCATCACTGACATGTTTACTTACTAAGTTACTATGAATAGAAATGCAATGTATGAGTTTCATTTGTTATATAACATGTGTTTATTAACATACAAGGAATGAGAAAATAATTAAGTGCGTTGAACAAATGTACATGCATACCTTCTATATATACGTGTCCGTTAAGGGGAGGGATTCTCATTTTTTTTAAAAATGAAGATTAGTTGTGTGATCTACTTTACATTGAACTTCAATGATCTGAACCGTGTATTCAAAAAATGGAGATTAATTGTGTGTACAAACACTTTGCAGATGTGAGTTGTACGTTCGAGGACAACCAAATTTTACAAGTATTTACAATGTAAGTGCTTGTACGGAACTTGAGGGAAGGAAAAACTTATGACTTTGATTCAATCAAAACTTTGATTGTACAAGTCAGCGATATAGTTAGTAAGCCTGTTTGTATTTGGTTAGAGCTGTTAAAATTTCTGTTATAAAAATAGAGTTATGTAATCATTCTGTAATGTGAATACAAGTCTCATATTTCTCTCTTAATTCTTTAGTTCACCTTTCTCTCTATTACTCTTTCTTCTTTAGTTTCTCTACAATTCTCAAATATTTCAATTTAGTTAACAAAGGAAAGAGCTCGATCTCAACCTACATTGAGAACTTGTCAAGGTAAGGGAAGTTTTAGAGCAAATTGTGGGGCAAGGATATGAGAAAAAGACTCGAGGAACTCGAGGGAGATTCTTTGTTCTTGTTTTTTTGTTTCTTTGGTCACGATGAAGAATTTCATCGTTCTAGAAGTAACTTGTATTTTTGGGCACGTTGAAATTTTCTATTTCCACACGTTGTAATGTCACACTCTTCGTGCATTTTGGAATGGTTATATAACCAATGCATTAAGTTAACTCAAACCTAATATTACCAATTGGCAAATAAATACTGCATGTTGGGAAGAGACAGTAAATTAATGAGAAAATCTCTAATTAATTAGAGCAATCCACTACTTACCCATCTTTACCGATTAAAATAATTTAGAATATTGTTGAAGAAAAAAGAATTATTAGAATTATTTAATAAAACCCAAATATATAAGTAATAAGAAAGAAAAAAAAAAAAAAGAAACGTGAGAACGCACTTGGAAAATACTCATCGACGTCATCGTTCAAAGCACGTACAAAAAGAATATTATTGGCATTCTTAGTCAAAATTCTTCGTTGTTGATTTACTGGATTTGGTGTTTATGATCAGAATTGTTCATATTATAAATGTCTACAAAGATGATATTTGTAAAAAAATCAATTAAAACTAAGGTCATTTTAGTCATCAATTTTTTTTTTGAGTATATCGATATTTTTACACTAAGGGGAAGGAGAGTTTGACTAAGCCACACAATGGGTAGCCTAATTTGGTATCAAATTTGTCATCCACGAGATTCGAACCTAAAACCTCTCCCTTCCAAGTGAAGAAGAATACCACCAGACCGTAGTACTGAGTGACATCAATTGTATAAGAACAGATAGACGAATTTGATAAGAGTATTTAAAACCATTTGGGCACGTTTGTTTGACAGGATTAAGAAGGACTGGACTGGACTAGACTATAGTCCAGTGTTTGGTGCACACGGGATTAGCTTTAATGAGCTTAGGGGGGATTCGCTGGGACTAAGGGGGGATTAGCCGTTCTTAACGAGGGATCCCAATTTCGGGCGGATTCGTAAGCCAGCGTCGCTCGCCCTGCTCCCTGCGTCGCTCGCCGTCGCTCGCCCTGCTCCCTGCGTCGTCGTCCCGAGGATCTCACCGACCACTGAAACTCAAGTCGCAGATAATTGTTGATGTTTACGAAATCATAGATTTTGTATTTCACAGATGTGAAAGTCCCCAATTTTTTATTCTCTTCCTGCTTGATTTCGGTTTTGCTCTTTGGTACTTGCTCTAACCCTCACAAGATTTGCAATTTCTGCTAATGGTGATTGGAATTTCTGCAATTTTTTTTAGCAAAATGGGTATATTTCGGTTTCCAATTTTTGCAATTTCGTTTACGATTACTGTTAGCTCGACATTTCTTCACATCATCCAGTTTGCTTCTGTTTTGTATCCAATTCATTATTCGAAAATGGACTGAAATTGTCATTATCTTGCTTCTTAGTCCGATACTGCACCAAACGCTTCACTAAGTTAGTCCAGCTTAGTCTAGTCTAAGCCAGTCCAGCTTAGTCCCTGAAGCTAGTCCAGTCCGGTGTAACAAACGCACCCTTTATGTATTTGTTATAATTGATTGATTAAATAATTTTTTTTTAATTTTATTGTTATTTTTTCTTTTTCAAGAGATGATTTTTATAAAATGATTTAAAAAGTTTTGAGTAGGCGTCCTCGATGAGTAGGCAAGCATTATTCGCAGAAAAATGTTCCACATGTGAAGGGTGTCCACACTTTGGGAAAACCAGTCTAAACCACAAGTTCGTAAACCCCTCGTTAGGGTTTCCACTTTTCTCAAAAGGGTCTTTCTCTGGACTCCCTTCTTCTTCCCTGATTTTCCAACTCCGTGACCGCACAGTTTCACCAAATTCCACGGATTCTATAAGATTCTCTTCAAACCGCCAAAACCCATGTGAGATCAGCTAAGTTCCGCCCGACCCAAATTCAGACAGGGGAAAGATTGAAGCTTTCTAGAGGCAGAAAGAGATAAGGATAGAGAGAGGGTTTTGGATATGGAAGCTCGAGTTGGGGTGGTGGTGGAAGGAAAGCAGAGAGCTTCGAATTCAGCTCAGGGAGGCGTGGTGGATGGGGGCGCCAGGAAATTCTTGCAGCAGCAGAGCCAGGCGAAGCAGTCCCTGAATCAGCAGTCCCAGATAGGGACGGTGAACCAGCTTTTAGCTGGCGGTATCGCCGGTGCTTTTAGCAAAACCTGCACTGCGCCTCTTGCTCGCCTCACCATCCTCTTTCAGGTTCTGTTCTTATTAATTTCAATGAATTTTTTGTGCTAATTTAGTTGGTATTATAGTTTGTGATATGGGTTATCTTGGGTTGTGTTTTCAAGCATTATTGATGTTTGATGGATGGGATTCTAAGTGGTAAAAGTTGGGGCTCTGTTTTTCTAATGTGGGATATGAAATAAAGGGTTTTATTCTCTGAATTTTTAGTTTTAGTTTCTTGTAAGAATTATGGAGAGTTGAGATTATGGCAAAAGAAAATACAGGGCACGGTGTGTTGAAGCTTGAAGATGTTTAATTGCTTTTGTTGGATTGGTGTTAGTTAAAATTTTTTCCTTTACATTTGAAAATTGACAAAGTTTTAGGAGTATTTCTGTGTGGAAATGACATGCGTAAGATAAATATTGCTAGAAAAAAGAAAGTTTGTTTTGGTGATTTCGTGTCGAGTAGAGCCGTGGAAGTTGTGTTGGAATCTGGGGTTTAAGAAAATGATTAAGAGCAGAGACGTTTTCATATTATTCAATTGCTCGTGGGTTTATGTTTTGCAATGATGTTTGTGGTCGGAAGCTCATTTCATTTCATTCCTATGTAGCTATTTATACTTAAGGCTGGCTATCATCCTTAGTTTAGAAAGATGAATTAACCTAATGGCACACTTGGACGAGGGACTTCAAGTTCATGGAACTTAGGCTAAATTTGTTAGGAACGCACTATAAAAATTAGAGAGGGACTTGAAAGCCACTAGATGCAATACATTTCAGAGAAATTTCAAATGACACCTTGAAAGGCTAACTTTGTATTGCATTTGTAGTGTTTCAGTAGTTTGTAGTGCATTTTTGACAATTGAGCCTAAAGTTCCTTGGAAATTTAAAGCCCTTGTCCAAACATTGGGCAAGGATGGACAGTTCCATATCATTATGTGTGATGGGATTTTGTTGAACTTTTCTCTCGTGCGGTGCTAGTGATGTTCCTGTTTGAAGGTGGTTACTTGACTATTCCATCATTTACTTCGATTAGGTGCAAGGAATGCATTCTGATATTGCAACATTGAGTAAGGCTAGCATATGGCATGAGGCTTCACGTATTATCCATGAAGAAGGGTTTAAAGCATTTTGGAGAGGCAATCTGGTTACCATTGCTCATCGCCTTCCATATTCTGCTGTCAGCTTCTATGCTTATGAACGCTACAAGACCGTGAGTTAATACATGCCTTGACTGAATTCTAAGCTTGTTGAGTACAAATCAATGTTGTCCTTGCAGCTTGCTCTGGTTTCATCTGACCTCTTTTTATATTGCAGTTGCTGCATTCACTTGTTGATGAAAATTTTAGGGGTAATGCAAGTACTGACATGTGTGTGCACTTTCTCGGTGGTGGGATGGCAGGGTTAACCGCTGCCTCAGCCACATATCCACTGGATCTTGTGAGGACACGTCTTGCAGCCCAGGTATTGCTAAGATTTTTTTTTGTGGGTTAAGAATTAAGAACTAAGAAAAGACATCCGATTCTTATTGTAATGTTGATTTATAACTTTCATTCCCTTCTAATTTTTTTCAGTCTGAGTTCATTAGTGTATTCCAATTTTGTAGAGAAATGCACTATACTACAGAGGTATTGGACATGCATTTCATACAATTTGCAGAGAAGAAGGTTTTTGGGGATTGTATAAAGGACTTGGAGCGACACTTTTGGTATGCTTTATTTGCACATTTTTTCATTTATTCATCTTTTATGGCTCATTTCTTCATTCCGTTGACATTAAATTATACTTTTCTTCTTGCTGCGATACAGGGTGTGGGACCCAGTATAGCAATAAGCTTCTCAGTTTATGAGGCTTTGAGATCTTTTTGGCAGTCCCAAAGGTAAAGACTTCATAGCTGGTTGATTTGAGGCTGAACTTCTCAAGTCAGGTCTATTGTCCCTCTATTTATTAAGTTGTAATATTGTAGTTTTTAATTCTGTTGACATCAGGCCCAATGATTCGACTGTTGTGGTCAGTCTTGCTTGCGGCAGTCTTTCAGGCATTGCCTCATCAACAGGTTAGTGATCTGTGACAGTCGGTTTGAAGCATAAATAGATGGAATGAACATATATTAGAAATATCATGGCGTGATGGACAGTGGAGAATGTATTTTTGCATCAGTAGATTCAGTACCAAATTTTTATTTACATTGTGGTTATGAACAATGCTCCATGTACGATGCCTTTAAAACCTATATAAATTTCTGAAGCGGATAGATGGAAAATTATGTTAGGACTTTCCAATTAGTTTTCTAGAATCTAGCAATAAGATTTCAGATTTGTTCCTCTGAATGATTATTTTTTGCTCTTGTTTCAGCAACATTCCCTTTGGATCTTGTAAGGCGAAGAATGCAGTTGGAGGGGGCTGGTGGTCAAGCCCGCGTCTATAATACGGGCTTACTTGGGACTTTAAGGCACATAACGCGGACTGAAGGCCTGCGGGGATTGTATAGAGGGATAATGCCAGAGTATTACAAGGTCGTTCCAAGTGTAGGAATTGTCTTCATGACTTACGAGACGTTGAAAATGCTTTTTGCCCGCATCCAATCAAGTGACTAGTTGCCTCTAAATTTCCCGTTTTCCACCATCGGTCGAGCCAATGGAATTTCTCGAACTCTGGGGGTTTCCCGACATATGAAGGTAGGGGAGAGGATGAAGTTGGTTAAAGACACAACTTAGGTAGAGCAATAGTTGTGGTAGTTTGAGAAATATTATGGTGGTAAATTTTGCTGCTGCTGCTGCCGTGTGACCATATTGTTTATTCTTGTATAGGTTTAGGTTAGTTTAGCTGCATGAGTCGCAACATGCTCCCCATTTTGACATGAGAAAGTAGCAAACTTTTACGCATTCGTCGGTGGTCACCGTAACAATTTTGTTGTTGAAGCTCTTTTGTCCTCCCCTTGTTTTTTTCTTTTTACTTTGTTGAAGTTTTAGAGTTTTTTTCTTTTTACATGTTTCGCCCAACCTCTTGAATGCTTAAACCTTGTGTTTGGTCTGATTTTAACTTTTTTGTTTTAATTTAACCGAGGAGCTCGTTTAGGGAGTCCATTGGATAGAAAGGGAAATGAAACACTTTCGAAACGATTTTGCAAGATATATTCGTCGATTACAGAAAGACATTCTATATATGTATAAATTCATTTTTACTCATCGTGTGAGAATTTCTTAATTTTCTTTAACATACATCTTTAGATTGTTGGATCTCTCTTATCGTTTGTATTAAAGATGTACTACAATTATGAACGTCATACGACGACTATACAAGTTAATTTGGGATCATGGGATGGGTTCTTAAGAGCATCTCCATTGTTGTCTCTACCACCGTATAATTCCTATATGCAGGGTCAAACATTTTCCAATGGGTCGGAAATAGAGGTCCTAAGGTACCGTTTGGTACGCAGACGCGAGGGGACGGAACGGGATGGGACGAGAACAGGACGGAACGGATGATGTAAATATTGAAAAAAAATAAGGAAAAATTTTGTCTTAAAATGTTATAAATTTGTGTTCCACGGATGTGGAAAGGGTCGTTCCAGGGGGAGAGGTGGAACGAAAAATCAGCTAAATTTCGTCCCATGGAACAACCCGTTTCACGGTTTTTTGGCGTACCAAACGCGGGACGGAACGCCTCCCACGTACCAAACGCACCCTTAACGCACCATTGGAGAGGCTCCAAACAAGCCCTACTTCAAACTTAAAAAGTGTACCAAACTACTTCAATTTGGTGAAGTGTATAGACAAACTCAGAAGTAAAAAGTGAACACGAGATCTCAGTAACTTGAAATTATCTTCAAATCCCTTCAGGGGAACTTGCAGAAAGATAACGCAGATTTAAGTAGCATCATTGATCCACAACACACACAAACAGAAAGACATAATTTATCATTAAAATAAAAACAAATTGAAAAAAAAAAAGCATCTCAGAATAAAACCGATGCTCCTTTTTTCAAATATTATCAAGAAAAAAAAGAGAAAAAAAAAAGAGAAAAAAAAAATAACGTAAAAGATTGATGATAAATATAAAAATTAATCAGTTGAAGAAGATGAACAGAGAAAAGAAGGGAGGGATTATTGGCGGTTCTGCGGAGACGCGAGAGAAGGAGGGATTTCGGAAAATATTTATAAGGGTGTGAAAGTGATTGGACTTAACCCTAATCACCTGTTTGGCAAGTGAGATAACTCAGTCCCTGGGCCAGGGCAGTCACGCTCGCACCCGGTATTGGCTTAAGCTATTTTTTTCTTGCGGGCCTGGGCCTGGTCGATCACTAACATGTTCCCCGCAAGACTACGGCCCATTTAAATACGTCAGTTTTGATATTTGGGCCCGTTTGAAAATACTAAGTACGAAACGTTTCTGCCCAAAAATGCTTCAGGCAATACAAGAAGGATTGTTTGTTCCAAAATAAGCCCAAAGCAATTCTACGATCCGTACTTGCTTTGAAGGTTTTAAGCCGAAAGTTGTCGAGAATCGCAAGGCATTCCTAAGAGAGCAATAAGGAATCGTCTTAATTTATTTTTTTCTCCTCTTAAAATGACCAACTAGTGGCTTTGCTACGACAGTCTATTATTTCGAAAGTTGAGAATATTCACAGAAGCATTTCAGCCTCCTTCTGGCCACCCTCGTGCGATTCATCAGCACTATGAATTGAACCCAAGACATACCGTGTGGAATACGAGCCCGAAATTCATCCACAACTCCTGAGTGCCTCGTGGTAGTTCTTTAGGGGCTCGTTTTGGTATTGTGAATGTGGCTCTAAATTGAATTTACAATTTATGCTCATAAGAGTGTGAAATACGAGCCCGAAATTCATCCACAACTCCTGAGTGCCTCATGGTAGTTCTTTAGGGGCTCGTTTTGGTATTGTGAATGTGGCTCTACATTGAATTTACAATTTATGCTCATAAGCGTTTTATTTTTTATTTTTTTTATTTTTTTTTATTTTTTAAAGTGTGCCATTATATAAAAAAAAACAAGTTAATTTTGTGTTAAAACATGGTGCTTCCTTAAAAATTAATTTAAAACTGCATTATGAAGAAGTATATAACAGGTACTTCCGTTGGAGATATATCAACAATTTGTGATAAATTTATATATGCTAATAATAAATGCGAATAAATATTTTACAAAGTATAAACAAAATGAAATAATATTTAAGTAGATAAACAAAAGATCGAGGCTTGCATACCGCAATGACTTACGAGACGTTGAAAATGCTTTTTTCCCGCATCCAATCAAGTGACTAGTTGCCTCTAAATTTCCCGTTTTCCACCATCGGTCGAGCCAATGGAATTTCTGGAACTCTGGGGTTTCCCGACATATGAAGGTAGGGGAGAGGATGAAGTTGGTTAAAGACACAACTTAGGTAGAGCAATAGTTGTGGTAGTTTGAGAAATATTATGGTGGTAAATTTTGCTGCTGCTGCTGCTGCCGTGTGACCATATTGTTTATTCTTGTATAGGTTTAGGTTAGTTTAGCTGCATGAGTCGCAACATGCTCCCATTTTGACATGAGAAAGTAGCAAACTTTTACGCATTCGTCGGTGGTCACCGTAACAATTTTGTTGTCGAAGCTCTTTTGTCCTCCCCTTGTTTTTTTCTTTTTACTTTGTTGAAGTTTTAGAGTTTCTTTCTTTTTACATGTTTCACCCAACCTCTTGAATGCTTAAACCTTGTGTTTGGTCTGATTTTAACTTTTTTGTTTTAATTTAACCGAGGAGCTCGTTTAGGGAGTCCATTGGATAGAAAGGGAAATGAAACACTTTCGAAACGATTTTGCAAGATATATTCGTCGATTACAGAAAGACGTTCTATATATGTATAAATTCATTTTTACTCATCTTGTGAGAATTTCTTAATTTTCTTTAACATACATCTTTAGATTGTTGGATCTCTCTTATCGTTTGTATTAAAGATGTACTACAATTATGAACGTCATACGACGACTGTACAAGTTAATTTGGGATCATGGGATGGGTTCTTAAGAGCATCTCCATTGTTGTCTCTACCACCGTATAATTCCTATATGCAGGGTCAAACATTTTCCAATGGGCCGGAAATAGAGGTCCTAAGGTACCGTTTGGTACGCAGACGCGAGGGGACGGAACGGGATGGGACGAGACGGGACGGAACAGGACGGAACGGATGATGTAAATATTGAAAAAAAATAAGGAAAAATTTTGTCTTAAAATGTTATAAATTTGTGTTCCACGGATGTGGAACGGGTCGTTCCAGGGGGAGAGGTGGAACGAAAAATCAGCCAAATTTCGTCCCATGGAACAACCCGTTCCACGGTTTTTTGGCGTACCAAACGCGGGACGGAACGCCTCGTCCCGTTCCGTCCCACGTACCAAACGCACCCTTAACGCACCATTGGAGAGGCTCCAAACAAGCCCTACTTCAAACTTAAAAAGTGTACCAAACTACTTCAATTTGGTGAAGTGTATAGACAAACTCAGAAGTAAAAAGTGAACACGAGATCTCAGTAACTTGAAATTATCTTCAAATCCCTCCAGGGGAACTTGCAGAAAGATAACGCAGATTTAAGTAGCATCATTGATCCACAACACACACAAACAGAAAGACATAATTTATCATTAAAATAAAAACAAATTGAAAAAAAAAAAGCATCTCAGAATAAAACCGATGCTCCTTTTTTCAAATATTATCAAGAAAAAAAAAGAGAAAAAAAAAATAACGTAAAAGATTGATGATAAATATAAAAATTAATCAGTTGAAGAAGATGAACAGAGAAAAGAAGGGAGGGATTATTGGCGGTTCTGCGGAGACGCGAGAGAAGGAGGGATTTCGGAAAATATTTATAAGGGTGTGAAAGTGATTGGACTTAGGGCTGGTTTGGTATTGCTGTGTTTTGAAAAAAAACTGCTGTGAGAATAAGCGGCTGTGCTGTGAGAATAAGCGGCTGTGAAATAAAGCAGCAGAGTGTTTGGTAAACTTTTTTGTAAAAGTGCTTTTAGAAAAAAAAGCTGTATGATAGTGTTTGGTAAACTTTTATGTAAAACAGCTGTGACTGTGTGAAATGACCAAAAAGGGTATAATACTCTAATAATTTAATTTTCTTAACAAATAAAAGTTAATTACTAAATATACTTTATTTTTAGAAGAAAAATATTTATAAACTTTATCTTAAATATTAATTAGTATGACAAACTACTTCAATTGAAATATTTTAGACTGAATAGCTAGGATTCATTAGTACAATATTGTTAATGTACTTGAAAGTAGTCTAATTAGATGCATTCATCAAACTTGTTGCTATTCTATTCTTAATGCCTCTATCTCATGTGATCCTTCAACTTGATAATTTTGATATTCATCATCATCATCATCACTACTATCGCTCTCTTCACAAAAGTCTCTGGGGTCATCAAAATGACGATCACGTTTAGAATACCTCCGTATGTAGTTATGAAGAGCCATTGTAGCAATGACAATCTTCACTTGCTTATTGAACGGGTAATTAGGCATATCCCTTAAAATTGCCCATCTTTTCTTCCATACCCCAAAAGTTCGTTCAATGATGCTCCTAAGAGAAGAATGTCGGTGGTTGAATACCTCTTTATAACCGGATTAGTTAATTTTGAATCCAAATTCATGCATGCAAACCTCTAGTATTTTCCCTCTTTCACAACATACAGCTTGCAACCAAAACGAATTAACCTAAAAACTTCCCAATCGGCCTTTCCAGAATGCCCGTATTTGTTACACACAAAACTTCATCGTTATCAAACTCTCTTGCTTTGTAATTATAATGGACACATAACTTCGGGTGGCTTTCAATTTTTAAAATTCCTCCAAATTATTTGTTGCCTACTAGATCATTTCTCATTAGCAAGCTAATCTAGTGTTGGAAAGTTGTACAATGGAGATAATATGTACAGAAGATTTAGGGGCTGCGAAATACATTAAAGGGCGAAGAAAAAAATGCCTAAACATCTAAAGTTTGTCAAATAAACATCTGCGTATCGTTACTGCAAACTCGCCAACCTTGTGAGGATGGATGAGGACCGCACAAAATCCTACACAGATAGCTGTAGCAGAAATTACGAGAAGCGTAGGGCGAAATCTCAAGAACATCCCACCAGAGCGAGACCTTATATATCCTTTCTAAAATTAGTGTATAAATGAGAAGTGCCCCTTACAAACAGTCTTCAATTATTTTGTTTAAAAGAAAAGAGGATACCATGCATTACATGATCACACATTTACACTAAAGATGTAACTATATATTATAATGTTCTACAACACTAACATGTTACATGCACACGTTGTGAAAACTGTGATATCGATACCAATACACAAATTATACAAGACAAACTCATGCTGATAAATAAAGATTCGTCCTCTGTTTGGCAAATTAGCTATAGCTAGAAAGCTCAACTAGTGAAGGCATTCCAATTTATAAGGTAGAATGGTCCCTCACTAGAAGATTTTCACCTCACAAAAAGCCTACCTGCCATAATCCTACGCAGAAACTCATCAACAAGCACCATGAATACTAATGGCGAAATAACAAAAAAATTGAGATCATTGATTTCCGATTCTCAAATACAAATGCACCAACAAGCTATAACACTTACCCAAATCGTATCTAAATTTCATATCAAAGAATTCAGAAGAAAAAAAAACGACCTATAGCATAAATGAAGAATTCAGAAAAAAAAAAAAAATATAAAACAGATAGCACTGAGAAATCCAAACAAATTAATAACAAATTTTTACAATAGAAGCTTACCAAAGGAACCTGGAGAAACCTGGAGAAAGAGAGAACAAGAGAACGAGAGAGATCGCTGGTTTTTGGAACAAGAGGACTTCGCACACCTTGCGAGCCTTCTCTGCGTCACTTGCTTCTTGGGACAGTTGGTTCTCGAAGGAAGCCGAATCCTTGTTCCAGCTCCAGTAGACTCCCGACTTTGTCAAGCTTGGGTCGCTCACAACCTGAGACGAGAGAACGAGATGACGATAAATGAAATGCAAAAAAGCAGAAATTCGCAGCATATATGTTTCATATCTAAATCATGTAGACAGAGAATCAGACTAGATTGTACGCAACTATCAGCCACTTTCTCAGCAACCAAACAGAGGGTAATTGAGAGGAGAGAGAGAGAGAGAGTACTTGGGGGGATTGAATTGGAGGAGAGAAGAGACGGACTCGAAGCAATGCCTGTTGAGCTTCCTCGCAGCGAACATTGATGGCTTCAATCGAACGGCGACGGGCCTCAATCGCTAATCGAGTGCTTTGCTCTGTTCATTCCATTCTTCTTCCCCACTTCAATGGCGGCTGAGAATTTTTAGGGTTCTAGAGGTTTGGGATTTGGGGATTGATTGGTCGGCGGCTGAGAATTTTTAGGGTTCTAGAGGTTTGGGATTCGGGTATGGGAGAGCTGAAGGCGGGAGCTGTGAAGGCGAGAGGGAAAGGGGGTAATTTTGGGTTATTGAAAATTTCATTAAACTTATCACTGTTCATCCGCGTTTTCAAAATAAGCTGTTTTTGGAAGCTGCAAATTGCAGCTTCTGGTGCCCTTCAGGTTTTGGGCTTTTTTTCACCCTTAACTTTGAAATAAAGCTATTTTTGAAAGTTTACCAAACACCTCAAACCCTCACAGCTTTTTTTTCATCCTAGCTTTTTTATTAATCACCTCACTCCCAACACAGGCCCTTAACCCTAATCACCTGTTTGGCAAGTGAGATAACTCAGTCCCTGGGCCAGGGCAGTCACGCTCGCACCCGGTATTGGCTTAAGCTATTTTTTTCTTGCGGGCCTGGGCCTGGTCGATCACTAACATGTTCCCCGCAAGACTACGGCCCATTTAAATACGTCAGTTTTGATATTTGGGCCCGTTTGAAAATACTAAGTACGAAACGTTTCTGCCCAAAAATGCTTCAGGCAATACAAGAAGGATTGTTTGTTCCAAAATAAGCCCAAAGCAATTCTACGATCCGTACTTGCTTTGAAGGTTTTAAGCCGAAAGTTGTCGAGAATCGCAAGGCATTCCTAAGAGAGCAATAAGGAATCGTCTTAATTTATTTTTTTCTCCTCTTAAAATGACCAACTAGTGGCTTTGCTACGACAGTCTATTATTTCGAAAGTTGAGAATATTCACAGAAGCATTTTAGCCTCCTTCTGGCCACCCTCGTGCGATTCATCAGCACTATGAATTGAACCCAAGACATACCGTGTGGAATACGAGCCCGAAATTCATCCACAACTCCTGAGTGCCTCGTGGTAGTTCTTTAGGGGCTCGTTTTGGTATTGTGAATGTGGCTCTAAATTGAATTTACAATTTATGCTCATAAGAGTGTGGAATACGAGCCCGAAATTCATCCACAACTCCTGAGTGCCTCGTGGTAGTTCTTTAGGGGCTCGTTTTGGTATTGTGAATGTGGCTCTACATTGAATTTACAATTTATGCTCATAAGCGTTTTATTTTTTATTTTTTTTATTTTTTTTTTATTTTTTAAAGTGTGCCATTATATAAAAAAAAAACGAGTTAATTTTGTGTTAAAACATGGTGCTTCCTTAAAAATTAATTTAAAACTGCATTATGAAGAAGTATATAACAGGTACTTCCGTTGGAGATATATCAACAATTTGTGATAAATTTATATATGCTAATAATAAATGCGAATAAATATTTTACAAAGTATAAACAAAATGAAATAATATTTAAGTAGATAAACAAAAGATCGAGGCTTGCATACCGCAATGACTTACGAGACGTTGAAAATGCTTTTTTCCCGCATCCAATCAAGTGACTAGTTGCCTCTAAATTTCCCGTTTTCCACCATCGGTCGAGCCAATGGAATTTCTGGAACTCTGGGGGTTTCCCGACATATGAAGGTAGGGGAGAGGATGAAGTTGGTTAAAGACACAACTTAGGTAGAGCAATAGTTGTGGTAGTTTGAGAAATATTATGGTGGTAAATTTTGCTGCTGCTGCTGCTGCCGTGTGACCATATTGTTTATTCTTGTATAGGTTTAGGTTAGTTTAGCTGCATGAGTCGCAACATGCTCCCATTTTGACATGAGAAAGTAGCAAACTTTTACGCATTCGTCGGTGGTCACCGTAACAATTTTGTTGTTGAAGCTCTTTTGTCCTCCCCTTGTTTTTTTCTTTTTACTTTTTACTTTGTTGAAGTTTTAGAGTTTCTTTCTTTTTACATGTTTCGCCCAACCTCTTGAATGCTTAAACCTTGTGTTTGGTCTGATTTTAACTTTTTTGTTTTAATTTAACGAGGAGCTCGTTTAGGGAGTCCATTGGATAGAAAGGGAAATGAAACACTTTCGAAACGATTTTGCAAGATATATTCGTCGATTACAGAAAGACGTTCTATATATGTATAAATTCATTTTTACTCATCTTGTGAGAATTTCTTAATTTTCTTTAACATACATCTTTAGATTGTTGGATCTCTCTTATCGTTTGTATTAAAGATGTACTACAATTATGAACGTCATACGACGACTGTACAA
This sequence comes from Cotoneaster glaucophyllus, assembly GCA_036320875.1. NCBI lineage: Eukaryota > Viridiplantae > Streptophyta > Magnoliopsida > Rosales > Rosaceae > Cotoneaster > Cotoneaster glaucophyllus. Next base: position 8,552,004 of record CM070067.1, read on the forward strand.
GTTAATTTGGGATCATGGGATGGGTTCTTAAGAGCATCTCCATTGTTGTCTCTACCACCGTATAATTCCTACATGCAGGGTCAAACATTTTTCAATGGGCCGGAAATGGAGGTCCTAAAGCATAGAGACTCACCAGAATACTAAAGAAAATTCCCAAATATAGGGACGCTGTAGGGACTCCTAATGTCGTGGGGCACACGTTCTTTTTTGAGTTGGGTGATGTCCCAACCAAGCCAAGGTGTCAAGCTGTTGTCTAGCTACCAAACGCACCCGACACGCACGAATGATTCTTACTTGCCTGACTTTTTGTTTTTGTTCTTTTTACTGTTTAAATCAACGGTTACAAAACTAACAATGAACTTTTAATATTTTAGTCCTTAAATTTAAGGACACTTCCCTAAATGAGTCCTCAATGATGGTGGTGGGAGTCCCTAATATGGATTCCGAATTGGAGATGCTCTAATGCTGGTAGTGTTAATAAACTTTTATTCCTGTCCAAATAAAAAATATGCTATGAGACAAAATTTGTAATTTTTCTTCAGTAGTCTAGGAAATGAAAGGTGAAGACCAACTCTGAAAAATTGAACGATTGATTCTTAAAAAATCGATGGTAAAAAAGTTTAAAAAGTCGGACTACTTGGTAGGTTGGACTACCAAAGACTTGCACGCAACACAGTAAGAAGGAAAGCAACACAGTAAGACTTGAACGCCAATCCAACCACAAACCCGAATGACCACTGAGAATTTCTGGTGTGTTTGGTAGCAATGCACTGAGAGTTTCTGGTTGAAAATCTCTAGGTGTTCTGGAAGTAAGCAAACTGCAAGCAACAAAGCCTCCAACCATCCATCCAAACTATGTTAAAACCTGGTTGAGTATATGTTGTAGGCGCTGATTCATTCTTTTCCAAATACTAACGCATTTTTTTTTTATTTTTACACTAATGAGCAAAAAAAGTACCAGTAACAGGTTGATATTTCAACCTGACATAGGACGAACAAAATAAGAAGCGAGTGATTTAAGTGCAAGTTTTTATTTTGGGCAGAAAAAGAATGACTTTCATGCAACCAAACGTACAAATAAAAGGCTTGTAGGTCAGTCGGTTAAAGTATTCTCTTAAAGAGAAAAAACACGATGACGTAAGTGTTTAAATAATGAAAATCACACAAAGCAATCATGAGCACCTATGTAGGTGGGAGTGCGACATGCTTCCACTTTCTTCCGCTTCTCATGGTGTTGGCACCACTATTTCTTCATGGCTGCAGTGATGGCAGAAGACTTCAAAGTCGACATGAAAGAAGAAAAACTATTCGTCCATTTTCCCTTTTCCGATTCGACTATGAAAGAGGAAAAACTATCAGTGCGTAAATCCTTGTGTGTCCTCAACTTGTCAAGTAATGCTTTCACTGGTGAAATCCCATAATCCCTAGGCAACTTGCGAAAGCTCGGGTCCTTAGACCTGTCAAGTAATGCTTTACTTTCGTTCTTGATTATATCTCTCAAATAATCAACTGGTCGGGAGTAGACCTGGCATTTTCAATCCAACCCGTTAACCCGAGTTGACCCGTTAAAATTAGTATTTGGGTCAATGATAAACGGGTCGGGTGGTTAACAGGACAACCCGTTAATCACCCGTTAAATAACAGATCATTTTGGATGAACCCGCGAAACCCGTTAATCTCCTGCCCTTCTTGCAACTGCGATTGCCCTCCTCCTTTGGTCTTGACATTTCTTCAAACACCTGAGCTGCACTACTTTGGTCTTCATTTACCGTTGCAAATAACCCACCATCCTTCAAAATTTCCACAACAAAAATCGAAAAATTACTTTTAAAAACTTTAGCAATTTCTCAAACAGAAAGTGGGTAACAGAGTCCATAACCATAACGTCAAATTTTAGTAACGAATTGTTGAGAATTGTTGCTGGGAGATTGGGAACTGAAACAAAAACAAAGAGAAATTGGGAGCGGAGAGAGCGTACCAATCTCCTGGATTTTGAGAAAGGAGAAAAGAAGTCGTCGTCTAATTCTACAAAGTCCTTGCTTCATCTCTGCAAATTCAAAAAACCCTCATTTGAATCTCTCTCTCGCTGTCAGCTTCCCGTGTTTCGCACCGTCTGGTTCTTCGTTTTGGGTTTATGTATTTGGTTTTGGTTATGGTGGGTGGTTTATTCTGGGTGTTTCTTCAACCTTCTTCCAATATGCGTTTTGGGTTTATTTATTTGATTTGGATGAAATGTTAAAAAAAAATTGTTAACGGATGAAACGAGTGACTCGTTAGCTTAACGAGTTGGGTTCGGGTGACCCGTTAAATTAACGGATCGGGTTGAACTGATCCAAACTCAGTAAACTCGACCCGTTTACAGGTCTAGTCGGGAGGATCCCAACAAGTACTCCATATTGCCAATTGGTTTTATCGTGGAACCTCAACTTTTTTCATAGTATCAGAGTCAGGTTGGTCCACGTGCTCCACGTCATCCAATTCGTGTTGTCCACATGTTTGACTTGACAATCCCCCACACGTGAGGAGGCGTGTGAGAATGTAAAGGTAAAAAATCCCACATTGATGACAGGAAAAACCTTGCAATGACTTATAAGAGGTTGAGTTGCTCCTCATATTGCTAATTAGTTTTATGGTAAAACTCCACTAGAAACAAAGAATTTTGGGGGCCTCATTTGACGTTGAATAAAAAGCAGGATCATCTCCTCCACCAGCAGTAAATGGAAGTTACCGAAATTTTGGAGTTGAGATTGATTTGGATCTTATCAGTGTCGAAATTGGATTTGCATTTGGCTTTGTAATTGCGGTGGTTGGGTCACTTGTGTTGTGCAAGAGATGTGGTAAATGGTACTACATAGCTATGTATAAAATCCTTGTTAAGACATTCCCTCAGCTTGATGAAAGAATTAGTCCTCATCGAAGACATGTTCACATAAATCAAAGGCCGATATGTTGAAATTATTATGAGGGCCAATGCAGCTGGCCTACTTGTTATGCTGTGTTTTGCAAGAAATATGGCATTTGCTTCTGCTCTCACATAATTATGAAGTACGAGATGTTGTGTGAGCTTGTTCTGTTATTTTTTTTTATATTTTGATGTTGCAAGTTTTTAATAGTAAAAGGTAGATAAGAACGACATATTCCCGATCAAAATTTTCACATTTTTTTAATCTTCTTTCTGATACAGAAATCAGCATTACTCATCACGAAAACGACATATTCGCGATCAAATTTTCATAAGTATAGAATTTGACACATAAATTACAAATCATAAAACTAAATGTGCTCACCAAAAAACAGAATTAAACAATACAAACAAATTACAATTGTTGCCTGGCGAGGCCAGGATTTCTCGGGGGGAGGGGCGAACTTAAAAGAGTGCAAGGTTAAAGAAAAATGGCAACAACTAAATCTTTTTATATAGCAATGTCTTTCATAATTAATCAATACAAACAAATTACAATTGTTGCCGGCGAGGTTTCATGTCATGAAAACGTCGCATAATAGGCTCATTATCAATAAAAGCAAATACATATCTCTCAATGTAAACAATCATGCTATCACTCAACCATTGATCTCCCATTTTGTTACGCAATGGTGTTTTCACAATCTTCATAGCAGAAAAAGCTCTCTCCACCGAAGCGGTTGCAACCGGTAACACCAAAGCCAATGTAAGAAGCTTATACACTAACATATAGCTTTCATTCCTCCCGGTCTTCACTAACTCTTTTGCAAGATCACTAATTCCTCTCAATGATGAAAACTCACTATGCATTTTCATATCATGAATGTAATTGTCAAGTTGAATTGGAAGATTCATGAGGTCCATACGATCAAAATCTTGAGGATAAAGATGGGCTAAACGAACAATTTTTGCTTTGTCAAAAGATGCAAAATTATTCACCGGACTCAAACATACCATACAAAGAAGTAACTCGGTGTTTACCTCATTGAAGCGATCATTCAATTCCTTTAGTTGCATATCAAGGACTTGAAAATAGAGGTCCACACGATAGTAATGGAAGTTTGTGATTTTTGGAGCTTTACGCCTTGATTTTCCAGGTACGAAATGCAAATCCTCCATGTTAGGAACGATAATATCATGCTCCTCACAAAACTTTTCTACATCATGAAGCAAGTCCCCAAAGTCATCATCTCTCAAGGATTGTAGTCTTTGCTTGCATACTTCCACTAACATCATCGCATTCACAATATCTTGATCTTTCTTTTGCAATGCTTGTGATAACTCATTTGTAATTCCCAATATAAGTCTCATCAAGAAAAGGTGAAATGCAAAATCAAAAGTTTGTATATCTTTGAATAACCTAGTTGCTTCACCGAGATTATCTTGGTTGCGATCACTTTTAATCCATTCAACCACCTCCACCACGGCTTCAAACATAACTATAATACTAACTATAGTACCATAATGCGAGTTCCACCGTGTATCACATGGACGCATGAGACTACTTTCTTGATTTAACCCTCTACCCGTTTCAAGATTACCAAGATCAAGAGCTTTCTGAATTTGTTCTTGTTGTTTCTCTCTAAATGCATCACGACGCTTACACGATGATCCAATAAGATTTACCAAACTACTAGCATTGATGAAGAAATTGGCAACATCCTCATTTTCCTTTGCCACGAATACAAGAGCTAGTTGGAGTTGGTGTGCAAAACAATGAATATAAAATGCTTGAGGGTATTTGTTCAAAATCTTTGTTTTAAGACCATTTAACTCACCTTTCATATTACTAGCTCCATCATAGCCTTGTCCTCGTAACTTGGACATTCTCAAATTTGTTGTAGCAAACAATCTCTCAATGGCCTCTTCAAGCGAGCTACTAGTTGTAGAGGAGACATGTTGAACACCCAAAAACTTTTCAATTGCTTCTCATTTTTTGTTCACATAGCGCAATACCACCGCTATTTTCTCTTTAGTTGAAGAATCACGTGCTCCATCAACCAAAAGAGAAAAAAAATGCACCTTCCATATCTTTAGTGATGGCATCTACAGTTTCAATAGCACAAGCACAGACAAGATTTTTTTGAATATCGGAAGAAGTATACTTAAGATTCTTGGGAGCATTCTCAAACACAACCTTCCTAACTTGTTCATTATGCTTGGAAAGAAATTGCATAAGCTCCAAATAATTACCCCTATTGCTTGATTTCAACGATTCATCGTGACCACGAAAAGGCAAACCTTGTCCCAACAACCATCTTGTGCATTCAAGTGAGGCACTCAATAGAGTACGATAATTAATGCGAGCTTCATCTGTTTGCTTAATCACAAATGTTTCAATATGTTGTTTTTGTGTCATCAAATCTCTAGCTTGTTGTACAGCTTTATTATGAAGACTTCCAACACCTCCCTCATGGACTCGAAGATTTTCGGGTCCTTTCTTCCAATTTGTAAACCCTATCTCAGTGAAGACATCACTTCCAGTGCTACCCATTTGATCAAAATCACATTTGAAAAGATAACAATAACGACAAAATGCAGCATTTTTTGATATACTATACTCGAACCACTTAAACTTATCAAACCAACCGATGATAAAACATCGATTGTCGCTAACTTTTCTTGGCATGATGTGGTCTCTAGGTTGACAAGGATCATTTTGGAGATAGTGTCTACGAATTGCTTCACGATAATTAGGTGGATAATCAAGCATTCGACGTCTATGTGCAGGGTCTGCAGGAAGATTAGCCAATATTTCATCCAACTTAGTGGCCTCACTTTGTTGTGCTCTACTCGGAATATTCGAAAGAGGACTTCTTGGAATTTTTGAAGGAGGAGGAGGACTACTCGGAATATTTGAAGGAGAAGGACTACCCGAAATGTTTGAAGGATGATTTAAGCATTGTTTCTTATAGTATCGTTCCATTATGTAACTGTAAAATGGAAAGAAAAACAAATTCTTAGACTCTTAATCCTAGAGTAAACTATACTAATATGCATAATAACTAATCCAACCAACAATTCAATTAATAAATACCAATTAGCATACAAATTATTCAATAAATAAAAATTCAATTCAACTAATCATATGAATAATTGTATACACTATGTAATAATTCAATTAATTAATCAATAATCAAGAATTTTAATTTTAATTTTCACCCTAAAAATTAATTTCATAATATCATATCAATAATCAACAACCAATTTACCATATTAATATGATTCTATTTCTATATCAAATTACTAATTAAATAAAATTCGTATTAAATATTTATTTAGGGTTAGGTAGATTATAAATTTACCTTTGAAATTTTGAATTGAAGTTTGAAACCGTGGAAGCCAGCGGCTCTGGCTGGATGGAGCAGTGGAGCCTGAAGTGAGACCACTCACAAGAGGAAGCGGCTGGACTGGTGGAAACGGCTTTGACTTGGCTTGGCTCCGTTCTGCATCTGCTGCGTGATGTGCTGCTGCTGCCTGCTGGGAATATGGGGAACAACTTTGCTGCTCTCTGTTCTGTAATTGGCCTTTGAGAAAGGCAGAGATTAAAGAGTGGTCCAACGGGGGACACGCGGTCCCCCCCACCATATAAATATATATATATATATATATATATATATTTTCAAACAGACGAAACGACGTCGTTTTGTGTAGGTTTTTAAATTTTTTTTTACCAGGACCAAAACGACGTCGTTTTGGCCTGGTTTTTAAATATTTTTTTTACCATTTCGATCTGCTGCTGTGCAGCATAAGTCTTCATCGCCGTAGAAAGAACAGACGGGGAGGGAGCGACCGGAGCTGCAGAGGGGTTGGGTTTTCTGGGAGGGGAGGGGCTGAACCGGCGCTGGAGCTGTGTTTTCTGGCGAGGGGAGTGGCGGCCGCCACTCCTCACCCTCACGTGGCTTCGCCACTGGTCACATAATTATGAAGTACGAGATGTAGTGTGAGCTTGTTCTGTTATTTTTTTATATTTTGATGTTGCAAGTTTTTAATAGTAAAAGGTAGATAAGAACGACATATTCCCGATCAAAATTTTCACATTTTTTTAATCTTCTTTCTGATACAGAAATCAGCATTACTCATCACGAAAACGACATATTCGCGATCAAATTTTCAGAAGTATAGAATTTGACACATAAATTACAAATCATAAAACTAAATGTGCTCACCAAAAAACAGAATTAAACAATGGTGATCCAAGCAACACTAAACCAATTAGTTTTATTTATTTATTTAATGAGCTTCATTTGATTGTCTCTTCGCTTTTTTTGGCTTTGGTTCTTAGCTCTTAGCTTTTGTGTTTTCTCCTCTTTGTTTGAATTGCTCTGTCTGTTTGATATCATGAACATTTACTCTGTTTTAGCTTTGGTTTTTCTGGATGAAGACTTTCTAGTCAAGCTAAACAACGACAAATCTGATGGAGATATTTTCCACAACCCTAAAGCCGCCACCGCATCAATGCAAGCTGAGCGGAGAAATCCCTTTGTTTTCCGGTGACCTTCAGCATGTTAAATCCTTGGACATGTTAAGTTCCACCAGAGTTTGCAAAACTTACTTTCCTTTCGCTCTTTGAATCTCTCAAATAATGAGCTCGTCGGCAGGATCTCAACCGGTGCTCAGTTTGCGACATTTCCAAAAGTTTTCACTACAAGAAACAAAGGATTATGGAGTCTACCTTTTAACAGTGGATAACAAAGCAGAATTGTCATCAACACCAACACTGAATGGACGCCTTCCAAATTGGATTTATGTTTGAATTTGTTAAGACCTCCCTCTGATTTATCTGTGTCGAAATTAGATTTATGTTTGAATTTTGTTAAGAACAAAAAGTGAAAATCAAAGTCTAAAAACGAAATGTTTATCATGAAAAGACTTACCCCACCGGTAGAATGCCACTTCCTAGTATCCAACCAAAAAATTAAACATGATTTCGTTAATTACCCCACTTGTAGCCTTGCAAAAGAGAGACTGAAAGTGCTTCAGAGAAAAAGTTCTTGGAATCCAAAAGCACTTCAAGTGCTTTCTAGAATAAGCACCACTTCAAGTGTTTCTCCAACATTCACTTGCGTTTTTACTAAAGATTGATTCCAAAAATATTTTTACTAAAAACTCTTTCAATGATTTTTAAAAACACTTCCAAACACTTCCAAACACTTCCAAACACACCGTTTCGTGAAGTTTTAGCCCTTCTGTAGGGGCGAAGTTTTACCTCGCTTCTCCACAATAGTCGGTCAACATTAATAAACAACCTACGTTTTGAACCCCACAAGGGATATGGGGAAAGGCTTTGAAGTCAACAAGTCAAGCAAACCGCAATCTCGTAGAAACCTTTTCCACAAAATTAGTTACTGTTGTAAAATTATGAAAGTGAATGTCCACATTAGCTTGTTAGTATTTGAAGATTTCAAAAAGGCTACAACATTAGCTTGATAGTATCTGAAGATTTCAAAAAGACTACAGCAGTAGCTTGTCATTATATGAAATTTTCAAAAGGAGCGATCACCTCGTTTTTGTTTTTTGTTACGATTGTGGCTATATAAAGAGCACTCCGGATGTAATTCCTACACACAACTAAAAAGAAAGAAGTGAAAACAATAATATCAGTACCCCTTCTTTCCTCTTTCCTGCAATCTTTTGTGTTATAGTTACGAAACTAAATAGTGTGATATCTTGCACCCTGCTTCTCTCCTAGTGAAGGTTATCTGTCTAACTTTTCTATTTATAACACGTCACTAGCACGAGTCTCTAACCCTAACCAGTTCTCACCTCCCTTCGTCGAAAAATGCTTCCTCCAAGGATTTTATTGTTCTTCTTCCTCCTCTGCCCTCACCTACTTGATGTACCCTCGCCAAGATCTGCTAGCACCGTGCTTGCTTCTAGTTCTCAATATAACAATTGCTTATATTTTTTATTTCTTGTTTGGTGTAGCTCCTGACTACTAACCTAATGTTTATTTATGTTAATTTTACTGCAATTTTAGGTGGTGCGGTATAATCGCCCACACTGCTCTGCATATTTAAATTTTCCTGCTGCTTGAGTGGAGCGGTATAATCATCCACCCTATGCTATATTGTTTCAATGAGAGTGGTGCGGTACAATTGCTCTCCTCATTAATCATGTAAATCTCAAGCCTGAAGTTTCGAGTGCTTATCATTTTGGTCTGAAGATCAAAATGAAAAATTTGTAAGAACCATAAGTTCTAACACTACATTCATCCATAATACATATTATTGCAACTCAATTTTCTTTCAGAACAAAAAATGGCAAACTTGGCAAAGCTTGATTTTGTTGCCCTAGATATTATTGGGAAGAACTACCTTACCTGACACGCCCTAACCCCGATATCCTTTTAATACTAGGATGGGCACGTGCTGGTCGACACCCGAGGGTGATGAAGCCATTTAAAACATGCATACAACTAAAATATTTAATTAGAAAGAGATACACAAATGCAGAATCGTGTTCAGAGCATACAACTAATCAAGAATAATGTGAAAGGATTATTATAGAAAGGTACGAACCGAGGAATGGAACCTTCACAGAGGCCCTGACACAGAGATCGCGTGCCTCGAATCTAACTCCTGATGGGTGCAAAACAGAAAAGGTGAGTGGACCAAAGTTTATAATACTAATACTAATAAGAAGAAAACCATTTTCTTTATGAACATACTAACCCCCTGTTTTGAAAACATATATAATACTACATAATAGGTTTTTTTTTTTTGAAAACCCTAGTATGCCATGAAATCATTTGTAAAACAAGAATGAGTAAAACCATGCTCAATAATGGTGCAATCATCGCCTGAAGGCAAATCCATAAATCTCATCATACTGTACTCTCTAGGGGTATCATAGTCGCCCAAAGGTAGTACATGTCTATCACCAAAGGTGAAGCTATACGACACTGGGTTATGCCAATGAAGAAACTATGGTCCATCACCCATAGGTGAAGCTGTATGACTTCGGGTTACGCCGGAGAAGGGGATATATAAAATCACACTAAGTTGGGGGTATAACATAAATATCTCACTCCTCATTCGCCCGAAGGCAATACCTATCCATCACTCGAAGGTGAAGCTGTAAGACACTGGGTTACGTTTGTGAAGAAAACCATGGTCCATCACCCAATATTTCATAACCTTTATTAATACGTAATTTCGATGAATCATAATTATTTCGTAAACCACAAATATAGAAGTTCGTAAAGCATGATATAAAACATACTCAATCATGAAATGTGAAATGCATGCTAGGCTAATTTTTATAAAAACATGAAAGTTTAGAAGGCGTCTACTCACAAGTATTCCATTACCGGAGAGTCACTCGAACTAGCGAGGATGGTGCCACTTCCCGCCGAAGCACCTAAACACATATAGAGGTCATTTAGTCAAACTCTACTGAAATGGTCGAATTTGGGAAAACGGACAGCGGATTCGGATTTAGGGAGTCAAAATTAGTCTAGGAGGGGTCCCTGCCGAAACTTGAAAAAGTCAACTCAAAAGTCAACGTTGACCGATCAACGATCAACGGAAGTCAATGGATCGGTCAACAGTCAACGGGTCGAATCCGGGTCTAGGCTTGGGTAACTGGATTAGGCCGGATTAGGCCGGATTATAGGATTAGATCTGGGTTAGGTTAAATAGGTGGGGCTTGGGTTATTGGGCTAGGTTTATAGGTTAAGAGAGTTGGGCCTGGTTCAAAGGGTTAGTGGATTTGGGCTCGGGTTAACGGTTCAGATGGCCCAAAGAACTGGGCCTGATTCAGATTGGGTTTTTGGAATGATTTCGGGCTGCAGATGAGGTCGACCTGATTGGCTTCGTGGGTCACCAGACCCCAAGAAGGGGAACATCGAAAATCCAAGGGTTTTCGCCGGGAAACTTCCCCGGCTCCGATCTAGGGTCAAATCTCCACCATTTCCGGTGATTCCTGAAACACAATGAAGCTAAAGAAGAGGGGAACAAGAAATTACCAATTTAAGGGTTGACCGTGGTCGAAGTTGGCCGGAATTTGGCTCGAAAACCATCGGGTGTCGCCGAAAAATCTAGAAAACTTTTTCCCTCGAGGTTTCCTGCATCCAAAACTATACCACGTACCTCACAACTATCCTAATCGTGCCCTAAAACATGATCTAGGAAATTTGAAAGGGTTTACGAAGCTCACCGTCGTTGGAGACGGCGAGGATTCGTTAGAGAAACGTTTGCATAGTGATAGTGCCATCGTGAAGAGAGAGAGAGACATCGTCCTGGGTTAGGGGTTCGAGAGTATGACTTTGATCTGTGGGGTTAGATTGGTAGAGGCAGTGGTCCGTAGGGTGGCTTGCCGGAGAGGTGTGGTGTGTGGGTGTCGCCATTGTTGATGCAAAGGTAGGGCATGAGGAAATGTGAGAAAATGACAGAGAGATGAGGGAGAGAGGTGGAGGTGAGGTGGAGGTGTCTTAGTCATGAGGTTCGCCAGAGTACGGCGACGGGTGGTGGTGGTGGTGGTGGTGCTGTGATGTTGCTCGGAGAGAGGGAGACAGTTTTTCCCCGAGAAAGAGACAAGGAGAGAAGGAGACAAAAAGAGGGAGGGAGAGTTCTAAAGAGATCACGGGAGGGAAAAAATCGCCACTTGTCGCCATCCCAACTGTCCATGGAGAAATATCTCCAATTGCAAAATTACCAAAATACCCGTATTGTTTCGAGTCCCATAAATTCTTCGTTTTAGCTCCAAATTCACTTCCGCTTGAGCCCACGTAATCGCAATGACGAGTACTATGAAGCTACACCATGGGAATGAATCTTACGTAACACGATAATGCGGTTAAAAAAAGTCAACGTTTTTACCTCGGAGGGCATTTTTCATAAAATCGCATATTAAAATTATAAAAACTGTAATTTTTGAACACGGGTTGTTACATTACCTGGGTAGCGGATGCCAAGATCCATATGGAGGCAGGGAATCTTGGAGAAACCATTAAGGAGGAAAACAGTGCATCCTTTCAAGATCGGGCAAAAGCCATGATCTTTTATCCATCGTCACCTTGATGAAGGACTGAAAAGTGAGTACCTAACGGTTGACGATCCATTAGCCCTTTGGAAGGCATTGAGAAATAGATACAATCACCAGAAAATGATGATTCTTCTAAGGGCTCATTATGAGTAGACACACCTAAGGATCCAGGATTTCAAGACGGTTGTTGAGTACAACTCTGCAATGTTTAGAATTTGCTCCCAAATGAAGCTTTGTGGGGAGACCATCACTGAGGAAGATATGCTGGAAAAGACTTTCAGCACCTTTCATGCCTCTAACGTGCTCCTGCAGTAGCAGTATAGAGAACGAGGCTTTACTGAATATAACTAGGGCTAGAAAAAAATACCGAAAATCCCAAACCATACCGAAACCATACCGAAACCAAATCGAAAAAATACCAAACCAAAAATTCCGAAAATTTTAGTACCGAAACCGAACCGATCCCGAATTTTTCGGTATGGGATTCGGTCTCACAATTTGAAATTTTCTGTATTCCCGAACCGAACTTTACTAATATATATATATATATATATATATATATATATATGTGTATATGTGCATATGTGCGTCCGTGTGTGTGTTGGAATGTGTGTGTGTGTATGTATATGTATATGTGTGGGTGTGTCAGTGTGCGTGTGTTGGAATATGTGTGGGTGTGTCAGTGTGTGTGTAGGTGCTTGCTTTCTGAAGACAGAGCCCTGTCTCTCTCTCTCTCTCTCTCTCTCCCCCTTATTCTCTGTCTCATCAGTCATCTCTCTCGATTATTTCTCTCTTATTTTCTGTATCGTCTCTCTCTACAACTCATAAGTCATATCATAACCCAGCTAACCTCTTTTTTTTCTGTCTCATCTCTCTCTCTCTCTCTCTCTCTCTAACCCAGAAACCACCTAACCCTTCATTCCACCCAATCCAAAACCAAGTCGAACATCCCTACTCACTCTCTCTCACATTTCATTTCACCTCTCATCTGCCTTCACTCAGTCTCAGACTCTCTCTCTCTTTCTCGGATTTGAAGCTCAGCATCCACCCACCGTCTAGCAATCTGACTCCGACGAACTATCTCCACTCCGGCCACCACCACACCTCATGGCTTCATCCCCACCTCCGGTTCTCTCTAGTGATTCTCTGTGTGTGTGGGATTTCGTATTAAGGTTAGGGTTTTGAATTGGGGCTTAGGGTTTCGAATTGGGGGCTTGGGTCAGGAGTAGGTCCTTCTCTTCACTCTGTTTCTCTCTCGACCATAAATCTTTCACTGATTCACTGTCACTACGTCTCTGATTTCAATTTGGAATTTTAATGCAGGTTCGGATGATTTCAATTTTAATCTAAGATGATTTGGATTCTGATGATGTTCGGTTTCAGGAAATTCCGAAATACCGAAAATATTTCGGGAATCCCGAAATTTCGGTTCGGGATCGATCATGAGGTTTTCGTCCCGAAAATTTTCGGTTCGGGATTTGATATGCCATTTTTGGTTCGGTATCCCATACCGAACCAGCCCTAAGTATAACCAACTGATATTGGTGCTCCTTGTGGCTGAACAAAACTAAGGCTGGTTCGGTATAGGATATCGAACCGAAACCCTTGTCCCGATTCTCAAACTGAAGTTTTCGGGAATCCTAATTTTCAGGAATCCCGAAATAGTTTCGGGATTTCGGGACAAACCGGGAATCCCGAAATAGTTTTGGGCTATTGGACTAAAATTTGACATATTGGGCTTTTGGGCTAAAATTCAACCTTTTATATTGAAAATATCAGCCCAATTGCATGTGCACTATAACCCATCTCCTATTAACATAATCAATCTACCAATCCTAGAATCTGCCAATTCTTGCCTGTGCACAAACAATAGCCAATCTGCCAATCTGTGCACAATAGCCATTCTGCCAATCTGCCTATTCTACTACACATGCATGCAACAAAAATAAATTAAGTAACAAATCCAAAAGCATAAAAATTAGTTACAAGCCAAGGTTTCAAAATAAATAAAGTAACAAACCCAAAAGCAAAAAAATTAGTTACAAGGCAAAGTTTCAAAATAAATTAAGTTACAAACCAAAAGCAAAAAGCAAAGCTTAAAGTTTATGAAGATTATTAGCCTCTTCGGCCCCTTTGGCCCCTTGATCTTGTTGATGGTTGTGGTTGCTCCCTTCTTGTTGGTACTTGTACTCTTCCCTTTGATGTTGATGGTTGATCCATTCCCCTTGATGTTGATGGTTGAGCCCTTCCCCTTAAAATGGGTGGTTGTGGAGGTAGTGATTGATTTTGACGTTGTTGAACTTCAACTTGAGGTGGTCGAGGAGGTGGAGGTGGCATTTCATTTCCTTGTGTTGTATTCTCCTCACCTCCCAAATTAACCGTGCCTAAAACAATAAACCACAAATCATTTAGATTGAATTATATAAATAGATAATAAATACTAAGAAAATAAAAGAGAAAATTAAATTTGTTTACTTAATTCTTTCTAAGCGTTCATGTTCCTTGTAGAAATAGAATTCGTCGAGAGTAGGCTCCCTGTAGAAACAAAATTCATTTCCTCTAAGCTAATCACTAGTACACACTAAAGCCTCAACTGTTTTAGGTGTTAAGGAAGCTCTAAAAGGATCAACAACTCTCCCACCAAGACTAAAGGCATTCTCAAAAGCAACAGTGTTACTAGGAAGGGCCAATACATCCTTAGCAACTTTACTAAGAGTTGGATATGTACCACTATTTCCTTTCCACCAATCCAAAAGATTGAAACCCTCATATGTTAGGCTTTGATGTGGATCATTGAAGTACATATCCACTTCATTGGCTATCTCATTTTGTTGTGCCTTCGTACTCTTTTGTTGGATCTTCCTTGTCATCCTTGAAGCAACATCAATATCTACCATCACACCCCCATCATCTAGTACAACACTTGATCTTTGCTCCACATTTGAAGTAGCACTACTATTAGTACTATTACTACTACTAAGGACCACTCCCTCCTTATATGCATTATACAACTTGGTTACATAGCCTTTAACCTTTACTTTCCCCTCCCTTATTTTGTCCCATCCATAGCCGAGCTCTTCTAGATTTGTCTCCAACATTTCAAATTTGTACCTCGAGTCGAGTGCTTGGGCTACAAAGAGAATAGGATTCACCTTTTCAATGTCACCCCAATATTTGTCAAACTTGAGCTTCATTGAGGTAGCCACACTTTGCAAAGTGGCATTAGAGGTGTTTTGGATTTTGTTCTTCTATCTTTACTTGCAAAGCAATCACCGTGCTAAGTATTAAGTGTGACGTTGGAGTAAGGGTTGCACTCAATGTCAAGGTGGCATCATAAAACTTTTTGAGAATATGAGCAAAACTCACCGACCTCTCCCAATCATCCACCTCCGGAGGACCGAACCGCTTGGCCTTTGTTGTCACCCCCTCAACCTCTTTCGAGACCTCCTCTTTAAAGTAAGCAATAAAAGAGACACACTCAAAGGCCATCTTAGAGAACAATTTTTTAAACTTGAAAGCACTATTAAGCATTTCATATGTGGCATTCCACCTTGTGACAACATCAAAAGGGATACTTGACATCCTGTCAAATCTCAACAAGACACAATATTCCCTAAAAGACTCCAACCTTGCCGGGGACGAGTGTATAAACTTCACACAATTTCTTATGGCATCAATCTCACAACTAAGCTCCAACATTCCATCCTTAACTATCAAATTGAGGATGTGACAAGCGCACCTCATGTGCAAGTGAGCCCCGTCAAGTAAAAGAGTACCATTTGACTTGAGTCTTTTTTTCATGTATGCAATAACGGTGTCATTTGCACTAGCATTGTCAACGGTAATGCTAAACAGGTTGTCTATGCCCTAATCATTTAAGCAAACATCTAGACATCTTCTAATATCATCACCCTTGTGAGAAGTAACTTAGACAAAGTTTAGGATCCTCTTATGCAATGCCCAATTAGTGTCCCAAAAATGGGCCGTGATGACCATGTAGTTTATCTTTTGAATCGAGGTCCAAGTATCGGTTATGATACTCACTCTTAACCCCTCAATCACACTTTTTATTTTTGCCTTCTCTTCGAAATACAACTCTAACACCGCCGCCACCACTTTATGCCTATTAGGAAGTTTGTATTTTGGATTCAAGTCATGAATAAAAGGTCAAAAGTCCTCTTGATCAACCACCCTAAAAAGCATCTCCGCTATTATAATCCATGTCACACATCTCCTATCAAGTTTTTTTTTATTTTTTTTATTTTTATTTATTGAAAGTGTGGGTGACAACTGCATCTCATATCCTTGCTTTTGTCAATGTAGGTTGGTTCGGATCCACACTCTTAGAGAGACTAGAACCCGGGCATTTCCTTAAATGCTTAAGAATTCCTACCGTCTTATGAGTTCTAGGGTGTGCCGGTATTAAGAGTTTGCAATGCTTGCATTCAGCCATGTATGATTTCACCTTATTATTATCAGTGATAGTTACCCTCTTAGCATCGTTCCACGTCGGACTTGGGCCCTTTCTCCTATTGCCCTTTTTTCGAGGAGGACCCTCCCATTGTCTCACTACTTCTTCTACTTCCTCTTCCCGCTCTTCCCCATGTTCTTCTACTTGTTCTAAATGCAATATCCTCCTCCACATCCGGATCATCATCCCAACAATTTTCATAATAATCATCATGAAGATAATCTTGAGTTGAGAGAGTGCTTAGTTGAAGGGTACCACTATGTTGGGTTTGTTTTCGTTTTCCTAATATCGAGACCATAGGTGTACTAGATTGGCTACTAGGCCCATCCATCCTAACAAATAAAATAACAATGTACATTAATATAACACAACCACATTTCAGCATATATCCAAATTCCAATCAATAACTCACATATCCAATTCAAATGCAATAACATTAACATATTCAATATGTGAAAAGTAAGAGCCAATAATTAAAGAGAATTCATATATATTCATAAAGAGGAAACACAATTAAAGAGTCATATCTATTCATAAAGAGAATTCATATTTATTCATATCTAACTAATGTCCATACGACATAAACAACACAAACATGTGAATGCAAAATGAAGATATAGTACTAACCTTAAAAAGCCTCAATTCAAACCGAGGACCGATGTCCTTAAGCCTCAATTCAAGCAGGTAATGGAGTGGAAAAGCATATATAAAGAATACCTATTAAAGCATTAAAGACAAATTAGAAGTTGAAAAGTATATATAAAGAAGCAAATTGAGATGCATATACTAAGTTTTATGAATCGAATGTTAAGAATTCAATGATGCATAACTCAAACTGAATTTGGAACCTATCTCAACATCAAATCTTATACAAAAATGCCGGAAATTCTTTCAACTAGCTTCTGCCTTATTCCTCCTCAAACAAACTAAGCTTATATAATCTACTCATGATACACATTCCCTCCCTCCTTATTGCACTGAACAACAAGAAGAACCTTCACATACATTAATCAGAAAACTAGAAAACAGAAAACAGAAAAACATCAAACCAGAAAACCAAGAACCATTTATATTCATAAGAAGAATCTGAATTTACAAACCAGAAAATAGAAAACCTTCACTTCATATATCAATCAAGATAAAACAGAAAACCACAGAGATTTTGGAACTTTAAAGCAACCCGTCTATATTGTAAATTATCGAACTGGACAATCACATTGGACATAATTAAAACTTTGAAGCAGAAAAAAGAAGAAGAAGGAAGAATCTTACTTCACAAATCTTATACAAAAATGTCGAAAATTCTCTCAACTAGCTTCTGCCTTATTCCTATTGCATTGAACCAGAACCTTCACAAATACTTTGAACTTTAAGAGTCAAAGATGGTCAAATCTGCAAAAACCCAAGAACCATTAGATCAATTAAATAGAATCTGTGAAACCAAAATTTCAAGAATTCGAAAATTAAATTTCACAAACCCTAAATTAAATTTCAAACCCTAAATTAATTCCCATATTTACCTGACTTTGGGGAGAATCGATGCACAGTGCTGACACGCCTGACCTTGATATTCACCAAACACCAGGGTATCCACGTGCTGGCCGACACCCGAAGGTGATGAAGCCATATTAGGATGCATGAGAACTAAGAACAATTAACCAACATAAATAAAACTTGTAAATTTAATTATAATGAATATGCATTTGTTGAACGTGTTCAGAGCATACAACTAAATCGAGACACTAAAAGGAATAATATAAAATTGAATGAACAAGGAGATGAGTCCTACACCGAGAGGACTCGAAGATGTCGATGCGGGAGTGCCTTGACGCCGAGATTGTATGCCTCGAATCTAAGTCCTGAGGGGGTGCAAAACAAAACATGAGTGGACCAAGTTAATATATAAGTAATACTGAAACAGTTATTCATCGATGTACTAACCCTCAAAGTTTATGAAAACTCATATAGCATGATAAGTAATAGGTTTTCTGAAAACCCTAGTGTGCCATAAAACCTTCAATAAAACATATCATATAAAATGTGCTAGATAGTGCTATCAGTATCACCTGCCTGAAGGCCTTCATTCGCCCATAGGCTCCTATAACACCTGACCGAAGCCATATATAAATATCAATTGCCCGTAGGCTCCTACAACACCTACCCGAAGGCATATAAGTATCAATCGCCCGTAGGCTTCTACAACACCCACTCGAAGGCATATATAGAAGTATCATTTGCCCGTAGGCATATAGTAACCACTAATAAGCACAAAAATCATTGAACATAATATTTCCAAAATATATCTCATCGGAGCTCAATAGCTCAAACATCATATCATAAATCATGTTCATAAATATCTCAGTGAAAGTAAATCCAGTAAAGCTTGAAATATCAATAAGCGTAAATTTAATTTACTCATAAACGTTTCATAAAACGCAACCATTAAATCATGTTTTTCATGTATGCATTTCTACTAGTAAAATATACATTTTGGAAGGGGGTCCATTCACAGATACTCTGCCGTCAAAGAGCCATGGAAACTAGCGAAGATGGAAACGCCATAAACAATCGCACCTAAGCACATAAAGGGTCCAATTAATGAAACTCTACTAAAACAATTGAATTTGGGAAAACGGACATCGGAAACGAACTCAGGAAGGCGAATTACCTTAAGAGGGGTCTTGGGCAAATTTCGTAAAAGTCAGCAAAAAGAATATTCCCTAACGGAATTTTCCACAGAATATTCCATTGGATTCGACCTGGGTTGGGCTGGTTCAGTTGGGTTGGGTTGAGAGTTTAGGGTCGATTCATGGCCTAAAACCCAAAGGCCTGGTTTGGTTTCTTGGTTAAGTTTGGTCCTGAGCTGGGTTCAGTTGGCCTCCAAAATGGGTTTGGACTGAACAATTGGGCTGAGTTCCATGGCCCAAAGGATTGGGTTTTGGGTTTGGGTTTAAAGGGTTTGAGGCTAATGGGTCGGGTCGACCTATTTTAGGCCAGGTCAGCCGGTTTCGATGGGGAAGAAAGCCAGAGCTTCCTAAGCTTCAGTCGACCTTGATTCTCAACCATTTTAAAGGATTTAAAAGCCAAAATGCAGGTAGGGAGATAATGAATGAGATTATACCTTCGTGGTCCTTTGCCGTGGCCGGAGTTGGCTGGAAAGAGACCTGGAACTCACGATATTATCGCCAGAAAACTGGGGAAGTCTCCACGAGTAGTTTTCTGCGTCCAGTGGTCACCACAATAACTCAAAAATGTCCCAAACTCACATATAAACACTATCCAAGAGGTTCTGGGGGCTTACCTACATCGAGGATAAAAGAAACTCGTCGGAGTTCAACGAGAGAGGGATGAGCAGTGGTCTCCGCCATTATGGTGCAGTACGGACCTGTCCTGGGTTCGAGGTCTTGACTGGAAGGATCCTAGGGCGGTAGTGGTTTGTGGTGTCGCCGTCATTGTGGTCGTTTTGGGTGTCTGTGGCTCGGAGAGAGGAGGTGAGTGAAGAGAGAGACTTGAGAAGGGGAGATGAGAGAGAGGTCCGAGAGTGTGTACACGGGGAAAGAAAAGAGAAAGGAGAGGGAAAGAAAATGATTGGGTCGGGGGACAAAACCCAAAGGTGGGCCCCACTTAGGTACACCAAATAAGTCCCTAAAGCAACATCCTAAAATATCTAAAATGTCTGAAAAGACCAAATTACCTTTGTTCCAAAATCCGTAAATAAATTCGGGACGGGTTATTACAAGTGCACTGGATGAAGACTCTCATACTTTGAGTGTCTGAATTTGAGAGAGAGAATCGCGTGAGAGACTCCTGAGAGAGAGAATCGCGAGAGAAAACGGTGGCTGTGGCTTTGTGTGGTGAAGGAAGGCTCCACCGTTGGAGAGAGAGGGGTGGCTCTGTGTGGTGGTGGGCTGGTAACTGGCCGAAGTTGGATTTGAGAGTCGAGACAAAGAGAAGGAGAGGGCTCTCGGTGGCTGAGCTGAGACTGAATGAGAAATGAATGAGAATGAAATCGAAACGACTCAACTGGAGAAACCCTAACAAGGAATGGACGACATATATTAATTTGAAACAATCCAACGGTTGAAATTAACTCTAACTACAATTAAAAAAATAATATATATTATTATCTGTATATATATATATAATAATTAATAATATATATTTTCGGTTCGGTATGGGGGTTACCGAAATATTGAGAAGACAATCTCGATTTCCATACTGAAATTTCGGGATAGCATACCAAAAATTTTGAGAAAATTGGTTTGGGACATTTTTGGTTGGGATTGGTATTTTTTCGGTTCAGTTTGGGATTTTCGGGAATTTTTTCCACCCTTAAACAAAACAATGAACTTCTGATGAAAAATAATCAGTCCCGACCTACTGGATCAGCGCCTTTCCTAGAAGCGAATGTTGCTTCGCTTGAAGTGAATACCATATCATCCCGTGGCAATAATTACAAACGAGGACGTGGCCACAGGTGAGGCCAGTGGAACGGGAAAGGCAAAAATCATGGTGTCTAGTTTCACAACCAAGGCCCAAGGCATAACTCATGGCTGAGCTTCAAAAATGTAAATAGCCATAAAGGTAAAGCTCATATGAATAACATTCCTAGAAATCATGAAGGGGCATGTCATAGGTGTGGTGGCAATGGGCACTAGGTGCGTACCTATCGTACCTCAAAACATTTGGTGGACCAGTATCAAGCCTCCCTCAAGGAGAAGGGTGTCGAAACCAATTTTCTCAACCAGGCTAAACCAATGGATGTACCTGATCCAGTGTTCGATTTATCAGGGAAATTGAACACAACCTGCCTGGATGTTTCTGATTTCATTGTGGATAGAGGGAATGAAGTGTATCGGTCCAACTGAATCATTTATGTTTGATGTACTCTTATTATCTGAATTAGTAGTTTAAAGCTTGCATTTCAATTCAATAAAAATGGCATTTCATTATGCATAAATTGTTTTTAACTATGATTCCCTTAGAAAACATGGATAAAAACTATGGTTATTCTCAAAACAAGAACAATGGTGGAGATATTTGTCTTGCAGACAGCGCAACCACGCATACAATACTTCGAGATCGAAAATATTTCTCAAGCTTGGTGCTTACAAAAGTAAGGGTAACAACTATATCAGGCCAATAAGATATAATTGAAGGTTCAGGAAAGGCCCAGATCATGTTACCAAATGGAACAATATTGTCTATACAAAATGCATTGTACGCCACTCGATCTACTCGAAATTTGTTGAGTTTTAAAGACATACTTTTAAATGGATACCACATTGAAACGAAGAGTACAAAAAATGTGGAATATATATGCATAACCTCTAATGATACCTAGAATCGTACATTGGAAAAGTTGCGTGGTTTATCGAGTGGATTGTACTATACATACATAAAGACAACTGATGCACATACTATCATGAACTAGAAGTTCATTGATCCAAAAATTTACATGTTTTGGCATGACCGTCTAGGTCATCCAGGATGTACCATGATGTGTAGAATCATTACCAACTCTAATGGACATCCATTATTGAGCATACACATTGCTATATCAAATGATAACCCTTGCAAGGCTTGTTATAAAGGGAAGTTGGTAATTAGACATCACAACTAAAGATTGATACTAAATCCCCATCATTTTTGCAAAGAATTCAAGGGGATATTTGTGGGCTTATTGAACCATCTTGTGGACCATTTCGATATTTTATGGTCTTGGTTGATGCATCTACTTGATGGTCACATGTTTTCCTATTGTCTACTCGAAATGTTGCTTTTGCGAGACTTATTGCTTAGATAATTAAGTTGCAAGCACAGTTCCCAAATTACCCTATTAAGTCAATCTGACTTAATAATGCTGGTGAATTTACATCTCAAATATTTGATGATTACGGCATGACACTAGCCATTGATGTTGAACACCCTGTTCCTCATGTCTATACTCAAAATGGTTTAGCAGAAGCATTTATTAAGCGGCTTCAATTAATAGCTTACACTCTGCTCATGAAAACAAAATTGCCAGTTTCTGCATGGGGACATGCCATCTTACATGCTGCATCATTGGTCCGATTGAGACTTATAGCCAACCATCAATAATTCCCAGTACAACTCGTGTTTGGGCATCAGCCAAACGTTTCACATTTACGAGTTTTTAGTTAGGCTGTTTATGTGCTTATTGTACTGCCAGAACGCACTAAAATGGCACCTCAATGTAGACTAGGAATTTATGTGGGTTTTGATTCACCATCTATCATTTGATATTTGGAACCCATGATAGGTGATATGTTTACAGCTCATTTTGCGAATTGTCACCTTGATGAGACAGTCTTTCTGTCGTTAGGGGGAGAAAAGACCGTTCCAGAAGAACGGCAAGAGCTGACATGGATTGTACCCACCTTATTTCATTTTGACCTATGAAATACTCAATGTGAAAATGAAGTGAAAATAATTGTTCATCTTCAAAGTATTGCTAATCAAATGCAGATGCATTTAATGATGCTACGAAAGTAACAAAATCACATATACCTGTTGCAAATGCGCCTGGAAGAATTGATGTCCCTGTGGGACAAAATAAAGTGACAGCGAATGATTTATCTGGTGCACACCTGAAGCATGGTAGACCTCCAAGTTCAAAAGATTCAGCCCTTCGAAAGAGAAATGTAACAACCTGACCTGATTTTATCGGAATAAGGGGGTATTTTCGTGAAACTTCACCTTGGGCTAGATCTTTTTCTTTTAAAAATGGTTTTTAGGTCTTAATTGGTGAGCCCAAGGGGCCCACCCCCTGATTTTTATCCCCTGAGCCTCTCATCTCTCATCTCCCAGCCATTCTTTCCTCGAGTTATCTCCCTCAGGTCTCACCCTCGTTCTCTCATCTCTCAGCAACTCTCTCTTTTTCCTCCTCGAGGACCAACCTACACACACTAGTGCCCACACCTCATCAACAACGGCACCACCACCATCACTTCCACATTAGCTATCTCTCTTTCTCTCTTATCAGTTCATCTCTGTGGAGCACAGAGGAACTCCGGTAAGTCCCTCGTATTGCCGACGACTGGTAAGCCTCGGTAACACTCCAAAAACTCTTCCTTTCGTCCTTGTAGTTCGTTCTTTGACCATCGACGAGGAACTCGTCACTTTCGAGCCAATTTTCGGCCAAACCACGGTCAGTTTGCGGGTGTACAAGGTATCAATCTCTTTGTCTCACTGAGTACTACAACTTTCCTTTTTTTGTTTCACCCAATTTCATAGAGTGTTGAAGAAGTTATATTCATTTGAATCTTACCTAGTTTCGGCGACCTTAGCGGCTTTCGAGGCGTTTTTCGACCAAACCACGACGAGTTAGACGTTGTTGAGGTACCATTCTCTTCGTCTCGTCGAGAGCTATGATTTCCATTTTAGAATCACTCGATTTTGTTGAGTATTGATAAAGTTAAAAGCGTTTAAAGTTTGTCTAAATTTCGGCCGAAATCCGGCCTTTTCTTTCAATTGGGTCCGGCGACCCATATTCTGAACTCAGGCCGGGCTTTCAAGCCCAAATCTTTTTGAACCAAGCCCTTTGGGCCATGCCAAACCTAGGGCTTTAGGCCCGTTGTTTTAAACCCAAACCCAATGAACCAAGGCCTTTTGGGCCGTGTATAGGACTTGGACCTTAGGCCCGTTAAACCCAACCCAAAACCTTTGCTTTATTTTATTGTTTTCTGGAAACCCAAAGGCCCTTGGGCCATTCCATTAGGACCTTAGGCCCGTGACCCCCAAAGCCCAAACCCTTTTATTTATTTATTTATTTTATTTGTTGAAACTAAACCCAAACTCTTAAAGCCCAACCCTTTTTAAAAGCTTAACCCAAACCCCTTAGCCCTTAGCCTAAACCCATTAACCCATTATTCTAGAACCTAACCCTAACCCAAGTCCTAAATCCTAAACCCTAACCGACCCAAACCCTTTATGTAGAATATTCCGTTAGGGAATATTCCATTAGAGAATTTTCTGTCAGGGAATATTCTATTGATGTTTACGAAATTTATCCGGGACCCTCCTTAGGGTAATTCGACGTCTTGAATCCGTTTATGAAGTCCATTTTCCCAAATTCAATCATTTGAGTAGAGTTTTATTAATTGGACCCTTTATGTGCTTAAGGGCGATTATTTGTGGTGATTTCATCTTCGCTAGTTTGCATGGCTCTTCAGCAGCGAAGTATCTGTGAGTGGACCCCTTCTAAAAATGCATGTTTTAATTGTAGAAATGCATACATGAAAAGCGTGATTTGGTGATTACGTTTTATGAAACGTTTTGCGAGATAACATGCTTACTAAGGCTAGTTTGAATTATTACTATTTTTCCTATAACCCAATGTTCTTTATAGGATATCTGATAGATGATGATATAATATTTAGAACATGTTTCACACACCTCTTTATAGTATAGATGATGGATGACCTTATACTATCAAGATGTTTTTCATATATGTATGTTCAATGATTTTCGTAATTACCTAGTGGTCCCTATTCAGCTACGAGACGAGGGATAGATTCCGGTCCGTCCCGGGTGACGGTTATGGTGTTGGCATAGGGCTTGAAGTGTTTTTTCTCTGGCAATTAGCACAGGGACGGGGAGCTGGCACAAGGCCTGGCAGTGACTTTCCTCTGGAAATTGGCACAGGGACGGGGAGCTGGCATGGGGCCTGGAGGGATATTGGACATTCACTAGTGATTACAATATATATGAGTTATGTTTTGAGACATTGCACGACATGCTAGGTTTCGAAATACCTATTTTTATCATGATATATGCGTTTTCATAAAACCTGGGGGTTAGTATGTCGACAACTATTTTACTATATATATATATATATATATATCAACTTGGTCCACTCATGTTTGTTTTGCGCCCCCTTCAGGACTTAGAATTGAGGCATATAATCCCGGCATCAAGGCACTTCCGCATCGGCATCTTCGAGTCCCTTCGGTGTAGGATCCATTCTATGTTTCATTCAATTTTATATTATTTCTTTTAGTGTTCTAGATTAGATGTGTGCTCTGAACACGTTCCTTAAACGCATATTCATTATTTCTGCATTTATAAGTCTTATTTATTCCTTATTCTCCGCATTTGCATTCAATATATGGCTTTCGTTACCCTTGAGTGTTGGCCAGCACGTGCCTATCCTGATGTTCGGGGAATATCGGGATCAGGGGCGTGTCAAGAAAGATGAGGGCACAACTGAATCCAAATCAAATCATTTAGGAAAAGAAGGTGAATGACAAATCCACAATTCATGATTCTGAAAAAGAAAATGTCCTTGATGAGACAGATGTCCCTGAAGAGACAGAAGTACATGAAAGTAAAGAAATTTCTATAAATTATGCATGTACTAATGAATTGTGGGATCGAAATCGTTCTGTTGATGAATGAAAACAGAGATAAGATTGGCCTAAGTGGAAAATGCAATCCAGGCAGAATTAAATTCGTTAGAAAGGTGAAGTGGTTTTGGACTGGTAGTTCAAACCCTGCTTGGTGTAAACCCCGTGGGTTACAAATGGGTATTCATATGAAAGTGCAATGAGAAAAATGAGATTGCAAGATATAAAGCACGACTCGTTGCACAAGGTTTTTCACAAAGACCTGTAATTGATTATGAGGAGACATACTCTCTTGTAATAGACGCAATTACGTTCCGTTACTAAATAAGTTTGGTGGTTTCAAAAAAACTTGACATGGGACTTATGGATGTTGTCACTGCGTAATTATATGGAGAATTAGATACTGACATATATATGAAGGTCCCAGAAAGACTTAAGTTGCCTGAAACGACTAATAAACCACGAGGTATGCTCTCAATCAAATTAAGGAGATCATTATCTGGGCTAAAGAATCTGGACGAATATGGTATAATCGTCTCAGTGAGTATTTGATCAAAGAAGGATATATCAACAGTGTCATTTGCCCTTGTGTATTCATTAAGAAATCAAATTCTGGATTTCTATAGTGGCATTATATGTCGATGATATGAACTTAGTTGGAACCCCTGAAGAGCTCAATAAAACTGTTGAATATCTGAAAAACGAATTTGAAGTGAAAGACCTTGGAAAAACAAAATATTGTCTCGGCCTGCAGATCGAGCATCGTGCTAATAGAATTTTGGTCCATCAATCAGCTTACATTGAAAAAATCCTTAAGCGATTTGGTATGGACAAGGCTTATCCACTTAGCACACCAGTGGTCGTTCGTTCTCTGAACATTAAGAAAGATCCATTTGTCTAAAAAAAGATGATGAAATGGTTCTTGGTCCAGAAGTACCATATCTGGGTGCCATAGGTGCTTTATTGTATGTAGCACAATGTACTAGATCAAATATAGCTTTTTCAGTCAACTTGTTAGCAAGGTATAGCTCAGCTCTAACAATTCGTCATTAGAAGGGAGTCAAAGATGTTTTACGATACCTTCGTGGGACAACAGACATGGGTCTCTTCTACTCAGAGAAATCAACAAATGACCAGATCCTTGTTGGATATGCAGATGCCAGTTTTCTCTCTGATCCACATAAAGCCCGCTCACAAACTGGATATGCGTTCACTAATGGAGATACAACAATCTCATGGCACTCAACAAAGCAAACATTAGTTGCTACATCTTCCAATCACTCGAAAATACTTGCTTTACATGAAGCAAGTCGTGAATGTTCTTGGTTAAGATTAATGATCCATCATATCTGGAATTCATGTTGTCTACCTTCAAAGACAGACACTCCAACTGTCATCCATGAAGATAATGTAGCCTGTGTTGCCCAAATGAAGGAAGGATTCATCAAGGGCGATAAGACTAAACACATATCTCTAAAGTTTTTCAGTGCACATGAGCTTCAGAAGGCTAAAGTTATTGAAGTCAGACAAATCCGTTCCAATGAAATTCTGGCAGACATATTCACCAAATCTTTACCAAAGTGAACGTTTCAGAAACTAGTGCATAGTATCGGATTATGTCAATTTACCAATCAGTCAATCTTGAAGAATGCGGAATCAGAGGGAGTTACATATCAGGGGGAGCATCCATGATACATGCCTGTTGTACTTTTTTTCCTTCGAGTAGGATTTTTCCCACAGGGTTTTTCCTATCAAGGTTTTAACGAGGCAACATAAGCATACTTAATACTATATCAACAATCTAAGCAAAGTTGTACTCTTTTTCCTTCGCTACGGTTTTTCCCACTGGGGTTTTCCGAGCAAGGTTTTAACGAGGCAACTAATGTTGATATGTGGGCATCCAAGGGGGAGTGTTGTAAAATTATGAAAGTGAATGCGCACATTAGCTTGTTAGTATCTGAAGATTTCGAAAAGGCTACAACATTAGCTTGTTAGTATATGAAGATTTCAAAAAGACTACAGTAGTAGCTTGTCATTATATGAAATTTTCAAAAGGAGCGATCACCTCGCTTTTGTTTTTTGTCACAGGTGTGATTCTATATAAAGAGCACTCTGTGTGTAATTCCTACACACAACTAAAAAGAAAGAAGTGAAAGCAATAATATCAGTATCCCTCATTTCCTTTTTCCTGCAATCTTTTGTGTTATAGTTACAAAACTAAATACTGTGATTTCTTGCACTCGCTTCTCTCTTAGTGAAGGTTATCTCTCTAACTTTTCTATTTATAATAGTTACTAGTATATAATTTCGATAAAAATGAAAAAAGAAAACAAAATGGTTATTAAACGGTCTCTTGGAGCTTGAAAATCGTTTCAATTTTTTGTTTTTGGTTTTCACTTTTTGTAATCGAGATAAAGAAAAATGGGAGATGAAATGGTTATACATGTGTGGATGCTGTGCTAGGCCGTGCCGAACCGAGATTCAAGTTACAACCAGATCAAAACAAATCACAGTTGAATAAAAGAAAAATAAACAAAGAAATAAAGATAGATTCGGCAAAATCCTACCTACGTCCCTGGAGAGATATTGCTCTGCACTATGAGAATAACTATATTACAAAATACAGTTGAGTTAAATTGACATAATCCAAACCAGAAATCCTTGTACACATTTTCACAATATTTCCCAAGAACTCACTCCTAAGAGATTTTCCCTCTAGCTCTTTGTTTTTTCTCTTGCCCGTTCAATATGTTAAGACCAAATTGGTGTTTGGATCACACCCCACCACACATTCTTTAGATGCGTGTGTAATTATTCCCGCCAAAAAAACAGAGCATACTAGCAAAGAAGAATAACTAGGGACCTGCATAAGCTATTCCTTACTTACATTTGGTGTCACATATCAGCAACTTATTTCGATGAAAACTCCTCCGCTTTCATGTCTTTTCTTAATCTGCATTTGCTATGTTTCACTCAGTTTCCAGACGTATGTGGTCTCTAGCCAAAGTCCCGGCGATCAGCAATCTTTGTTGCTACAATTGAAGAGCAACCTCACATTTGACCCTGCAACATCTAAAAAACCTGTGAAGTGGAACAATGGCTCGGATTACTGCTTTTGGGAAGGAGTGTCCTGCAAAAAGGGTTGTGTTTCGAATCTGGACTTGAGCAGCGAGGCGATTATTGGTGGACTTGATAATTCGAGTTCTCTTTTCGGTCTGAAGTCAATAGAGAACCTGAATTTGTCTTACAACTTCTTCAACAACACTCAGATTTCTTCCGAGTTCAAGCAGCTAACCGGTTTGAGTAATCTGAACTTGTCGAATGCTGGCTTTGCGGGGCAGGTTTCGATTGAGATTTCACACCTTACGAGGTTGGTAACTCTTGATTTGTCTACCTTCTATTTCCCCGGAACTCCTTCACTGAATCTTGAGAATCCGATTTTGAATCTTCTCATTTGGACCTTTTCTGAGCTTGCTGAACTTTATCTTGATGGTGTAAGGATATCAGCACAGGGGAGCAAGTGGTTCCAAGGGATATCATCTTCACTCCCAAACTTGAGAGTGTTGAGCTTATCAACTTGTAATCTTTCAGGTCTTATTGATAGTTCATTACTGAAGCTTCAATTGCTTTTAGTTGTTCGAATAGAGAACAATAATGTGTCTACTCAAGTTCCGGAATTCTTCTCAAAATTCACAAATCTGACTTCCTTACTCCTCAGGAATTCTGGATTATATGGTGCATTCCCAAAGAAGATCTTCCAGGTACCTACGCTGCAGACTATTGATTTATCAAGCAATCAACAGCTTCAGGGTTCCTTACCAGAATTTCCAAAGAATGCATCTCTCCGGTCCTTGGTTCTAAGCAGGGCTAACTTTTCAGGGTTACTACCAAACTCTATTGGCAACCTCAAAATGTTGTCCAAGATAGATATTTCGCGGTGCAATTTCATTGGATCAATCCCAAGGTCGATGGAAAACCTTCATCAATTGGTTTATTTTGACTTGTCATTAAACAAGTTCAATGGTTTAGTTCCATCCTTCAGTATGGCAAAAAATCTGACCCTGATCAATCTTTCTAACAATCAGCTAACGGGTCAGTTTAATTCCACTCACTGGGAAAACTTGACTAATCTGATGAATCTCGACTTGAGATCCAATCAATTAGATGCGACTATTCCGCCATCTCTGTTTTCTCTTCCCTTGCTGCAAAAGCTACAGCTTTCCAACAATCGCTTCTCTGGTCAGTTGCCAGAATCTGGTAAATATTTGTTCCCTAGACACCTTTGATTTGAGTAACAACAGTTTGGAAGGGCCTAAACCCGTGTCAATCTTTAATCTACGAAAGCTTAGAATACTCGCACTTTCTTCAAACAACTTCAGTGGGTCCTTTCCGCTTAATGAACTTCAACAACTGAAAAATCTTTGGGGTCTTGATCTGTCATACAACAGCTTGTTGATTACTTATGCCGATCCTAATTCCTCTTATTCTTCCTTTCTTCAACTTACGACATTGAAATTGTCTTCTGGAAAGTTGAGAACATTTCCGGATTTCTTGAGAAATCAATCAAAATCAAGCACTTTGGACATTTCCTCAAACCAGATTCATGTTGAAATACCCAACTGGATTTGGAAGTTGAGTAGTCTTAGTCAACTAAATATTTCTTGCAACTCTCTGGTAACTCTAGAAGGTCCTTTCCTCAATATTACTTCTAATTTGTCTGTGCTTGACCTTCATTCCAACCAGCTCAAGGGACCAATTCCAATGCTTCCACAATCAGCCACTTATCTGGATTACTCAAGAAATAAGTTCAGCTCTAGCATTCCGGCTGACATTGGTGATTTCCTTATGTACACTGTGTTCTTCTCTCTTGCAAGCAATCACTTCCACGGGATCATTCTAGCATCAATATGTCGTGTGACATATCTTCAAGTTCTTGATCTGTCCAATAATTTCTTAAGTGGCATGATTCCCCAGTGCTTAATGCCAAGGAACAGGTATCTTGCAGTGCTTAATTTAAGGAGAAACAAACTTTCTGGCACTCTTCTTGATAATTTTCCTGAGCGATGTAGTCTACAAAGTCTAGACCTCAATGGCAATGTGATCGGTGGTCAGTTCCCAAAGTCTCTAGTCAATTGCAGAATGTTAGAGGTGTTAAACCTGGGAAACAATGAGATAAGAGATGTCTTTCCGTGCTTATTGAAGAGCATATCCAGCTTGCGTTCCAACAAATTTTATAGTCTCATTGATTGCAGCAGCTTCAAGCCCAATGTTCCCTGGCCAAAGCTTCCAATTATTGACATAGCTCGCAACAATTTCACTGGCGAATTACCAGTATTTGGTTTGAAAAGCAGGAAAGCAATGATGGCTGAAGAAGATGATGCCGTGTCAAAGATGAATCACCTTCGATTTCAAGTTCTAAACTTTGATCCGGTATATTATCAGGATTCTATTACAATTACCAATAAGGTCTGGAAATGGAGTTGGTAAAGATTCTAACTGTTTTCACCTGCTACATTGACATCTCGTGCAACAAATTTAGTCGATCAATACCTGAGGAAGGGGAGAGCTGAAATCACTCTTTGGCCTCACCGTTTCCAACTATGCTTTCACAGGCTCAATCCCATCATCCCTAGGTAACCTACAACATCTTGAGTCCTTAGACCTTTCGAACAACAGATTGAGCGGAACAATTCCATCAGAGTTGTCCAAACTTAATTTCCTCTCATTCCTGGATCTCTCGAACAATCAACTAGTCGGGAAGATTCCAACCGGCACTCAGATTCAATCTTTTTCAGCAGATTCTTTTGCAGGCAATAAAGGATTATAAGGGCCACCGTTACCGCTAGGTAACAAAGAAGACGGATCAGCAAGGTTTTCACCAACATTAGAAGGCAAACATTCAAATTCTGTACACGGAATTGATTGGGATCTGATTGGTGCTGAAGTTGGATTTATTGTTGGCTTGGGAATTGCTATTGGATCACTGGTATTGTGCAAGAGATGGAGTAAATGGTATTACAAAATTATGTATAAAATCCTTGTTAAGATATTCCCTCAGCTGAAGGAAAGATTTGGTCCTCATCGAAGACATGTTCACATTCACCAAAGGTGGACGCATTGAAATGATTTCGAAGAATAATACAGCGTGCTCAGCAGTCACATTTTCTCTTTGAAATGTTTTGTATTATGAGGTGTGAAGTTCCAGCAGATGGGACTAATGGGAGTGAACCTTCATAAGCCTCCTCTGCTAGAGTCTACTTGTCGATTAGCTCCTTACTTGGCTAGTTGTTGACAGTATATTTCGTCTGTGTTTATTAAGTGTTTGTGCTATTTTACCAAAGAAATATCTCAAAAACTTAGCTCTCATACTTCCAACCAGAATATATAATAATGATCTATAATTTCAACCTTTTTACTTCTTACTATTATTTAATAATTTTAATTACGATGTTCTTTCATCTTTACTGTTGCCTTGTTGGTAAAGAAATCAACATTCTTAATGTGAGATTTATATCTTATGTACAATTAATTTAAAAACAAAACGGTCCTGGATTTGAAAATTTCAATGAGAACTAGAAAAGTTGCCCGTACTTTGCTATGAGTTTTGAAACCATTATCCACTACTGACTTGAGAAACTAACAACATGGTGACTTAAGTGCATGGAAGCCTTATAAAAGCGAGAGACTGACATGAAACATAAACACTAAGAAATCATGCGTTGCCTCATGTGTTACCTTTTACCACATGGCATTGCATGATAAGTTTTGAATACCGGCACCTTAATGTTTTAGTTTCATGTGAGTCGGCCGTCGGGTTTGGGGTCTTTCTGGAATTGCTGACAGTGCTTATCTACGTTCACTTCAGTAAATAAAGGTGGATGTTCGGTACCATTTTCATGCTGAATATATGCAATATAAAACTCCATACATATCATCACCAAAGAGTTTGAAGGAAGCTCCTACCATAAGTTGCGGTTTCAGATTCTTGTACAAAAAGGTGACCAATTTAGCACCTTCGGTCAACTGTCAGGAGGGACGTTGACCGTGACTCGCTAGCAATTTTAGCCTTACTTTTGGCCTAAGGTATGGTCCATCCATTTCCAGTCAGGCAATTTGCAGGCAACCGAGCCAGATAAAAACT
Organism: Cotoneaster glaucophyllus; assembly: GCA_036320875.1. NCBI lineage: Eukaryota > Viridiplantae > Streptophyta > Magnoliopsida > Rosales > Rosaceae > Cotoneaster > Cotoneaster glaucophyllus. The sequence continues at coordinate 8,584,934 of CM070067.1, forward strand.
AATATTACTAACGTTTGTATTTAATCCAGCTATGAAACAAAACGGATGTTGGTGTTTATTAAATAAAGCATAGGCAGCAGATATGAAATTGATAATTATTCATACAAAACGTACATACGTGTTAATACAGTTTTAAACAGTATCAATACATAAAAGGACAAATATCCCGCACAATGAAAGTAGGCCATATTTAGTAATCTAGCCAAGATTTAAAAGATAAAAGGCAAATTTAATATTTGCTGGGGGATAATAAGGCACATTTCAGTAGCTAAAGGAATAATATTTGCTGCTGCCAAAAGCTGATTGAGACCTTGAAATCTGCAGCAACATGTATGTAAATGTGGCACTGCTTCTTTTCGTTTCATCGGCCTTGAAAGAGAGACCTAGCTAAGGAATACTCATGATGAGTTGATGTAAAGTGTAACCGAAAAGTTTTTGGAAATTAGAACCATAAGATGCATGCCTTGGCATAGCAAGTTGGGTCGAGCAGTATGCTTCATTATCTGCATCTAAGTTCGAATCCCCTTCTCGTAGTTTAGATTAGACTAGAATCGAATACACTGTAATACCGTAATACTGTAATACTTCACCACTTTTGGGTTTCTATTCCCTAAGTTGATAAAAATCTGAAAAAAGAAAAAGATGTTGAGAATCTTTATAAAGACCCTCTAATCCTCCTGAAAAAGCAGTCAAGGAAGAAACATCATTTTCTTTGAAAGGTTATAATTTCTTATAGAAGATCATCTTTTTATAAGGTCCTATCATGAAGCTCCATTGCATATTTTAACCTATAAATATAGGGAACTTTAATGAAAAGCTCCCGGTACTGTTCACTTTAATGAAAAACCACATCTTTACACTAAAAATTCAATCCTAGTACTATTCACTTTACCCTTTATTTTGTCCTTATTATTAAAACTCAAAGTTTTCAAGCCATTTTCATTAGTTTTCCTATAATTATACTTGCAGAATATATATCTGCTCACTTTAAGAACCATAATAAATACAGAACTCCATCAAGCAGATTAGCCTCACACGGTGTGACTCACACCTCCTTGCTGCCAACCAGCTTCTCCTTTGAACTACATATACTTTCTTCTCCGTCTTCTTCCCTAGAGTCGATACTCGATATCGGGTTAGGATTGGGTAATCCGCATCCTGAGGTTTAGATCAGCAAACACATATTTGTTGTATCTAGTCCTTGGGATGCAGAAGACCTTGTCCTCGCCAGCAATGCAAGAAGACTTGTTAAGCTCATGAGTCGTGAGGCTACTACTTAATGCATATTTTGATTCTTTTGAGTTCTCGGTCTTTTTGTCTATTTTCAGGTCATACTCCTTACAGATTGCTCAGATGATTCTTTTATGTTCTCTGGAATGGGACTGAGCTGGAACTCCAAAACATCTATCATTTGCCCGCCGATGTGCTTCTATCTTACTGCAGAGGACAGATTGCTGTGCTGATCAACTTTTTTGTTTGCGGCAAGTATCAAATGATGGGATTTTTGTGGAATCGGGTAACTTGAGCAACAGTAATTCTCTAGTAAGAATAATAAGAACACGAACATTCTCTTATGCTTTTTAGAGAATTACTCCTTGGACCAAGCAATTTTTTAGCTATTTGCAAACAATTTCAGTAACTTATAGATCTTGAAATTTTATGATATAACCATTTTCAAGTGATGGAGCATCCTTGAAGACTATGGTTCAAACTATATACTATTGCCGGACGAAGAACTTTGCTGTAAACTTTGTTGACAGGCAGCTTTGGAATTCTGTCAGGAGCTTTTTAGGCTGCTGGTTTCCAAAAGCCTGGTTTGGTTCTCTCTGGTTTGCAATCGGACTGGAGATACAAGGATATGGACCGAACTGTCTCACAACGTTCTCAACCCAGCTCACGTGAGTTAGTGAAAGGCGTGGCAAGAGAGCTAGTTCAAAGTTTGACAATAATCTCTTTTATCGAGTTGTAAATCTATATCGTTACGGGGAAGACCTGGTTTTCCCTTGTTGAAGCTGCTTGGAGTGGTATCAAGAAACATGAGCAGAATCTCCCAGTGTGAAGTGCATACTGGACATTTATGACATCAAAATATGCTTGAAATATTGGTAATATCTACGGTCTCTAAACGAAAAGGAATCGCGGTCATAACAATTTTTCAATCAAAATTCTGTTAAGGTAACATAACGGAATTATTTTCCTGATTCTTATCTTAAGAGGGAATGCTCACAAATTGTACAATTTTTTGTATCTTAGTTTGGACTTTGCATTTAAATTCAATTTAACAGGATGTTTTGGCTAAATAAAGTTTCTGAATCCATAAGTTGAAAATAAAGAAATAAATAGAATGGCAAATGGCAAGGCATGATTCGTGCCGCCGGCTGAAGTTGAACACTAAAATAGTTGAGGCATGAAACTGACTATCGTTGATTTGGACTTGTGTGAAGTTACCCTAGTTCGATAAGATTTGATTTCGTTCTTGAATCGAAAAACAACTAGCATTTGCCGAGTTCCAACTTGTCATGGTACCAGTTGATTTTACGCATCAGTTTCTGGGCTTTCAATGTGCAATCCTTGAATACGGGGAAATTCCTCTTCTCCACTGTTAGTGTTTGAGCTACTTTTGAGCTAAATTTCTCTATCAATTTGTAAAACAATTCAACAAGTAATTGAAATGAATTTGAAGAAGGAATGACAGAGATGAACTTTCGAGAGAAATGGAGTTAGTTGCTCCACGAATCTACATTGGATTCGATCCTTCAAAGTCGGCTTACATGGTGGGATTTATAGCTGTAGCATACCCACACTCACACACACTTGCAATGTGACTATGATCACGTGCACAACAAATATTTTCATTTAACATCTAACAAACTGGACACGTGACAAAATATACACCCTATAGATGATATAATCCTGTCTTTTCATTACATTATTTGAACATCAGCTATTCTAACAATTAGAGACCCTTTCAACCTTTGTTGAATTATAAGTTGTGAATATTATTAGAATAAGTTTTGTGTTAAATGGTGTATCCACTTGTGCAAAGAATGCCAAGTGTAAATTTCTGATATGTAAAGGCCATGAGTGCCATGTGGATTTTGACCTTTATTACTAGTTAGATGAATGACTGTGATCTAAGCTTAGAGAAAGAAGGATCCATTAGCCTAATGGTAATATTCCCTCCTTGCACGACTTGTGTGTGAGAGAGGTATCAGATAGAAGTTAATGAGAAATCTAGTAGCTCCTTTATGACTTACAGAGAGAAGCACCCATTTCCATTTTTCTCTCTGAGTGTGTATTCATACATCCTTCTTCGAATTCATAACCAGATTTCAATTCACATTAACATGGTATCAGAGACAGGTTCGATCATCTAAACATGGGCGTAAATCTGTGAAATCACTGAGCTAAATCGAAGCTCACTCGAAGCTCGGTGAAGGTCGTCGGAGTCCCATTATCATTTGAGAAGAGAAATCAATTTATTCGGACCAAAGATGTCTGGATCTGGAGGCTCAGAAGTGAGAACTCCAACTTTCTCCGGTGAGAACTACGAGTTTTGGAGAATTAAGATGATAACGATCTTCAATATCTTGGGTTATGGAATCTGGTAGAAAAGGGGATTACAACCTCGGATTCAAAGAAGAAGAAGAAGAAAGTTGAAGGGTCATTGGAAGATGAAGTTGATGAAGAAATGACCATTGTGTTCATGAAGGATGCGAAGGCTCTAGGAATCATACAAAATGTGATCTTTGACCAGATCTACCCTCAGATTGCCAACTGATTCAGCCAAGATGGCATGGGATCTGTTGTATGGAGAATACCACGGTGGTGATTAGGTTAGATCAGTAAAACTTCAAAATCTTAGACGAGAATTTGAATATGCTAGGATGCGAGATGATGAGTCTTTATCTAGTTGTCTTACAAGGCTGAATGAATTGATTAATCAGATGAAAACATTTGGTGAATCTCTTTCTAATGAGAGACTTGTGCAAAAGGTTCAAATTAGTCTAAGTAAACCTTATGATCCTATCTGTTTGGTCATAGAAAATACAAAATGTCTGGAGACTGTAGAATTGCAGGAGGTAATTGCAATCTTAAAGAGCTACGAACAACAGGTTTGATTTACACACTGTTGATACTACTGGGAAGGCATTTGCATCCTTCTCAGTGAGTCCAAAAAGGCAAAATAGAAGTGGAGCTCAAGTTGGTCTATCTAAATTCCAGAAGAATTGGAATTCTAAGGGCAAGAAATGGGATTCAAAACCCAAGTTTCAGCAGAAATTTCCTGCTAGTCCTGCACAAGTTGCATATTTATCACATTCAATGGGTCAGGAAGTTACAAAACACAGTGTAAAGTGTTCTCTAAGTTTCACTTTGGTGAGTGTAGATATAAGGGAAAACCTAAATGTTATAACTGTGAAAGGTTTGGACACTGGGCTAGAGAGTGCACTGCAGGTAAACTAAATCAAAAGGAAAACAATGCTAATCAAGTAAAGGTGACAGGGAACCTGTTTTATGCAAATAGCACAATCACTGAACCAAAGGTGAATGGAGAATGGTATGTTGACAGTGGTTGTAGCAACCATATGACAGGTGATTCAAAACTGCTGATTGATATAAAGACAAATGTGGTTGGCAAAGTTCAAATGCCCATAGGAGAACTTGTAAATGTGGGAGGTATTGGTACCCTTGTGATAAACACAAGCAAAGGTAGAAAATATGTCAAGGAAGTAATGTACCTACCTGGGTTGAAGGAGAATCTGCTAAGTGTGGGATAGATGGATGAACATGGTTACTACCTGCTATTTGGAGGAAAATGTGTAGTATTTTTTATGGCTCATCACTCGCCTTGTACTTAAAGTTGAAACGAAGAAGAACATGTGTTATCCTTTGGCACTGGTACCAAATGATCAGGTTGCATTAAAAGCAATTATCTCTAAGTCTGCTTGGATATGGCACAAGAGACTAGGCCATTTGCATCTCAGAGGTCTTCAACAGCTCAAGGACAAAGATATGGTACATGGATTCCCATAATTGGAAGAAGTTGATGACGTATGTGAGGGATGCCAAATTGGAAAACAACATGGAGACTGGTTTCCAAAAGAACAGGCATGGAGAGCAAGAAATCCTTTAAAGCTAGTACATGTAGATCTTTATGGTCCTTTGCAAAATGACTCTTTTGCTGGTAACAAATACTTTATGCTCTTGGTTGATGACAATACAAGAATGGTGTAGGTGTATTTCCTCAGATACAAGTCAAAAGCACTAAACTGTTATAAGAAATTCAAGTCAATGGTGGAATTACATAGTGGTTTTAAAGTGAAATGCCTGAGAAGTGATAGAGGTGGTGAATTCACATCTTGTGAGTTTAATAAACTTTGTGAAAAGGAAGGAATTCAAAGGCAGCTTTCTATGGCTTATACTCCATAGCAAAATAGAGTAGTGGAGAGGAAAGACAGAACTGTGGTTGAAATGGCAAAAGCCATGTTGCATGACAAGGGTCTGCCATATTACTTGTGGGCTGAGGCTGTGCATACAATAGTTTATATCCTAAATAAGTGTCATACAAGAGCTCTTGGAAATATAACTCATTTTGAAGCTTACAATGGTAGAAGGCCAAGAATTGTTCACCTTAAAGTTTTTGGTTCCTTGTGTTATGTACATATACCAAGTGAACTAAGACAAAAGCTTGATGTGAAAAGTACCAAGTGTGTGTTTGTAGGGTATGCAACCTGTAAAAAGGGCTATAGGGTATATGATCCAGTCACCAGGAAGCTGATTTTGTCAAGAGATGTAGTATTCGATGAAGGCTCTTCCTCGAATTGGAAAGACACCTCTTAGAAGTATGTAACTGTGATTAGCCATGGAGAATTATCTGGAAGTACAACCGGTATGGAAAGAAATGCAGAAACAGTGCTTGGTTTGAGTTATATATCTTCAAGTACTCAGAGAACAACTCTTAACAGAAGTGAATGCACTTAATCATCAAGGTTGACACCTTCATGCGAATCAATAACTGACACAAGCAGAAATCTGGGAGCTACTCAATGTTATGATCATACTCCATTGAAATGGAGGAACTTAGATGATGTTATGCAATCTTTGCATTATAGAACCTAAGAAGTTTGAAGAAGCAGCTCAAGATGAATCATGGATGAAGGTTATGGAAGATGAGCTGTTAATGAAAATAATGCAACATGGGAGTTGGTAGACAGACCAACTGATAAACCTATAATTGGGGTTAAATGGGTATTCATGACCAAGCTTAATCTTGATGGATCAATGTAGAAGAATAAAGCAAGGCTGGTAGCCAAGGGCTATGCACAGAAACTAGGTGTTGATTATAATGAGACCTTTGCATCTATGGCTAGACTTGATACAATTCGAACACTAGTTGTGTTGGCAGCACAAAAGAGTGGGTAATTGTACCAACTAGATGTCAAATCTGCTTTTCTAAATGGAGTACTTGAAGAAGAGGTTTATGTAGAGCTGCCAGATGGTTTCCTGGTCAAGGGGAGTGAAGACAAAGTGTTCAAGCTTCATAAAGCTTTGTATAGCTTAAAACAGGCACCAAAGGCTTGGTATAGTGAAATTGACTCTTACTTTGCTCAATGTGGGTTTGAAAAGAGTCAAAGTGAGGCCAGTCTATATACCAAAATCAGAGGAGAAGTAGAAATTCTGACTGTGCCCCTATATGTAGATGATATTATGTACACAAGGAATAGTCAATCAATGCTGGAGAAATTCAAGAGAGACACGATGACAAAGTATGAAATGACAGATTTTGGGCTTTTGCATCATTTTCTGGGAATATGAGTCATCCAAACACACTCAAGCATCTTTATTCATCAGAGAAAGTATGTTAAATCTTTGTTGAGTAAGTTTGGCTTGAATGACTGTAAACCTGTCTCTATCCCTTTGGTTACAACTGAAAAGCTGAGTAAAGATGATGGCAGTGGTCCAGCCAATGAAGAACAATATAGGAAGATCGTGATAAGTCTACTATATCTCACAGCCACAAGGCCTGATGTGATGTATGCATCTAGTCTACTTGTTAGATTCATGCACTGCCCCATTAATAAACACTATGGAATTGCAAAAAAGAGTTCTCAGATACATCAAAGGAACTCTTGATTACGGTTTGGAGTATGTGAAAGGAAAAAGTGCAGTTCTAATTAGGTATTGTGATAGTGACTGGGATAGTTCAATTGATGACAGTAAAAGCACCACAGGGTATGCTTTCTCCTTTGGCAGTGAGATTTTTTCTTGGGCTTCAATCAAACAAAATTGTGTAGCACTCTCCACTGCTAAAGCAGAGTATATTAGTTCATCAGAGACAACTGCACAAGCAATTTGGCTCAGGTTTGTATTGGAAGACTTTGGTGAATTTCAAGTTGAGGCTACTCCACTGCAGTGTGACAATACTGCTGCAATTGCCATCATAAAGAACCATGTGTTTCACCTAGAAAACCAAGCATATTGATCGAAGATATCACTGCATAAATGATGCTCTATAAGAAGGGATCATTGATCTGGTTTACTGCCCTACAAATGAGCAAATTGCAGATATTTTTACAAAGGCACTGGTTAAGGATCGTTTCAACTACCTCAGGGACAAACTTAGGATGAAATGGTGATATTATTAGAATAAGTTTTGTGTGAAATGGTGTATCCACTTGTGCAAAGAATGCTAAGTGTAAATTTCTAATATGTAAAGGCCATGAGTGCCATGTGGATTTTGACCTTTATTACTAGTTAGATGAATGGTTGTGATCTAAAGCCTCTCTAACGATAATATTCCCTCCTTGCACGACTTATGTGTGAGAGAGGTATTAGATAGAAGTTAATGACAAATCCAGTAGCTCCTATGTGACTTACAGAGAGAAGCACCCATTTCCATTTGTCTCTCTGTGTGTGTATTCATACATCCTTCTTCGAATTCATAACCAGATTTCAATTCACATTAACAACCTTCACTTCTTCTTCCTTTCTTCAGCTGCACTGCATCAATGATCTAGTTGCCATGCTTATCTACCAACATCCACATGCAAGAAAATGAAACTTCCACTAAAATGTGTGCTGCAGGACCCAAAGTTTTTGCCCACCACACAGTGCCAGGCAGTGCCATAAGCTTCATCAAATTTCTGTTTAGCAGAACCAAGTGTTATAAGATAGAATTCACAAATAATATAGTAGTTAAGATAAAAACCCAGTTCCCTTAGCAGAGTGAACATTTTATATCCAACGGTGAAAGTGAATGCTAATGCAGTTAACTTCAGGTTTGCCACTTCAACTTACGAGGAAAACTTCGGTAGGTTGCCTGATTATGACAACCAGGCCTGGCCCAGGCCCAGTGTGGGCGAAGCGACCGTCTGGGGCCCAAAAAAATTGGGGGTACCAAAATTATTAGGGTGGTATGTTTATATATGTATTTACAAGATTATAAGTTTATAACATTTGGTTTAGTGACAAAGAAATTTAACTAGAATTGGTGGTTTTGTTGTTTAATATTAATGAGGAGGAGGTCTTAGGTTCAAAACACCATGTGTGCTTATTTTGATTCCAATTTTTACAAATTTCTTTTTATAACAATATAAATTTATAAAATTTGGCTAAATGATCAAGAAGTTTAATTAGAAGCAATCGTTTTTGTTGTTTAAAATTAACGAGAGGTCCTAAGTTCAAAATGCTATGTGCACGTTTATTTTTTTTTCAATTTTTACAAATTTTTGTTTGGTTGTTAATTTATTTACTAGCTAGTAGTTATGTGGGTTGCTATTTTTAAATATCCGTTCCAATTCAAGTCTAATCTTCAACAAAGAGTAACACGTAAACCAAATTTTTAAACCAAATTTTCAAATAATATTACGTGTTATCAAAAGGTTTAATTTAGTGTTTATTCATTACTTATATATATCCTTAAAGACTCAAAAACAATATTATTTTTTTTAATCTTATATTGACGAGGTTAGTAAATAAGAAAAAATACCTCATGATTTATACAAAAACACTTTAAAAGTTTAGATGGAAAACAAAACTCATAATCTATCTATTTGTAAGCCCGAAGTTTTTTGGTTTCCTTCTCTCGGTACAAAATAAATTAGTTATTCGGTGTTTCTAAATTATTGAGTTTGAAGTGTTTTTCTAAATATAATTTTATCGGTGTTTTACGTGTGAAAACAAATAATTTTTTATATGAAATGAGGGCACATTTTTTAGCGTCGCCACGAGCCTCAAAAATCTCTGGACCGGCCCTGATGATAACTCTCACACCAGGTGTGACCATCGTATATGGGCTGAAGGGATTAAAATGTCAAAGACCACATGTTTTTGTAAAAGCTACCAACAAGTAACGTGGTCGGAGTTCCTTGATACATCCTAACTAGACCTGGCATTCGTGTCGTGTTTTCCGTGTTCGTGTTGTTTTCGTGTCATACCTGATATCTTAACGGGTCGTGTCGTGTAACACCCGTTAAAATAAACGGGTAAAATGACCCGACCCGAAATCGACCCGATAATATTAACAGGAATATGACCCGACCCGTTACCCGTTAAGGAAAATATATTTTAAACCAATAAATAATAAAATGAAAAACATAATACTAAATAAGTATATACATACTATATTGTCACATCCAAAACATAAAAACACATTTTTTTTTAAAGTATATTTTCGTTTACCTAAAGTCTTTAATAGTTTTTTAATTTATGTATAAGTGTAAAAAAATATAGAAAAAAAAATATAAACGCTCGTAATGACAAGCTTTACAACTTTCATGAAGAGCTTAGCTTCAAAATTCGCCACTATAATCATATAAATCATAGATCAAAATTAACCGTTGATTGTTGTTTACATTTACGCTTCATTATTCTCATCAAATTTGTTTTTTTTTTCCAGATTTTCTTTTTTGAAAACATTATCTATTAGAGGATGCAGGAAGATGAACGGTTTGGATCGTTGATATTATATTCAGAGTTTTACGGTCAAAATATTGGTTGATTTTTATAAAGTTTCTACAAATTATATGATATCGACTCATATTTTAGTTAACCGTAAATATCGAAACGTGATATTAAAGATCTGAACCGTTCATCTTCTTACATCCGCCAGATGATCATGTTTTCAAAAAAGAAAATTTAAAAAATAAAATTCAGTAAGAAGAATAAAGTGTAAATGACAATCGACGGTTAAATATAAATTTAAGGTTTATGGATTATAGTGTTGGATTTCGAAGTTGACCCATTCATGAAAGTTGTAAAGCTTGTCACTATGAATGATTGTATATTTTTCTTACATTTTTTATACTTTTACAATAATTATTATTAATTTTATTAATTTTTCCCTCAAATAAAAAACATTGTTCATGAGGGTTTGGAGGATTTTAAAAATTTAAACGATAATATAAGTGTACCATTATCTACTCGTGGAGGAATAATGATGAATCACGAGTGTTTATATATTCTTTCACATTTTTCATACATGTGTGTATGTCTTCTTAGTTCTTGCCTATACAAATACTATACTAATTTATTTTAATTTTGGACAACAACATGTTAAGTAAAATTTATCCTAGTAATGATAATAAGGAACTCTCATAATAAAAATAAATAATGATTAAAACTTTTTTTTTTAACTTATATAGAATAATAATGCAAAACTATATATTTAATATAGAATATATTGTATATATTAATATGACTATTGTATTTTATAATAAATCTTTTAGTAATTAAACTTTAAAATTATCAAAATAATTTTTTTTCTTAACGGGTCGAAATGGGTTACCCACGTGTTACCCGCGTGTATACCCGTTAAGAACCCATTATTAACAGGTTCTTAACGGATCGCCCGATAATGACCCGATAAGTTATCGTGTTGACCCGAAACCCGTTATTTTCGTGTCGTGTCAGAAATTGTCGGGGTCTAATCCTAACCGCATAATTGGGGAAGTGTAACAAAGTAGAAGGGGGAATATATGCTTTAGTATTCACAAGTGAGATTCAGTCTAAAGCTAAATCTTATACCCTATACAAACGAGAAAACAAATAGAAAAATAATAGCACACCAAACCTATAGCATCCCAAAACCTTTTTATTTTTTATTTTTTTGTTTTTGAACAACCTCTATTATAGGAAAATGTGTGGTTAAGCCTCACAATGGGCTAGCAATAATGTGGTTTAAATTAACCCTTGGCGAGAATCGAACCTAAGACTTCTCACTTACAAGTGAAGAGAAATACTAAGAAGTGGCTTAATTAATTAACTTAAAACATTAAGCTTTTTCTCCTAACAGAAAGGAAGTTATACCCCTTTAAGATGCTATTTGGACCCAAAAGTGGGAGCTGAGATCGGCTACTTTCGAAAATATTATCCAACTATGTTGTATTTAATTGGGGTTTAAGCTCCTTTTGGAATAATCACTGCCATTACACCTTGCTTCAAAAGTTAGCGTTTGGATCCTAATTACTCTCGGTCGTCTTGTGACAATAATTTAATCACATAATTAGATATGATGACAATCAAAAAACCACTTTTGCAATCCTTGTTTTCTGCTGTTGAAGAATAATATCTTACATAAACAAGAACTGAAGATTATTTAATTTTGCGGTGCAGACCCGGGCTTAATCTCTTCTGCACCCAAGTTCTCCTCTCCATAGTTCGGTCTATATTAAATTAAAATATAACTCAAATAGAAAAGTTTTGCGGATGAATGTTACAACGAATTTGATTGGTAAATACCGTGGCAAAAAGAAGGATATTCATTGACTCATTTTCTAGTCCAAATTGGTGAAATAATAGAATCATAAAAATTATTCAATGGCCCCTGGAAAAAATTCTAGGGGGACAACTATGAGAATTTAGAAATACGATACTTTGATAGAGAAAGGAATCCGGAATGGAATGATTTTGAATATCGATTTATTAGTAAAAAGCCGTCTCCTACATTTGAATTGCCGAAACAAGAACTTTATGTGAAATGTATGCGATCGAATAAATAGCTCTACGAACGAATGGATCGGATCAAATTGGAAAATGTAAAGATTTTTACAAGTTATCCATTTCGTCACCATTTTATGGAAAATCATTTGGTATGGTATCATTATGAATATACAAACCAAAACTGTGAAAGCCTAAAAATATACATACCCAGTTGAGATGTCATGTGATTGCATCGCGATGCCTAAGTACACGATCATGGACACATTTGCCTCATTGACACGTCTGAAGGAATCAGCGTTGGACTTATTGGATCCTTAGCAATTCATGCGAAGATTGGTTATTGGGGGTCTCTAGAAAGTCCGTTTTATGAAATTTCTGAGAGATCAAAAAGGATGCTTTATTTATCACCAAGTAAAGATGAATACTATATGGTAGCGGCAGGAAATTCTTTGGCGTTGAATCGAGGTATTCAGGAAGAACAGGTTGTTCCAGCTCGATACCGTCAAGAATTCCTGACTATTGAATGGGAACAGGTTCATCTTCGAAGTATTTTTCCCTTCCAATATTTTTCTATTGGAGCTTCCCTAATTCCTTTTAACAAGGGTTGCTGAATATTAAACACTTATTACACGAAATCCTTTTTTTTTAGAACGAGTCGAGGGAGTAGGCATTATTGGTAGAAAGGAAGTAATAAATTGGGGTTTATCGGGACCAATGCTGCGAGCTTCCAGAATGCAATGGGATCTTAGTAAAGTTGATCATTATGAATGGTACGACAAATTTGATTGGGAAGTACATTGGCAAAAAGAAGGAGATTCATTGGCTCATTATCTAGTCCGAATTGGTGAAATGATAGAATCCATAAAAATTATTCAACAGGCCCTGGAATTCCCAATATTAGATTTTGAAACATCAATTAATCAATCGTATTCTATAACACTGGAAATAATATTCTATATTGGATTTCTTATTGTTTTTGCTGTCAAATCATCGGTCATACCCATACATATATGGTTACCAGACACCCATGCAGAGGCACATCGGATATGGACCAAATTGTCTCAAGACATTTTGAACCCAGCTCACGTACCGCTTTAATGGGTGAACAACCCAACCCTTGGAAAAAACTACAACCCCAGGTGGCGAAGAGCTGACATCAAGGTGCCAAACCCTTTTGTCCGACTTGCATGTGTTAAGCATGACACCAACGTTCATCCTGAGCCAGGATCGAACTCTGCATGAGATTCATAGTTGATTTACTTATAAGATTATATGAACAAATGCCTGAACCAAAATATGTTATTGCTATGGGAGCATGCACAATTACAGGGAGGAATGTTCAGTACCGATTCTTATAATACTGTTTGGGAAGTTGGTAAGCTGTCTATTTGCCGGGCTGGTTTGTCTACTTAGTTAGTCAAACATGGATTAGTTCATAGATCTTTGGGCTTCAATTACCAAGGAATATAAAGTTTCCAAATAAAACCATAATTGAACCTGTTTGGCATAGTGAGCAATGGATCGGAAATCAGAAACTTCATAGAGATCAAGAGCCTTGTAAGCCAACTCAATGACATAGCTGGTTGATTTGAGGCTGAATTTCATGAGCCAGGTCTATTGTCCCTCTATTTATTGAGTTGTAACATTGTAGTTTTTAATTATTTTGACATCAGTCCCAATGATTCGACTGTTGTGGTCAGTCTTGCTTGCGGCAGTCTTTCAGGCATTGCCTCGTCAACAAGTTAGTGATCTGTGACAGTCGGTTTGATTCGTTTGAAGCATAAATAGATGGAACACTAAATTAGAAATATTATGGCATAATGGACAGTGGAGAATATATTTGCATCAGTAGATTCAGTATCAAATTTTTATATACCATTGTGGTTTATGAACAATACTCCATGTACGATGCCTTCAAAACCTATACAAATTTCTGAATAGATACAAGATTACATGTTAGGACTTTCCAATTAGTTTTCTAGAATCTAGCAATAAGACTTCAGATTCATTCTTCTTCTAAGTGATTATCTTTTGCTCTTGTTTCAGCAACATTCCATCTAGATCTTATGTTTGGGCAAAGATTTGTCTAGAGAAGGCCTCTGGACCTCAACATAGCTCCCCAAGAGATTGACACTTTGATGTTTGGTAATCGGGCTCTTGCTTGTTGGTATGCTGCAATAAGAGCTTGAAGTTAGTTCTGAAAGGTGCCTTTATGGGGCCTTAGGTGTAGGCCTTAAGGCTCGCAATCAAAACTAACTAAATGCTTAGGCGTGCCACTGCTATCTCAGTATAGCAGATGTAGAACGAGTGTGTTTTAAGTCGATTACTTGTGCCCCAAGTTACTCAAACTTCTTGTTTATCAAAGGATTGTTGCAGATAGGTTAAGTCTGCATTAAGTTCTTTTTCTTGCCTTGTAAACAAGGACTTTTAGTTCATGATCTTGTATGTTTGAATTGAAGGAGTTAGAGCCCTTTAAATCATTTGCCTGATTCCAGGTTGTTCTTAATGAAAACAGGTTTATTACGTTAACCAGATCCAGATGCACATGGGACTCTTAGATAGGGAATAACTAGAAATAACTTGAATACATGCTGAAAAGTATGTTTAGCTGACATATCTACTAATTTAAAGGATGAACAAAGAGATTTGGGCAAGATTTCACCTTGTTTGGCAAGGTTGAACCTCTTGCAGCCCTTTCTCTTTGTGTTTTCAGAAGTTGTATGCTAAAAGGGATGGATGGTAAACAAGCTTTATATGAGGGAATCGATACTACCACACTAGGGAAAGTAGTAGAGCTTTTACACTAGACAAAAGATAGCTTTTCTAAGGAAACTATTACTAAAAAGATTGAATCTGGGTTGATTTTAACTTTCTGGATGCAAATCTGGCTTGAGAGCAGAGTTTGTATGTTTGTTTGTTAGGTTGGTTGAGTGTCCTTGTCTCAGATGCTTGCTTCCCCTCTTATAGGCAATTTGGCCTGACTACTTTCAGCTGTGCTCTTGCTCAAAAGCTTTTGGAGGGTAGTAAGTTATCAGCTTTTTACTTGTAATGCCACTAGAAAGTGCTTTTTGGTTGATAGTAGGTTAGTCTTCATCACTTGCAGACTTCAAGGTTGGGCTTCGGGCAAATGTGCCTTGTTTTAGTGCCTTTGGACTTCCCTTCTACTAAGCCCAAATATTCAAATATTAACTCAAACAGTGCCCTCTTTAATCATTGTTAAGTCTGCAATCCGAGGCGTTAATGATGATTAAAACGAACTACATGCTTTTCCTCGGGACTTGCACCATTTTAAACAGTCGTTTTAACTACACCTTTGCACTAACCCACGATCCCCCATGTTAACTAACTGCTTTACTATATAACCTTCACTTAAACTTCTCGGCCAACTACCTTAGCAATTATAATCCTTCGAATTTCCAGAATTCCCAGATTTTCCTGAATCCTCTTGCTTTCTGCTCTTTCTTGCTTTCTACCTTTAAATCCCTTTCGTTTCTTTTCAAATAAATCATCCAGTTGCTCCCAAAACTACTTGTACTTCATGTGAATCTGGCGAGGGGATTGTCACCATGCGCCGTTTGCTCAACGACCATCATCACCCTCGGGCTGGCCTGAATACTTCACTCTTCTTCGAGAAAGTGGGAGTACTCTCTTTGGGTCCTGCCTGGACTTCCAGGGTCCTAATTGTTGTAGAAAACAATATGCCTAAGGCCAATTGGTTCACCCCCAACCTAAACTCGTCCGAAGTTAGCATATTAGCCTCCAAATGGTCTACCCATCGAAGAGGCTTCCTTTTGAAGAAAGATAAAGGATGGGCGCAATGGGTGAATGAACTCAAGCCCATCTTTAAGAAGAAGTGGATGGACAACGTCATCTACGAGCTGACAATGCTCTCCAAGACTACAGTAGTTGCCAAGCCTGAGCTTTTGACCACAACTTTTCTATCTTAGAACAATGGGACCAACACATTTGATTTTAGGATGGGTCCCATGATGCTAACCATCCTTGATATGGCCCAAGTCTTCGGGCTAAGGCCCTCAGGCAGGTGTGTGGATGTGACCTACGACTGGTCTTCCCCATCTAGCCCGAATGTTGAGGGTTCGGGTGACTCTGACTCCATCACTGGGCTAGAGTACACCCTTTCAATGTTCAAGAGCTATGAGACGTCATTCATAGGCTTCATCCCATTTGCTAAGGGAACTTTCAGCCCATCTTCTGCTGCTACTAACAGAGACCAAAATCACATGTACTTTCTCTTGTACTGGCTCAAGAAGCATGTTTTCCATAATAAATCCAAAAAAGTGAAGTTAGAGTAGATCATTTTGGTGGAGGCCTTGCATTCTTTCAATGACGTGGCCATGAGACCCTTCCTTTTTGCCCATCTCTACTATATTTTGTACGAGATGACCAAGGGTGAGCCCTTCGAGCCCAATCTCAACAGGCTAACCTGGATGGTCTAGTTGTGGCTGCAGTGGTACTTCCTTGAACTTCGGGCACCTAACTTGGAGTTCCCCGAAGGAGTGGCTCTTGCCTGCATATTGGCCGAGGGCTCCCCAACTAATCACTCAACATTCTCATGCCTCTACTTTTTCAGAATTTTCCGCACTCGAGCAGACTTGAAGTGGGGTGCATCTGTCTTGCGAAGATATCCATGGTTTTCAGACTAAATGTTCCAAGACGCCCTCAGGGAGGATGCCAACGCATTATGCAAGAAGAAGTTCATCAGCTGCATCCAGTAGCGTGATCTGGCATGGGGAGTTAGAGGCGATCGCTCGGGCTGGAAGTCTACCACCTCAACTTCTGTGCTAGGTAGTTGGGGTTCAGACAAGCCATTCCAGTCTTGTTCTTTGACTCGGTGCATTGTGGAGCTTCCTACCGTCTTCATTATCCTCAGAAGGTCACATTTTGGGCAGCTCGGCGTAGCCTAGAGGTGCTGAGCAAGATTGTCCGAAAGCCCATGGCTCTCAACTTCGAGTGCACTTCTTCTTTCTTTACTTGGTAGGAAGCCAAGTGGACCAAGAAGTATGAAGAGTCCCATGATCGCCTCTTCTATCAACTCTTCATCAATTCATACCCTAAGTCAAGTGAGCTCGAGAGTTGGAAGAAGATGATATACCAGAAGAACCAGTTTTTTTTTAATAGGTATTCTTCATTGCCTTAACTTGTATTTTATGATGTTTTTATAATTTGTTCTCCACTAACCCTTCTCTTGGTTATTTCGAACTTGCAGCCCAAGGCAATACTGAAGAGATGGATGACGAGCTAGGTGAAGAAGTTGGGGATGCTTTAGTCCTTCAAGAAGCCGCGGCTGAAGCTACAAGGCAAAGTGCTAGGTCTAGTCATGTTGCTGGCGATGCTGAGGACCTCTCTGAGTTATTTGGAGATTCTGAGGGTGAAGCTGAGCATGTAGTAGAGACTCAGACAACTCGGTAGACAAGGGTAACAGCGGTAGAGTCCTCTGAGTCCTCGCCCGAGGAGCAGCCTCAGCCTCAATTCTCTATACCAGGTCCATGGGCAACCCTCACGAAGAAGAGAACTAGGACCCAAACCTCCAAAGCCTCTAAAGCTTCCAAAGCCTCCAAAGCCTTCAAAGTCTCTAAAGCCTCCAAAGCCTCCCTTGCCCTTTCTGTTGAAGAGAGCAGGAAAAAGCAAAAGTCTTCTAGTAAGCGATCTTCTTTTCGTAGTTGTAGTTTCAATTCTCTTGTAATATGAACTAATCTCTTCTTCTATCTTGTAACTAGGGCCTTAAGCAACCAAAAGGCCTACTTTTGTTTCAAGAGAGGAACCATTGGGCGTAGAGATGCACCAGAGGGACACGAAGCTTCTTGACACTATCCTCGAGGAGCTAACGGTATCGCCTTTATTCTTTTGAGCACTTAGCTCTTCTTTATAATCATCTCCTTCAATATTTGCACTGATTCCTAACTTATGTTTGAAATAGGACACTAAAGGTGAAGAGAACACTTAGCCTGAGCCTTCTTCTCCTCCTGCCCGAGTAGTGCATGCTTCCCCTCTTCGGGCTAAGTCTTCAAAGGTATGCCTATTTTTGACTCTTGGCTTTAGGCTTGCGACTTTACCACTTTTGAAGTTAATGATCAACTTTCATTCTTTTATAGGCTAAGGTTAGAGAACCTGCATCTTCAGTTGAGCAGAGCTCTACTTCCACTCCTTCAACTCTTCATCCAGTACTGGTGGTGACTCCAACTTCCCAATTTGATCCAAGGACTGGGAGATACTGCACTCTGTGAAAGATGTTAGTAACTCGGTGAGTACCCCTAGCTTGAACCCTTTATACTTAAAGTTCTTTCTATATTCATACTTATACTTTGCTTTTTTTTAGTCTTCCCCAGCACAGGAGACCAATCAACCACCACCAACTTCATTTGGGGAGCCAATAGTCCTTGAGATTCATGTGGTCTCAGAGGTAACTAGTCCGCGAGCTTCTCAGGTTGTTTCTTGGGCCAGACTGCCTGCTTTTTCTGAGGGAGTTTTGGAAACAGAAGTGTCTATCCCCAACCTCAAGCTCAGTCTTAAGTATACTAGTTTTTACACTTCTGTCTTTTGTTTTGCTCAAATTAACTTGCTAACACTTGACTTTTTTCTTGATGTTTATAGGCATTTGGTGAGGGCTCAGGCGACTTTCTTCCCCCTTCAACAACCAATGTTGACCCTCCTCAACCATCGCAGGCAACAACAACTCCTCCACCTTCTTCCAAGGCTCCGAGCTCTACCCAAGTATATTAACTTTTCTTATATCGCATTCCTTTAATTTTAATTGTAGACTTTCCTCTAAATTTGTTTTCCTTGGTTTGTAACAGGGTCTTGGAGAGGGCTCGGGCCAATCTCCTCAGCCCTTAGTGCGCCGGCTCTTCCAAGGCCTTCATTGGCTTTTTGGGTTATGGGGATCCCAATTCCTCGGCCTAAAAAGAAGACCAAGGCTGCTACTGCTCTTTTTGCCTATGGGCGTCCTCCCTTGATCCCTTCTGGAGCTGCTTCTTCTGCTATTCTGGGGGTGTTGGAGTAATGCCCCTCTTTTACATCCTTACCGACTACGGCCTCTTTGCCCAAGCTAGTTCGAGAGCTCCGGCAAATCAGGACTAAGCTAGTCTTTGAAGCATCCCTGCAAGCCTCAACTTCTCCAACATGTGCGCCAAGTCTTCAAAAAGTGGATGAGGAGAGATTTCACGGCTTCCTTCAGCCTCAAGGCTCTTCAAGAAACTGAGAAGGCTTTGACTGAGCTTTACAAGGCCCAGTTAATGTCGAAGGCTCAATTCAAATCCTTCCTCAATTTCTTCGAGAATTTGAGGGCATTGAGGGGCCAACATCAGAAGGCAAAGACAGGGTCACACCGAATTAAATGCTATCAAGAGAAATACTCTCGAACCTATGCCTCTCTAAGGCAGCTTGTAGAAGAAGGCTTGGCTATGGAGCACAGGATCGTGGAGGTAGACACCGAGATCCAAAAATTGGAGGAGCGACTTTATGCTCTCAAGGCTGATAAGAGTACCCTAACAAGCCAACTTTACCATAAGATTGAGGAAGTGAAGAAAGTAAATCTAGAAGTAGAAGATTCTGAATCCCAACTAACCAACAGTTATACTACCTTGGAAAAAGCTGGCAGGATTTTTACTATTATAAAACTTACTATTCTAGGATAGCTGCCTTGGCCAAAGATGTAAAATTGTTAGGCTAGGGCCTTTGTAATCTTCTTCTTCTTATGAAATGAAATGATTCCCTTCCTCACTTTTACTTGTCTTGTTATTCTTTGAAGCTTTAACTGTAGTAAACTAACTTCAACTTTTCTCAACATACTTAAATCTCCTCGATGTAACAATCTCTGACATCCCACAAAGTTGGGTGATATCTTTTAAAAAACTTAGCATTCACGAGATGCCTTAGTGAATCTCCTTCTAAATCTGCCAAGTAATATCCTCTTTTATCCAACACTTGGTTGATAATGAAAAGACCCTCCCAAGTAGGGCTCCACTTTCCAAAACCCCTAACTTGAGCCCCCAAAGGCAAAATTGCCTTCTATACCAACTCTTCCCCCTTGAAGGTTTTCAACTTCACCTTTTTGTTATAAGCTCGGTCAACATCTCTCTTCCCTTCTTGAATCTTGTTTAAAGCTTTAATTCTGGCTACATCCAGATCTTCTACCCATTGGCACATAGCTTGAATGTATTCCTCATTGTGCAGACTAAACTGGTTTTGAAGTCTGACTGAACTCACATTGATTTCTATAGGTGGCATAACATCCTGCTCAAAGGTTAAAGCATAAGTAGTGGTTCTTGTCCCTGCTATTTTGGAGCTTCTGTAAGCCCAAAGAGTATCTCCCAACTTCTCATGCCATTTTTCTGGACTTCCTGCTAACTTTCTCTTAATAATATTTACCAAGATCTTATTGTTGGCCTCTGCTTGACCATTTGATTGGGGATAGTAAGGACTAGACTAAATCATCTTTATCTTGAACTTGGCTGCAAATCCTCTACTCCTTTTGAAATAAAAGATGGCCTACAATCTGTAAAATTGTCTCGGGCACCCTGTATCTGTGTAAGATCTTGGTTTCAATGAACTTTTTGACAGCAGCTGAAGTGATAATCTTCATAGTTGAAGCTTCTACCCATTTGGTAAAACAGTCAATTGCCACAATTATGAAACTGTGCCCTTTGCCAGAAGCTGGATAAATTTGCCTGATGAAGTCCATTGCCAATCCTCTGAAAGGCCAAAGCTTTACCACAGGATTCAAGGGTACTGAAGGCACATGTTGGAGGGGTCTATGTCTCTAACACTCTTCACATCCTTGGGCATAAGCTTTACAATCATTTTCCATCTCGGGCCATAAATAGCCATACCTTCTGAGCAACCACCTCATCTTAGTTCCAGCTTGGTGTGCTCCACAGATTCCTTCATGTACTTCAGCCATCACTCTCATTGATTCTTCCTGGCTTAAGCACTTCAACAGAAGTCCATCTAGGATTTTTCTTAGCAGATTTTCCTCCTATATGACATACTTAGTTGCTTGCCGTCTGTTTTTCTTACTTGCAAAGAATGAATGATCCTTCAAGTACTGAGTAATAGGTGTCCTCCAGTCTTCTATCTCTGGTTCTGTATTCATTACATCTAGGTTGAATCTTCTTTCAAAGATAGAAGGTAGATTTTTCCTTTGTACTTCCACATCTACTTCAAATCTTATTTCTTGGATCTGTGCTCTAAAAGATAATTGAGCCACTTCATTAGCAATATAATTTGATTCTCTGGGGATATGGTTGACTGATATGTAGTGCCCCAATAACTCAATAGTTGAATGGCTGCCAAATAATAACCAGCCATGGTGATATGTCTGCACTTGTAGTCTCCATTCAACTGATTGATCACCAATTCTGGATCACCAAACACTTCAACTTTAATTACCCCCAACTTCATCAAGATTTCCAAGACAATTATCAGTGCCTTGTACTTTGCCCGATTGTTGGTAGTATCTTGATAATCTAGAAGAAATGAATAACAGTGTTGAGCACCTTTGGGATCAATAATGACAATCCCGGCACCATCATTATGTTAAGTGCAAGATCCATCAAAATATAACCTCCTATGAGTGATCCAGAGGCTGGTTATTCTCTTCAACTCTTGCTGAATCCATTCTTTTTTGCCTGAGAAGGCTTTGTTTGGTGAGATCCAGAAGTTGGCCACTTCTAGAGTTCCTGGGACATTGATAAGTTCATCCAGTGATTCTTGGTGCTCGGCCAAGAAGTCTGCAATTGCTTTCCCCATTATTGCTCTTTGAGGCACATATTGAAAACTGAATTCTAATAATGCTAAAATCCATTTTCTAATTCTTCTAGTTAGCATTGGTTTTGACAGCATGTATTTGATTACATCTGTCTTGGCAATAATATGGATGTGGCAAGGCAACATGTAGTGCCTCAGCTTGCAGGCAGTAAAGTACAAAGCTAAACACTACTTATCCACTGGGGTATATCTTTGTTTCTACCTTAGTAAGGATTCTACTGAGAAAGTATATTGCCTGCTCTTTCCCACCTTCATTGTTTTGGGCTAACAGTGTGAAACCTCGTCCTAATTTAAGTGTAATTTTTATTTTAATAGATTTATGAAACTACAGAATTATCCTTGAGTTGACTTTGTTTGACTGCCTCGTTGAAATGCGTAGTTTGAATTCTACTAATTTATTCTTAACTTACTTATCGCCACAAACGCGTAGACGCGAACGAATTCGATTTTGGATTTATAACGAAGATTCTACATTAGAAATGTCAAACGTTTTCATATATTTTTGTGTTTCGTCCTGTACGTTCTTAAACTACGAACCAAGGGGACCCACTTAGGATTTTTGTCCCCCTTATCCTTCCCCAATCCGGATCCCCCCTCGTCTTTTGGGATTTTCTTATCCCTTTTTATTATTTTATAACTTTCTCTCTCTTTCTTCCTCACTTCTTTTTCTCTCTCAAACTCCATGCACTATCTCTTTCTCTACAAACCCTCCCTCTCACCTCTGAGCTCCACCTGAGAGGCAAAAAAACCACCACCACACCTGGACTGTGATCTCGAAACAAAACCGTGAGGACGTGGCCCAAAGCAGACAATATCGTGCTACGGCGAGTCGAGAATGGAAGTGACAGAATTGTATCAGAGCCACTCTGCCGTGTGGTGCGAGTGTGCTGACAAGGAAGTCGGGCCCCTAAGGGGGGTGGATTGTAACATCCCACATCGACCAATAGAGAAGAGGTGATGTGTCTTACTGGCTTCGGATTCCATCGGAACTTCGAAGTTAAGCAAGTTCGAACGAGAGCAATCCCAGGATGAGTGACCCACTGGGAAGTTGCTCGTGAGTTCCCAGAAACAAAACCGTGAGGTAGTGGTCCAAAGCGGACAATATCGTGCTACGGCGAAGCCAGTCTGGGATGTAACAAACAGGCTTCCTATTGATTTTTCAGAGGCAGAGATATAAAGTTTTAAAGGCTTCCCTCTTTGAGGTGGCATTAGCACTGGTGGAGAGGCCAAGTAAGCTTTTATTCTATCAAAGGCCTCTTGGTGTGGTGGGCCCCACTCGAACTCTTCTTTTTCTTTCAATCTTAACAGAGGAGTCAAAGGCTGAATCTTGCTCGCCAAGGTAGCAATAAATCTCCTCAGGAAGTTGATTTTTCCCAGCAGCCTTTGCAATTGTACTTTATTAGTGGGAGGCAAGGATTCCATTATTGCCTGAGCTTTGTTTTTGTCTATTTCTACCCCTCTTTGATAAACAAGGAATCCCAAAAAGTTGCCCGATCTTATTCATTTTCAACTTATGGGTCCTCATTCTTGTTAAGGCTTGTTTGAGGTCTACTAAGTGTTTTTCTTCATTTTTAGACTTCACCACGATGTCATCAATGTATACTTTCATGCTATGGCCGATTATGAAAAATGGCGTTCATAACTCTCTGATAAGTTGCACCAACATTTTTGAGCCCGAATGGCATAACTACATGCTCATATGCTCCAACATGCCTTGGGCATCTAAAAGTTGTCTTATGTATATCTTCTTTAGCCATTTTTATGTGATTATAACCGGCAATTCCATCCATGAAAAATAGAACTTTGTGTTTTGCAATTGCATCTATGGATAGGTCAGCCATGGGTATGGGGTATTCATCTTTAGGCGTGGCTTCTTTAATATTTCTATAGTCAACACATCATCGAATTGCATTAGTTATAGCTTTTGATACAGGTACAATGTTGGCCAACCACTCGACATACTTGGCAGGCCTAATCAATCCAGCATTTACTAGTCTTTCAATCTCTTCTTTGACCTTTTCTTCAATCTCATTTGACATTCTTTTGGGAGTTTGCTTCACAGGTTTATACCCCTCATTGATAGGCATTCTGTGTTCTACCAAGGTTGAATCTAAACCTAGCATCTCAGTGTAATGCCAAGCAAAACAGTCTTAAACTCGTGCAGAAAGCTAACTATCTTTGCCCGATCCTCAGCTTCCAACAAGCCACTGATCTGTATAGGCCTTGGATATTCCCCAGTTCCCAAATCAATGGTTTCTAAGGGGTTTTGTACCTCTGGTGCTAGTTTGTCAAGTTCTGTACACAAAAATTCGACTGACTCTGGATCCTCTGGCATGTCATCAGGCCAATCCAAGTCATAAATACACTCAGCCATGTGTATGGCTACCTCTATCTCCTTCTAAAATAATTCTTTTTTTTTTTTTTTTTGTCCTTGCTGCTTGAAGCCCCTTTCTTCCATTCTTCTTCTTCCTTGGCCGGGCTCTCCCTTTCCTGCTTTCTCCCTCTCCCACACCAACAGTCTCTTAATTAAGAACCTGACTACAACTACTTGGTCCTTTCTCCTTTGTCAACTTCCAGGAGCAATATCAAATGTGTTCTAGTAATGGCTCCAGAGAAACTGGAAACTGTTAAATCTGTAGAAATGAGATATTCTTCACTTCTTCCCAGTCTCTTAATTTGTTTTGATGAAAGTACATTGACCGTAGCTCCACCATCAATCAATACCTCTTAAAGAGTACTCCCTCCAAATGAGCAGTTACATATATGGGTTTGAGATGGTTAGCTAAGGCCATATGCGGGCGGCTGAAGACCATTATGTTTGAATACACCTTCACAAGCTTCCTTTTTGAAAGTCCAAGCAAACCTGTCCAGCTGGATTCTTCTTTTCCTGCTTCCTCAACACTAACATGTGCCATCATAGGTTCTGTTGCCAAGTAATCACCCTCCATTATGGTAGGCTGATCAGGTTTGCGCAAAACATGGAAAATAGAACATAGGTTATGTAGGTCCTGGTAACTCATCCCTCTTAGCTCCAATCAAGTATATAAACTCATCCAGCCAGGCCTTTGTATCTTTTGGTAGCATTAACTCGGGCACTTATTTGTACTTGGTTATACCAAAGTTCTGCACTTGCTCTAGGGTTTCATAAAGGGTATCAATCAACAGGTGAAGGTATTCCCTTCTCAGGTGAAATAGTTCCAAAACATATTGGTTATGAACTTCATCTTGGTGTTGGCATCATTACCACATCTTCTTGTGCTCTTCTCAAGATTTTGTATTTCCCTGGATGGAGGTTTAGAGGCACATGATCCCCCTCCTCTTTAATCTTGTTATTGGCCATTTCCACCTCATTTTTGCTTATCCATTGAAGTTGATTTCTTCCTTCAAGAGGCACTTATTCAAACTTCACATTCTTAGAGGTTTCTGATGTAATAGAGACTTTTAATAAGTTCATATGGGCATTGTGTTGCCTCTAGACTCTCCTGATCATAGAAGCTCCAATTTCCTTTACTGGTCTTCCATCCTTCCCCACTATTTACCATTTTCGCCCGAGTCAGCCCCAATCCTTCTTAGTGACTGGGGAAACCTGGCAGAAAGCTAACTATCTTCTTTGACCTTTTCTTCAATCTCATTTGACATTCTTTTGGGAGTTTGCTTCACAGGTTTATACCCCTCATTGATAGGCATTCTGTGTTCTACCAAGGTTGAATCTAAACCTAGCATCTCAGTGTAATGCCAAGCAAAACAGTCTTAAACTCGTGCAGAAAGCTAACTATCTTTGCCCGATCCTCAGCTTCCAACAAGCCACTGATCTGTATAGGCCTTGGATATTCCCCAGTTCCCAAATCAATGGTTTCTAAGGGGTTTTGTACCTCTGGTGCTAGTTTGTCAAGTTCTGTACACAAAAATTCGACTGACTCTGGATCCTCTGGCATGTCATCAGGCCAATCCAAGTCATAAATACACTCAGCCATGTGTATGGCTACCTCTATCTCCTTCTAAAATAATTCTTTTTTTTTTTTTTTTTGTCCTTGCTGCTTGAAGCCCCTTTCTTCCATTCTTCTTCTTCCTTGGCCGGGCTCTCCCTTTCCTGCTTTCTCCCTCTCCCACACCAACAGTCTCTTAATTAAGAACCTGACTACAACTACTTGGTCCTTTCTCCTTTGTCAACTTCCAGGAGCAATATCAAATGTGTTCTAGTAATGGCTCCAGAGAAACTGGAAACTGTTAAATCTGTAGAAATGAGATATTCTTCACTTCTTCCCAGTCTCTTAATTTGTTTTGATGAAAGTACATTGACCGTAGCTCCACCATCAATCAATACCTCTTAAAGAGTACTCCCTCCAAATGAGCAGTTACATATATGGGTTTGAGATGGTTAGCTAAGGCCATATGCGGGCGGCTGAAGACCATTATGTTTGAATACACCTTCACAAGCTTCCTTTTTGAAAGTCCAAGCAAACCTGTCCAGCTGGATTCTTCTTTTCCTGCTTCCTCAACACTAACATGTGCCATCATAGGTTCTGTTGCCAAGTAATCACCCTCCATTATGGTAGGCTGATCAGGTTTGCGCAAAACATGGAAAATAGAACATAGGTTATGTAGGTCCTGGTAACTCATCCCTCTTAGCTCCAATCAAGTATATAAACTCATCCAGCCAGGCCTTTGTATCTTTTGGTAGCATTAACTCGGGCACTTATTTGTACTTGGTTATACCAAAGTTCTGCACTTGCTCTAGGGTTTCATAAAGGGTATCAATCAACAGGTGAAGGTATTCCCTTCTCAGGTGAAATAGTTCCAAAACATATTGGTTATGAACTTCATCTTGGTGTTGGCATCATTACCACATCTTCTTGTGCTCTTCTCAAGATTTTGTATTTCCCTGGATGGAGGTTTAGAGGCACATGATCCCCCTCCTCTTTAATCTTGTTATTGGCCATTTCCACCTCATTTTTGCTTATCCATTGAAGTTGATTTCTTCCTTCAAGAGGCACTTATTCAAACTTCACATTCTTAGAGGTTTCTGATGTAATAGAGACTTTTAATAAGTTCATATGGGCATTGTGTTGCCTCTAGACTCTCCTGATCATAGAAGCTCCAATTTCCTTTACTGGTCTTCCATCCTTCCCCACTATTTACCATTTTCGCCCGAGTCAGCCCCAATCCTTCTTAGTGACTGGGGAAACCTGGCAGAAAGCTAACTATCTTCTTTGACCTTTTCTTCAATCTCATTTGACATTCTTTTGGGAGTTTGCTTCACAGGTTTATACCCCTCATTGATAGGCATTCTGTGTTCTACCAAGGTTGAATCTAAACCTAGCATCTCAGTGTAATGCCAAGCAAAACAGTCTTAAACTCGTGCAGAAAGCTAACTATCTTTGCCCGATCCTCAGCTTCCAACAAGCCACTGATCTGTATAGGCCTTGGATATTCCCCAGTTCCCAAATCAATGGTTTCTAAGGGGTTTTGTACCTCTGGTGCTAGTTTGTCAAGTTCTGTACACAAAAATTCGACTGACTCTGGATCCTCTGGCATGTCATCAGGCCAATCCAAGTCATAAATACACTCAGCCATGTGTATGGCTACCTCTATCTCCTTCTAAAATAATTCTTTTTTTTTTTTTTTTTGTCCTTGCTGCTTGAAGCCCCTTTCTTCCATTCTTCTTCTTCCTTGGCCGGGCTCTCCCTTTCCTGCTTTCTCCCTCTCCCACACCAACAGTCTCTTAATTAAGAACCTGACTACAACTACTTGGTCCTTTCTCCTTTGTCAACTTCCAGGAGCAATATCAAATGTGTTCTAGTAATGGCTCCAGAGAAACTGGAAACTGTTAAATCTGTAGAAATGAGATATTCTTCACTTCTTCCCAGTCTCTTAATTTGTTTTGATGAAAGTACATTGACCGTAGCTCCACCATCAATCAATACCTCTTAAAGAGTACTCCCTCCAAATGAGCAGTTACATATATGGGTTTGAGATGGTTAGCTAAGGCCATATGCGGGCGGCTGAAGACCATTATGTTTGAATACACCTTCACAAGCTTCCTTTTTGAAAGTCCAAGCAAACCTGTCCAGCTGGATTCTTCTTTTCCTGCTTCCTCAACACTAACATGTGCCATCATAGGTTCTGTTGCCAAGTAATCACCCTCCATTATGGTAGGCTGATCAGGTTTGCGCAAAACATGGAAAATAGAACATAGGTTATGTAGGTCCTGGTAACTCATCCCTCTTAGCTCCAATCAAGTATATAAACTCATCCAGCCAGGCCTTTGTATCTTTTGGTAGCATTAACTCGGGCACTTATTTGTACTTGGTTATACCAAAGTTCTGCACTTGCTCTAGGGTTTCATAAAGGGTATCAATCAACAGGTGAAGGTATTCCCTTCTCAGGTGAAATAGTTCCAAAACATATTGGTTATGAACTTCATCTTGGTGTTGGCATCATTACCACATCTTCTTGTGCTCTTCTCAAGATTTTGTATTTCCCTGGATGGAGGTTTAGAGGCACATGATCCCCCTCCTCTTTAATCTTGTTATTGGCCATTTCCACCTCATTTTTGCTTATCCATTGAAGTTGATTTCTTCCTTCAAGAGGCACTTATTCAAACTTCACATTCTTAGAGGTTTCTGATGTAATAGAGACTTTTAATAAGTTCATATGGGCATTGTGTTGCCTCTAGACTCTCCTGATCATAGAAGCTCCAATTTCCTTTACTGGTCTTCCATCCTTCCCCACTATTTACCATTTTCGCCCGAGTCAGCCCCAATCCTTCTTAGTGACTGGGGAAACCTGGTTCTTCATTCTGACATCACCTCAATTATAACTTGGCTTAGGAGGCCTTACATATATCCATTTGGACATCTTGGCCTCTTTATCCTTCACCTCCTCTAAGGCTTTATAGTTTCTGAACACCTCAGACAAACCCTTTGGTTGAGAATCTCCTCCCAACCTTTGGAAGATATTTCGGGAGGTTTCTTTCTCAATTGCCCACATGATACTCCTACAGGCCTCTTGTTCTTCTTTCTCTCTTCTTTTGACCAACTCCTGATCAATGATAGCTCCCGATACTGGTACTTCTAGCTCACACTCACATTGGCACTTGCTACACAACACCACTTCTTTGACTATGGCCGCTTTGGGTCTGTCGGACAAACCCTAACTCCTTTTGTAAGTCTATCAACTTGCCTTTTTCTGCTTTCACCTTCCAAGTGGCTTTTCCCTTCCCTTTCTCACCCCAACTCAGGTTGATCATGTTTATTAGGGCTTCTGGGAAATGATCTGTGTCTATCATCATGTTTGCCTGAGGTTTCTCCAACAACTGATTTCCCTTGACTATAAGGTCCTAGTGTCCAGTCCCTGAATTGTACACAGTTGGTTATGGAATGGTTGAAGGTATGATGCAGTTTGCTATACTTCTTTTCTCTCAATTCCTCAAGCTTAGGCATGTTTTTGGTGTTGTCAGGCACGATCACTCTTGCCCATACCAACTCCTCATAAATCTTTGCCGCTTTAGTCAAATCAAAAGAATAGCTTTGATACTTGGGGGGTTTCATAGGCACAAATCCACCATCATTCATCACTACCTTCT
Organism: Cotoneaster glaucophyllus; assembly: GCA_036320875.1. NCBI lineage: Eukaryota > Viridiplantae > Streptophyta > Magnoliopsida > Rosales > Rosaceae > Cotoneaster > Cotoneaster glaucophyllus. Next base: position 8,614,245 of record CM070067.1, read on the forward strand.
GGTCCTTGACTGGTTAGACCAATCCCTTCACCATTAAAGGTTTGAAGGGAGTGGTCATCTCTGCTGCACAAATATCTATTCCCTATCCTCTATGACCTCACTTTCTTCTGGCTCTGTCCCTTCAAATTCCAATTGGTGGATTACAAATTCCAATTGGTGGATTGCAGCTTTATTCTTGTAAAAATGAGGCACCTTAGATGAATGCTTCACTTGCTGTTCTTTGATTAGCAGCTTCTCATACTTGATGGCCATAATTACCAACTCTTGTAGCTCATTGAATTGTACATCATAAAACTTCTTCTTCAAAGGTAGTCTTAAGGCTTTCTGAACAATGGATATAAGTTGTGCATGGTTAATAGGGAATTGGCATCTCATCCTTGTTTTTCTAAACCTCATTATGAAGTCCTCTGTAGACTCATGCTCAAATTGTTTCACCTCAACTAGGTCGTTGATAGTCATCTCGGGCTCCACCCTATAACACTGTTCATGGAAAACCACCTCCATCTGGCCTTAGTTGGCAGTGGAATTAGGGGGTACTAGAGAATACCATTAAGATGCTAGGCCTACCAACAAATTCCCAAACAACCTTAACTTATAGTTAGGATTGTCTTCAAATGCCACACAGTAGTTGGAAAACTTGAATATGTGATCTTTAAAGGAATAGTCATCGCCACTAAAGGTTGGGAACACTGGCATCTTGAAATTGAGGGGAAAAAGGTTATGCTCATCAATATACTCGGGGTAAGGTTTCTGGTAAGTGATCCTGAACAGCAGATGAGTTTGGGTTGAACATTCTGAACCACCATCCTTATTAGCTCAGCCAACTCGTCACTAAGTTGTTGGTTAGTTGCACTATTGTGTGAGGGTGTAAAGAGGTTCCCACTTCGGGCTACGCTCATTACCCGAGAAAGCCTCATTCTTTGGTTTGGGTTGTCTCCATCTGGCCCCTCCTCCTTTATTAGCCAATGGTGGTTGCCTATAAGGAGGAGGCTTACCCGCAGTTGTGGACAGACCTTTTCCACTGGATTCTCCAACTTGTTGGTTCATTCCAAACTTCCTCTTGTTTTGCACGACCAGTTCCCTACTGTCCAGTGAGAATAGTAGCGGGTCAGGCAAATTTGTTTCTAGGATTTTTTCTACTTCTGGGTGACTGGCTCCAGGCCCTACTTTCTTCTTTCCTCTTTCCTTCCTTTCATTGAGTAAAGGAAATAGGGGAATAACTAGTTCTTTATCAGGGATTGCCTTTCACATCATCTCCTTAGCATAACCATCTTTTGGGGTAGAATATTCCAGATCTAATCTCCTCTGCAAACTCCCTGTTAGAGAACAGAGTCTGCTTACTTCCCCTCTAGTCTCCAGAGAGATTTTCTCCATACTTTTCAATAGTTGCACGATGGTGGCTTGCAAGTCTTCATTAGTCACTTTTCCTTCTGACTTCTCAGATGAAGTCGGGCTTTCCAAAATAGCTGGTCCCCGTAAGGAGGGGAAATCTTTTGGGTGATCTGTCATGTCTGATCTTGGTAGACACTGGGGTGGCGTGTACTCTGTGTTCCACCTGAAGGCTCGCTGCTTCGTTTCCTTCTTGGCATACAGGGAAAACGATCTTACCAAGTGTGCCAAAACTATGTTCGGGCAAAGATTTCTCTGGAGAAGGTCTTTGGACCTCAGTATAGTTCCCCAAAGCATTAGCACTTAGACGTTTGGTAGTCGGGCTCTTGCTTGTTGGTATGCTGCAATAAGAGCTTGAAGTTAGTTCTAAAAGGTGCCTTTGTGGGGCCTTAGGTGTAGGCCTTAAGGCGCGCAATCAAAACTAACTAAATGCTTAGGCGTGCCACTGCTATCTCAGTATAGCAAATGTAGAACGAGTGTGTTTTAAGCCGATTACTTGCGCCCCAAGTTACTCAAACTTCTTGTTTATCAAAGGATTGTCGCAGATGGGTTAAGTTTGCATTAAGTTCTTTTTCTTGCCTTGTAAACAAGGACTTTTAGTTCATGATCTTGTATGTTTAAATGGAAGGAGTCAGAGCCCTTTAAATCATTTGCCTGATTCCAGGTTGTTCTTAATGAAAACAGGTTTATTACGTTAACCAGATCCAGATGCACATGGGACTCTTAGATAGGGAATAACTGGAAATAACTTGAATACATGCTGAAAAGTATGTTTAGCCGACAGATCTACTAATTTAAAGGACAAACAAAGAGATTTGGGCAAGATTTCACCTTGTCTGGCAAGGTTGAACCTCTTTTAGCCACTTCTCTTTGTGTTTACAGGGGTTGTATGCTAAAGGGGATGGATGGTAAACAGGTTTTACACGAGGGAATTGATACTACCACACTAGGAAAAGTAGCAGAGCTTTTACACTAGACAAAAGATAGCTTTTCTAAGGAAACTATTACTAAAACGACTGATTTTGGGTTGATTTCAGCTTTCTGGATGCAAATCTAGCTTGAGAGCAGAGTTTGTATGTTTGTTTGTTTGATTGGTTGAGTGTCTTTGTCTCAAATGCTTGCTTCCATTTTTATAGGCAATTTGGCCCGACTACTTTCAGCTCTGCTCTTGCTCGAAAGCTTTTGGAGGGTAGTAAGTCATTAGCTTTTTACTTGTAATGCCACTAGAAAGTGCTTTATGGCTGATAGTAGGTTGGTCTCCATCACTTGTCACTTCTGTCATAGACACGTAGCTTATGTTTTGGCTAAGAAGGCTTCTAATCCGTATCAAACTTCAAGGTTGGGCTTGGGGCAAATGCGACCTGTTTTAGCGCCTTTGGGCTTCCCTTCTACTAAATCCAAATATTCAAAAATTAATCCAAACATCTTGTAAGGCGAAGAATGCAGTTGGAGGGGGCAGGTGGCCGAGTCCGCGTCTATAATACAGGCTGACTTGGGACTTTAAGGCACTTACGGGACATTGAAAATGCTTTTTGCCCGCATCCAATCAAGTGATTAGTTGCCTCTAAATTTCCCGTTTTCATCCGTCTGGCAAGCGACTCCAGCCAATGGAATTTTCGAGCTCAGTGGGGTTTCCCGACGTATGAAGTTAGCGGAGAGGATAAATTTGGTTAAAGACACAACTTAGGTAGAACAATAGTTGTGGTAGTTGCGAAATATTATGGTGGTAAATTTTGCCGTTGCTGCCATGTGACCATATATTTATTCTTGTATAGGTTAGTTTAGCTGCATGAGTCGCAACATACTCCCATTTTGGCATAAGAAGGTAGCAACCTTTTACATATTCGTCGGTGGTCACCGTAACAATTTTGTTGTTGAAGCTCTTTTGTCTTCCCTAGTTGTTTTTTTTTTTGTTGGAAGTTTGAGAGTCAAATGATAGGTTAATGAGGAATCACATTTCGATGTTATTATGAAGTGTTGTTTGAGAATGACTGGAATTGCTATCAAACATTTATTCACATGCCAATAGAAGACATGCTATAAGAGAAAATTTGTAATTCTTCTTCGGTGGTTCAAGAAATGAACGGCAAAGACTTACTTTAAGAAATTGAACGGCTGACTTTAAGAAATTGAGAAGTGAAGATCGTTTAAAAAGTCGGACTACTTGGTAGGCTGGACAACCAAAAACAAACCCGAAAATTTGAGTAAAAAGTACATAAATTGTAACCAAGAGCTGAGAGACGAGGATTAGAAATTTGGAACAGAGAGATGCTATTGGCAAAGGACCTTTAAGATTGATTCCTATGCTTTTCATGATCCTATACGCAACATAAGACTAGCCCCACATTGAACACCAAGTGTAAAGTATGGGAGACTCTCCGGCACGTAGGATGCCACAAATGCAGTATTTGTAGTCAATTATACCCTACTATGTCTCATTATTCATTTAAATATTTTTTATTTATTCACATAATAATGCACAACTAACTCGAGAAACAAACAACATGGTGGCTCAGGTGCATGGGAGCCTTACAAAAAACGAGCGACTGACATGAAACATGAACACTAAGATATCACATGTTGCCTCATGTGTTACCTTTACCACATGGCATCGCACAATAAGTTCTGAATACCGCCACCTTAATGTTCCTGTTTCATGTGAGTTGGCCAGTCGGGTTTGGGGTCTTTCTGGAATTGCTGAGCAAAGCTTTTTAAGTTCACTTCAGTGAATAAAGGTGGATGTTCGGTATCATTTTCAGGGTCCTAGCAAAATACCGAATATATGCAATATAAAACTCCGTACATATCATCATCAAAGAGTTTGGATGGACCATGCAGTTGCAGGTTCTTGTGGAAAAAGGTGACCAATTTAGCACCTATTCTTCTGTCAATTTTCAGGAGGGACCTTGACCATGACTGGCTAACAATTTTAGCCTTGGTTTTGGCGTAAGGCATTTTCCATCCATTTCCAGTCCAGCAATTTGCCTGCAATTGAGCCAGATAAACACTAATAAAACGGTTGTTGCTGTTTATTAAATAAAGTATAGACAGTAGATACGAAAATGATAATTATTTATACAAAATGTACATACATGTTATCAATGCAGTTTAAACAGTATCGATACATAAAAGAACGAACATCATGCACAATAAAAGTAGGCCATATATATTTAGTAATCTAGCCAAGATAAAAGAAGTTGTAGCTATCTTTCTCAAATTTCTGCAACTGAACAAGCTCTGAGTTGGGGATAATAAGGCACATTTCAGTAGCTAAAGGAATCAAATTTGCTGCTGCCTAAAGCTGATTGAGACCTTGAAACCTGCTTCAACATGTATGTAATTGTGGCACTACTTTCCTTTCCGTTTCATCAACCTTGAAAGAGAGCTAGCTAGGGAATACTCATGATGAGATGGTGCAAAGTGTAAGCGAAAAGTTTTAGAAATTAAAACCATAAGACGCTTACCTTGGCGTAGCTGTTAGTGTATAAGTGTATATGCTGAAAATGTAATAAGAATTCAGTTTAAATGTCAGCCCTTGGATCACAGTCCAAGTGTGCAGCTAAGATGTAATCTTAGAGTAAGAAATAGTTTAAGCCATGTGTCATCACCTCATAGGGTAGATGAATTAAGGGTCAGATTTGAGTGATGTAATGAAAGGAATATTTTATTCCTAATGGTTACAAGTGCACAGTGTGTGCGTGTGAATGATAGCAATCAGCTCATTTGCTTCTTCTTCAAGCTCTTGCTCTCTCTCTCTCTCTCTCCAAAATATCTTTCTCTCTCTTACATTCAAGCTCTATTGATTGTTGATTTGAAGCTTGCATACTAGATAATAGTCTGTATGATAACATGGCCTCAGAGCCAGGTTCGATCAACTGATACTGGGCGTTTGGATCTGTGAAGGGAGCTACCCAGCAACTCGAAATTGAGCTCGAGTCAATTGCGATCTGAGTCTAATATAGCAGAATCGGGTAGTAGTGAGGTGAGAGCACCGATTTTCAACGGTGATAATTATGAATTCTGGAGTATTAAGATGAAGACAATTTTCAAATCTCACGGGCTGTGGGATCTGGTTGATAAAGGGTTCGAAAGCTCAGATTCGAAGGATGATGATGAATCTGATGGAAAGAAGAAAGAAAAAGAGGGATCGAGTAGCGTTGCAGAGAGATTGATGAAGGATGCTAAAGCTCTGGGTCTGATTCAAGGAGCTGTTTCAGACGAGATATTTCCCAGAATTTCTCATGAAGAAACCTCAAAAGGCGCATGGGATATTCTGCAACAAGAGTACCATGGTGATAAACAGGTTAGAAGTGTTAAATTGCAAGGTCTTCGTAGAGAATTTGAATACACAAGAATGAGAGATGATGAATCACTTTCTGTTTACCTTACAAAATTATTTGATCTGATAAATCAAATGCGGAGTTATGGAGAGGAGCTATCTCGAGAGAGAGTTGTTCAAAAGTTATTAATTAGTTTGCTATCAGCCTATGACTCTATCTGTTTTGTTATTGAGCATTCGAAGGATTTGGATGTGATTGAGGTACAAGAAGTAGTAGCCTCTTTGAAGAGTTTTGAGTTACGGCTAGATAGGCATTCTGAACACAAAACTGAGAAAGCATTTGCTAGTCTTAGTGTGAATCCCAAACCAGTAAAGTTCACTGGAAATCAAAGTGCAAAGTACCATAAGAATTGGAAGGCAAAAGGCAAGAAGTGGGATAATAGACTCACAGATGGTACTAGAAATCCTTGTAAACATTGTGACAAGTTGCATTTTGGTGAGTGCCGATTCAAAGGCAAACCAAAATGTTATAACTGTGATAAGTTTGGTCACATTGCAAGGGAGTGCAATAACAAGAAACCAGTGCAACAGCTCAATTATGCAAATAAGGTAGAATCTACACCCACCATGTTTTATGCTAGTAATCAAACTAATACTAGTGTAAAAGGCTGTGATGATGTATGGTATGTAGATAGTGGGTGTAGTAATCATATGACTGGAAGGGAGGATCTCCTTGTTGATATTGATAAGAATATGACTGCAAAAGTTGAAATGGGTACTGGACAGCTTGTTGAAGTAACTGGTAAAGGAAGTCTTGTGGTTGAAACTAAAGTAGGCAAGAGATACATCAAGGAGGTTATGCTTCTACCTGGACTGAAAGAAAATCTGCTCAATGTGGGTCAAATGATGGAGCACGGGTATTACTTGGTGTTTAGAGGTCATAAAGTGGAAATCTATGATGACACTTCATATTCCAACATGATTGCTAGAGTACCAATGAAGGGAAATCAAAGTTTTCCAATGAAATTGCAGTCTGTAATACATATTGCTTTCAAGCTAAGTGTATGTTCTTCTACTCCCATGTGGCACAGAAGATTGGGACATTTAAACATGAGCAGTTTGAAGTTGATGCAGGAACAAGAAATGGTGGTAGGATTGCCAGAAATTAAAGTAGTTAAAGGAATGTGTGAAGGCTGTGTTCTTGGTAAACAATGTAGAGAGGCATTTCCAAGGGAAGCTACTACTAGAGCATCAATTCCTCTAGAGCTTATACACAGTGATATTTATGGTCCAATGCAGACAACTACAAAAGCTGGAAATAGATATTTTCTCACCTTCATAGATGACTGCACCAGGATGTGTTGGGTGTATTTTCTAAGGCATAAATCTGAAGTTCTCAGTGTGTTTAAAAGATTCAAAGCTACTATGGAGTTACAGAGTGGATATAAGCTGAAGAAGCTTAGGAGTGATCGAGGAGGTGAATACACTTCAATGGAGTTCAACAAATTTGTTGAAGATGTAGGCATGGAAAGACAACTTACCACTCCATACACACCACAGCAAAATGGTGTGGCAGAGAGAAAGAACAGAACCATTGTGGAAATGGCTAAGTGCCTCATGTTGGAGAAGAAAATTCCCCTTGAATTTTGGGCTGAGGCAGTCAATACCTCTGTGTATATACTGAATAGATGTCCAACCAAAGCTTTAGATAAGAAAACACCTTTTGAAGCTTACAGTGGGAGAAAACTTGGAATTGAGCATCTAAAGGTGTTTGGTTCACTGTGTTATGCTCATGTGCCAAGTCAACAGAGACAAAAATTAGATTTGGCAAGCAAGTGGTGTATTTTCTTGGGGTATGGTAGTTGTGAGAAGGGTTATAGGCTCTATAACATTGAATCTGGGAAGGTGATTGTTTCTAGAGATGTTGTGTTTGATGAAGAAGCATGTTGGGATTGGAATGCACAGAAGGAAAGAAGTGTGAGTATCCAGGTTACTGAAATGTTAGAAGGAGAACAAAGGTATGAAGGGAGTGCTTGTGATTCTGAAACACAATGTGAAGCAAGTGAAGAGAATGTTGTGCCAAGCTCAGGTACTGAAATCTGTGATCAAGAAAGAATGACAGGTCCACAGGATATTGATCACACTCCTCTCAAGTACAAAAGTATTGCAGAAATATATGAGAAGTGCAATCTGTGCATTATAGAACCAGAATGTTTTGAAGAAGCTGCCAAGGATGAATCATGGCAGAAGGCTATGGAAGATGAAATTTCCATGATTGAGAAGAACAATACTTGGGATCTTGTTGATAGACCATTTGATAAACCAGTCATTGGAGTCAAATGGGTCTATAAAACAAAATTAAATCTGGATGGTTCTGTGCAGAAAAACAAAGCAAGGTTGGTTGCAAAGGGTTATTCCCAGAAGCCTGGAATCGATTTTAATGAAACTTTTGCACCAGTGGCAAGACTTGACACTGTGAGAACCTTGGTGGCCCTTGCTGCACAGAAAGGTTGGAAATTACAGTTAGATGTAAAGTCTGCATTTCTAAATGGAGTGTTGAATGAAGAGGTGTATGTGGATCAACCATTTGGTTTTGTCATACAAGGCAAGGAAGACAAAGTCCACAGACTTAGGAAAGCTCTATATGGTCTGAAGCAAGCTCCAAGAGCCTGGTATGAAGAAATAAATTCGTATTTCGCAAAGGCTGGTTTCCACAAAAGTCCAAGTGAAGCTACACTGTACATCAAGACATCTCACAATGGTATTCTCATTGTATCACTATATGTAGATGATATTATCTACACAGGGAGTTCAAAGGAAATGATAGCTAAGTTCAAAAGTGAAATGATGAGACAATATGAGATGACAGATCTCGGATTACTTCATCATTTTCTTGGTCTTGGAGTACTGCAGACAGACAATTACATTTTCTTGCATCAAAAGAAATATGCAAGGACTTTGCTTGAGAAGTTTGGACTTAAGCATTGCAAGTCTGTTGTAACACCATTAGCTGTGAATGAAAAGCTTTCAAAAGTAGATGGAAGTGATCTGGCAGATGAGACTTTATATAGACAAATGGTGGGTAGTTTGTTATATTTGACAGCAACAAGGCCAGATATCATGTTTGCAGCAAGCTTATTGGCTAGGTTCATGCATAATCCTACCAAGAAGCATATGGGCACAGCTAAGAGAGTTTTGAGATATATACAAGGCACTGTGAACTATGGGATTGTTTATGAAAAGAGAAAAAGAGCAGTGTTGATTGGTTATTGTGATAGTGATTGGAGTGGAAGTGAAGATGACATGAGGAGTACATCTGGTTATGCATTTAATCTTGGTTCGGGTGTGTTTTCTTGGGCCTCAATCAAACAAAGCAGTGTTGCTCTTTCAACTGCAGAGGCAGAATACATCAGTGCAGCAGAAGCTACTGCACATGCCATCTGGCTAAGATTTGTACTCTCTGATTTTGGGGAAGAACAAGCAGAACCAACTCAGTTGTTATGTGATAACACTTCAGCAATTGCCATATCAAAGAATCCAGTTCATCATCACAAAACCAGACATATTAATTGAAAATTCCATTTCATCCGAGATGCACTTCAAGATGGTGAGATTGATCTGATATACTGCAAGACTGAAGAACACGTTGCAGATATATTCACTAAAGCTTTAGCAAGGGATCGATTTGAATTTCCAAGTGTGCAGCTAAGATGTAATCTTAGAGTAAGAAATAGTTTAAGCCATGTGTCATCACCTCATAGGGTAGATGAATTAAGGGTCAGATTTGAGTGATGTAATGAAAGGAATATTTTATTCCTAAAGGTTACAAGTGCACAGTGTGTGCGTGTGAATGATAGCAATCAGCTCATTTGCTTCTTCTTCAAGCTCTTGCTCTCTCTCTCCAAAATATCTTTCTCTCTCTTACATTCAAGCTCCATTGATTGTTGATTTGAAGCTTGCATACTAGATAATAGTCTGTATGATAACAGTAGCAAGTTGGGTTTAGCAGTATGCTTCACCATCTGCACCTAAGTTCGAATCCCCCTCTCCGTTGTCCAGAGTAGACTAGAATATCGCTCTAATACTGTAATAATTCACCACTTTTGTGTTTCTATTCCCAAAGTTGATAAAAATCTAAAAAAGAAAAAATGTTGAGAATCTTTTAAAAAGATATCTCTAATCCTCCTGAAAAAGCAGTCAAGGAAGAAACATCAATTTCTTTGGTTATAATTGCTTATAGAAGAACATCTTTTTATAAGGCCCTATCATGCAGCAACATTGCATATTTTAACCTAAAAATATACTTGCGGAATATATATCTGCTCACTTTAAGAACCACTATAAATACAGAACTCCATCATGCAGATTGGCCTCACACCTCCTTGCTACCAACCAGCTTCTCCTTTAACTACATTTACTTTCTTCTTCGTCTTCTTCATAGAGTCGATGACTCGATATTGGGTTAGGATTGGGTAATCTGCATCCTGAGGTTTAGATCAGCACACACGTATTTGTTGTATCTAGTCCTTGGGATGCAGATTACCTTGTCCTTGCCGCCAATGCAAGAAGACTTGTTAAGCTCATGAGTCATGAGGCTACTACTTAATGCATGTTTTGATTCTTTTATGTTCTTGGTCTTTTTGTGTATTTTCAGGTTATATTCCTTACAATATTGCTCAGATGATTCTTTTATGTTCTCTGCAATTGGACTGAGCAGGAGCTCCAAAACATCTATCATTTGCCTCGCCGAGGTGCTTCTAGCTTACTGCAGAGGACGGATTGCTGTGCTGATCAACTTTTCTGTTTGCGGCACGTATCAAACGATGGGATTTTTTGTGGAACGGGGTAATTTGCTAAACAGTAATTCTCTAATAAGAATAATAAGATCATGAACATTCTGTTATGCTTTTTAGAGAATTACTCCTTGCAACAAACAATTTTTTAGCTATTTGCAAACAATTTCAGTAACTTACAGATCTTGAAAGTTTATGATATAACCATTTTCAAGTGATGGAGCATCCTTGAAGACTACGATTCAAACTATATACTATTGCCGGACGGAGAAATTTGCTGTATACTTTGTTGACAGGCTGCTTTGGATATATCAGGAGCTTTTTAGGCAGCCGGTTTCCAAAAGCCTGTTTTTCTTTCTTTCTCTCAGTTGCTTTCGGGCCGCAGATACAAGGATATGGACCGAACTGTCTCATGATGTTCTGAACCCAGCTCACGTGAGTGAGTGGCATGGCAAGAGGGGGAGTTCGAAGTTCGACAGTAATATTTTTTTATCGATGTTGTAACTCTATATCGTTATGGGAAGACCTGGTTTTCCCTTGTTGAAGCTGCTTGGAGTGGTATCAAGAAACATGAGCAGAATCTCTCAGTGTCAAGTGCATACTTGACATTTATGACAAAACATGCTTAAAATATTGGTCATATCTACGGTCTGGACGAAAAGGAATCGCAGTCATAACAATTTTTCAATCAAATTTCTGTTAAGGTAACAGAACGGAATTATTTTTCTGATTAGTGCTCACAAATTGTACAATTTTTGTATCTTAGTTTGGACTTTGGATTGAATTCAAATGAACAGGATGTTTTGGCTAATATAAAGTTTCTGAATCCATAAATTGAAAAAATAAAAATAAACAAATAGAATGGCAACAGGCAAGGCATGATTGATTCGTCCCGTCGGCTGTAGCTTAACACTAAAATAGTTGAGGCATGAAACTGACCATTGTTGATTTGGATTTATGTGAACTTACCCGAGTTCGATTAGATTTGATTTCGTTCTAGAATCGAAAAGCAACTAGCATTTGTCGAGTTCCAACTTGTCTTGGTACTAGTTGACCTTACGCATTACCTTCTGGGCTTTCAATCTGCTGTACTCCCAGCTTCTTCCTTGCTTTCAGTAGAGTTTTTGCAATCCTTGAACACGAGGAACTCATTCGTCTCTACATGGAGGAAAATGAAACTTCCACTAAAATGTGTGATGCTGGACCCAAAGTTTTTTGCCCACCACACAGTACCAGGCATGCCATAAGCTTCATCAACTTTCTGTTTAGCAGAACGAAGCGTTATAAGCTAGAATTCACAAATAATGTAGCAGATAAGGTAAAAACTCAGTTCTCTTAGCAGAGTAAACCTTACATCCAACGGCGAAAGTGAATGTTAATGCAGTTAACTTCGGGTTTGCCACTTCAACTCACGAGGAAAACTTCGGTAGGTTGCCTGACTTTGACAGCTCTCACACCAGGTGTGACTATCGTGTGTAGTCAGAAGGGATTAAAATGTCAAAGACCACATGTTTTTGTAAAAGCCACCAACATATAACGTGGTCGGAGTTCCTTGATACATACTAACCGCATAATTGAGGAAGTGTAACAAAGTAGAAGGGGGAATATATGCTTTAGTATTCACAAGTGAGATTCAGTCTAAAGCAAAACCTTATACCCTATACAAACCAGAAAACAAATAGGAAAATAATAGCACACCAAACCTATAGCATCCCAAAACCCTTTTAATTAATTAACTTAACTAAAAACATTAAGCTTTTTCTCCCAACAGAAAGGAAGTTGTACCCCTTTAAAGATGCTATTTGGACCCAAAAGTGGTAGCTGAGATCGGCTACTTTTGAAAATATTATCCAAATATGTTGTATTAAATTGGGGTTTAAGCTCCTTTTGGAATAATCACTGCCATTACACCTTGCTGAAAAAGTTAGCGTTTGGATCCTAATTAATCTCTGTCGTCTTGTGACAATATTCAATCACATAATTAGATGTTATGACAATCAAAAAACCGCTTTTGCAATCCTTGATTTCTGCTGTTGAAGAATAATGTCTTGCATAAACAAGAAAGATTATTTAATTTTGCGGTGCAGTCTCGTGCTTAAGAGCAATGGACTCATCCCTTCTGCACCCAAGCTCTCCTCTCCGTAGTTTGGTCTATATTAAATTAAAATATAACTCGAATAGACAAGTTTTGCGGATAAAAATAATTGAAGCTGTTCGATACAGTAAGCAACGGATCGGAAATCAGAAACTTCATAGAGATCAAGAGCCTTGTAAGCCAACTCAATGGCATGGCTCTGCATGTCATCTGGCATATCTGTTTCCTGCACCTCAGCGTTTCTTTCCAGCATCTTTGTCAGCAATGGCAGTGAAGATATGGCTTCTCTGCAGAAGCTTCTAACTATCAAATGTATAGTGCAAACAGTAAAGAAAAAAGGATTGGATTAAGTGGTGGAGGTTTAAAGTTCGTTGAAAATGATTTAGTTCGTTTTGCTCATTCACCTTTTATCACGTAGTTTGTGAACGATGAGAACCACCTATGTAGCATCGTACATTGAGAATTTAAGTATTATATACGTCACTGGTCCTATCTTTGTAAGAATTACCCATAATAACGAAGTCGTGCTATAATAGTGACCCAACATGAGCGTAGTAAATGGGATGCAAATGTAAACTCAAGAATCGAAAAGCTGGAATCCACTAGTTTAGAGAGAAAATTTTAAAGGTTTTTATTTATTAATTAATGATCTTGAATAATGTTGATTAGTCATAAGCTTTAAATACACTTAATTCGACCATTGGGAAGTTGAGGGGAGTCTTAGGAAATGTATAAGAAGTAAAACGTACGTAATTGATCCAAATTTTGTCCTACATTAGACTCCTCCACTTGAAAAGAACTCGACCTTGAGTTCTCCTTGAAATGATCTTGATAGCTAATAGACAACTCCCTTGTTAAGCAAATAAATTTTTCAACTCGAGAATCCCAACTTTTAGTGTACTCGAGTGAAATAATCATGAATTAATTCCATAAAAAAGATTGAAATATGTCAATCGATGATAAAAAATTTCTCTCTCCAATTTTCTTGTTTGATCAAGGATGGAGTTAAATTCCAACTTATTAAATTGTTGATTCTCCAAAGTTATAACTATTTCAGTTACCTATATTTTCAATTTCTTGAGTCTCAACTTGTGGGTTGTCAAGGGAGATCTTCTTCAACAAGACTCTCAACAAGCAAAATTGCTTGTTTTTTCTCTTCTATCTTGACCTCCACCGTTTCTTGGCATAATGAATTATCAGTGTCCATCACTTTAGCTTCTTTTCTAATGATTGCTTGACTCCTTTCCAAATACAATTTCTATAAATCGAAAAAAGAATTGCTTAACAATAAGTCGGTTCAACCAACGGCAAGTTTGGATAGGATTTTTACCCTGATGTCACATAGACTTCTGCATTTGATCCCACCATATATGCACATCACCATCTAAACAAGAAGCAATCATCTTCACCATCTTCCTTTCCGCAATTGGTTGTGCCTTGAAAAGTTTCTCTACATCCTCAACCCACAAGAGAAAGCCTTCAATGCAATCATTTCCCGGAAAAATAAGAATATCTTCAAGATCAACTTGATGAGGTTGGCTATGGGCAAATCCATAATGTGTTCCCCTTCAATATTTGGTACTCCCTTACGAACAACATGGCTTAGGGTTTTGCTTCTCCCATGATCGATTGCCATTAGTTAAGGACAAATCCATGTTCTGATACCGACTCGTCACAAGCGTAGTCAATGGGATACAAACGTAAACCCAAGAATTAGAAGGCTGAAACCTAATAGAAAAGATATTTTCATTACATTAAAGATAAAGATTACATTGGGTATTTATACACTCACTGATGAGAGTAACTAATCTAACAGAGAGTAACTAATCTAACAGAGTTTTCTTATACACTAAGTATTCTCCTTTATATGTGTATTTACAATCCTATCCTTAATATCCCCCCGCAAACGAAAACGGGGAAGCCTCAGTTGTAGTTTGTCTCGCAGAAATAAGAACCAGGGATTGGAAAGAGACTTGGTGCAGATATCTGCAATCTGGTTCTGAGAGCAAACAAAATGAACAGAGATGTGATTGGCCAAAACCTTCTCTCGGATGAAGTGGTAATCGATTTCAATATGTTTTGTCCGAGCATGAAATAGAGGGTTCTTGGCTAATGAGAGAGCAGAGAGGTTATCACACCAGAGTTGGGGAGGAGAGGAAAGAGGATAGGCAATATCAGTGAGTAGTTTGCATATCCAGGTGATTTCAGCAGCTGTAGTGGCCAATGATCTGTATTCGGCTTCTGTGGAAGAGCGAGCAACAGTTGGTTGCTTTTTAGCGCTCCAACTGATGAGTGAATTGCCAAAGAAAATACAATGTCCTCCAGTAGACTTTCTGTCCAGTGAGCATCCAGCCCAATCGGCATCTGAGAAAGCTCGAAGAAGGGGAGGTGTAGAACATTTTGAAAACCACAAGCCAAGGTTGATAGACCCCTTGAGATATCTAAGAATACGTTTCACGGCTTGCATATGGGAAATCCGTGGACTGTGCATGAATTGACAAACCAAATTAACGGCAAAACTCAGGTCAGGGCGAGTCCAAGTTAGATATTGCAAGGCTCCTACCACAGATCGATATTCAGAGGCATTTGCAAGTAGAGGAGAAGTGTGATCAAGTTTAGTTGTACTCAAGGGAGTGCTGCAAGGTTTGGCCCCGTCCATTTTGGTCTTGATTAAGAGATCAAGAATGTATTTGGTCTGAGAGAGGAAGAAACCAGAAGAAGACCGTGTGACTTCCAGGCCAAGGAAGTAGTGAAGGGCACCAAGGTCCTTGATTGGAAATAGAGTACTGAGATGAGTAATAACATCCTTACAAGCAGCAGGGTCCGGACCAGTTACCAGAATATCATCCACGTATACCAATATAAAAACCAGTGAAGGAGATCGTTTCACAAACAGGGAGTGATCACTCTGAGAACCTGTGAAGCCAAGGGAACACAAAGCATGGTGAAGTTTGTCATACCAAGCTCGTGGAGCTTGCTTTAAACCATAAAGGGACTTGTGTAGTTGGCAAACATGACTAGGCCGAGAAGGATCCTCAAAGCCAGGGGGCTGTTTCATAAACACAGATTCGGTGAGTGTGCCATGAAGAAACGCGTTGCTGACATCAAGCTGGTTTAGAAACCAGTCAAATTGAGCTGCAAGAGTGAGAAGCAGACGAATGGTCACAGGTTTGGCAACGGGACTGAATGTTTCTGTGTAATCCAAGCCTTCTTGTTGGTGAAACCCTTTTGCAACCAATCGGGCCTTATACCGATCAATTGAACCATCGGGTGTCCTTTTTATCCGAAAGACCCACTTGCATCCAACAATGTTGTGAGAAGAGGATGGAGGTACAAGAGACCATGTACCGGTTTTGAGAAGAGCAGTGTATTCTTCTTGCATTGCTGAGCACCAATGAGGGTTTTTAGAAGCTTGAAGGTAGGTGGTTGGGACAAAATCAACTGCAAGATGAGAGGGAAGAGGATGCTTGGTGGCAGTTAAAGCCTTGGGTTTGAATATGCCAGACTTGGATCGAGTCTGCATAGGATGAGTATTTGATGGCAGCTGTGATGGTGAGGAAGAGGATGAAGTAGATGTAGGATGTCCTGAGGGAAGAGGATTAGAGAGCAAGTGGGATTGTGAAGGGTTTGCAGATGTGGATGTAGTAGTAGGAGCTGAGGTTGATGTGGTAATAGGAGCTGAGGGTGATGTAGGGATAGGGGATGGAGTGATATGGGGCAGAGATGCATGGTGTGAAGGCAGAGAGTGAAAAGTAAGAGAGGAAGGAATTGGGGATGGAGATACTGGGGAGGCAACAGACTGGGATTGTGACATGGTTGGCAGAGAGTGATATGGGAATGTAGCCTCATCGAAGAGAACATGCCGAGAGATATAAATCCTGTGAGTTGTTGGATCAAGGCAGAGATAGCCTTTGTGATTCAAGCTGTACCCCAAGAAAACACAAGCTTTGCTCTTAGGCTCCAATTTGGAGGAGGTGCAGGGTTGTAACCAGGGGAAGCATAAGCAGCCAAAAACCTTGAGAAACTTGTAGTCCGGAGCTTTGATAAACAGAGACTGCCAGGGAGAATTTCTGGAGATTGTGGGAAGCCTGTTGATGAGATAAACCGAAGTAGCAAAGGCTTCGACCCAATACAGAGAAGGAACTTGAGATGCTGTCAATAAGGTCCGAGCAGTCTCCACAATGTGCCTGTGCTTACGTTCTGCACACCCATTTTGCTCCGGGGTGTGAGGACAGGTACGTTGGTGCTGAATACCATTGGCACTAAGAAATTCAGAGAAAGCAGTGCTAACATATTCTCCACTAGAGTCAGATCGTAAAGCAATAACAGGTGTTTCCAGAGACTTTTCAACAAGCAATTTCCATTTAATAAAAGTAGGAAGTACATCGGATTTGTGCTGCAGGGGATAGAACCAACAGTAACGAGTGTAGTCATCTACAAATATGACATAATATCTAAATCCATGATGAGAGACAGTAGATGATGGTCCCCATACATCTGTGTGAATTAGTTGTAATGGCTTCTGTGTAGTACAAACAGTGCTAGAAAATGGAAGCTTCGAACATTTCCCTAATGCACAATCTGAACAAAAAGTCTTATTGGAACTAGTGGAAACAGAAATACATGAATTAGAGGACAATTTATTGATGATCTTGGCAGAGGGATGGCCCAGTCTTTGATGCCAGAGAGACTGCGAAGCTTTAACAGATGCAGTGAGTGCCTGAGAAGTTGCAGGAGAAGATGACTGAAAAGAATAGAAGCCATGTTGAACGGGACCTTTAAAAAGCATCCTCCCCGAAGAATCCTTCACAGTGAAGTGAAAAGGATAAAGATGCAGTGAGCACCAGTTATCAAGCAGAAATTGATTTGCAGACAGAAGATTATGTTTTAGATCAGGCACATGTAAGACACGATTCATTTTAAACGAATTTTGTGGAGTGAGTAAAGAAGAAGAACCATGATGGAGAATAGGTAAACCTTTGCCGTCTCCAATATACACTTGCTCAGGGCCACTGTATGGTTCTGGATTTTGAAGATTAGCATAGGAATTGGTCATGTGCGAGCTAGCTCCAGAGTCGATTATCCAGGGAGATGAAGAGGTAGAGGTGTTAGCTACCATAGCAGAGGGAGATGATTTGCTGCCATAAGCTTGATCCATACGATGAGGACAGGCATAGGCTTCATGGTCAAATTGACGACAAATCTGGCAAGAAATCTTCTTAGGATATGAGTAATTTGATCTGGCTCCTCGGTTGAATCTTTGAGAGTTGTTGCGTGATGTGTTGTTCCGACCAGTAGTGAAACGGTAGTTGCCACGAGGATGAGTCTGATTGCCACGATTGTGCTGCTGGTAGTTCCGATCCATAGGCCGATTTTGATTTGAGAATTGAGAGGCAACAAAGGCTTGAGAGGAAGGTGGCACAGGCGAGGGAAGAATACCAGCCGAGGAGTTGTAAGCCTGAAACGGTGCTGAAGAAACAGTTTGCTTCCGATTTGTGAGTTGAATTTCTTTGCTTAACAATAAGCCATGCAGTTCATCAATAGTCGTGGAGCCAAGACGAAATTGAATAGCATCCACAAAGGAATCAAATTCAGGAGGTAATCCGTGAAGAGTGACGGAGATCAATTCGGAATCTGCAATCGGAGCACCAGCACTGGCGAGTGCATCTGCAATTTCTTCAATCTTCTGAAGGTACTGAGCAGCAGAGGAGTTGCCTTTAACAATGCTGCGAAGACGAGATCGGAGCTCGTGAATATGTGATTGCGAGGCAGAGGCAAGGCGAGATTCCAACTTCGCCCAAAGCTCGCGAGCAGATGTGACGCCAACTGTGTAGGGGATGAGAGCCTCTGAGAGAGTTGAATTTATCCAGATAAGAATGTTTTGATCATTCTCAAACCAAGCAACGTAGTCTGGATTGATAGTAGTGGATCGATTTCCAGATGAATCGAGCAGGTATTTGGGCGGCGCCACCATAGTACCATCAATGAAACCGGTAAGGTTGTAGCGGCGGAAGATCGGAGCGAACAAGGCACTCCAAGTCAGGTAGTTGGTGGTGGTGAGCTTGATCGGAACCATAGATCCAATATTCTGGATCGTAAGTGATGAAATCGCAGGATTAGGGTTAGGGATTTCAGAAGAAGAGGGATGAGCAGGAGAATCGGATTCCGAAGAGGAAGAAGCAGAGGCCACCATAGCTTGAAGATCTGAGAGAGAAATCACAAGCAAGTAGGGAAGATAGCGATCAAGATCAAGATCGCGATCAAGAAATCGATCAATTTGATCGGAGAAGATGAAGAGGGTCACGCGGTGCGAAGAAGCGAGAACCAGGGATCGAGGAGAGAGGTCGTGAGACTATTGGCGGTTGATACCATAATAGAAAAGATATTTTCATTACATTAAAGATAAAGATTACATTGGGTATTTATACACTCACTGATGAGAGTAACTAATCTAACAGAGAGTAACTAATCTAACAGAGTTTTCTTATACACTAAGTATTCTCCTTTATATGTGTATTTACAATCCTATCCTTAATAAAACCCACCAGTTTAAAGAGAGAATCTCAAAGGTTTTTATTTTTTTTATTAATTCATGAATGATGATTATATAGAAGCCATAAGCCTTACATAGACTTAATCAACCCTGATTTTTTTTTAAATTTTATTAATTCATGAATGATGATTATATAGAAGCCGTAAGCCTTACATAGACTCAATCCAACCCTAGGAAAGTTGAGGAGAGTATTAGGAAATGTAAAATAAGTAAATCAAACGTAAAACAAAAAGTTCAATTTTTATTACAAACTTCAAAATGCAACTTTCAATGTCTAAACTATTGTTTTTGGCTTTAAACATGACGGGCTTGTTCTGCTTGCGATTCTCTTCAAAACAACATATGATACACTCAATTCTGGCATCGAAATACTCTTGCTACATTTTTTGCCGCCATATCAATTTAATCTAATATTCCGAACTTTAATTCTTTTGTTCCAGAATTGGAAACATATTATTGTCTTGGGTAAATCTCAATTTACTACCCTCAAGTTTCGTGGTTTTCAACATTTGGTACATCAAGTTTTTTTCGTCCCAGAGTCATACCTAAAGTGTTAATTTTGGGACAGTCTCATACATCCATTAGTCAAACTGTTAATTCTGCCATTAACTGATGATGTGGCACCCATGTGGACAATGACTGGGCGTCACGTGTCATTAAAAAAATTAAAAATATTAAACTATTAAAATAATTAATTAAAAAAAGTATTTAAAAAAAAACGCACGTCTTCTACCTCACCTCCCCTCGTCTCTGCACCGCCTTCTTCTTCAACCTGAGCTCTCAAATGGTCTACAACCAAACCATCAAAACCCCAATTGAAGTCTGACTTCTAGTTCTCCAATTTCTAAACTTTCTAATTATTTATGTGATTGAATTTGATTTGACTTTTAGGGTTTAATTCATGTCTTGTAATTGGGTTCAATTTTGATTTGGGGAAGATTGCAGCTTTCGTTTGATTTCGTGAAGAAGACGACGATTGTACGGATCAAGGGAGTCGAAGAGGGAGGAGGTGGGTCGGGGAGGTGAAGAGGGATGAGTGGGACGAGCACGGCGAACGTGGCGACTCATACGCCAATGCAAATAGGTAGATTTTCTATTCAAATTCAAACTAAAAACATAAAAATTGAAGCATTTCCTTACCTAAATATACTCAACGACCAGCCCACCAACCAACCAATTTACAAAATCCCCAATCTGAAACCCTAACAACCTAACCCCCGAACCAATACAAAGTCCTACCCTGCCTCTTGAGCGCATAGACGACTTCCACGTCATCACAGTCTTCCTCTTGGCGTGCTCAGTGTAAGTCATGGCGACGAGGTCTCCGGCGAAGGGAGAAAAGTGCTCGGACGATGGTGAGGATGGGTCTTCCTTTCTCCATGTTTGTGGGGTTAGGAATGGAATTTATGAAAGAGTATTGGAGATGAGATTGGGGTGGGGACGACAGAGAAGGGGATGGGAGTGGATCCACGAAGGAGGGGATGTGGTTGGAATGGTGGTCGGAGGAGGGGGAAGGATAGATGTGCAGACCTTGGGGTAGGTGCAGTGGAGAGAAGGGAAGGAGAAGGGAGGGGGTCGGGGTGGGGAAGACAAATGGGTTCTGCGTTTTTTTTTTTTAATACTTTTTTTAATTAATTATTTTAATAGTTTATTTTTTTTAATGACACATGGCGCCCAATCATTGTCCACATGGGCGTCACGTCATCAGTTAACAGCTGACTTAACAGTTTGACTAACGAATGTATGAGACTGTTCCAAAATTAACACTTTAGGTATGACTCTGGGACAAAAAAAACTTGATGTACCAAATGTTGAAAACCATGAAACTTGAGGGTAGTAAACTGAGATTTACCCTATTTTCTTTATCTTTCTTCTTACATGCTTCATTTTTTTTAGCTGGGTTGAAAGTGGTCTATTAAAATGACCAAATTCTTTGAAATTTTGAAATCTCAAAAAGTGCATACCAGTACAAACATGATCTGTAATCGGAATTTGTTCTTGCCTCCAGAGGATTTCCATGAAACCGGACTGCCAATGTGGAACTGTCCCAAATCAATCATGCATCTCCGTTTCATGTAAGTCTCACTCATTACTCATTCCCTCAGTAATCGTATCTGAAACCAGAAGAAAAATAAAAGGGAGTTTTAACGAAAAGCCCGCAGTACTGTTCATTTTAACGAAAAACCATATTTTTACACTAAAAAGTCAATCCTGGTACTATTCACTTTACCCTTTATTTTATCCTTATCGTTAAAACTAAAAGTTTTCAAGCCATTTTCATTAGTTTTCCTAAAATAAAACCTGTACTCACTTAAATTCACAGACAAGGTGCAAAACTGAGAAATGATCTGAAATTTCATCACGATTAATCTGTTGATCACCTCTGAGATGATACACATTGTACAGTTGATACTGTCGGATTCGGCTAAGCTAGCCCTAAACAAAAACTAATCAATCTGCACAAAAACATAATTATCCCCCTCGAAAGAAAACACCTAGTTTTCAAGTTCCCACTGCAGCAGTTGATTCAAATTTCAAAAGAAAGAAAACTGTGGTATTTGAATCTTTGCTCACGGAGTTAAATAAAACTGTGTTCTTTGAGTCTTTGCTCACAGATTCAAGAGTGCCTGGACCGGAGCAGGAAGACACTGAGTTCTTGACTCGGACACTGATCCGGGTTAATCAGATGAAACGACTCCGAATCAGCGCTCCCCACCACGTGATCGTAATTCGCCCTCATGTACATCACCTCCTGATGCGACTCCGCCTCCGACCCAAGCGCGAACCCAGCCGGCATTACCCCGGCTCCGACCGTCATCGACTGCATCAGCTTGAGCATCAATTTCACCTTCTCGCTCGCTTTTCTTCTCGTCGCGAACCCGAATTTGCGGCCGTTGCAGTGAACGGTCCAAATGGGGACGGTCAGGAGCGGGCAATCAATGAGCTGGGGCCGGTCCGACTCGTTGCTCTCGAGGGTCACGCGGACGAGCCCCAATTGCATCTCGTTGACGAGCTGGTGGGTCGAGACCGAGAGCTCGAGGAGGAGGGTGGGTTTGGTGGAGCGGCGGTCGTGCTGGATGCACAACCACACGTGGCCGCGGCGGTGGCCGAAGATTGTGCCGATGACCATGGATTTCGAGGGGCGGGGCTGCTGGGGCAGAACCACCGAGACGACGTCGTTTTGGGGGGTGGGCGAGGTGGAAGATTGGGAATCTTGGTCCTGGGGGTCTAGGGCTTTGGCGGCGGCGTTGATGTCGTCCAGGTCGTAGCGCAAGGAGGTGCTGAGGCGTTTCTTGGGGGCGGCGGTGGCGGAGCGGGTGGATTTCGCAGAGGTAGGGGAGAAGCAGGGGAGAAGAAATCGATGGAGGGCGTTGATCTTGGTCATGGTTTTTCGATAATTCGATCGGATTCTTGGGAGTTGGGGCTTTAGGGTTTCGAATTCCAAACGTTGAGAGGTTGATTCTTTTGGGTTTTAGGAATTTGAGAGGAAGGGGTCTCCGAGAGGTTTTGGGAGTCTGGTGCTTTACGGTGGGTGCAGAGAGAGATATATTTATATACAGAGACTGCGCGGGAAAAGTATAGAACTGCATATAGCCGTTGCAAGCGAAGCCTTGCAGAAACATGACACGTAGCCTAGCCAGCCTTTCGCCTCGTGTAACTAAGGAAATATGTGCCGTCAAGTCCAGTTGGCTAGAGTAATGTGCATGTCGCACTCGATTCTGGATTCACGTCTTTGTGCATTGGAACAATTAGATGTCGTATTGCCACAAATGTTAAGGTTTCGACATTTTTGGTTGGGGATTTAATTTTAACAACGGGGTCTTCGTTTGTAATTTCATTATTAACTTTTTTGACGTAAATGTCACGAGAGGCATGTGCGTCCGACAATTTTATTTGGAGGAATAATAATTTTCATTGGTTTAATCAAGTCTCGTAGTTTGACTTGGATTTTAATTTATCCTCCATAATTTCATTGGTTCAATCAGGTCTCATAGTAACAATTAGTTGCAACTTTTTATTTAATATAAGCGATAGTAGAAGAGGGCGAAATCCAACCCGAGACATCAAATACAAAAATTATATTTTTTTTTGGGTAAACTGCCAATTTAGTCTCTGAATTATCACCTCAATGAAAATTAGATCCTTAAATTAATTTTTTTTTTAAATCAGTTATTGAATTGTAAAAATCTGTCAGTTACATCCTATTATTTTTTGAAGCTACTACATTCAATTTTCTGACAATTTAAGTCTCGTTACTTGCAAGTGATACACATTGGAGGGTAGATTGATAATTTTTCATAAAGAAATAGTGTATGGAGTTAACTTTAGAGGGTAAATTAGACGTTAGATTCGCAATCTATATGAAATGTTAAGGGCTTAAGTCGACGAAAAATTGGAGGCGAGAAAATACCGGTATTACACTCTAAAGTGTGTCAAGTAACTTAAGTTGACGAAAAATTAGATAAAATAGCTTTGGACATAATAGTAAGGATGAAATTAGTAATTTTTTAAAGAATTTAGGGACTTATTTTACTTAAAAAATAATTTAGAACCTAATTTTCACTTAAATGATAGTTTAGGGACTAAATCGGCACTTCACCCTATATTTTTAACTAATTAACCTACACGATTCTTAGAGCATCTTCAAATGAAATGTCAAATTTAAATTTGACATTATATGTGGCCCTTTGACATCTTTAAAAGTGTAGTTAAACTAGTATAATAATTTAGGTAACTATTATAATAAAGAGTTTTAAAAAATAAACATAAATAAAAAAAAAAAGCATTTTAATAATCAATTAGAAAAATATTTGAAGGTGCTGCCAATTTTGGCAGTAAGGGTGAGGATGAAACACCCCACCCCCATTTTTATTTTAAAAATAGTTTTTAGTCCTTAATTGGTGAGCCGTGGGGCCCACCTTGTTTCTTTTGTGTTTCCCGGTTCCCTTCTCTCTCTCTCTCTTCTCTTTCTTTTTCTCTTTCCCCGAAAGCTCTGCAAATCTCTCTCTCTCGAGCTCTTATCTCCCTCTCTCCTTCTTGCCGTCGACACTCACACCCACGCCACCAGCTCGAGAACATCATCATCATCATCAAGCATTTCTCTAGTCTCTCTCTCGTCGCAGTGAGATCGGTGAAAGCAGAGAAAAGGACCCCCAGCGAGTTTTTCTAAATTTTTCCGGTTAGGTAAGGTTGGATCCCTTTTTAAATCGCCATTGTTGATGTTGGACGTTGTGTGATGAGATTTACCTTGTTTTCCCAAGGTTTTGAAGACGGGAATGGCGCACCCGTTTTTTCCGGCGAACCCGTGTCTTTCGAGGGACTTTCCGTTCGCACATGGCCGTGTCACAACTATTCGAGGGTAGCAATCTCTTCCCCTCATCTTGCTCTTCATTTTGGTAGTTAGATCGGGGTCTAAAACCCCTGTTTGCCGTCGGCCGGAGCTGTAGCAGCTCCGGCGTTCTCCTCCAAGTTAGCTCAGGCTGTTTAGGACACCCACGGGCCTTAGGCCCGTATTGGACCAAACCCTAAAACCCGGCCCTGTGTGTGAGGCCTTTGGGCTGTGCATGTGTGAATGTGTGTTGTGTGTGATGTGCATATGCAGTGTGTGTGTGTGTGCGTGTGTAGTAGGTGTGTATGTGTAGGTTTGGGCTTAAGCCCAAACCACGCTTTTTTCCTAACCTATCCAAACCCAAAACCCTTGGGCCCTTGAAACTCAAACCCATTACCCTTTAAAGCCTAACCTAAAACCCAAATCCTTTTATTTGTATTTATTTTATTTCAAGCCCAAACCTTTTTAACCTAAGGCCTTAAGTACTAAACCCTTTAACCTTTCAAACCCTAAACCCTAACAAGCCCAAACCCTTTACGGGGAATATTCCGTCAGGGAATATTCTAAGAATATTCTTTTGACTTTACAAAATTATCCGGGATCCTTCCTAGGGTAATTCAACGTCCTGAATCCGTTTTCGACGTCCGTTTTCCCAAATTAAATTGTTTGACTAGAGTTTGACCAAGTGTACCCTTTATATGCTTAGGGACAAAGATTGTGACGTTTCCGTATTCGCTAGCTTGAGTGGCTCTTCGACGGCTAAGTACTGTGAGTGGACCACCTTCAAAAATAACATGTTTTTAATTAAAGAATTGCATATGTTCCCAGCATGCCTTGCATATTTGTGGATTTGATGAATACTTTACAGGAAGCATGATAATTTGAATATCATTGATTATATATTTTGAACTATTTTCATTATATCGTATTTTCTATAAAACCACATTCTGGTAGGCTATTTGATCGATGACGATAGAATGCTAAGAATGTGTTTCAAATTCTTTTAGAACACCTCTTCGTAGTATGGAGGATCAATGAATTTATGCTACGAAGTTGTATTTTAGAAACATGTTTTGTGCGTACCTAGTGAACACCATGCCGCCAGGTGCGAGGACTTGTAGTTGGCAGAGGCCTAGAGAAATAATCCCTAGAGGAAGGCTGAGGGACCACGGAGACTGGCATCGGGCCCGGAGGGAGTTATCTCATGGTGAATGCCATAGAGATTTAGGTGCAGGCATTGGGCCGGAAGTTATTATTATTATTCGGTGATACTCACTAGCAGCACAACTATATATGATTGATGTTATGCTTCCTGATATGATTTCTGAGATCGATTTGCAGATAGATATATTGAATTGTTTTATGGCATGCTAGAGGTTTTGAAAAACCTATCACTTATTATGCTAGTAGCTTTCATTATTAAACTGTGGGGGTTAGTATGTTCATAACTGTTTTCGTACTACATATATAAACTTAGTCCACTCACCCTTGTTTTGCGCCCCCATTTAGGTCTTAGAATCGAGGCACACAATCCCGGCGTTGAGGCACTTCCACAACGGTTTTATATTAACTCTTTCAGTATTATAGGTTAGTTGTATGCTCTGAAACGTTCCTTAAATGCTTATTCGTTATTCTTTTATATTTATAAGTCTTGCTTATTCCTTATTCTCAGCATTTGCACTTAATAAATGGCTTTCGTCATCCTCGGGTGTCGGCCAGCACGTGCCTATCCTGGTATTCGGGGAATATCGGGGTCGGGGCGTGTCAGAGGATTGCCAATTTTGGCAAAAAGGGTGAAGGCTGCCGATTCATGTCACGTCACATCAGATTTTTCATTTCAATTGGAAAACATTATTATTGAATTTTTTTTATTGTTAGTGCTGATTTTGACACTTTAACATCTCCTTTAAAAATATTGTCAACAAACTGTTGATTACAATTACTAAAGTACAAGAAATTCATGGAGTCTTGTAGGCCTCGCTCCAAAGGATGCAAGCCCGGGGTTATAGCTAGAACTGCAATGCAGCCTTACACAGTTACACTGGTTGGATCAAGGCAGAACATGGGGCCGTATCTCAATGACGTGCAGGCCCATCCTCACGGAGATGAGTTGTTCCTACAGTGGTAGCTTAGGTAGCTAAAGCCACTCTGATTTATGGGACCCCCGTAATTTCATACAAAAGTGTATAATGGCTAATTACAACAGCGGTCCTGATTATGTTTTTGTGCTTCACTTTGGTCATTCAGTTCAATTTTACAATTTCTCGGTAGTCTAATTGTGTCACGTGTTTCACATTAGTTATTTTATCACACGTCAAAACATTCTTCGATATTGGATCATCAAAAACATCATAAAGGCTAAGCTCTTGTTTCGTGTCTAGCAATTTGGTAAGAAAACCTACAGGCATTTTCATTGTATAGAGTATAGTATAATGTCTGTTGTCTACAAGACTACAACCCTTTTCTATCGTCTGAGGATTCGGAGTTGGACGGCTTTTCGGAGTGTTGATCAACGTCATTGGATAGATAATGGTGCGTAAAGAAATGGAAATACACGAAATTTAAGACCCCGAAGGCAGCTATGGTACAATAGTAGTAATCAAGCCTTTTTTTTAAGGTCATTACCTCCCAACCATGATGAATTTCCATTCGGTCCGCTCAATTTTTTGACCACGTTAATAAGAATGGTGGTTAGGTAGTTTGCAATGGACAAGCTGAGGAAGAAAACCGCTCCAATGAAAGTCCTCATGCTCTGAGGCCATTGAGTGGTGAGCAGCTCCATCAAGGCAATTGCAGCAAAGGCTTCAATCAAACCCGATAAGGTGAATTGCGGCACAAGCAATGCAACGGTTTTTGGTGACACAAGAGTCCCGTGTGCCAAAGCTGAGTCACAGTGCTTCATTTTTGTAAGTCCACCCACAACCATGCACAGAACTAACATCATAATACCAATCTTAAACCTCTGCTCCATTGTCAATCTTCCAGTTGCGTCCTTGCTCATTTTCTGCATTTGAGGAATGTACATGATCTCGTAGATGATGATCCATATCGAAAGTGCAAGCATCGATGTTAGGCCCATCCAAGCTGGTGGAATTTGGAATTTGGGGCCAATCGATTTGTTCATTTGAATCGCTTGAAAAATCCCAAAAGAATTCATTTGTTGCATGCCTATGAAACAAACAATTCCAATTATCCAAACAGGCAAAATCCTCACCACAGATTTTAGTTGCTCCACTTGTTGCACACTGCATAATTTCCAACTGTTTTTAGGTTTTCAGTGGCTGTCCAATTCGCTTGGGTCTACATTCATAGCAGCCTTATCGAAGAACTTGAGTTTGTTGGTGCGCGCTATTGTTGCTGTTTCTGACTCTGATCCAACTGGGAGATCATAGTGTGACTGCCCTGAAGTTTGTCCAACATTAGATTTCGAACCACATTTTCTACAGACGGCTACTAGAACCTTGATAATGTTGGCGAAGATGCTTCCTTGGGGCTTTACGCGCACGTACAACCTAGTTCCGATCAAGAAAATTATAATGGAGAGAGCAAAGCAGCCAGTTGGGATGGCAAAACGCAAAATCCAGCTAACACTCGACTGAACGTAAACCACGATGGTGACAGCGATGAGGAGGGCTAGAGTAAACAAGAGGTACCACCAATTGCAAAAGCTATCGAGCTGCGTTCTTCCCTTCTCCATTGTCGTGTCAAACTGATCAGCTCCAAAGGCAATGTTGCATGGTCTAAGGCCTTCGGATCTAACAACAAGCAATCCGAGACCGGAATACAAGATTGCTATATGCCAAGTACTCAGCTGTTGGCATTGCGTAATTTGTGCAGTGCAGACATGTTGTGCTAGGATAACCCACAGGAAATATAACAAATGGAATGCAAGAACAAAAATATAAAAGACACCAAGATTTTAACGAGGTTCCTCAACAATCAGTGTAATTGGAGTACGTCCTCGAAGCAGTAGGAGCTCACCCAATAATCCACTATCAACCGAATAGGAGTGTTTACAACGTGTTTGACAATCTCACAACCCAAACCCCAATACACCCAAAAGCTCTCACTCACCAAAGAAACGAATAGAGAAAGAAATATAGTGATTAATTTCTTCTCTATACAAAGCTCAAAGCTATTACAACAAATACAACTTTAATTGAGTAAGTGCTAACCAAATGAGAGGAGCATACTTTCTTCTTCTCTCCAAAAAGGGACTGAGACAACCTTTTAATCTCCCTCTCTGTTTTGATGCTACTTCAAACCTAAAGGCATCAAGCCTTATATAAGGCTGCTGCCTATTTTCTCCAACAACTCTAGCCACTCACGTGGCTATCACATGGGTTAAATAAAAGGCCCACTTAATGGGCTAGTGAGATTAAATTAAGGCCCAGTGTAATTTGGCCACAAATTCAACAATCTCCACCTTGGCAAAATTTCGAAAGTGCCATGACGAGCCAAACCAACATAATCAACAATCAACACAAAATCACTCCCAAATACTGGTAAGAGAACAACTCATGCAGAGCTAAATGCTCCAAAACTCCTAATGCTCAACACCTTCATATAGGCAAAATGTGAGCCAAGTTCAAGCAATGAACAAACTTGGCTACACCAACAACCTTAGTTAACATATCAGCGAGGTTGTCTTTAGTTGGAATCTTCTGGAGAATGATCTCCCCTTCACCAACTACTTCACGAACAAAGTGATAACACACATCTATGTGTTTGGTCCTCGCATGATGAACCTGATACTTAGCCAAATAAATGGCACTCTGACTATCACAATGCACCTCCACCTGCTTCTGATCAACCCCCAAATCTCTGATAAGTCCATGTATCCAAATGGCTTCCTTTATAGCTTTAGCAACTACCATATATTCAGCCTCTGTAGTAGACAAGGCAACAGACGACTGCAAAATGGACCTCCAACAAACTGGCCCTTTAGCCATAGTAAATACATAGCATGTAGTAGACTTCCTTCTATCCAAGTCACCTGCATAATCGGAATCAACATAACCAATTGCAAAGTTGCCAATACCAGAGTCATCCCTCTCAAAGCATAAACCAACATCTCGAGTACCATGAAGATACCTCAATATCCACTTAGTTGCATGCCAATGCTCTTTACCAGGATTGCATATATCGACCCACCATACCAACTGCATGAGATATATCCGGTCTAGAGCATACCATTGTGTACATCAAACTACTAACCAAATTTCCATATGGTATATTTTTCATTTCCAACTTTTCTTTATCAGTTTTAGGACATTGTAGAGAACTCAATTTAAAATGAGGAGCCAAAGAGGTACTAACTGGTTTGGTTGAATCATGAACTCCAAACTTTCGAATCAACTTCTCGAGGTATTGTCTTTGATTCAAGCATACCAAACCTTTCTCTATATCTCTAGTGATCTCCATGCCAAGGATCTTCTTCGCTTCACCAAGATCCTTCATCTAGAAATCATTCTTCATTTGCTTCTTCAATTTCTCAATCTCTTCAACATTCTTTGAGGCAATCAACATATCATCAACATATATAAACAAATACACGAAAGACCCATCTTGCAACTTCTTGAAGTACACATAATGATCGTATTGACTTCTAGAATAATTTTGGCCTCTCATAAATTTATCAAACCTCAAATACCATTGTCTTGGAGATTGCTTCAAGCCATAAAGTGATTTCTTCAACTTGCAAAACAAATTCTCTTTCCCTTTCACTTTATACCCATCTGGTTGACACAAATAGATCTCTTCATTCAAATCACCATGTAGGAAAGTCGTCTTCACATCAAGTTGCATAAGCTCAAGATCATATTGTGCAACAAGAGCTAACATAATACGAATTGAGGAGTGTTTCACAAGCATAGAAAAGATTTCATTGTAGTCAATCCCATCTTTTTGTGCATACCCTTTAGCAACTAATCTTGCTTTGAATCTCACATTGCTTTTCTCATCAACACCTTCCTTCTTGGCATACACCCATTTAGCTAACTCGCAAGTCTTGTTTTTCAAGAGAGAATTCATCTCGTCACCCATGGCATTGCATCACTTCTCCTTTTCTTCACTCTCAATAGCTTCCTCAAAATTGGATGGAATCTCATCAGTGATAATAGGAAGAACAAAAGAAACATAATCACTATACCGAGCTGGCTTGGTAATATTTCTCTTTCCTCTGTTCTTGGCAATAGACTCTTGAGGTGAAACTTGGTCTTCATCTAGAATAGAATCTTCAAGTTCAACATCTTCAACATCCTCTCGGTCTCCCACTGCTTCGTTTGTAATGACTTCGACATCAGCGGAAATAGGATTTGAAGTACTAGAGGCACTTTTCTCAAGCTCCACATGTTGGACATCTTTCACATTCTTCTCAGAGTCTTTGAACATACTTTCTTCATCAAATTTTGCTAATTACAAGTTTCTTCATCTCTAGGCACCACAATCTATAACCTTTGACACCACTACTAAAACCAAGAAAGATAGCCCTTTTGGCTCTAGGATCAAGTTTATTTTCAGTTACATGAAAATAAGCAGGTAAACCAAAAATACGAATATAATCATAATCAGTATAAGGTTTTCCAGTCCATACCTCCATTGGCGTCTTACCCTGAACAGCAGCTGAGGGTAGCTGATTAATAATGTGACATGCATAAGTAACTGCCTCTACCCAAAATGACTTGCTCAAACCCAAATGAGACAACATACATCTAACCTTCTCAAGCAAGATTCAATTCAATCTTTCTGCATCTCCATTTTGTTGTGGAGTTCCCTGAACACTGAAATGCCTCACAATTCCTTCCTCTTTGCAAACTTTAAAGAAAGGGTCGGATGTGTATTCACCACCATTATCCGATCTCAAAATCTTAATCTTTCGCCCAATCAGGTTCTCAACCATTTTCTTCCAACTCAAGAAAATGCTCAAAACCTTACTCTTGTGCTTCATAGTATATACCCAAGACCTTCTTGAATAATCATCAACAAAGGTCACGAACCAATGTCTACCACTTAAAGAAGGGGTCTTTGTAGGACCCCAAACATCTGAATGCACATAATCAAGCTTACAAGTCGTGGCACCTTTTAGAATACCTTGTTTCACAATCCCTTGCAGAGCTCTCTCACCGGGATGGCCTAATCTCATATGCCACAATCTAGTAGTATCTGAATCAAATGTGCCCATATTTTCTGAGACTACAGACGCTTGACCTGTCATGGTGCTTCCTTGCAATAGATACAAATGACCACATCGAGGAGCTTTCCTCACAACAAGTGCACCATAAGTAACTTTCAATGTCTGCCCATCTGAATGCTAAAGCCCTTGGATTCTAAAGTGCCCAAAGAAATAAGATTTTTCTTCAAATTCGGTACATACCGAACACCTGTCAACTCTTTAACCATGCCATCATGCAACTTCAAACGAACTGTACCGATCCCTTTTGTTGTGCAAGGATTGTCATCTCCCATGAAAACAACACCACCATCAAACTCTTTCAAGCTTGAAAACCAATCCTTGTGAGGAGTCATATGATGAGTACAACCCATATCCAACACCCACTTAGTAGCACAATCAAATGATATGGAAGTAGTTAAAGCAAAATCAGAAAAATCATTTTCAAGCTCAGCAACATTAGCTTCAGAACTCACTTTGCCTATGGTTTTCAACTTAGGACAATCTTTCTTCCAATGGCCTTTATTATGACAAAAAACACATTCATCCCTTTCCAAACTTTTTCTACCTTTAGAAGTTCCTCTAGGTCGAGAAAGTGATTTTTTCTTACTAGAGAATGATCTCCTCTCTGATGATCTACCTCTAACAAATAAAGCTTCAGAGGTACTATCATGATTTTTATCTCTATGCCTCATATCAAGACATTTGACACATCTTCAAATTTCACAGTTTCTTTACCATGCATAATAGTGGTAACAAAATGCCTTATCTTCATCTTTAATATCCTCATCTAAATTCATCAAATCGGCAATCAACTTATTAAAAGCATCAATATATCTAATCATTTTTGTACCTTCTTTGTATTGGAAGCGGTAGAGCTTTTTCTTCAAGCGTAGCCGATTCTCCGCACTCTTCGTCATATATGTGTCTTCTAATTTTTGCCACAACACATTTGCCAATGTCTCCCGCATCACAAAATATTTCTGAGTTTTTGCAAGGCACAACCGAATTGTGGAGCAAGCCCACAAATTTAATATCTCCCATTTCGACTTCGACATAGCTTCCGGCTTATCTCCCAAAGCGGCAAGTAGATCTTGTTGAGCCAACACATCCTTGAGCTCACATTGCCACATCCCGAAGTTGTTTGTGCCATCAAATTTTTCCACTTCAAACTTTGCATTTTGCATCGTAGTTCTTGCAAACCCAGAGCTGCTTCCAAAAGGATTCTCATCTTCCCTGTCTGACATCTTTAGCAACTAGACGGTACCCAAGAGCAACCTGGCTCTGATACCAATTGTTGTGCTAGTATAACCCACATGAAATATATCAAATGAAATGCAAGAACAAAAATATAAAAGATACCAAGATTTTAATGAGGTTCCTCAACCGTAAGTGTAACTGGAGTACGTCCTCGGAGCAGTAGGAGCTCACCCAATAATCCACTATCAACCGAATGAGAGTGTTTACAACGTGTTTGACAATCTCACGACCCAAAAAGCTCTCACTCACCAAAGAAACAAATAGAGAAAGAAATATAGTGATTAATTTCTTCTATATACAAAGTTCAAAGCTATTACAACAAATACAACTTTAATTGAGTGAGTGCTAATCAAATGAGAGGAGCACACGTTCTTCTTCTCTCCAAAAAGGGGCTGCGGCAACCTTTTAATCTCTCCCTCTCTGTTTTGCTGCTACTTCAAACCAAAAGGCATGAAGCCTTATATAAGGCTGCTGTCTACTTTCTCCAACAACCCTAGCCACTCACGTGGCTATCACATGGGTTAAATAAAAGGCCCACTTAATGGGATAGTGAGATTACATTAAGGCCCAGTGTAATTTGGCCACAAATTCAACAAGGCAAACGGAGTTAATTTACGTATGCATGCAGTTAAGGTCAGGGTCACCATTCCCTGTCAAATTGAAACAAGATGTGTTCATAGAATGGCTATAAAAATTTACGCAACGAAAATTCTTGTTTGCTAATTTACAGATTCTTACCAGAAGTGATGCTATCGAGCTGAAAAGAAGAGTATAAAACTTTCCCAAATAATGGTGCAATGTTTCATGAGCCAGACCATATATTAAACACATCAGCTGAAACCACGTTGTCCAAGTGGTACTTTGTGTGCAGATACAACACCAGATTAGCAATCAAACTCATGGAAGCCAACTTCTCGAAAGTCTCGTTCCCTTTGGACAAAAAAGAACACGAATGAAAACACATCAGAACTGACCTAATCCACCAAATTGATAAGAGAATTAAGATCATGAACATACCGAGAATGTATCTGACGGCTCTCCATCCTCCAACCGGTCTTTGCGGAGGAAGGAATTGACTCTCTAGCCCTTCAGATGAAGAATGCGCTGCATGCTCCATCGCTTTCCGGTTCCCGTCCTCCTCCTCCCTGTCTTTATCTGTCTCGCTCTCAATGTTTGCTTCATGTATTGTGGTGGTCTCTGTAAGTTATGGTTTGTTCGACTAACAACTCACATCAACACTTGTATGTTGCTACCTGCGAATCCTGCGGGTAATAACTTTTCTATTTATAACTGATTTGTTCATGAAATAAACGAAAATGCACATACCATGTAAGTGATGACTTGTCTTAACAAATTTCTACTCCAAAAATGGGGGAGTAAACCTGCAACAATAACACTCACACGTAACAAATGAAACCGCACCATTTTACTATTTCCCTCTTGTTTTTCTCATTTAACTCTAAGCTCAAGTCGTTAACAACAGTTGATGAAGGATGGTGGAGGAGATTTAGAAGAAATGTATACACAAAATAAAAATTAAAAATTTAAAATTAAAAACTGAAAAACTGAAAAACTATTTTAAATTGTTTTCACTTTTCAGATTTTGATTACATTCACTCTCAGATTTTGTTTACATTCACTCTCATTTCTTCCCCTCCCTCCCATCACATTTCTTTATCCTTACTTTACCTCATATACTCTTCCATAGCAGAAAAAGTAAAAACAAAAAAAAAATATGGTTATCGAACGGGCACTAAGAGAGGAGAGCAACTTACAGGGAACAAGTTTATCATTGCGTGCTATCCCACTCCAGTACGTACGACAATGTCATTAATCTTTTGGACGAAGCGCCATGATGACGTAAACCCATTCTATGCAAGTCTTTCTCCTAAGAGTAGAGTATTTATCCCATATTCTTTCATTCTCGACTCATGATTTCTCAAATCCAAGCAAGTAAAACATGTCTAACTTGCACCTGATCTCCTGTCATGTAGCTTATATTCAGGGCCGGTCCTGAGTTTTTGGGTGCCCAGTGCGAAAACTCAAAATGTGCCCTTTTTTAATACGGATACATATGTTAAAAAAAAATATATATATATTTAACGAGGGCTGGAACCCAGTCGAAGCTGGGGGGCTAGGCCCTCACGCCCAAATTATATTACTTGAGAAAATATACAACGGGGGGGATATAGTACCTAAACCCCGACAATCAAAAATACAATCATATACAACCACTCCTAGCAAAGCTCCTTGAAATTTCAACCTTTAAGAAATTGTCTTCTGGCATTTTTTGAAGCAAAATCATCAATTATATCATCATACTCCAAGTCTTCAATCTCATCATTTTCAATGCATAAGATTGCTAATCCATTTAGCCTATCTTGAGTCATAGTGGTCCGCAAGTAAGATTTTAATAATTTCAATTTTGAAAAACTTCTTTCTGCAGATGCCACGGTCACAGGTACAGTCAACAGTACACGATAAGCAATCAAGACATTAGGACACATGTCAATTTCTTTTACAAAGTTTGCTATTTCCATGGATGTCCAAGGGTTATTAAAGAGAAATGCTTCTTCAGGTAACATCATTTGCAAAACCTGTAATTCGGAACATAAGTCGGCTCCATCTACATCCATGAAATTTCCATGTTTCAAATGTGCTTCAAGATTCATACAATTTTCTTTTAGCTCATGATCATCCAATGAAATTAACTTCGGTGCATCAAACAAGAAGCCAAAAATAGATTCAAAAGTCTTTAACTGTTCAAACCTGTGTTTCAGTTGAGAAAGAGCAATATCCACTATAACAAGAAAATAATTTGTTCTAAATGATTCTTCAGCAAACTGTTGTTCCCTCTCATTACCATCAACTTCATCATGATGTCTTTTTCTAGGTCTATGACGTTTAGTTTGAAAAACAGGGTCAATTTCCGAATCAAGTGCAATTTCTTTAGCATCACGCATGGCAGAAGCAAACCCAGTTTCTCTGTAGTTTTCAAAAAAGGTAACAAGTGCTTCCAATGCCTTTACAGCAACATCAAGACGCATGTCTTCAGATTGTAATTTTGTACTCACCATGTTAATCTTCAACAAAATGTCATACCAAATAACCAAACTTAATACAAAATCAAAACTGGAAAGTTCTCCTAATGCTAAACATTCTGCATCCCTACTCAATTGGGGATTCTCAGTAATTTCCACCAATTTAAACAAAGCATTTCTAACCTGGGCTACTTGAGATTTAATTGCTTTAACACTTTCAATGTGACTTTCCCATCGAGTAGTTAACAATGACTTCAAAGTTAACCCATCAATATGTTCAAGCAAAATATTCCAACGCTTTGTAGAGTTGAAAAACACCGTATATATGCATTGGCATGCTCCAAAAAAAGATTTTGCTTTAACACATGAACTTGCCATATCACAAACTACTAAATTAAGACAATGAGAACCACATGGCATGTAAAAGGCTCTGGGATTTATCTCTAGCAATCTTTTCTGGACACCTTGGTGTTTCCCTTTCATGTTAGATCCATTATCATAACCTTGTCCCCTCACATTATCAATATCAAGATCAAGAGACTTTAGGACATCTTGCAACTCATTTAAAAGTCCTTGTCCTGATGTATCTTCCACACTTAAAAACTCCATGAAATATTCCCTTATATGTATTGACCTACTTGACAAGTCAACACATCTCAAAATTAAAGTCATCTGTTCCACATGACTTGCATCAGGAGTACAATCAAGAATGACAGAAAAAAAATTGGCTTCTTTTACTTTTTTAATGATTGCGGTTTTGACTTTTGAAGCTAAAGTAGCTATCAACTCATTTTGGATTTTATGGCTCAAATAGTGGTGATGAATCTCTTTATTCTCAATGAGTCGAAAATGGTCTTGCATTATTGGATCAAACTCCGCAATCATTTCAAGTAAACCTAAGAAGTTGCCATTAGAGTCTTCATAAGGTCTTTCATTTGTTCCACGAAATGCTAAATTATGTATAGCTAAACATTTCACAACAGCAATAATTCTAAGCATCACTAGTTTCCAATGATTTGTATCTTTCTTGATTCGCATTTGAAATTCTTTGTCAATTGTCTGATTTTTTGTCAATCTACTTTTCAACTCAACCCAAGTTCTCGAATTAATGAGATGCTCTTTACTCTTTTCATGTTGGTCAAGCTTCTCACCAAGATGTCTCCAATCACTAATTCCATCTTTTGCTAACTCACTTTTTGAAGGAATTGTTTTAAACAATTTACAACAAAAGCAAAAGACTTTATCCAACTCTTTTGAGTACACGAGCCATTTCATATCATAAATTTCACCCTGTTCGTAATTTTCGATCATAGTAGTGTGAGGAAAATTTTCTAGAGAGTTTGTCCTTAGAATAAGTGAGATTAGTTTCTCGAATTGGTCCATTTTCTACAAGTAAGGCTCTCATTTCTACATTAAGACCATCCCAAATTCTTGGATCATAAATGTTTAAATGGAATGTAGGTTCGGGAGATTCAATATTTTCCTCTACACCAATATGATCATCATCAACATTTAAATCTATATCACCTCCATTTTCATGATCTTGAGACTCATCACCAACATTTTCCTCTAAATCACTACCATTTTCATGGTCTTGAGACTCATCAACAAGATTTTCTTCTAAATCACCACCATCATAACCACCAATTTCATGATCATGAGACTCCCCAACAACATTTTGTGACTCTTCACCAACATCATTTTCTCTCAAATTTTCAACCGACTCATTCTTTGTAGAGAAAAATTTATTAAGAGATCCTCTTAAACTTTCGGCAATTTCGTTATCCTTTGCTTTTTTTTTTTCCTTTTCATATTACCAGAGAGTTGTTTCCTAAAAGACAGGGCTTTCGATGATTTGTTTGCAAAAATTACCTACACATGATATAACAAAAATTTCCTATCAAAATTATCATTCCAACATATATTATATATTATAAAAACACTAACACATAGTCTAACATATACAAATTGATAAAATTGAACCTAAATATTGGGTTTGAAATGAAATCAAATAATTCAATTAATCAAGAATTCAATTCATCCACAACAACAATTCTATACATCAATTATCATATAATTATATTTCTATGTCACTTGCAAAGTTTTATATTAAATTATGAATTGATAATTCAAATTTTAAAAATTAGTTACCTCAAAACTCAAAAGGGTTGGTGGTGAGTGAATGCACTTGTAGTCAAAATTTCAATGCCCAATAATGAATGAATGGTGTTGTGTTGTCACGTTGAGAATAAGGAGGAGGGACCTCCTGCTGTGACCTGTCTGGCTGCTCCTGCTCACTCACAGCAGCTTGCAGACTCAGGGACCCAGCCCAGGGGCAGCACGGCAGCAAGGCAGAGGGGAAGTGGGTGGGGATTGGGGACAAAGGGGATGGGGAATTGGGAAAATGTTGGAAGTTAGTGGGGATTGGGGAACAAAGGGAGGGGGTGCTTGGGGGAATCGGGAAAATGTTGGGAAATTAGGGCTTATGGGGACCGAGTGGTCCCTGTTATGACCTTTTTTTTTTATAATTTTTTTTAATGCCTAAAACCTGGGCCCCTTTTAAATTTGTTGTCAATCTTGGGCTTTGCCGTCCCCTATTTAGGCTCTAGTTATTTTTATTTTATTTTTTTATACCTAGTTATTTAGGGTTTTTTTATTTTGGTGCCCCTTTAATTTTTGGGCCCTGGACAGTTGCCCTTGGTGGCACTGGGCTAGGGCCGGGCCTGCTTATATTGGGAGATCCAAATACCGGAAGCTAAAAGCAAAGAAAGTCAACAACCCTAAAATATTCAAGTTTAACTCACTATTAGTCACTACTGATATTAATTAAGAATGAATAATATTACTTAGACACAGAAAAGTAACATCATTGATGACACTCTTAATACAAGTGACAGAAAACGATACATAGAATCAATAAAATTAAATTAAAAAATGTGCGTTTGACAGTGGATTATGTAAAAAAATCCAGTAATTGGGCAAAGACTTGGTGCCATTTCAAAGTAGCTTTTGCATATGTTACAGATTGGCAACCAAAATCGAAAAATACTCTGGATGTTGTAGTATAAATTTAGGGAGGACGGAGAGACCATACATTGGTGAATTCATTCCCGGGCCTTGTACACACCGCACGTCACACTATGGGAGCTGGCCATGCCCCAAGTCGTCAGATTTCACTTGACTGTTTACGGCTCCATTGCATGTGCTCGGGATAGAAGTTTTGTATAAATGTATCGCCAACGAAGAATAGAGGCTTGAGGAATTCTATTATTGATAGTCCTCATGCCTTCTGTCTTCTGTCTTTATTTATACTAGTAAGATAGAAAGAAATTAACTTTCCCTCCAAGTAACACAAACACTATTAGGAAAGATCTCTAAATCTCATAGGATTTCTATCCATGAAACAAGTATTTTTGCAGAGCAGCCTTATCAGGCAGCAGCATTAACAAAACTAAACGATCATAATACAGTTGTTTAACTGTGTCATAGGGTTGTCGTGATTCAGCGAAAGAAAGAGCATAATCCCCATTAACAATGCATCAGAATAAAGCTATAAGAACTAAGGTCAGATCACTGACTCAGAACACTTCAGTTGGTCCAGCCTCCTCTCTCTTTTCCACTGTAGGTGATGTGAAGGAATCCTTCTTCATCCTTGTTTTTCTCATCGACTGCAGCCATCGAGGTATCTGTAACATTGGAAGAGTTTGAGTTAATTTGGAAACAAGATGGAGAACATTGTTATGCCGAAGGCCTACAACAAAAAATAGTTGCAGCTCTGCTCACCAATGGGTGGTTCAGTGTTCTTAAAATAGACAAACTTTCTTGAAGAAACTAACTTCTTTGGGCCAATGTCACGAATGCCACTGCTCGGATCCTTCGCCACCCAAACCTGCATCCAATTAGAACTTGGTATGAGTATTACCTCCGTTGAATGCAAACGAGTAAAGAAACAGTATGTATGATGCAGTAAAATTCCTTACTGGTACGCGATCTGGTTTCTTCTGCCTCAATTTCCATGCATCTCTACTCCGTGGTTCGTACATGTCCAACAACCTTCTCCTGATGGGACATCAAAGGCACAGGTGGAAAAATACAATCCTATTCAGTTGTAGCAATTCAACTGAACATAATTAAAGAACAAGGGAATACGCAACTACCTCATGTCTTGATCCCGAGCAAGTTGCTTTCCAGCGTGCTTAAAATGCAAAACCTTCTCCGCAACAACATGCATAGAGTCTCGAATTAGAACAGTACCCACTGAACACGTAGAGGATGTAACCATACTTGATTCAACTACATTGTTACCTTAGCCAACTCGAATCTTTTATCATTCCACGGGTCTAACACTTTAATGGGAGTGCGAACAAAATTCCTCGTCTTGACATTCTCGTTAATAATCTGCATAAAGTCGGTATGTCCACTGGAATGACTAGGAAGTAAACATATCTAATTCACCGAAGTTCTTACTGGTAACATTTCAACTGATCCAGGGGCTCTATCTCCACTGTAGATCATGCGAAGAAATCCGTCTTCATCCTTATTTCCCTCATCAATTGCAGACATCAAGGCCCCTGCAACAGTGAAAGAATTATAGTTATTACAACCACACCTAATTTGTGGGGGGAAGGGAACAAGATGAATATCATGCTGGGTAAAACAAGGAATTGAAGCTCTACTCACCTGTGGGAGGCTCCGTGTTCTTAAAACGAACAAACATAGGCTCATATATATCAAACTTCCCGATGCAAGTCTGAATATAATAAATGAATTCTCTCAGAGGCATATCACGATGGACTTGGTATCTGCAGTCAGAAACAAGGGAGAAGCACAAAAACTACGTGAGAATGAACCCTTTCGCTCAAGGCAAGCTATGGACACAAATGAGCTTGGAGTTTGCCCTTTGTAGTAACAAGTGTGTTTTCCTCTCTGGAAGAAAATTATACATGATGATGTGGAGTATGAAAATCACATGGTCAATTTTAACACCCAACCCCAACCCACTTAACCCCAAAATAAACTCGGTTATGGAAGCAACCAATTTGTGAAACCCATGATATAAACCAGGACCAATCCCAGAACCAGAAGCACCTTTAGTTCTGTTTCATTTTTCTTTTACAGACGGATTTAGAAACATGTGGTATACCAAAAGCACAAATGAAAAGGGGGAAATTCCTATTCCAATTCCATTGCAGCAATACGGATCAAGATAATCAAAGAAACAAAAAAAAAAAAAAAAAAAAAAAGGGAAGGGAAACTAACTTCTTCGTTTCGATATCAGGAACGTCACTCCTTGCATCCTTCTCCACACTCACCTGCACGGAGGTCCAAATTAGAAACATGGGGTATTACGTACCAATACTGACTGAATGTGCATAGGAGGAGACAAACAAATAACATATTTGATGAATTGATATTCCTTACTGGTACATAATCTGGATGTACCTCCCTCAGTTTCCAAGCAAAGGGTGGTTTGAACTTATTCGCTTCAAAACTGATCACATATCAGAAGCAAGAAGGAATTAAAATGAACAGTTGTTGCAATCCACTGAAGCAAATAGAAACCAAGATAAGTGAAGCACAAGGGAACCGGAAACTCACGCTGTGAGATTGCTGTTTAAGTTGCTAGAAAGAAGCTCTTCTGTCACATCCCGACCCGGGACGGATCACTTCCCGGGCCCGCTCCACTACCGTAGCACGATATTGTCCGCTTTGGGCCCTGACTACGCCCTCACGGTTTTGTTTCTGGGAACTCACACGAGAACTTCCCAGTGGGTCACCCATCATGGGAGTGCTCTCACGCGCTACTCGCTTAACTTCGGAGTTCTTACGGAACCCGAAGCCAGTGAGCTCCCAAAAGACCTCGTGCTAGGTAGGGATGAGAATACACATATAAGGATCACTCCCCTGGGCGATGTGGGATCTCACATCTTCCATCTGTGCAAAGTGGCATGCATATATTTTTAGAAGAAAGTGGATTCACAAAAATGCGTAGGATGTAAACAAGACTGATTCAGCTAAACTGTATCTTACTGCCATCCTGTGTTGTACACGATTCCAAGGGTCTAACACACGAACGCCGTGTGAAAAAACATAATGTCCAAATCTATTCCAACGGCTTTTGTGGGAAAGTCTGAACATAAACCGAAAGCATGAATGGAAAAGGGGACAAAATTCTGGTTCCGTGGTAGCAATTTATGGAAATCAAGACGATGATGATGATAATAATAATAATAATAATAATACAAGCACAGACACAGCGAAGACAACATCCTACCTCTCGCAAATGCTGCCGTGAGTTGCACTTGCAATATCACCCTTCACGGGATGAACTGAAACTCAAATTTACAAGGAACGGTTAAGGGACTAGAGAGACCATCTAACAATACGAAAACCGAAGCGAGAGAGCGCAGAGGCAAGACTAGTAAGAAAATAACTGGATTTTGTTTTTATGGATGAAAAAACAACAGAAAAATTACACAGTTGCATGATTCTACTCTAGCAATTCCAATCCATCCAAATCCCTATATAGATAAAGAAATAAAAAAAATGATAACACAACAACGAAGAAGAAGAAACAAAC
The DNA here is from genome assembly GCA_036320875.1 of Cotoneaster glaucophyllus. Taxonomy (NCBI): domain Eukaryota; kingdom Viridiplantae; phylum Streptophyta; class Magnoliopsida; order Rosales; family Rosaceae; genus Cotoneaster; species Cotoneaster glaucophyllus. The sequence continues at coordinate 8,656,735 of CM070067.1, forward strand.
CCTGTGCTGAATTGGAAGAGATTTCTGCCATGGCAAAACTCGCACCACCACCGACTCCTCTCTGTCTGTAAATTTTCAAACAAAGAAGCATCATAACAAAGAAAAACGTTCTGCGCTGAAGAATTCCGCGAAAAATAAACACATCAAAGTCGAAAAAAAAACAATTAGGGCCGACCTCTTCTTTCCGATTCCAGCCAAACGGAAAATCTCAATGCTCAGCCCTCATCAAAATCTATCTGTTACTAATTATAAAGCCCTCCTTTCAACTAAAATTATTTAAAAATACATTTTTAATCCTCCATACATAATTGAGAAAATAAAGGGTGATTTTGTATAAAATCAATAAAAAGTTACAATATTAACACTATTTCAACAATATTTATTTTAATTATAAATATGTCAATCATGTATTGTAATACTTAAATGCATTTAAAATAAACAAAAAAATTACAAAATCTGCTTAGCACCCATTTCAACTAACACTCTCTTTTTCATAGTTTTATATTTTGGATAAGTAAACACAAATCACACACTGAGTTGCAGTGTCTATTTCCTTATTCTATTTTTTACACTTGGATTCAGACACAGACACTGCAACTCAGTGTCTATTTACTAGTTTCGTCTTCTCCATCACTCCAACACATTCCTTTTTACATTTGGGTTTCCTTTTTACACTTGGATTCAGGCCCTGCATTGTAGTGCTTGTTTCCCAGTTCTGCAAGTTAAAGAAGCCAAATTCAAAGTCTAAATCGGCATCATACGTGCTCATTAATACTGATTCAAAAGAACTAGAAAGGTGTCCGGACCTCTGTCTCCTTAAGAGCATGGCCAAATGGTTGTTCACTGTAGGCAAGTTTACTTATAGACTTTGCAAGGGCAGAAATCTGTAGACATATATTAAAAAATAAAAGATAACCAGATTTTCATACAAGACCAAGTGAGACATGCTTTAATTCAACTACACAAGCAGTAAAGTGCATGCCTTCCAGGGCTTTAAGGCTAAACGAGATATCATGGCCTTCTCATATCCCGCAGCAACATCAGCTTCCTTCTCAGCTATGAATTCACCTTCATTTGCATCCAAGGCATCTGCTGAGTCGAGCAGAAAATTCCTCTTATCTTCAGATCCTATAGCCTGGAAGAATAATAATAACTTACATCACATCCTACTAGAAAAATCGAGCTTCACAATTGAAAAGAGAACAGACAAAAGGTTCTTGAAGTTCATTACTCGAAGCTGTCTAGGAGATTCCTGCGCTGCAACAGCCATGTCGCGTGCACCTTCTTCCTTAACTAGAGTCCACAAATGTGCATCTCGATGAAATACAATGCCTATCGGGTCTCCACGAAGCACTTCATTTATGTTGTCTGTGGCATAGCTGCTATAATAAAATGAAGGTAACGAGTTTAGCTACCAAGAAAATTTTCCAGTATGCTAGAAAATTGAAGGCAGTGCAGTGGATAAAAATGTTTGTTACATAACAAAACAAGCAGCTGATAGAATTTACCACGTGATAACAACAGGGAATCCCCTATAAGCTGCACACACAGCAGCATTGACTGTAGCGGTCGCACCGCCTCTGTCCCACCCTTGACTTGTTTCCAAATGTTATTTCTCCCTGATGTTTCTCTTTCACGTATGTATGGATTAACTTTGATTTCAGGTCAACACTTTACAAAAATAGGTGGTCAGGGTAACGTAAATTAGAAATGCGTACTAGCAGAGAAAACCATACTCCATAATTTAAATTTTGTGTTTTCACAAGTAAAATGGTAGAATGCCAGAATCTAAAGTCTGAAACCTTGTGTAAGATTGCATTTGATATCTTGGCTTAGTTCTCGCCTTTAAGCAGAAGAGCTTTCCGACTTTGAATTGCTAACGAATTTATCTATTGAATCATTTGAGCAAAAAAATTAATGCGGGTTAACTGAGCAAGAAATGACAATGTGAGCAACAAAGTGAAAAAAAAAAAAAAAACATGTAAAGGTAAGTAGGAATCGCATCAACAAACACAAACAGTGTCACTTTGCTTTACTGATCACATGGTAATTTGTTGAATAGATTGCAACGAAAAGAACACCCAAAGCCAAAGGGCATGACAGTTTCTCCAACAAAAAGTCCTTCTGCAAGCGCAAGTTGCTGCAACAGTAGTTGTAAAAATGTTCCAACGCAGAGGGAAAACAGCTTTATCACTAAAAGAGCTATGATTAACATTCATTTCCATGTAATTTGGAACAGTTTATCCCTAAACTTAGATATTATCAGCACAACAAGATACTTTACATATTAAAAGTTTACACCCGGGAATCATAAATCCACAATGTATAATGTTTGTTCATTAATATTTAATATTGAACCAAAAGAGCTAGAAACGAGTTCTGACCTCTGTAGCAATTTATGGAAATCAAGACGACGATGACGATGACGATGACGATGACGATGACCATGACCATGACGATGACAAGGATAACGAAGACGATGATGATGACGATGACGATGACGATGACGATGATGATGATGATGACGATGACGATGACAAGGATGACGAAGACGATGATGATGACGATAATAATACTTAAATGCATTTAAAATAAACAAAAAAATTACAAAATCTGCCACTACAGTTAGCACCCATTTTAACTAACACTCTCTTTTTCATAGTTTTATATTTTGGATAAGTAAACACAAATCACACACTGCGTTGCAGTGTCTATTTCCCGATTCTATTTTTTACAGCTTGGATTCAGACACAGACACTGCAACTCAGTGCCTATTTACTAGTTTCGTCTTCTCCATCACTCCAACACATTCCTTTTTACATTTGGGTTTCCTTTTTACACTTGGATTCAAGCCCTGCATTGTAGTGCTTATTTCCCAGTTCTGCAAGTTAAAGAAGCCAAATTCAAAGTCTAAACCGGCATCATACGTGCTCATTAATACTGATTCAAAAGAACTAGAAAGGTGTCTGGACCTCTGTCTTCTTAAGAGCATGGCCAAATGGCTGTTCACTGTTGACAAGTTTACTTATAGACTTTGCAAGGGCAGAAATCTGTAGACATATATTAAAAAAGAAAAGATAACCAGATTTTCATACAAGACCAAGTGAGACATGCTTTAATTCAACTACACAGGCAGTAAAGTGAATGCCTTCCAGGGCTTTAAGGCTAAACGAGATATCATGGCCTTCTCATATCCCGCAGCAACATCAGCTTCATCCTCAGCTATGAATTCACCTTTATTTGCATCCAAGGCATCTGCTGAGTCGAGCAGAAAATTCCTCCTATCTTCAGATCCTATAGCTTGTAAGATTGCATTTGATATCTTGGCTTATTTCTCGCCTTTAAGCAGAAGAGCTTTCCGACTTTGAATTGCTAACGAATTTATCTATTGAATCATTTGAGCAAAAAAATTAATGCGGGTCAACTGATCAAGAAATGACAATGTGAGAGTGAAAAAAAAAACATGTAAAGGTAAGTAGAAATCGCATCAACAAACACAAACAGTCACTTTACTGATCACATGGTAATTTGTTGAATAGATTGCAACGAAAAGAGCACCCAAAGCCAAAGGGCATGACATCTTCTCCAACAAAAAGTCCTTCTGCAAGAGCAAGTTGTTGCAGCAGTAGTTGTAAAAATGTTCCAACACAGAGGGAAAACAGTTTATCACTAAAAGAGCTATGATTAACATTCATTTCCATGTAATTTGGAACAGTTTATCACTAAACTTAGATATTATCAGCACAGCAAGATACTTTACATATTAAAAGCTTACACCCGGGAATCATAAATCCACAATGTATAATGTTTGTTCATTAATATTTAATATTGAACCAAAAGAGCTAGAAACGAGTTATGACCTCTATAGCAATTTATGGAAATCAAGACAATGATGATGATGACGATGACGATGACAAGGATGACGATGATGATGACGATAATAATAATGATAAATAATAATAATAATAATAATAATAATAATAATAATAATAATAATAATAATAATAATAATAATGATGATGATGACGACGACAATGATGATGACGACTATGATGATGACGATAACGATGATGATGATGACGATGACGATGACGCTGACGATGACAAGGATGATGAAGATGATGACGATAATAATGATGATAAACAAACAAATTACAAAATCTGCCACTACAGTTAGCACCCATTTTAACTAACACTCTTTTTTTCATAGTTTTATATTTTGGATAAGTAAAGTGCAAGACCAAGTGAGACATGCTTTAATTCAACTACACAGGCAGTAAAGTGCATGCCTTCCAGGGCTTTAAGGTTAAACGAGATATCATGGCATTCTCATATCCCGCAGCAACATCAGCTTCCTTCTCAGCTATGAATTCACCTTCATTTGCATCCAAGGCATCTGCTGAGTCGAGCAGAAAATTCCTCCTATCTTCAGATCCTATAGCCTGGGAGAATAATAATAACTTACACACATCCTACGAGAAAAATCGAGCTTCACAATTGAAAAGAGAACAGACAAAGGGTTTTCGAAGTTCATTACTCGAAGCTATCTAGGAGATTCATGCGCTGCAACAGCCATGTCGTGTGCGCCTTCTTCCTTAACTAGAGTCCACAAATGTGCATCTCGATGAAATACAGTGCCTATCGGGTCTCCACGAAGCACTTCATTTATGTTGTCTGTGGCATAGCTACTATAATAAAATTGAGGTAACGAGTTTAGCTACCAAGAAAATTTTCCAGTATGCCAGAAAATTGAAGGCAATGCAGCGAATAAAAATGTTTGTTACATAACAAAACAAGAAGCTGATAGAATTTACCAGGTTATAACAATAGGGAATCCCCCATAAGCTGCACACACAGCAGCATTGACTGTAGCGATCGCACTGCCTCTGCCCACCCTTGACTTGTTTCCAAATGTTATTTCTCCATGTTGTTTCTCTTTCACGTATGTATGGATTAACTTTTATTTCAGGTCAACACTTTACAAAAATAGATGGTCAGTGTAACGTAAATTAGAAATGCGTACTAGCAGAGAAAACCATGCTCCATAATTTAATAATAATACTAATAATCATGATGATGATGATGATAACGATGATGATGACGATGATAATAATAATAATAATTTTCAAACAACGAAGCATCACAACAAAGAAAAACGTTCTGCGCTGAAGAATTCCATGAAAAATAAACACATCAATGTCGGAAAAAAAAAATTAGGGCTTAACCTGACGGACCGACCTCTTTTGGACTGCCTTCTTTCCGATTCCACCCAAACGGAAAACCCTCAATGCTCAACCCTCATCAAAATCTATATGTTACTAATTATAAAAGCCGAAGGCCAACCCTCCTCTAAACACTAATATTCTTGCGATGAATGGAACAAGAACATGTGTACAAAATATATTTTGTATTAATTTTGGGGTTACAATCTCTTTTACAATTTGATCCTCTGATTCTATCTTCGTAAAGTGTAGATCTATGGATGGGCTGTTGATTCAATGGATCGTCGGGGCTTGGTCTAGGGATGAACAGTTGTGCGAATTTACTGATGTTGTTAATCCGAAGGGCCGCCGGGGCTTGATCTTAGATGAACAGATTTTCAAGGGCCTTCGGGACTTGATCTTGATGAACGATGAACAGATTTCTTCAAGGGTCTTTTGGGCTTGATCTTGATGAACGATGAATGGATCTTCAAGGGTCATTGGGCTTGATCTTGATGAACGAGGATGAATGGATCTTCAAGGTTTTGAATATAATATTCAGATGAAATAAATTATTTCTGCCAGGTGTTGACACGTGTCCTATTTGTTGACTTTTCTTCTCTTTTTTTTTCAATTTTTCGTTGAGTCACAAGCTACGTGTAAAATTTATGTGGTAGGTGGACGTTGAAATTTTAATGCATTGATCAATATTTATTTCACCAAAATTTTGATGTCTACAAATGCCCCCACTTCAAGGCGCTTCGTATACATGTGCTTGTCACGTGTAGAAGATGTGTTTTGAAGTCTCTTAATGTAGACGCCGATCCAAGAGTCATCGAGGCTTGATCTTGAATTGGGCTGAAAGTTTCTTCAAGGGCCGTCAGGACTTGATCTTGAATTTGATTGGAAGATTTTTTTGGTTTCCTCCAATTATTGATTTTCCACAAGCTTAATCTTGAACTGGGCTGAAGGGTTTTCTGATTTCCTCCAAAGGTCTGAACTTACTCCTTTTATCTGAAGCTAAATTTGATTCAAGGGTGGTGGACACTTGATTTTGAATCGGACTTGTGATTTCTTTAAGGACCATCGAGGCTTGATTTTGAATTTAAATGGGACCATGAGCGGTTTCACCTGGCAAGTGAGATTCAGCTTTGTTGGAGATGAATTAGCACGTGCAGTTGTTGCGTTTGTTGATTATCCACAAGCTTGATGTTTCGTTGTCACTTGTCTTATCTATTCTCCAGGCAGATGTGGTATCTTCTCCGAAAGTAAATCAACAGTTGAAGGTGAGTACTCAAGAGTGATGCTAGGTAAGCAATCAGGGAAGGGCTTCCAAGCAGTCGGTTCCTGACTAGAAGCTTGATTCCAAGTGCCGACTGATTGCTCTTCTTCTCATTGTCCTGCAGGTAAGAACAAGGACAAAGAAAATGACAGGGAGAAAGCATGATATGAGATACTTTCGCTTTAGACCCTGATGATATAAGATACTTTTGCTTTTGAAGAAGCAGTGGTGATTTGACGGCGTTGCACGGCGAGGCTTTGCTCTTCGACGACAGTACCAGCAAAAGGCTATTGAAGCTTCTCGAGCTTTTTGATTAAAGCACGACGGTGGGCTTGGATTTGACTTGGACTCCTCCGTCTGGATTTTGTAGTTTTGCAGGGAAATGCGTCGTGCTATAATGATTTGTTCCAGCTCATTATGCTGCATTCTTCTTTGCTTATTTCTTTTGCATAGCAGAAGTGGTGCGCAACCTTTTGCCTTTGAATAGTCCTTCAGAGCATCACTTCTCAGCGACTCATCCATGCTTGGCAGCTTCAGTGCAAAGAGCCAACAGCATACCAATTATTATACGGTGTCGGTGACTTGAAACCCAGCTCCAACAACAATTGAAGATGACCACTCGAGAGCAATGCAAGGAAAGCAATCAGGCAAAGGTTCTAAGCAATCAGTTCTAGATCGGAAGTTTGATTTCAGGTTCTGACTGATTGCTTTCTTTCTCCTTGTCTTGCAGGTAAGAACAAGGGCAAAGGAAAGGACAGGGAAAAAGCATGATATGAGATACCTTTGCTTTCAACCTTGATAATATGAGATACGTTTGCTTTTGAAGAAGTAGCAGATGAATCAGCTTATGTATTTGTTGCGCTTGTCTCCACATGCTTCGATGTATTATTTTCACTTGCCTCATCTGTTCTCCAGGCAGATGTGGTATCTTTTTTGGAAGTGCATCAATAGTTGAAGATGAGTACTTGAGAGTAATGCTAGGTAAGCAATCAGGGAAGAGGGTTCCAGATAGTCGGTTCCAAATCGAAAGGTTGATTCCAAGTGCCTGTTGATTGTTCTCTTTCTCTTAGCAAGTGCTGGTGCGGACGTGGCCTTGTTACCCACGCTTGTCAACGACAGCGTTGTAGTTGGAATAGTAAAATTCACGCATTTTCAACTTTGTCAGAGATCTTTGACAAAGTTGCACTTGCTATCCGAAAAGTTGAGATTGCGTCTTAAAAGTGTTGACGAACTTTATGCAGGAAAATTCGGCTTTTGAAATTTGAAGAGTGGTGTCTCTTCGATTTTTGAACTGGTGGTTTTGTTGCCTCTCCTTTTATAGAGGTATCGATTGTATTCAAAATGCGCACTTTGAAGATTGCCCGCCCGTGAAATTTGTCTCTGCTATATTTCTAAGATTTTACTCTATCCAACCCTTTTTCTTTCATCATTTCTAAAAATGGCTTACCCATCTAACATTTGCTTAGATTTGAGTCTCATGAGTGATACAGACGAGCCGCTTCAGGATAATATATGGCGCCCGTCCTTCTTAGCTTATAATGACCCTCTTACAGTTGGAGACTCTGTGATAAGGGATGAAAGAACAGCTACAGTAGTAGCTAGGAACCTCCTCAATCCTAGAGATAATAGGCTACTTTCAAGATGGTCCAATGAGTTGGCTGTTCAAGACTCCCTAGCTCTCAGTGTTCGGTGTGCGAGCTCTGTATACAATATGGGCCAACGCCTACTTGCTCAAACTCGCCAAGTTTAATCATTGATGGTCGAGGTGGCAAATCTTAGACAAGAGATCAGACAGCTCAAGTGCGAGAATAAAGATTTGTACATGGTTGCAAATAATTATTCAACGAGCATGAAGAGAAACCTTGATCAGCTGCAGGACTCCGCGGTTACCGAAATCTATGGATATTTTGCCCATCCCTAGCCAAAATTAGAACCCATAGGTGATCTCGACCTGCAAATTCACGATTCCGGGCCTTTCCATTTTTAAATACCATTATCAACTTCATTTTTAATAAATTTTTTTTTTTTTTTTTTTTTTTTTTTTACTTTTAATTAGAAATTTTCTTGTTTGTATAATAATAACATAATGTATATAAGTTTATTTTAAGCTATATAAAAGTTCAAGTAATTGGTCATCTAAATTTGATTATTATCGAATTGATCAACCTTTATCTATATTCAGATGCATTAAAGTTAAAATATCGGATTTCGGCTCTAATTATAAGTCTCAATCCATATCCTATATTATTACCATTTCCAAAGTAGTTATTGTATGTGTCATGGAGTGACAGGTGACCGTAAAGCGTAAATCTTACGGGTTAATTGTAATAGCAATCATTGAATTATTGCTCGACTGAGTTGTATTTCAATCATTGAATACAAATATTAACCTGGCTTATTTATTGATATGCTCCCAAAACAAAAAACCAAAGTCCAAAGGCTTGCTCTTTCTCTTTTAATCAATGTGAACTTGGTCGCACACTAACTCGACCTACTTGTATGAAGTTCATTGCGCTAGAAAAAGGTTGAAGCTATTTAATTTTGGGAAAGTGATTTCTGCATACTCATTTTCTCTTTATGCACAACCTTATTTATTTCTGACTTTTGGATTGAATAAACTATAAAAGAGACGTAAATAAATAGGTGTGTGGAAAACGAGAATGAGCAATGATCGTTACCATGCTTGAAGAAATGTAAATAAACCATAGAAGAAACGTAAATAAATAGTTGTGGAAAACTAGAAATTGAAGTACACACTCTAATACATTGAAAAGTGTGGTGTTTATTCAACCGGTCACTACTCATCATTTTCAAGGAGCAGCTCCACAACCTTACTCATGGCAGGCCTTGCTTTGCGATCTTCTTGTACGCACGACATAGCGACTTTCATCAATCGTTTGAGCCTCGTGTTGAACTCATGGTGTAGCCGAGGGTCGATTACTTTCTCAAGCCCTTCTTCTCTGATCATTTCAGTCACCCAATGTACCAAGTGGTTGTACTCATTGTATTGGCCACCAGTTGAAAGGAAGCTAGAAGCACTTCTTCCACTCAGTAGTTCCAGCAGCACAACCCCATAGCTGTACACGTCCGCCTTCGCATCAATTTTCAGGTTCATCATCCACTCTGGAGCCAAATAACCTCTGGTGCCACGCACTCGTGAAAAGCCAATCCCATGACTGTCTCTGATGCCGTGGATATCTTTGAATAGCTTTGCCATGCCAAAATCTGCCACCCGAGGTTCCAAATCATCGGCTAACAGTATGTTTTGAGGCTTCACATCACAGTGAAGCACCCATTCCAGGCACTCCTCGTGTAAATATGACAAACCCTTTGCAGTGCCGAGTGCAATATTGTATCGCTTCTCCAATCCAAACTCCACATCCGAAAACAAGATTTTCTCCAAGGATCCGTTCTTCAGGTATTCGTAAACCATCAGTTTGTGATCATTCTCGGCACAGAAACCCCATAGTTTGACCAAGTTCCTGTGGTTCACATTCCCTATCACGCTCACCTCTGCCCAGAACTCTGCCTCTCCTTGCAAGACGCCTTCTAGTCTCTTCACCGCAACAACTCTTCCATCATCCAGTAGCCCTTTATAGACAGTTCCGAAGCCCCCTTTCCCTATCTTCTGTTTGAAGTTACCGGTAGCTCTTGTTAGTTCTGCATAGGTGAAGCGTTTAAAGTCCATGGCCAACGCCATGTAACCGGCTATATTGGACAACTCCTCATGAGCATGCTTTCGGAAGAGATACCACCACATCAAACCAACACAGAGTACTTCAATTACTGCAAAAGAACCTACAAATCCAATTAGGCATTTCATGTACCAGTTTCTATTGCTCTCTGCTTCAGGATCGTTACTGTTGAAAATAACTTGTGCACCTGAACAGTTCAAATCATGTGTTTCTACCTTCGTTGGGAGCGCATGAGGGCTCAGAAATCCCTTTGGAACCTTAATATGTATGATCATGCGTGAAGTTGGCGAACGATATCCATTAAGGAGAAGAGATTTAGGGAAACACAGTCCTTGTCCATCCAGTGAATATCCAAATCCTCTGCATCTTTTTTCATTCAGGCATGAATTCCTGCAGGCTTCAAATGAAATGCCAAACCTGTACGTCCCCAAGTCGTATCCATAGTAATCTGTGTAAGGAAGTTCCATGAAATCCAATTTGCTTGAATCGGTAGACAAATTGAACGAAGGTGAGCAGCCTTTAGACCAGTCTGAAGGATTGTTTCTGGTGAAACCATAAGGGCAAGTACAAGTAGGATATGGGTTGTAAATGCAAATACCATATTCACCACACAAGCCATCAACTTGGCAAGCTCCAACACTACTCGGCAACCATGAAATTTCCCAAAGCCCAGTTGATTCATCTAAACTGTACAATCTCAAAATGCCATCATAATCTATTGTTAAACGGCGCTTTGGGCCAACTCCATAATCAGATGCATTGAAATTCAAATTGTCACTGGATCTGAATTGTCCAGCCTCATTCAAAATAGCTATTCTAGAGCTATTATAAGGTGTTCTTTTGCTACCAAAAACAGTTGCATCTGTCCTCGGCCAGTAAACACTTGAAATGATTGGACCATTATAGATGAGATAAAGGATGTTTGTGTCATCAAATTTGAAGTTGTAGTATCCAGATAAATATGTACCTTGGCTTCTCATGGACACCAACATTGTTTTCTTGACAATTCTTTGTGATGGCAACAGTGTATCCGTCGGAAAGTCAAAACTCTGCCATATGACCCCCTTTGATTGGTTGATCAGCACCAAGTTTCCGGTCTCAAGAAGCCGAGCCTCCACGCCTGCATTAGAGAAAGTGCTGGTTGACCATACAGTTGAACCAACCCCATTAGTCAGGACAAGGTTGCCATCTGTGTGGAGGGTAAGCTTGGACCCTCGTGCGCTAACAGGCTCATCTCTGTTAGCCATCCATGCAACTGTTTTATTGGCGGAATTGGTAAACCATGTTGCATAGCAATAGGCATCAGTGCCTACCTTGTAAAATCCACTTGAGAAAGTTCCATTTGGTGAAACCAACAAGTCGTTCTCCTTCTCAACTGTTAAGGAGCTTCCCTGCCTTAAGCTCGGAAGCCCCGGAAATTGCTGTTGACTCCAAGCCACTGTGGCAACAAACAAAAACAGAATAAGAAACTTGGGAAGTTCCATGGTTGGTTTGGGAAAAAAGTTTATGACGTGTAGATGGTTTTAGGCCAATGCAGAACCTTCTTCAGATTTTATAGAAAAACCTAAACAAAATTCTTCTCTAAAGTTTTTTAATGAGTTTCATTCCATCAAACCACTACAAGCCTATGAGATTCAATGATTCAGCCGCCACGCCTGATGCCTGGCGGCTACATCAAACGCGCTTGGTAAACGGAAGGGATCTGCTCCTTCCATTGTGTGGGATAAACCTTCAAATATGGATTAAATAAAGTGCTGATGTTAACGGTTGTTATTTTTCTTTTGGTGAAAGATGTTGCAGGTTGTTGTCAACCCAGTTTCCATTTCTCTGGAGGTAGTTCTATATCTTATGGTTGACTTAAAACGCAATTGAATTATGTAGAAACCTGCAATTTGCACATTCAAATGTACGAAATATGATCCAACACGCAATTGGTTTTATACAAAACTAGAGACGGAATAGAATGTTGTTGAAGTAGACTTTCCAAAAGCAACGTTAGAGCTAACTAAACAAACCAACAGAGGAATTCAACAACTTAAATCAAGTATTTTTTTTTTTAATTTCTAAACATGCATCAATATTTTACAATAACGTTATTTAGACGCACAAACTAGTCGCATTGTAGGCACACTCTCTATTGGAAGCAAGCTCTATCATTGTATGCAAGGACTACTTGTATTAGAAGGTGGTTCTAAAGAATTCTATGACTATTATGTGGGACTCACATGTATTAGAGAGTGTCAGTAACATAGTTATTTTATGTATCTAAATAGCATTACGGAAATGTTTTTGCTCAGAACTACATTGATCACTATTAGATGAGTTCAGATTTTGAAATTACGTTGGAAATAGATCAATGCGGTGGTAATACTCACCATCACTTCAAGACTTTAGGGTGGCGAGCATATGCACCATAGCATTACTCTTTGTTTTATTAAGAGTTTCCATAAACCCAGCAGCTACTTGTTTTAAAAATGCAGGCAGCCAGCTAAACCAAGATTATTAATTTCTAAACACGCATCAATTCTTTTGGTTAAGGAACGGATTAAACAAAAATATGTGTAAAATCAACGGTTTAAGATAACGAAATTTTGAATAAACAAAGAACTTACATTTGGTGTGGAGACGGAGACTGCTCATTCTCGAATTTTTGGTTGTGGGCGGTCAAACACAAGAAATTGCTAGAATTGTTGGTGGCTGCTGTTCTTTTTTTTCTTTTTCTTTTTCTTTTTCTACGGCGGTTCGATTTGGGGTTTTAAAGTGACAGAGAAAAAGAGCGCGATAAACAAAAGTCTTGTGACAATCTTTTTAAAAGATTTTAACATACTTTTTATTATCTACTTAGAAGTCTCTCATTTAGTAATGATGATTTGAATTGAAATGAATAAGTACAACAACATGAGCCATTGGTGGATGAGGTGCATCGGCAACAAAAGGTTAGTAATGGGGATCCTTCAGGTTGAGTAAGATTTCCATTCGGGATTATGAAAGTGAATTGTGATGGTGCATGGTTAAAGGAATCCGGATGAGGAGGGTATGGATGGGTGGTACATAATTTCCCATGCGAATCTAGTCTAATGGCAGAGGCGGAATCAGTGCGGGTGGCTTTGTTGGCTTGTATTGATGCGGTTTAGATTGAATCAGATTCTGAAAGACTTGTGGATATGATTAAGTGCAAGGCTCAGCAAAATGTTGCAATTGAAGCACTCCTTCTTGATATCCAAAAAGTGAAGCAGGGGCTGAGGTCAGTGGTTGTCATTTTTGCTCCTCGTATTTGTAATATGGCAACACATCTAGTGGCAGCTTTCACCTTACGGGAGGGAGGCTCTTATGGATGAGAATATTTCAAGCCAGAGTAGTTGTTTAACACTTGGGCTTCTGATGTAAACATTTCAATTCGAATCTAATACAATTCTTTCCTTTGATAAAAAAAGAATTAAAAAAAATAAAAAATGAAATGGAATTTTCGTTATCAACTCAGAGATAGAAGATGAGTATTCAAGAAGAGATAAGAGATCCAGTCCAATCCTTCCCAAAATGGAAGGATTAGAAGGGAGAAGTGTTTTTTATGTTTAATCTTCTTAAAATAAAAAATCATTTCCTCTACTTTCAAAATACCTTCAATTTAAAGGGTTACCCCTTTTAATCCAATCCTTGATACAAAACGAGCCCCAGAGCTTTGTTTGCCTAATGGACTATAATTTGAAACACTACAATACAACAAAAGGTTTAATATTACGGTCTAATAATATTATTCTTCACTTGTTAGTAGAGGTCTTAGTTAGAATCTCATGGATATTGAGTTCGAGCTAAATTATTATGAATAAGCTATTGTGTGATTTAACTCAATTTCGCATCCCTTAATATAAATATATGGTTCTATTTAAAAACAAAAACAAAAAGCAAACCATAAAATTGGGCCGCCCATGGCCATATTCTTCGTCTTGTATAGTTGTATGTCGAACTGGCTAGAACTCATGGACCAACTAATAAGGCATACCCAAACACCAAGAACAAAACAGAGCCCAAGACTTGGGTGCTTTGATTCCCAGAATGTCACTGATCTCAGACATTCTTTCAAACACAGTAGTAATCTGAAACATATTGTCCGAAAGATTACAGAGAAATAGGGACTTGGTTTCTCGCAGGAACAGATTCCATGAAAAATCTGGTGACTCAAATGGACAAACAAACGAATTGTGAACGATGTTTTCTCGGGTAAATGTCGGTAATGTTGACAAAATCTGGTGACTCAACCAGCTTTTTACCTTTACTTCGTCCATTGTTCAGGCTTTTTTTTTTTTTTTAGAACGAGCGATATTCTATTTTAAACTATATATACTGTGGGGAAGGAGATTTGAACTCGAGTGCATGGGGAACAATACAGGACAGGAGGAATCGAACCTGACCTCAGCTGCAGGAATGAGAACGTCTTTCACCAATTGAGCTACAAACCCTTTACTTATCGGTAGTTAAAAAGCCGACTATTACAAGTATAATTGACAAAAACTCAAAACCTTCTGCACATTCTAATAAAACATTACACAGAAATTTGAAACAACTTCTTGTTGGAATCACATTCCTTTTGTTCAGCTGAAAATGATGGAATCCGATTCACCGGTTACATTTTATAGGAAGCTACATAGATGGAAGAACATTAACATAAATATTTGATATACATTCAGCTTCAATTATTTATTCTCTGATCTTTAGTCTGGCCTTTACTCATGATCATTGTCAAGTAGAAGCTCCACAACCTTACTCATGGCCGGCCTTGCATTGCGGTCCTCTTGAACACACAATAGGGCAACTTTCATCAGTCCTTCGAGCTTCTTCTTTTCGCATTCATGCAGTAGCCTCGGGTCAATCACTTCCTCAAGCCCTTCTATTTGGATCTTTTCAATCACATATTGAACCAGTTGGTTGCACTCATTGTACTCTTTGGCAAGCGTCGAAATGAGAATCGAAGCACTCTTTCCACTCTTTCCACTCAGCAGTTCCAGCAAAACAATCCCATAGCTGTACACATCCGCCTTGGCATCAATTTTCAGGTTCATCATCCACTCTGGAGCCATATAACCTCTGGTTCCCCGCGCTTTTGAAAATCCCATTCCTTGCATGTCTTTGATGCCATGGATATCTGTGAATAGCTTTGACATCCCAAAGTCTGCCACTTTAGGTTCAAGCTGATCATCTAACAGTATGTTTTGAGGCTTTATATCACAATGGAGCACCCATTCGAGGCATTCCTCGTGTAAATACGACAAACCCTTTGCAGTGCCTAGTGCAATCTTGTATCTCTGCTCCAATCCTAGTTCCACATCTGAGAACAAGATTTTGTCCAATGATCCATTCTCGAGGTACTCATAGACGAGTAGCTTATGCTTTTTGTCCGCGCAGAAACCCCACATTTTAACCAAGTTTCGGTGATTGATATTCCCTATCACACTCACCTCTCCCCAAAACTCTGCATCTCCTTGCAAGACACCATCTAGTCTCTTCACAGCTACAACTCTTTCGTCTTCTAGAACCCCTTTATACACTGCTCCAAAGCCGCCTTTTCCCACCTCCTCCTTGAAATTATTGGTCGCTCTTTTTAGTTCTGCGTACGTGAAGCGCTTGAATCCCATGGCTAATGCTATGTAACCCATGTTCACAAATTCCTCTTTAACCTGCTTTCGGAAGACATACCACCATGTCAAACCAATGCAGATTGCTTCAATTATCGCAAATGAGCTCACGAACCCAATCAAGTATTCCGTGTACCGAATTTTGTTGCTCTTTGCCACTTTTGGATAACCACTATCGAGAGCAACTAGTGTAGCTGAGCAGTTCAGTTCATATGGTTTTAGCTTCTTTAGGGCTTCATTGGTGCTCAAACCTTTCGGAATCTTAATATACATAGAAATGAACATACTGGGCTTATGAAATCCATTAAGGAGAAAACTTTTGGGGTAACATACTCCGCTTCCATCCCGAGCATATCCAAATCCTTTGCATCTCAAATCATATAAGCACGCGTCCCTGCATTCTTCATAAGAGATTCTAGTAGCTTTGGTATCCAAGTCATATGCAAGTAATCTGAGTTAGGAATCTCCATGAAGTCCAACTTGTTTGAATCATGAGACAAATTGACCGAAAGTGAGCAGCCTTTTGACCAGTTTGAATGATCCCTTAGGGAGAAACCATGAGGGCAAGTACAAGTACGTTGCGGATTGTAGATACAAATTCCGTATTCACCACACAAGCCATGAACCTGACAAGTATCAACAGCATTAGGTAACCATGTGACGTTCCAAGTCCCCGTTGAATCATTTAGGCTGTACAATCTTAAGACGCCGTCATAATCCAGAGTCAAACGCCGCTTTGGACCAATGCCATAATCAGATGCATTAAACATCAGATTGTCACTTGATCTAAATTGTCCGAACCCATCCAAAATTGCTACTCTAGAGCTATTGTAAGGTGTTCTGCCACTGTCGAAAACATTTAGACCTGGCTTTGGCCAGTAAGCACTCGTAAATTGAGGGCTAGTGTAGACGAGATACAAGATATTGTAATCGTCGAATTTGAATCTATAGTATCCAGATAAGTATGTACCTTGACTTTCCATTGACACCAAGGTTTTGTTTGTGTCAAGTTGCTGTGATGGTACAAGTGTATCTGTGGGAGAATCAAAACTCTGCCAGATGACCCTCTTTGCTTGACTGATCAGCACCAAGTTTCCGGTCTCAAGAAGCCGAACCTCCATGCCATCACCAGAAAAAGTGTTTGTTGACCACACAGTTGATCCAACCCCATCAGTGAGGACGAGGTTGCCATTTCTTCGGAGGGTTAGCCTGGACCTTGTTTCAATTACAGGCCTATCTCGGTTAGCCATCCAGACAACGGTTTTATTGATTGAATTAGTGTACCAAATTGCATAACAAAAGGCCCTTTTGCCGACCTTGTAAAATCCACTGGAGAAAGCTCCGTTGGGTGAAACCAACAAATGGCTCTCTTCCTCAACTTTCAAAGAGCTCCCCTGTCTTAAGCTTTGCAGCCCTGCTTGGCTCCAACCAGCTGCAGCTGCAAACAGCAAAAAAATGAGGAGTTTGTGGACGTCCATGGCAGGTTTCGGAAAATGCTTTAGGCCTGGAGATGGTCTTAAGCCAGTCTGTACCATAAGGTATTCTTCTTGACTTGAGATGAACTTGTGCAGAATCTTCTTCTCTTTTAATTATTTTTTGGCATTTTTGGGACCATTATGCTAAATTTTCTTCGAAATGATGAGTAAAATTCAATTTTTTAGATCAGATATCTTTGTTCAGTGATTTTCTTCCCATACAATAATGCAAGTGTATTGAGTTTCAGTGACTTATTCATCATGACGACAACTAACTATTTCTCCATTTTGTATGAGGACTCTTGAATGTTAGGCTGTCATTCTCAACCAATTTCCACTTTTTAATACAACAAAATGGCGTCGTACGCTTGATTTAATACCTATTTTAGCAACTAGTAAACTGCAACTTGAATACTTTTCAAACATGCATATATCCCACAAAAGAATTGCAGTTGTGATATCAGTGATGAGGTTCATTATATTACAACATGTAGTGAAAGTAAACTTTTTACACAAGCAACAGTAGCAGCAAGAGCTAACAAGACAATCTCATAATTAGGTTCGGTTAAAAACCAGCGGTAGTTAAAAACCCGGCTGTTATAACTGTAATCAACAAAACTTAAAACCTTCTGTGGATGCCCATATCAACAGATGAGCAGAAGCAGTTAAGAACTATACACAAGTACAAGTAGATCTACCGAGGAAAGACATCTTTTTAGCTTAAATCAGAAAAAAAAATTTACTTCTTGTTCGGAGAATGTACATAAGGCTCATCTGCACATATTCTAGAAATTTTAGACTTCAATGTATAAAAATTGGCTATGAGGTTTATAACATTATATTACATCGAAACTCGAAACAAATTCTTAGAAAGCTAAAATGGTGGATTCCTACTCCCTGATTACAAGTTATTGGTAGCAACATAATTCCACAAACAAAAACAATATTTGGTATTACTTTGAGCCTCTGTTATTCTGTGATCTTCAATTGACCTTCACTCAATATTTTCAAGCAGAATCTCGACTACCTTACTCATGGCTGGCCTTGCATTGCGGTCCTCGTGAACACACAACAGGGCAACTTTCATCAATCCTTCGAGCTTCTTCGATTCGAATTCAGGCAGTAGTCTCGGGTCAATCACTTGCTTAAGCCCTTCTTTTTTTATCTTTTCAGTCACATATTGAACCAGTTGATTGCACTCATTGTACTCTCTGGCAAGCGCTGAAATGAGAATCGAAGCGCTCTTTCCACTCAGAAGTTCTAGCAAAACAATCCCATAGCTGTACACATCCGCCTTGGCATCAATGTTCAGGTTCATCATCCACTCCGGAGCCATATAACCTCTGGTGCCCCGTGCTTTTGAAAATCCCATCCCTTGCATGTCTTTGATGCCATGGATATCTGTGAATAGCTTTGACATCCCAAAATCTGCCACTTTAGGTTCAAGCTGATCATCTAACAGTATGTTTTGAGGCTTTACATCGCAGTGGAGCACCCACTCGAGGCACTCCTCGTGTAAATACGACAAACCCTTTGCAGTGCCTACCGCAATCTTGTATCTCTGCTCCAATCCTAGTTCCATATCTGAGAACAAGATTTTGTCCAATGATCCATTCTCAAGGTACTCATAGACGAGAAGCTTATGCTGATTGTCCGCGCAGAAACCCCACAGTTTAACCAAGTTTCGGTGATTGATATTCCCTATCACACTCACCTCCGCCCAAAACTCTGCATCTCCTTGCAAGACACCATCTAGTCTCTTCACAGCTACAACTCTTTCGTCGTCTAGGACCCCTTTATACACGGTTCCAAAGCCTCCTTTTCCTACCTCCTGCTTGAAATTATTGGTTGCTTTTTTTAGTTCTGCGTACGTGAAGCGCTTGAATCCCATGGCTAATGCTATGTAGCCCATGTTCACAAATTCCTCTTTAGCCTGCTTTCGGAAGATGTACCACCATGTCAAGCCAATGCAGATTGCTTCAATTACCGCAAATGAGCTCACAAAACCAATCAGGTAATTCATGTACCGATTTTTATTGCCCTTTTCCACTTCAATATCACTACTTTGGAGAACAACTTGTGCCGCTGAACAGTTCAAATCGAATGTTACTGGCCCGTTTAGGACTTCATTGCTCAGAAAGCCTTTCGGAATTTTGATATGCATGATCTGGAGAGTGTTTGGCATACTAAATCCGTTAAGGAGTAAACTTTTAGGGTAACAATGTCCAAGTCCATCCAGAGTATATCCGAACCCTTTACATCTTGTATCGTTTTGGCACGATTTCTGGCATTCTTGAAAAGAAACTTTAGGAGAATAAGCCAAGTCATATCCATAGTAATCTGTGTAGGGAAGCTCCATGAATTCTAAATTGTTTGAATCATGGCTCAAATTGAACACTGGCGAGCAGCCTTTCGACCCATCTGAAGGATCGTTTCTGGTGAAACCATGAGGGCAAGCACAAGTAGGTTGTGGTTTGTAAGTGCAAACACCGTATTCACCACACAAGCCGTGAACCAAGCACGCATCGACACCATCAGGCAACCATGACAGTTCCCAAGACCCGGATGATTCATTTAGACTGTACAACCTTAAGATGCCATCATAATCCATTGTTAAACGGCGTTTTGGACCAACCCCGTAATCAGATGCATTGAACATCAAATTGTCACTCGATATAAATTGTCCGGCCTCATCCAGAATTGCTAGTCTAGAACTATTGTAAGGTGTTCTACCACTCTCGAAAACAGTTAGGTCCGTCTTTGGCCAATAGACGCTTGAAAGTAGAGCGCCATTGTATACGAGATATAGTACATTATTATCGTCAAATTTGAAGTTGTAAAATCCAGATAAGTATGTACCTTGACTTCTCATAGACACCAAGGTTGTGTTCTTGACAAACTTCTGTGACGGTAGAAGTGTATCCGTGGGAAAATCAAAACTCTGCCAGATGACCTTCTTTCCTCGGTTGAGCAGCACCAAGTTTCCGGTCTCAAGAAGCCGTGCTTCCAAGCCCGTGTTGGAGAAGGTGTTGGTTGACCATATAATCGATCCAACCCCATCAGTCAAGACCAGGTTGCCATTTCTGTGAAAGGTTAGCTTGGATCCTCGTACGCTGACCGGTCTGTCTCTATTCGCCATCCAAACCACTGTTTTATTGGCTGACTTTGTGAACCATATTGAATAACAAGAAACATTGCTGCCAACGCGGTGAAATCCAGCGGAGAAAGTTCCGTTGGGCGAAACCAAGAAGTCACCTTCTTCCTCAACTGTCAAAGAGCTCCCCGGCCTTAGGCTTTGCAGCCCTATTAACCCCGCTTGACTCCGACCAACCGTGGCTGCAAACAGCGAAAGAACAAGAAGTTTGAGAACTTCCATGGCGGTTTTCGGAGAATGCTTCAGGGCTGTTGGAAATGGTCTTGTTCCAATCTGGACTCTGATGGAGAAAAGTTAGCAAGTCTATCTGTTGTGGACACAAAAGTCAGGAAACAAGATCCAACAGAATCAGGCCTTTGATCACAAAGTCGAGGTCTATTGTATAGACACTTAGTGTTGTATATTGTTTAGAACTCCAGTATTGTTATATATGGAGGTTTTTCTTGTAACATTTTAAAAGATACAAAATACAATATCTTTTAGACTCTTAGGTTGCCGTCTTGCCATGAAATAGAACCTTCGTCTCTTGGTTTTTTTTCTTTCTTTGGATTGATATGCAGAATGTTCTTCGATTATGTAATAAAAGTCAACTTATTACAATAAATGTCTTTTGCTTCTACACCTAACTACAATTATTTTCAAATTATTGAACGCGTTACGCAACATGAATATTGTTAAACCCCATTTATTCAAGCAGCAAATTGCAATCTGAATTCTTACGAAGATGTTTTGCACAATATGTATAGTACAAAACATGCACAAATCCGAGGCGTCATTGATTTTTCTTTTGGGTTAGGTTAGTTTGACGAAGTATGTCCAGCCCCTGCACCTGAATTTGAATGTCCTTTCCCGTAGATTAGAGTAGTATCGAGTAGTTCAGACTATCGCTCATACACAAAAGAGTTATAAATGTGATAGCAATACTTATTTTTACCAAAAATTCAATCTTCACATTCTAACAAAGTTTTTATTACTATATCCATTGTTGGTATGTTGCTCTTATCTTCCCTCCACAGGAAATTCCAATCTCTAGCATCTTTCCTGCTTGTTTCCTGCTGAACTGTCCATCCAGCTTTGAATCCATCATATCCTCGATCCACCGATCTTCCCCGCATTGAATCTTCCGCTTCGCTACCCTCGCGAGCTTTGTCAGCTCCGATTCTTGATCCTCAGTGTTCTCCAGTGCCCAACTGGATAGTCGAATGCCCTTCACCATCTCTAGAATCACCACTCCATAACAATAGACATCCGCTTTCGCAGTGATTGGAAGGTTCAGAGCCAACAGAGCCAACTCGAGAGCCATAAATGATATATCCTTTCGTCCCTCGAATTTGAGAGAACGTTGAGCTCAGGCTGCCTCTCTAGGTTAACTTTGCTAGCCCACAATCTGCAATCTTCGGCTCGAAATTTTTGTCTTGAAGTATGTTTTCGGGCTTCATGTTGCAATGGATATCCATTCTAGATACTCATGGTGAAGATAGGCTACACCCTTTGCTATTCACATTTCAACTTTAAACCTTTCTTGCCATCCAAGGAAATTTGGGGGAAACTGGTGCTTGTCCAACGAGCCATTTTCGACGTGCTCAAAGACGAGGAGTTTGTGCTTATTATCGGGACAGAATCCCTAAATTCTCTCTAGGTTCATGTGATTGATTTTCCCAATCGTGCTAACGTCTGCCTAAAACACATCTCCCCCTTGATATATATCCGCCAGTTTCTTCACAGCCACCGCTCCTTCGTCCGCCAGAAAGCCCTTGTACTCAGCACCGGAGGTCCCTCTTCCAAGCTCTTCCTTGAAGCTTTTGGTTGCTTTCGTGAGCTCGGCATAGCGAAACTTCTAAACTGACTTGAAATCATGTGATATCCATCTTCCATCGGAGCTGCTGCACCGTGCCTTCAAGATCGAAATGTCAGGACCATCGAACATGAGCTTCAAACCATTGTCATTGTCGAAATAGAAGCTGAAACAGCCAGTTCCAAAAGTGATTTTTCCCAAAGTCGATGTCAGCTTCCTGCTCTTTGTATAGGGTTGGTGTGGGAGGAGAGTTGAAGGTTTTGTACTGACTAATGATGTTTAATGAACACACAAGTTTGGATTGAGTGCCAAAAAATAGAACCACCAAAGTTGGTGGGCTGCAGGTTGTGGATTATCCTGCCGATTAGTCTCTTCTTATGCAACTCACTACATCCCGGTCCAAACTTTATTGCTCCCCTAGTGCAGTAACATTGGTGGGTTAAACTTTAAAGGTAAAGATTTTAACCCGAAAATTACGTGCACGGGTTGACGTTGACCTCCATTGCCTAAAGACGACAGCTAAGAGGAGACATCAATTTCCCGAAGGACCACATTCTGCCTTGGCAACCGGTGTTTTATGTGGACTTTTATAGTCCGACCTACCATCCCCAACAGTGATCGCCCAACCACTCACGACTCAGACAAGTCAACCAAAAAAGCGTTGGCGAGAGACCTTCCCTACACCAGCTACTGTACAGTGGCGGTATCCAGGCAAATAACGCAAGCTCATGTATCTAATTTTGTCACACAAGGACGCTATTGATTTGAGACACCGCCATAGTAGCATCCTTGGTATAGGCAAGCCCCCGTGACGGAGAATCTGTATCTGTAATGAGATGTGCTCCAGCAAGTAATGAATGGATCCGGCAAAACATAAGCCATTCCTCAACAGACTGCTTCTCGGATTCCAACCCGCCCCCTCCTATTTGGGTAGAATATCGCTTGTAACCTAATAAATATTTGATGTCCATTACAACAGGCACAAACACAGAACACAAAGGGGTAAACGAATATGAACATTTTCATCATTCTTTAAATGACTGAAATGAAATAAATACATGTTACCTAACGAACTAAACATGTTCCGGTAACTTCCCACATCCTTCAATCAAAGAATAGCTGTACAAACAAATTATTATACAGTGTACAGTCAATCGAGGCACGTAAAACTACACTTAAGTTTTTTATTTCCAAGGAGGGCATTGTTGCTCCTCGCACTTCAAAATCGCCATCCGCTGAGACCTTGAGTAACCTTGCCTGTTATTAAGTATACCAATGTAATTTCGAAGCCTATACCGGTCAGAGTTTGTCAGGGAGAATGGCGGGTTGAGAATGAGAGATGGTGCTTCGACTAGAAGAAAAACCAACAGGCGCACAGCTTTTGTATAGAACACTGCCGCACTTTCCATGTCACCCATTAGCTCATCAACCTACATATACAAGGAATACCAATTTACTTTTATCACTAGATTTCATAAGTTGATTCTCTGCTATAGAGTATGTAAAGATCCTGGCTTGAAGGTAATTTCGTGGATGATACACAGTTTGAATGATAAATAGACGAGCATGTAGAAAAGACCAGACAGATTTGTGTCGAAAGAGCATTTGTTTTAAAAAGAATATGGTTTTCGGAGCCTTTCCAGCTAGTTTAATCTGTATAAACTAAATTTAATAGAGAAATGAATGGCATGTCCACAAATACGAGAATCGAGGAAAAAAGATACTTACGCCCCCATGTTTCCCGAAAACCAGAGCAGATTGAAATATTGTCTCCATTGCATCTGGCATCTCTGCATGTCCTGCAACCATTAAAATGTAAACCAGAAGGTTACTAGAGAAGATTAACAAAAAATTATGTTTTCTTGTCGACTGAAGATATCAGGAATGATGCAAAACTGCTTTCCAAAAGACATAGATGAAATAGTTTCCACATTATACAAGCATAGAAACATTTGGTCTTACTGGTCATAAGTACTTAACCAATGATACATCAACAACAACAACAACAACAACAAAGCCTTTTCCCACTAAGTGGGGTCGGCTGTATGAATCCTAGAACGTCATTGCGCTCGGTTCTGTACCACGTCTTCCTAACCAATTATACATGGCTAAACAGAAAAGGCTCCAAATAACACTGAAAATTGAATGCATACCGGGCTCAATAGCCTTTGCAAGCTCCTCTGCATGCTCGACCTCTCGGAGAAATTCCCTCTCAATCTGAGAGGAAATATCTTCAGGTCCTTGAGTGTTAACATCAAGGCTTTCGTCCATATCAGGACTATTATGCTTCTTGCTGGCGGTCCTAAATCTTGTAGTTTCTTGACTCGGACTTCCTTCCATAGCTGAGGCAGCCTGTGTATGGCATATATGAAGAGCTTGTTTCCAAATTGCAAGAATTACAAGTTGAATTGAGAATGCTTCTAGATGCTTCCCTGTCTGAGTCTTTTCACACCATAAAAAGAAACACACACAGATACCGTAATCAGTTAAAACACATGGGAAATAGAAATAATAAACGGTGTATAGCAGAGAAAACCCATCATTCTGTATAGCAAATCAAGAGTCTAGTCTAGCAGCATCTGAAGCACATGCATGGAGGTACCAGTATCAACTCTTAGCACCAAAAGATTCTCTACACTAATCTTAACAACAGTGCATTTTTCTGATTTTTTTCAAATAAGGAACTTCTACATACTGATTTTACAGATACATACTGATTTTACAGAGGGAACCATAAACAACTTCATACAACTGGGCATCTCATGATTTACCTTTTCATGAACTAATTCAGTAATAGCAGCCACACATTGCTGCAACGAACTAAGCCTTGTCATGCAGTGTGTTGATGGCTGCTCCAACGCATCTCCCATATCCATTGATCCTTGTGACGTCCCAGGAGCAGAACTCTGACTATCCAAGCTTCCTATGCAACACATGTTACTATTAGCTGCTGCACCCTTGATTGGCATTGGGGCACTTGACAAGGTGGCTAAAGATTCTCGAGGGAGACTCTCTGATTTGCATAAAGAAGGGCTTGGTTTGGAAGCACTAGCTGAGGAAGAAGACACATCAACTGGGGGTCCAGACACAAGAACATAATCTTGATCAATCAACTCCAGTGAATCCATAACTGCGAACGCAAATAAGATAATAGATGCATGTTGTATTAAGAATTTCTGGATGTAGATAACTAATAATGAAATTAGAAGAGTACAACAGAATCCTACCTCTTGATCGAGCATTCAGTGGTTTTTGGTGCACAGATCTTAGAGGGTCAGTTAGATTTCTATCTAATGGTCTATGGCCGTCCAACCTAAGACTAGAATTTTCTTTACGTGTTGCACTGCCATATCTGTACGAAGTGGTAGGTGATGCTTCCCGTCTATCACCTTTTGTATCGAGAGAAAATCCATAAGTGGACTTCATCGAGGGCCTCCTCCTTGAAAAGGATGGGCTCCCCTCAGGGCCACTGGAATCATCATCTAAAAGGAAAGGCAGACAATCCTCCTGAGAATTTTCCTCCATGTTCGTCATTGCATTGCATTCAGATGTAGGAAGTCCATCCGCCATTCTTGATGCCCTCCTACTCCTGCATGAAACCAAGAATCATCTTAAATATGAGGAATATTTTTAGTCAAACACATAAAGACTGAACTATTTGCCTCATTTACCTTGAATATGGTGACTGTTGAGAAAGGAATGGGTGATTAAAGAACTCTTCAAATGTTAGGCGTTCCACTGTATACACAATAACAGAGAAAAAAAATCAGAACTATGGGTTGATATTAGTTAAACAAATCAGGAGCTCAGCAGATTTCAATCATCCTTCCATGCATGCGTTCGTTCATCCATCATTTTCCCTTTGTTTCTAGAATATATTGTATCACATATAAATCTAAGTTTCTTAAGATGCTTCCACATTAATTCAGTCTTCATCTGATGTTTGTTTTGGTCACCTTTTTAATCCTATTACCTTCTATTTATCATCTGAGCCTAGTTTCTCTTATCTACCATTATTAGGTATCACTCTCAACATTTTCCTAATGCAAACATTTTTAATTGTATTTTCTAGTCACTCCTACGTCCATCTTAAATTCTAGTTCAACATACTTTATTGGAGATAAGAATCTTGGAGGTTCTACTACACTATCCCTTTCTCACTTGTATAAAAAATAATAAAATAAAATAAAATAAAATAAACAGAAAGCGCTTAGACTTATTTGGAGCACTACCACAGTAAAGCAACTATGAACTCAATGTGTAACAACAAACCAACTTAGAATTCTTACATACCTAAGCTGTATACATCCTTTCAGTTCTTATAAAAGTGAAACTAAGCCAAGGTCGTTCTAGTTATACAAGAAATCAACACAACAACAATGATACATCGAGGTTTTACACTGATAGGAACCAGCTCATGCAGCTTGCTTCCATCTCTCACACACAATCGAGAAACTTGGCAACATAAAAATGATTATAAACCTGTTTTAGCATCCAATTATTGTCCTGTTTTAGCCTAACTTGGAATTACACATGCAAATTTCACTTAATTATATTAGATGAATACTTGGATTATTGAACCAAAACTATATACCTGGATTGCGGCGTAACAATTTCTGACACAATTCCTTGCACTCTGAACTCAAATTGTTGCTATCTGAAGGGAACTGCAACTCAGTTGCTTTCAGTATGTTCTGAAGCAACTGCAAAACACACGAGAGAAATTAATTGAAAAGTGAGGCAGAAATACACTTGAAAATTACTGATTTGGTCCATGCCTAATATTAGCTTGAGGTCTGTGAAGAAAAGGAACAAAAAGGGAAAGGTTTTGTAATTGAACCTGTATTTGATTGTTTCCTGTAAATGGGGTTCTCCCAGTTACAAGTTGAAATAAAATTGCACCAACACTCCAGAGATCTGCCTGCGTATTCAGTTCAAGGTTAGTGGGAAGATGGATCATAAAATAGTTGTGATTGCCTATCAGTAGAGAAGAGTAAATTTCACCTTTGCATCATACTTTTGAAGTTGCATTATCTCTGGAGCCATGTAAAGTGGTGAACCACACAAGGTTTCAGCAAGGCCTCGAGGTTGCAGAGATCTGCCCAAAAAAGGAAATTTTGATGAGAATGAATGGGAAAGAGAGTCAACAAACACTATATGCAATCAATTACTAAAAGATAATAATGAAGTCAATGGACATGCTTGAATAGATGGGGTAACGATCTACCCTGAAAAAAAAGGCAAAACAACGATGATGCTTTTACCTTGCAAATCCAAAATCTGCAATCTTCAAGACTGAATTGTTGTCATTGGTGGACAGCAAGAGATTCTGTTCCAAGAATGATTAACATTACAAATGGAATGACATAGCAACGAAACCTTTCTGCAAAGACAAGATTACTACAAATCAAACAATATCCTATGACATCTCCGACCATCACTATTTAGTTATACATTAGTACCTAATCTTAGACCATTAAATATTTCTCTACAGCTGAGACTCAATGGGTGGAAATATTTTAATCCGAACAGTACGAGTGCTATAATCCTAAAACTAATGCCCTCGGATTAGCTACTTATGTTAGCCCATTACAACAGAATGCCTGTATATGTATGTGTAAACTAACGTATAGTGATGATCTCTTACCAGACAATCTAGCATGTTAGCTCGCTGTCTTATCAGAACATGTTACATTGCCTAGCATCAAGCAACATAATGATCAGAACGAATCATCGATCATGTATGATTATACGCTGTCCTGATTAATACTCTGACATTAGATTATTTGGTGAGAGATCAAAACCATATAAATGGTAATGATCAAGTTGAAAATTATAACTAACCTAAACCATCATTGCACTAATTGAACAATCAAAATTTAATTATAATTAGCATTTGATACAACCAGACCTGTGGCTTGAGATCACGATGTATAAGATTGTTGTCACGAAGCATTTGTAGACCTGCCACTGTAAGTAACACAATTACTTCAATATTAGTACATATACAACTCCTTATATATGCAGACGGAAAAAGAAGATGATCTGAAGCAATAAAAATTCTGAGGCAAACCTAGCTGCTGCATGAAGTGCTTCGCAAGAGCTTCAGGCACTTTTCCATGACGTTGAATATACATAAAAAGATCGCCACCTCTGCAATACTCTAAGACAAGATTTATCTTCCCAGGAACCTGTTTTAATTGAATGGCAAACAAACATTATGAGAGAAACAAAGAAATGAGGGGTAATTTGAAAGCGATAACCGACAGCAAAAGTGAGATTAGTCTTTTCCCCACCCATAAATCATAACACAGTAAAGCAGAGCACCAGTTATATCTCTCTACTAATTAGGCAATTCCAAAGGTGTCTTCCATTTATGTACAAAAACAATTATAAAATGCCTAAAATGATAACTTCACATGCCAAATATCCAGTTCTCCAATGCTGGAAGGTTTTTGCCCCGCTAAGTTTCGATGCCAACAAAGGGTTGGCGTTTTCTTTCGATACGCGACAAGAAAATGCTGGAAGCATTACCCCATAACCTACTCACTTCCCTC
This sequence comes from Cotoneaster glaucophyllus, assembly GCA_036320875.1. Taxonomy (NCBI): domain Eukaryota; kingdom Viridiplantae; phylum Streptophyta; class Magnoliopsida; order Rosales; family Rosaceae; genus Cotoneaster; species Cotoneaster glaucophyllus. The sequence goes on from CM070067.1 coordinate 8,685,524, forward strand.
AACTAAAGCAGAAAGTCGTTTCAGCTTTCGCTCAAGTGAAGCTATTTTCAGTGAAAGTATCCGCATTTCTACATGTGTCATCAACCAAACAAATCCTAGAGGGCTTCTCTGCCGGCTACAGTTTATGTTCTTACTAAATGAGACAAGCAAACGCTGGAAGCACTACTCCATAACCTATTCACTTTCCTCAACCAATGCAGAAAGTTGTTTTAGTTTTCGATCAAGTGAAGCCATTTTCAGTTAAAGTATTCGCATTTCTACATGTGTCATCAACCAAACAAATCCTAGAGCGCTTTTCAGCCCGCTAAAGTTGATGTTCTTACTAAATGCGACAAGAAAACGCAGTTGTTTCAATGCAGAGTACACAATCCCTGCAAATTTAATGCCTTAATTACATAAAGGAAATATTAAGATTCCACGAACACCAGAAAGCAACAAAGAAGACTTCAATAAGCTCCTAGAGAGAGACAGACGACAGACTTTTCTATGTATGAACTTTCCAAACAACACAGCTACACAAAGTAATCAAAGTCTCAAGTAAACTCAAAGCTTTCAGCATCCAGAAACCCCGAAAAATTCAAACCAAATCGAAACAGCAGAGCTCAATACACTTTACCTCCATTTTCCCCAATTTTCTCAGCAACCAAACAGAACTTCAGCAAAAAATATACAAACTAAAAAAACCCTAAATTTCACCAACCTCTATAATATCGTGCAACCGAATAATATTCGGGTGGTCAATCTTCTTCATTATGAAAATCTCCGACAACAGACTCTCCTGCAACTTCTTGTTCAGCCGCCCCGTCGCGATCTCCTTAATCGCCACCTCCGTCCCGTGGACGCGGTGGCGCGCGTGCCAAACCACCGAGAACGAACCCGACCCGATTTGCCGACCCACCAGATAGTTCCCGACGACCCTCCCCCTCTCAGACGCCTGAGCCATTTCTACCCCCTCCAAATAACCCAAAACCCTAGCGGCTCCGAACCCGAAACCCGAATTTTGAAGCTCCCGTATTTCCGAACTTGCCGGACCTCCTATATAGATCTCTCGCGATTCGATTTCGACCCCTGTTTCGGTCGGATTCTGATAACGCGATGAGAGAGAAAGAAAAAAATTGGAGAGAGAGAGAGAGAGGCAGGGAGATTAATGGGAGGTTTTTTGTTTAATAATGCGGAGCGTAAGGTTGAAAAACTTGAAATGATTAAGCCGATTAAAATATTTGATTAAGTAATTTGATAAACTTCGTAATCGAGATGATTGCTAATCCGAGATTAGTGATAATAATTGAGATTAGTGGTTTTCTTTTCTTTTATTTTCGGTGGAGTGAGAGGGTTTTCGGTAGCGTCCATGTACGGGGACGGGGGAAGAGGCTGAAAGCGAAAGCGTGATTCCCTGCAGATGCGTATATACGGTGCAAATCGTGAGGGCGCGCACGCGAGCGTCTCCTCTTCGAGTCGTGGCGGTCCATTGACAGGTGGCGCGGTGTGGTTGGCCGAAAATATTTTTCTGTTGAGGTTGGCGGAAACTATTTTCCTGTTGAGGTTGGCGATGATGGGATTGAACCATGGACAATAATTGAAGTACGTGCACTCACCATAATAAAGTGATGATTATCTGCACCACGAGTTTGATTTGATTTATATAGCACAAATTTTAAATTTTAAAATAATTTAACAATAATTAACAAAAAATAATTTTACATCATGTGTTATTATATTAGAGAAGGAAAGTTTTAATTTTTAGAGCACTTTCAATAGAAACGTTAAATGTTAAATGTGAAATGTTAATTTGATTAGTGACATGGCAATGTCAAATTTTTTTCTTACTCCAACCCTTATGTTTTTTTGTTACAAATGGTATTTATCTGACCCATTTTTAAAAAGAAATCAATAAAAATAATTTTTCATGATTTATAATTGATGCATTACTGAGTACACACAATAAAATAATTAAAAAACTGGTTTGAGTTTCTTTGTACCTTCAAATGTGATTGTGTCACTTGGAATTTGACATATCTTTTAAACATGGTCTTAAGTCGTTAATTTTTTAACACAAGTGTGGATGCAAATTTCTTTCTCCTTGTTTTTGGACAAAATTGTACCTACAAAACAAACAACACCTTAGGTCAAGGCCAAGAGCCTCACGCGCCCACGATAAATGGAGGGGCTTTGGCAGAAGAACCTCCGATGTCAAAGTTAGATTTTTGAGGGAAAAGTGTTTGAAGAATTTAGAGAATTTAGCAAGAGTGTAGAACTTAGGTTTTGGAGAAACTGAGGGTGTTTATATAGAGGTGTGGCCAGCCCTTTTGGGGGAGGAGGACCGGCCACTTGGATGGTTTTTTGGATGAGATTCATGATTTGTTAGTTAATAAATTAATTAGGTAATAAATCAATTAATCAGCTAATTAATATAATTAGAAATGAAGGATTTGGGGTTATCTTGTGGAGAAGATTTGATGACGATGAATGAAGTAGGTTTTGAATAAATACCTATTTTGGACACTTTTGACTTGATTGAAGGATGATTATCCACTGCTTGCGCGTAGAAATCCCGGTGTGCCTCGAGGGTAATCTTGTCTTTTTAACCCAAAAATCCACGTGTCGCCTTCATATTTTTCTTGACTATTTTTTGCTCTACAAAAAGTATTTTGCTACTTAAATAATGATATATAATGTATCAACCCGTAATTTATACACATTGAAAAATCTCTCGTAATTTAAGATGCGGGGTAGAAAATGCGCTTAATGTTTTGATGACAATTCACGTGGTTATTTTGGGTCAATTCACGTGGTTAATGGTTTTAGGGGTGGAGTTACTTTTGCTGACGTGGGTAGACCTGTAAACGGGTCGGGTTTATTGGGTTTTGGGTCGGGTTCAATCCAACCCGTTAAGTTAACGGGTCACCCGAACCCGACCCGTTAAGCTAACGGGTCACCCGAACCCGACCCGTTAAGATAACGGGTCACCCGTTTCACCCGTTAAGACCCGTTAACAATTATTATTATTATTTTTTTTGCATAAAATCTATTTTTTGTTGTTAAGATTTTATTGAAATTACTAAAATATCCTCCACTAACGGGTGCTAACGGGTCTAACGGGTTTAACGGGTTGACCCAAAGTGACCCGTTATTTAACGGGTTGTTAACGGGTCCACCCGTTAGCGACCCGACCCGTTAAGCACCCACCCAAATACTAATATTAACGGGTCGGGTCGGGTTAACGGGTCGGGTTCAAAATGCCACCCCTAGACGTGGGTAGCAAAATTATCTGGAAAAAAAAAAACCCTTTTCCTCTTGCAGCGGGAAAAAGGTTCTCTACAATAGCAGTTTCATAGGTGGAGAGAAATTTCATACTCTATCTTTTCCTTATTAAATGTCCTTTTCTCACGTCACATGAGAAGAAATATGCGCATACGTAAGTAATTGTCCTTTTGAAGACAACATGGACGCCAACATTATACAAGGGGCTCCATGTAAGTAATATATAAATTCGTATTTTTCAAAAACTGTAAGGTGGCACTCTATTGAGTATTTTTATGTCAATATAAGACAAATAGGTCGGTCTCAGTCTAGAATGATAGTTGTTTTTGACATTTGTCACTATGTAAATAATGCAAAAATAAATAGGAAGAAGCAATGGCGAAGCCACGTGAGGGCGAGGAGTGGCGGCCGCCACTCACCTCGCCGGAAAAACACGCCTGGAGCGCTGGTTCAGCCTCTCCCCTCTTCGGAAAACTCGATTGGTTTCACCCCCTCCCTGTTCCGGTGGTCTGGTTAAAAAAAACCAGGCCAAAAAGACGTCGTTTTAGACCTAAAAAAAAAAAATTAAGAGACAAAACGGCACCGTTTTGATATGTTTGAAAAAGAAAAAAAAATTATAGGGGGGACCGCGTGTCCCCCATTCTATCCTCTCAGAAGTCAGACTCGTGTCCCCTTTTCTTTTTCAACTTTGCCATTTGCTAATCAGAGAGCAAAGCTTGCTCCCCAAATTCCCAGCAGCTGAGTAGCAAGTTGCCAGCCAACGGGCGGAAAACCAGCCACTCTCCAAGCTTCAACCACCGCCAGCCACTCCAGTCAGTCTCTAGCCACTCTCCAGCCGCGGCTTATAGCCTTCAAAGCCATTCTTTTGGTAAATTTTTTAATTCCTAAATTTATAATCCATAACCCTAATTAATTATTTAATACGAATGAGTTTTAATTGGTATAGAATCATATGATAATGCACTAATATGGTTATTGGTTATTGATTATTTATATGATTCTATGATCATTGATATGAAATTATGAAATTATTTTTTAGGATGAAAGTTAAAATTCGAATTCTTGATTATTGATTAATTAATTGAATTATTCCATAATGTATGCAATTATTCTTATTCATATGATTAGTTGAATTGAATTTTTATTTATTGAATAATTTGTATGCTTATTGGGTTTGATTAATTGAATTGTTGTTTGGATTAGTTATTATGCATTTTAGGGGTAATTATTTGGAGCTTATGCAATTGGTTGGATTGGTTGAATTGTTGGTTGGATTAGTTAGTATGCATATTAGTATAGTGTACTCTAGGATTAAGAGTCTAAGAATTTTTTTTTCTTTTCATTTTATAATTACGTAATGGAACGATACTATAAGAAACAATGCTTAAATCCTCCTTCAAACATTTCGGGTAGTCCTTCTCCTTCAAATATTCCGAGTAGTCCTCCTTCTCCTTCAAATATTTCGAGTAGTTATCCTTACACTCTTTTAACTTCGCCCATTCCCTCATCAATTCCTGGTTTCGCCACTGGGTAGAACACGTAATGCATTTTTGGGAAATTAAAAAAAAAAAAATCATAACACTTCAAAGTAACAAAAAAAAAAAAAAAACAAATTGTTCGAGTTTTGTCTCTCTCCTCGAGTAAGGTTTTGTTTTCATTTGATGGTCGATTTTCTTACACGTTAAGAAATTAAGAATACATTGAGAAGTAAGAACTGCATTACGAGTCACATAATCACTTATGAAGCAAAACACATGAGAAAGATGCTTATAAAAATCACTTCAAAATTTTAGGCCCTGTTTGGTATTGTTTTTTTTTTGCCAAAAGTTTCTTCACTTTAAACTTATGAAATTAAAAAGTGTTTGGTAAAAATAAAATATCTTGCTTATCTTAAAAGAATGACATCTAAACAACAGCTTTTAAAAGTAGCATGTATATTGTTTTTAAAAACTGCTTTAATAAAAAGCGAATTTGAGTCTTTAATGAATATTTTTTATTCTTGTAATACCTTGATTAGTTTTTTCAAAGTTGACATTGTTTAACCTTTGATGCTCATTTTATCTCTTGGAGAACAAAGTGACTGCCACCACCTACTACTTCAAACACTAACCTTACCCAACCATTGTCATTACCACCACCATCACCATAACTACATCACTACCATCACAACCATCAGCACCACTACAGCCACCACAAACACAAGTGCCACTAACATCTACCATCATTGTTACCTCTACATCCCAACCACCATACCCCACTATTGGCACCACCACCATACCTCTACCTTCGCCACTATTGCATCACCACCTCCCCACTACCATGTTTATTTTTGTCATTATATACAATTGTATTACTTTACATTAAAATTTACGAAACGATTTTACATGGTTTTTTATATCCACAACACTTTAAAATATAGTTTACTAAACACTCAACTACTTTATTTACAACTAATTATTCTTAAAACATTTTTTTTTATTTTTAAAACAGCTTTTAAAAAAGCAGTGCAAATCCCAAACTGCCCCTACTGCCATAGGACAGATTACGTATGCTTTGTGCGAATCACTTCCAGACCCTCATTGGTTAAATAAATAATAGCAACGATTCCTAGCCAAAACGTCTGGGTGGTGTAGTCGGTTATCACGCTAGTCTCACACACTAGAGGTCCCCGGTTCGAACCCGGGCTCAGACACTTCTTTTTTTTATTTTTTTATAATTTTCGCTGGTGGCCGCCTACTCGCCAATATCCCCTGTCGTTAACTTGGTCCAGTCTCCTTCCCCAGCATATATTCATTTCCCCCAATTCCTCAATTTCCATATCACACCCCACCACCACCGAGCTCCCTCCGATCCCTTCTTTCCCGACGATTCTGTTTCCTTTTCCGTCACCAACCACCGTTTCGACTTCGCGGTCTCCTTCTCCCTTCGACTCTCTCTTAGCTAGGGTTTCGAAGCGCCGCCACTGAAATGGATTGGGGCAACGTCACGGCGGAGGATTTGATCGACGCCCTCCGCGAAGTCGACTGGTCGTCTCCGCCGCGCCCTCTGTCTGAATTCTTCTCTAGGTTCACCATCCCCAGATCCTCCTCCAAATGGAATAGCCGCCTCAAATGCAATCTTTACTAGTACGATCCCTCCCTCCCTCTCCCTCCTAATTCACCTTATTTGTTTCGACTGTTGTAATTCGAATTCTTAAGATTCGTATTTATGTAAGACTTAATTTTCTTGTACTGAATTCAGTTCAAATTTTGATGTTTTTGCGATTAGATGTTTGAATTATTCAATTAGTATTGATTAATCGTTTTTCAATTTCCCAATTTTTGGATTTGGTGCAGCTACAGGACCAACTACTTCCTTTTGATCGTGCTAGTTCTTGGTGAGCAAACAAGGCAGCCTTAATCTCTTTCTCTAATTGCCAATCTATTGCCTTATCTGTGCGTGTAAATGTGTTTTAAAATCTCAAATTTCAACTGCAGGCTTGGCTTTTCTCCGGAGGCCACTCGCTCTTATCGCTGCTGTTCTTACTGCACTCAGCATTGCATTTCTTAATGACAGGTAATACACTCTATTCTTGCTCACATACTAGTGATTACTTTCTGGATTAATCCGCTATCCGGCTCAGTAGTCAGTGCATTAATTTAGCATTCCTTGTCATATCTTCTTATCAGTTTTTTTATTTGGAAATCACTGCACTGTCCTTGTTGTGGTTTATGCCTTGGCGTTTGCTTTGGCATGTTATAGTTTTACAGTTATTTGCAGAATAACTTAATATCACCAATTAATTTTTGGAGTTGTGAAAGGCGAAATAGAGTATTTGAAGTTCAGTTTCTATATATTTGTGCTCTTAGATGAGTCTACTTCAACCATTTAGGTCTCGTTTGGTGTCTAGGATATAGTGGGTTATCCATTCCAATCCAATCCAATCCTAGAGGCCAAACATAGTGTCGTCTGTATTTATTGTTTTCATAGTAAAAGAATTTGTATTTCGATGATATGCACTTCTCAACAGTTGAGTCAACAGTTAAGGGTCATCCTGAAATCCCTGATCTTCCCACAAGCACCTTGCATAAGTTGTATGATCCCTTATTTACTTACGGGTTACTATCTGTTATTTATTTAAGGCATTATTGTAAGTACCATTTTTTACAGCTTTGCAGGTACCTTTAGTGAGAAAGTTTCAAGAACCGTGAGACAATTCTCTCCACATTTAGCTGCAAAAATGAGACCTCCTCTTACGTAAGTTTGGTTGCTTATCATTTGGCCCACTATGAAGCGCGTGCATTTGTTTCATAGATTGTTTAATTATTTCCAGGCCTGTAATTCGTGGACGTCCATCAGCTAAAAGAGCAATATTCATATGTGGTCGTCCTCGATGGGTGTTTGTCATGATATTCTCTTCTGGTATGTAAATCCTCTTCCCTATATTTGTTCTGGAGTAGTCAAAGCAAGCTAGTTTGTGACTTCAATGTTTGTTTTGGTGTTTATTTATATCAACAAGCAATTATTTCATTACTTACTAACCATTCATTTCCTATGTGTAGTTAGTTTCATTCTATGGTTTGTCTCCTGGGGTCTCTTAACTGTGTTATGGGCACTCGCATTTGGACTTCTTGGTATGTTCCTTTCCTATAATCCATATTCATTTAACTCACATGCTGTATGCTTTGTAATTGATTTACTCTCTCTGTCCCTCTGTCTCTTTCTCCGTCTGTCTTGCAGCCACTTTGTTGCATGCAAGCTTCAGAACACCAAACTTGAAAGCACGCCTGAACACTTACCGTGAGGAATTTCGTGCAGTTTGGCGCAACTATAGTGAGCTGTAGCCTTCCTAAGATGTGAGTGAATCCTGCTTTGATTCTTATTTGTCTATTCTTTGTGTGGGTTCGTTTTGTTTTGTACTTGCTGTTAATCATGTACGTTTCTAGTTCACAATTGCTAATGGTTCACTGAATTGTATTTTTATTTTTTTCAGTAGATACGAATGAATTGATACAGTTTTGTTTTACTTGTTTCTTGTTCAACAGCCTTTTATTGTTTCTATTTAGACATTGTGCTGTTGATTGTGAATCTCATACAAGATATGTGATTCTAAACTTGAGCTTCGCTGGGGCTGCTTTCAAATAACATTGGTTGAACTGGAGTTCTCGGGACTCGGATAAAAGCTGCCTCTTACCTTTGCAAATCACCAGCAGGATGTAAATTGTGATGAACTTTGTTAATGTGAAGAAAATTGCTTCATTTCGCTATCTGTATGTGTAAGAAACATTGAAGAGGGCCTTACTTTGTGCAGTAGTTGCTAACATTCATAGAACATATGAGCGTGCGTTCTTCGTGACCTCTCTACTTGTCATAAACTCTGTTGCTTTTAATAGAATGTAGTGATTTAGTTTAGTTGCATGAGTTTTATGCTAGTGCTTTGGAAAATTGCCCATAAAAGATATTATATGTTGGAATTAGTTCTGTTATTAGGTTTCCGTTGCTTGACGAGATTAGAGTTTATGTTATGATTAGTCTAATCATGTGATGAGAGAGATATAGAAAGAATCGTAACCATGAATTCATGATACGATTGTCAAACAATTTTAACGACCGGCCGCAAACCTAGAGACAGGTTTTTGGATTTCTTTTTAAAACAAGACATGCATCCTTTGTTATTGAGTGGTCAACTGGGTTTCCTGTTAATTAAGCATGGAAAAATGAGATTACTTTATACAAAGGAATATAAAATGCCTGCCAATGAATTTTGCTGGGAACAAAGAAAGAAAAAAAAAGAGAAGGGAAAGAAAACTTTTGCAGATGTATTATTATCGGAAGAGGATCTTCTCTAGATTCATTTTGCGGGGATCTTAGAGATCCCCACATCTTACCTGTTCATCATGTACACCGTGTGGTCAGTGTTCGTTAGGTACTATTTGTGTTTAATGTTGAATAAAAAAGTCAAATGATTTCTAATCGCATGATGCACAATGAATGATTAAGATGTAAGAATCATTAGGATTCTCACAATTTGGATCCGGATGGAATCCAAATCCATTATTATCATCTAGAAAGTAGTGTAATATTCGAAAAAGCTTATACTAAAGATTTAATTATTGTATTTGAGAGTGGGGTTCGTATTGCACACAAAAGCAACAAAGCGAATAAAAATTAATAAAAGTAGCAAAATATGTTAATTGCTCACATGCTTAAGTTGTTATGATTGATTCACCGTGCAATTTAACTTAAATTTGTCGTCTTTGGGCTAAGTTTTTCATATTTATCGGTCACTTAGTATTAGAGTCTAATGGTATTCCTCTTCATTTGTAAGTAAGAGGTTTTAGGTTCGATTCTCACCAACGGTAAATTTGAACCACATTATTACTAGCTCATTGTGAGCCTAAGCCCACATCATTCCCTTAATGTAAATAATATCGCTTTGTTCAAAAAAAAAAAAAAAGTTTTGTTGGTAAATTTTTGTACTTAGTTCTATCCTTTAACTTTTTATTGATTTATTTTCAATCTAATTTTTTTTTTAAAAAAACAAAGACCTATTAGAGCATCTTCAGAGGAGAAGTCAAAAAAATCCACGACCAATAACATTAAAAAATGATGCTTTCATTGTTTTCAACCGAAATTCCAATTCCTACGTGGCATGACGTGGATTGAAATCATTTGGACAACAAGTTCAAATCTATTTGTGGTGATTGATAATTGTTTTTTTATCGTTTTTATTATTATTTGTTGTTCTAAAAATACTTATCACAACTATAAAAATAAATAATACAATAAATAATAATTTGAATTTGACACATCGAATGGAGAACAAATTTTTTTTTTAAAAAAAGAAGAAGATTAAACTGCCACATAAATTTTTAAATTTAAATTTTACGTTTAAAATTTGACATCTTCCTAGCTTAAAATAAGAGATGAGGAGAAGTAGGGGACATTGGGTTGCTTTAAGGCTTCAATCCACAGAGCGGCCCATGTTATTTGGCCTTTTTGAAGCTCGGTTAGCCCACGTGCAGCACTACAATTAATTCCCCTGCTCCAGATTTCATTCGCTGCTGATTCCTCCACACGAGAACGAGATCATACTTTGATTCCATTATTCTTCTCGTTTTAATTCCTTCCAATAATAAATTAAAGATAAATAGCAGTACGGCGTGAAAAAAACCATCATAAATAAATCTACTAGGTGTAGCACTCCAAATTAATTAAGATCGTGATTGTGTAAATTTTTATAGAATTTTGTCCTATTTTTAGATAGTTTTTGAAGTTGTAATTATATTATTTTTTACATTATACTACATATATATATATATATATATATATATATATCTTGTTTTTTTTTGACATATATATATCTATCTTGTTCATGCATACACAATATTATCATACTGATTTTGTATGTGCAATATTATGTTTTATTATGTTAGTGAATATTGTTATGTTGAATTGTCTGAGTAAAAAAAGAACAAGAAAATAGAAGCAAAAACAAGAGATTTTAAAGGTTTAGAAGGTAGATATATAACACTTTAATGATCGACAAATTAATTTTTTGATGCGCACGCATTAATTTTCTTGATATCGGGGAGTCTAACAGCATTACACACACACACACAGAGAAACAGCATGCATGCATGATGAAAATTAAGCAACTTGTATAAGCAGAGGAGGAGGAGGAGGATCACTGGTTATTATCGGACTTCGGAAGAGTCAATATCATGAAGCATATTCTGTACTTGGCAGCAGGTATAGGGACGGCATGCGGTATCATAGCGTTGATAGGTCTGACATGTTACTGCCTCGGTTCCAATCCTCGCCTAAATGCCAATGGAAGCACCGGAAACGACTGCATTAGCTGCGATGCTGGTGACGGTGGTTGTTGAATATTTACTCAGTTTGCTTTCTCATCATAATCAGATTTCGTTAACTAAATATTCGCAACTCACCAAATTAAAACAGACTTCTCAAGGATTCAGGTTAAACTCAAGTGTCTAAATCTCATGTATACTGTGAAGTCAGATATAAGATATTAGTACTCTTGTAGTTGGTTATTTTCCAAGTAATTTGTTGACTAATTGACGCTTCTCTTCAGCTATTTAAACTTCCCATGATGCTTTTTCTTCTTTCCTTCTTCTATTATTTGGTTAGGATCTGATCTGGTACGTTCAATTTCGATTGTAATAATGTTGGGTTGTCTCTATTTGTCCATATAATAGGCAAATTTAATTAGTATTTTGTAATGCCTAATTAGGTGGGCCTTCTCATCATTATAAATGATCACATATGATTGGCACACACTGCCCTCGTCAACTATTAAGAGAGTAATGCTAGATAAATTAGATTTATAGACTCAGTTTACAAACTAAATGATGTGTCACTAATAAAAAATAAGCACGTCAATCAACACTTAAGTAATAATTTAATCATTAACTTTTATGTCATTTAGTTTACGAGATTTAGTCGATAAATTTGATCTCTCTAATATTATATGAGGCACTCAGTCAATCAATGGTCATAGGGATTGGAACTGGGGAGACATTGAGGGGTTCCCATGTGACTTAATGTAAGAAAAGTAGAAATCAAATCCATGTAGCTGCATGCTAGTCATTTGAGGTGTTACCATATGGGCTCCATTTAAATCACGAGGACAAGAGATCTCAACTATATTTGTAATTAGTAACCGATGATCAGAAGGAAGAGCTTGCTCAAAAAGACTGAACTTAAACTGCATGATAAATTCAAACAAGCCAAATCATGAGCAACACAAAAAAATTTAGTATAAATATGAGGAATTTTACAAACCAACTTTGGTGCATAAAGGCACTATAATTTAGTACTAAACTTCCTAGAGGGTGATTATCCACTTTTGTATTTGAAACAAATTGTACTGAAAGTTCGGTTCCACCATGATTTTCTTAATTTCATTATTTCATGCAAGTTGCAGCTCAATAAAAAACACTCAACGCTTCGGCACAAAGAATCTCACCTCGATCAAGATTAGCACAAAATCCAAAAATCCTTGCCCTTGACGAATTTCTGAGGACATCGCTAGCACCAATGAATTATCTTTCCCCTTGGGACACCATTCAACATATTCACTTAGATGGAATTAAAATACAAGGTGATTAATAAATACACGTGTCAAGAAATGAAAAAGTACTTAGTGTGTCTCGATGAAAATATGTACTTCATCGCAGTTTCAACTAATTACTATTAACCAACGGGAGGAGTTTATACCCAAATAATTATATATCATTGTCGTACTAAAAAGAGTTGGTGAATATGTATTGGGGCTTTAAATTCTGGATTTGATGGCACGGTCAATTTTCTTACATAAGCTAACCAAATGCGGAATGCACTTCAAAGAACCACATGCAATACATTCGAAATTCATTTGTTTTCTTCATCTTCTTTTAATATCTTACTAAGTTTTGGGTATAAAGTTTTTGAGTAAACAAACCATTCAATGGTCTTAAAATGGCTTTAGATAAGGGTGTTATGAGAATACTTGTTGAATCTGACTTTGCTGTTTTAGTGTCACTCTTCAAATGATTTGCATTCATTGGCTTCTTTGTCAATATGGCTGTCATCACTTGATTGCTCAAATTTGAGCAATGTGATCTTAGTCATGTTTATAGGGAAATGAGTATGATGGTTGATGGTTTGGCAAAATTGAGTTTTTATTTGGACCTGGCTGTATTATCTATTATGTTGGATGACCCTCCTCCTTCCATTGTTGATTTACTCCTAGATGATATTTTCGGGATTGCTAGGAACCGGGTTGTTTGTGCAAGCCCCCCGAGCGTGATGTTTTTCTTTGTTTAGTGGTTCTGCTTGGGCTTTAGGTCCCTGTGTAACTAAAAAAGGAAAAAAAAAAGCCATTCAACCTTATTAATATTCTGGATTTGGAGTCTGTGCATCCAAATGTTTGCGTGCAAAGCTAAATGGAGTAATTATATTACGTAGGCATAACCCAAATCATGGAGTGCCAATTACATATTTGGACCATTAATCGTTATACGTATAGCAGTCAAAGACTCGAAAGTAACAATAATACTTGCACACGTAATACCATCTACATATATACACCAATAGAAAAAGAAAAAAAAAAAGGAAAAAAAGAAAAAGAAAAGAAAAACCACCTGGCACATAGATACTTGTCAGGTTACGAAGACCCCCTACAAAAAATCTACCAACAAGAGCCACAATCTTATATATGCGCTCTTCTGGTTATGGTTTGCGTAATCGCGTTTGCCTTATCCATTTGACCACTAGTCAATGGTTATATTCTTCAAATTAACACATGTTAATTTGAAACTAATTTAATAAAATTCAACCTTGAATCATTAAGCGAACGTTTTTGTAAATGTTTGTCTATAAAAGAGGAGAATGTTGGGAGCATCAAGTAGACAATAGTAGATAATTAAATATGGAGCCTTTTCAAATCATACTGATTGTTGGGTTCGTTGGAATCGCCGTAGTTGCTGCGTTAGGTTTTTTTTGTAGAGGACGTACCCGGGTAGGCTTTGGTGGTGGAGGAACTTCTGGTGGTAATCTTCATCACCATCGTCATAATCATGCTGCAGGAGGAGACTTCCATGGCGGAGCAGGCTTTGGCGGTGGAGCTGATTTTGGTGGCGGTGGAGCTGATTTTGGTGGCGGAGGAGGAGGAGGAGGAGGAGGAGCTGATTTTGGGGGCGGAGGAGGAGGAGGAGGAGCTGATTTTGGTGGCGGTGGAGCTGGTAGCAGTGCATGTTGAAAGCAAATTCATTTCTCACCATATGGTGCCCTAGTTTGTTGTCCTGCTTTTGGCGGTCTGATTCAGATTTGTAAGGGTGATGCTAGACAATTGAACTTCTTTTTTAAATCATTAAAGAAAGAATTCAACCATCAAACGTCACATCACGTGGTTTAAAAAAATACAGTCTAAAAACCATGATCTCCATAGCATTTTTCGATTTGCTATATTCTTCTGTATAAGTTTCATTATTCAAATATTCTATTCAGAGAATGACTCTGCCAGTTGGTGGACATTTTCTTTCGCCATGTTTATAAAGAGGCCAATTTTTGCGGCAAATGTTGTAGATGTTGTTGGTTAGAATTCTGCTGATAATCGGATTTGAAAGCACTTAGCTATGGGATTGTTTTGCTTTTGGTTGTTTTAGAGACTTCTTTGTCATTTTTTGATTCTTATAAATAAAAAAAGTCATATTCTAATGTATAGCAGTAGTCTCACAAATTAATAATGCTACATCGACACACAAATAAAATTAATTCTACTTTTATATGTTAAACTCCATCACTGATAGAGTACTGTGTCAAATTTTTATGTTTAAATATAACACCTTTCCTTATAATAATATGAATTCATGTAGGGAAAGCCGTCTTGGCAAACTTTTACTGTTTTGATTATTCATAGCCGCGTTTTCCTCCTCTATTTTGATTATATCAAGTCACAGTTTATCAAATACAAAAAGAAAAGTATAATAATAATAATAATAATATGGCCAAGTCATATGCGTGCTGTTCAAGGTTACGATTGAAACCTTCTATTTTCGACTGTCAAGAAATAGTAAGCTTTGAATTCGGAATCAAACGTTTTAATAAATTGATGTTGACTATATAAAGGGAAGGTGATTTGGGTTACTAGAAATTAAGATGGAAATTGATAGGATGCTGACTAGGATGATGTGTCAGCACTATCAAATTGGTTAATTGGTTAGTCGGTTGTAATTAGAGATAAGGTTGTCAGTCGGTTGCTAGTAGCTTAAGTCGGTTGCTACTATATAAAGAAATTGTATAGAAGATAAGAGGTTATTGAATGAAAAGTATATTGCAGTTTCACAGTATATCAGTACATCGAGTAAGACATGGAGTTTGGGTCCTATCATTGGTATCAGAGCCTAGGTTCCCAACGCTGCGGGACTTGGCGAGTGGTGCCGCCTCGTGGTGCCGCCTTGGGAGTATGGGCTCCCAAGGGACTTGGCGACGGGGGACTTGGCGACTAGTGCCGCCGTGGGCGTCGGCTTCCGAAGGGTGGTGTAATGTTATGATCCCACATCGACTACACTTATGGGGGTGTAGGGGTTCTTAAGTCTTGGGGGGTCCTCTCACCTATTGGACTAGTCTTTTGGGTTGGGCTCTTTCCTTGGGCTTGAGGACCTAACAGAAACCTGGCAAATAATACCCACCGTTTGGTTCGTTGCGGTCTTTGTAATCATTGCTCTTAATATCATCTTTGGACGTCGAAAAAACATATATGGAAAAAGATATAGTTGAGTTAATAACTAATATCCCTACTTAATAGGGAAAAAAGACTCATCAAACAACTAAAAGGATAAATTCAAAAATTAATAATTAACACAAAACGCTTAAGTGGCTATTGATAAAACACTTTAATCAAATCTATGTTTAGTCTAAAAATACGGAAAAATCGTACGGGGATTTTAATTTTCTATAAAAATAATAACGTAAATTGTTTTATACAAAATCAATTCTGGTCACATTTTCTCAATACCAAATCTTGCAAATGAATCAACCGTCGACTAAAAACAAATCTCAAAAACCATTCCTATCAATAAGCTCAACATTCCAAAATTGCACGATTACAAACTAAAAACAGATCCCCGCACACTTGAGTATTGACTTTATGTACCGAAGCTGCGGTCTCCAGCATCACCCAGTCCAGGGATTATAAACCTGAAATCAGCATGCGCGTAAGTAAAATATGTTAAACCAGTTTGCAACATTCATCACTTTAGCAGCATTTCATCAATGGGAGCGCAACGTACTTACCCTTTTTCATTTACGGTGGGATCAATAATTCCAGTGTATACATGAAGCCTGCAAAAATAAACGAAAGCAGAGTTAAGGAATGCTCAGTTTCGTTCCAAACTGTAATTATTGATTGATATTATTATTACCCTGGAAACTTCTCGCTCAGCTTTTGAAGTGCTGGAGGCGCAGCTACGGCAGATATCTATGACATGACATATTATCTTAGGCTTAGAGATGTATGAAACAATGAAATCAAATGAAATTAACCAGCTTATCTCACTGGAGGCGAGAACAGTTCGTCAAATGGAATAAGCAACCGTAAATTGCCTCAACATAAAACTTCAATAGGCCGGTTTGACAAATATGCTTACGTATTAAGATACTTATGTTATATGTAAATTTAGGGACAAAAGTTTCAAACACAAAAGTGCATCTATGGTATTTACCACTTTGATCTGCTTGTTGTCAAGCCCGCGTTCCTTTAAAAGATCCAAAGCTGCTACTATTGTGCCACCTGAAATTGAAGAAATAATATAGAACTGGGGCTAAGCTTATTCGTTGATAAAATTTACTAGTTGTGCTCATGATGGAAAGAAAAAATACAGCACATGGACACTTGAAGAGGTTTCACTAATCCTAAATACTCAAAAATGAAAATTCAGATACTATCACAAGTATACTAATAATACCTGTTGCTAGCATAGGGTCAACCAAAAATACTCGAGAGCATTCCGGAAAATTGTCAGGTAACCTACGAAGAAGATCACATGAAGGGTCACTACCAAAACTATCATATAGATAGGGTATTCATAAACGTAACCACCTTATGTTGAACTTTCCAGCCCTAAGATTAGGTATGGACTACGAAATTCACAATGAGTTGGGTGCATCTCATTAGTTCATACTCTATCAAAGCGCTTGAAAATCTACTATTAAGTTGCTGCAACTAATAACATAGAGGTTTGAAAATTAACTCCCAACAGCACCGAAAGCAAGAGGTAAGAACACGAAAAGGAAAACAAGTTTAGGCAAGGAACGCTTACTTGTTCAGATATACTGTTGGTAGAAGTGTCTCCTCATCTCTGTTTAACCCTAGATTCGTAAAACAATAAATATACATAGATGAGTTCAAAACATGCTCAGTTTGACAAAATTTATCAAACAGATTATACAAGATAAGTTTCATGAACTTCAAAAAAATTAATTAAACAAAAAGCAAACAAAATTGAGTGTTTACAACATAGCACCAAATGATAACAAAAATTTCACTTGTACATTGTGACCAGAAGATATTGCAGTCATTCATGGCTATAAACTTATAATAACAAGATTTCAATACACGCCAAACATTTTTGTTTACTTCAACTGTATAGTGAACAATGCATGAACCTTTCTTACCAAGATGATACGTCTTTGTGGCTGGCAAGATTGACGATGCATGTTCTACAAGAGCTAGACCAGCTCTCAAAATTGGAACAACCTGCAAAACTAAAAGAAAAACATCAAATAAAATTATACTCGCCTGCACGGATCTGCTTAGTGAGAGTACCATGATAAGAGCACCACAGAAACAATCTAAACATTAATAGAAAGCCATAATCAACTACCAAAATATGAAAATTCAAAGAGGACATAAATTATTGCCGATTCGATACATCCTGAACAAGTGAACCAGATATTCAACCACCAAATGAAAATAGAGCAATTCTATATAATATGCTATCACAATTCAGCTATAAAGGGAGCAACATCTTTACATGAAAAATGCACAAACTTAATACTAAAACTAACCGAAATAGGCTCCCTTGGATCTACAAATTCAACTGATGCGACACCCATTGGTGACTGAATCTCTCCTGTTACCGTAGGCTGAAATTTAAAGAAACAAAGCAAAATTGCTTCATATAATGGAAACAGAATGTAATCCTCAAAATCATTGCGGTTGTGGATGTGTGAGTGTAAATTATGAAAAACTAACCAGCCAATCTCTTGAAGCTTCATACATAAGAAGCCTCCCCAACTCAGCCATGGCATTTCCTAAAGCATACGAATGTCAATGCCTCGTAAGCAAATAAAAAACAAACACTTACACTATGTGTGGATGAGGGAAATGAATTAGGAAT
The DNA here is from genome assembly GCA_036320875.1 of Cotoneaster glaucophyllus. Taxonomy (NCBI): domain Eukaryota; kingdom Viridiplantae; phylum Streptophyta; class Magnoliopsida; order Rosales; family Rosaceae; genus Cotoneaster; species Cotoneaster glaucophyllus. The sequence goes on from CM070067.1 coordinate 8,703,670, forward strand.
TTTGACAAAAGTTGAAATTTATAAATTGACATGCACCAATTTCCTTGTTTGGATTCATAAACATAGAAATTTAGAATTTCCGCCTGAAAAGAAAAAACTTGGAATTTGAAACCTCAATTTCCCAAGTTTAAATTCCATGTAAATAGGTGTCATTTCCAAAATTCTATGAGTCAGGGTTTAAAAATAAAATATTCTACTATTCAAATTCAATTATTCTTTTAGATTAACCAAACAAGAAAAATTCATAAATTCTAGAAAATAAAATACCGTCATTTCTATTTCCGTCATTTTGAATTCCTTAGAAATCTTAAATTTCAAGCTCGATAATCCAAACAGAGTGTTAGAGAGTAACAAAGAGTTTAACAATCAAGCTATAGATAGTTTGACATTGAATTTATCATCTGGGACTCTTCAAATCCACTCAAATATTCACATTACGTAGAACAGAAAAACTAATTTGAAACTTACGAAAAATCGGACAAGGGGTTTGCTCATTTCTCAAAACCGAAACCCAATGCTTGATCAACGGGTGCGGTGGCACGAAAACCTGGAAAAAAAAACCAATCAAGCCTTTGAATTCAGCATAATATTCAGTTATTCACACACCAAATCGCAAATTCTGAAAGCATTATATATTCCCAGTTCTTAAAATTCACCCAAAATTTGGCAGCAAATTTCAAACATACAAAACGACTTTAAAAAATCAAAATTCATAGAATTTTAATAAATCAGGAACCAAACAGAGCATAAGGGTGAACAGTGACCAGTGAACTAACAAGCATTCTGTTCCCGGAAGCCACTTTCTCCTCCGTGGCCATTTGAGACTTCACCGCAACGGACCTGGGCCGCCGCGTCCCGGAATACGAGATCTGCCGGTTCAAAAAAACCCCGTTGAATGCTTAAAACACCGAGAGAGACAACAAAAAAATGGCGGATTTATTCCCATTTTTGTTTTTGGTAGCTAAAAAGGACAAAGCGAGGACCTTTACCTTCTTGGGATTCGAAGAAGAAGAAGAGGCGGGAGCGAGATTAAGTAGGAGAGAGGAGCTAGGGTTTTGGAGGCGACAAGTGGAACCGAAACGCGGCGTTTCGGAGGAGGGACACCGGAGAGAGAAATTAATACGGCACGCCATTAGGATTGGATGGATTGGTGCAGAAGACATGGAGGGACTCTTTAACTCGAAACAGAAAGGGAAGGATGATGATTAGGCTCCACGAAACGCGTGCCGTTTGGCTCACGGGCCTCGGGTGGAGATTTATCCGTCGGCCCAATTGTGATCCATGGGCTTTCGCGTTAGGTTTCGGACACGAGAAATTTGAATACTAACCCTTTTTTATCAGGCAGCCCAAATAAGGTCCGTGGGCTTTTGGGTTTGGGTTTGTTTTTGGAGATAATAACGGCATGCGTTTTATCTTGTTCTAGGGTTCGGTGCATTGTCCGGCATGAAAAAAAGCAAAGGTTAGGACGTTCTTGTCGTTTTTAGTATTAGTGGTATAGTTTGGGTCACTTTTGGTTAAAGTCAATGTCGTTCTCCTAAGTACTCTTTTCAGCTTATACTTTAAGGAAAACTAACGAAAATGACTTGAAAATTTAGAATTTTAATCAAAATGACAAAAAGGTGTTGTAAGTGAATAATATTATGAGTAACTTTTTAGAGTAAAAATGTAATTTTTCGTAAAAGTGAACAGTATTTCGTTAAAACTCTTTATACTTCATCCTCAAAAGAATTTGAAAGAAAAATGGATTGACTTATTTGACACCCACCCACTATATCTCCCTTTTACGTATCAAATATCAAATGAAAAATATGATACCTAATATAAGAGTTTAGGCTCGTTTGGAAAATACTTTTTGATGACCAAAAGCGTTTTCAAATAATATTTCTTGATTCTAAAAGCACTTAAATAAAACATTTCAAATATTTTTTCCAAGATTAACTTGCAATATACTAAAGATTAATTTTAAAAATATTTTTTTAAAAAATATTTTTTTTAAAAGTACTTTTACGTATTCAAAAGCACTTCCCAAAGCCTTTTATAGAGTGAAAAAGGGACTGTGAGGCCAATGATGGTAGGGGTGACTTGGTCACAATTGAACTTAACCAAAAAAGTTGTACATATACACTGCATTAGATGACGTGGTAACAATTAAAAAACGAGTATTCGAGTTTAATTTGGCTTTGAACACTTGGTACTTAATGACACTTGTGGTACGTTGGTCGGCCCTGATGACGGAACGTGGAGGATTCGGACTTGCTGTTGAGAAATCGGGTTCATCTGTTTTTGTTTGCTACTTGAGCCTTTTACCCTTTTTGAATTTTTGATACACAAAAAAGATGATTTATGACACGATTGGAGTGAGATAGTGGGGAGTGATGGGGATGGTGCTTGGAGCAGCAGTCCAGGGATGGGTGGGTTTGATTGGGTTGTGAGGGATTTTACAGGGATATTCCACGATGCAGGAGGTGTGGGAAATGTTCGTTGTGTTTCAAGTGTCATGGCAGAAGTTGAGGCATTAAGAGCAGCATTGGTGACTTGTGTGCGACGAGGATTCGGGGTGGTTCAGGTTGAAACGGATTCAAAGGTCCTTGTTGATATGATCAATGGGAGCTTGCAACCTGAGGCTGTCATGGATGAGATTTTATGGGATATTAATCACATTAAACAACAATTTCATTCTATTCAATTTATGTATGCCCCACGTGCTTGTAATGATGCTGCTCATCTTGTGGCTTCTTATGTCTCACGTAGGGGGTACTCATTTATGAGATGTGTTAGAACCATAGTGGTTGTTTAACACTTTGGCTAATGATGTAAACATTTCGAATCGTATTTAATATTATCTTCATTTTGGGAAGAAAAAGAAAAGAAAATATGTGGCAAATTGTTAATGTCTTGTTTAAGTTGGAACAAAATGTCTCAATCATATGAACCAATCAGAGTTCACGTGCGATTACTTCCTATCACGAAAACAACGTCCTTTTCCTTTGCCTTTCCTCTCCTTCACGTGACTCTCTTCGCACAGAGCGCAAAAGAAGTTCGTCCCCAGGCAATCACGGGACGTGGCGTCTCGTCCTCGTTTTTTGGCCGAGACTTCACTCCCCAGCCGATATTTTACAATTTTTGTTCCCTTTTAATACTCTCTCAAGAGCTTTATTTTATTTTAATTTTGTTTTTTTTCGACGCTGTCGATTTTTCACAGAGTTTGTGTTATTTTAAAACTAAATTATAAGGGGTCAGTGGTTGTTTTGTTTCAGGTTTGTTTGGTCTCTGGGTTTCTCGGTTTTTCTCTCTCCTATCTCCCTCTCCCTCTCTGCTTCTTTGATAAGCTGCTGTTAGCTTTCCATTGGCCAACACCAAAAGGCCAAGAAAAACCAGAAGAATATAAAAGAAAGGAAAACCTGGGTTTTGTTTTCTGTGCATATTGGTGAGATCCCAGTCGAGTAAAACTCCAGCGAGCAGGCAAACATGGACTCTGTGGATCCTACGAGAGCTTTTATCAAGAATGTCAAGCGTATCGTTGTTAAGGTACACCCCCGTTTCATCATTATCCATACACACACACACATTGATTCTGAGTTGTGAAAACAAATATATATCACTCTGTTACATATTTGGGCCTTTTTTGTTTGTTTTGGTGATGATCATATGAGGCTTTTGTCTGAGCCAATTTGCAGACCGCTTTTCTGTTTTTTGTTTTTTTGTTTTATAAATATATTAGTTAATATGACTAATATATCAGTTAATATGACTAATATGTTCAATGTCATGTAAGTTGAAGAGGAAAAGTTTAGAGGACAAAAAAGAAAAGAAAAGAGAACTTGGGTTGTATAGGATTTTCGCTTTCGGTTGATCAGAATCTTGATTTTTGGACATTGTCGATGATGCTTTTATATGATTTTTATGCCAATTTGCTCACTTGTTTGTTCGGATTTGAAGGTCGGAACAGCTGTGGTCACTCGCGGTGATGGAAGATTAGCATTGGGCAGACTAGGTGCTCTCTGTGAGCAGGTATGTAATTGGTTCCAGAACTAGGAGGAAGATCTCCAATTTTGTTGATTTATATGCACTGTTTCATATTTTAGACTGACTAAAAAGAATGTTATCTGAGATTGATGAGTGATGACATACTTGAATGGGATAATTGCAGCTTAAAGATATAAATTCGCAGGGGTATGAAGTTATTTTGGTGACTTCAGGAGCTGTTGGTCTTGGCCGTCAAAGGCTAAGATACCGGAGATTGGTAAATAGCAGGTTTATATGCGAGGACGTGTAAATTTCTCAGTTGTGTGTCGAATTTTTGGCATTGAATTCGCCAAACAAAAGTGCCTGAAACAAGTTAATGCCTTGTTTTGCAGCTTTGCTGATCTCCAAAATCCACAAAATGATTTTGATGGGAAGGCTTGTGCAGCTGTTGGACAGAGTAGTCTCATGGCTCTTTATGATACCATGTTCAGCCAGGCAAGACTATAATCTTCTTGCAGTTTCATTTAGGATTACAACGTGTGCGCGTTTTTGGGGTTTTTTTTATATGTAGTTTCAGACCTGTCCCTCGTCACTTTAACAATTTTGGCGATCTTTAAATTGCAGCTTGATGTGACTTCTTCGCAACTTCTTGTGACGGATAGCGTTTTTAGGGATGAAGCTTTCAGAAAGCAACTTTCTGAAACTGTGAAGTCGCTGTTAAAACTGAGGGTCATTCCAATCTTCAATGAAAATGACGCTGTTAGTACTAGGAAAGCTCCATACGAGGTATGCAAATCCCCTTGTTCCTATACTTTTTGTTTGAATTTGTTTTCATAGGGCTTTTGATTGGCGTATGGGTTTATACTGCCTATGTTCTTGGTTGTGTGTTGTGCAACATTCATGCTTATGTCCCTCTCTCACTCTTTTTCCCTTGAAAACAAATCTCATGAACTGCTTAGGCCCGTTCGGTAAGATTTTTGTTTCTGATTTTCGGTTTTTGTTTTTAATTAAAAAGGGAGAAGGGAAATTGTGAGATTAAGTGAGAAGAGAGATTATAGATGTAGAATGATTCATAAAATAAAAACTACAAGCTAGATACTACGAATAATTTTGAGCAGTTTTATTTTTAAGGTTTTATAAATTTCCGTTCATTTCTTCCTCACCTCTGCAATCTCTCATCTCCCTCCCGACTTTATGATGTGCATTTTCCTTCCATCTCTTTAGCTTTAACAAAACAAATGAAAATTAGAAATGCAAATGTTACCAGACGGGCGCTTAATTTTCCTTCTGTCAAAATATACATCTGTTGCTTCTGAATGGAAGTTATGTTTGCAGGATTCTTCTGGCATATTTTGGGACAATGACAGTTTGGCCGGTCTATTGGCTCTGGAACTAAAAGCTGACCTTCTAGTTTTGTTAAGCGATGTAGAGGGCCTCTATAGCGGTCCTCCTACAGACCCAAAATCAAAGTTAATCCATACTTATGTGAAAGAGAAACATCAGGGAGAAATAACATTTGGCGACAAGTCAAGGGTGGGCAGAGGCGGTATGACCGCTAAAGTCAATGCTGCTGTGTGTGCAGCTTATGGTGGAATCCCTGTTGTTATCACTAGGTAAATTCTATCATCTGATTGTTTTGATATACAATAACCGGTTTGTATTTTTTTTGCCTGTGGGAATGAAACATTATCTGGCGTATTCATTGGAATTTTCCGGCGTACTGCAATAGTTTGTTGGTGCTAAACTAGTTTTGTATTTTATTTATAGTGGCTATGCCACAGACAACATAAAGAAAGTGCTTCGTGGAGACCGAATAGGCACTGTATTTCATCAAGATGCACATTTGTGGACTGTAGTTAAGGAAGAAAGTGCACGTGACATGGCTGTTGCAGCGCAGGAGGCATCTAGACAGTTCCGAGTAATTGTCTTCATAAAATTGTTTTTCTTTTTTCCTTTTCAATGAAGCTTGAGGTTCCTAATATAGAGATTGAAGTATTCCTCAAGAAGTTGGATATAGAGTAAGTGGTTAAGTTGAGAAATTCAACATCTGATTTGAATTATTTTCCTTGCAGGCTCTAGGATCTCAAGAGAGGAGGAAAATTTTGCTCGACGTAGCTGATGCCTTGGAGGCAAATGAAGGTGAAATTATAGCTGCGAATGAAGCTGATGTTGCTGCTGCTCAGGAGGTTGGATATGAGAAGGCCCTAATATCGCGTTTAGCCCTAAAGCCTGGGAAGGTATGCAGTTTAGTACTTGTGTAGTTGAAATTAAAACCTGCATCACTCCGGTTGGATGAAATATTCTTATTTTGTATTTAATGTGTCTCTACAGATTTCTGCTCTTGCAAAGTCTATACGTAAACTGGCTGACATGGAAGAGCCCATTGGCCGTGTTCTAAAGAAGACCGAGGTCAGGACACTTTTCTTGTTCTTCTGATTCAGTATTAATGAACACATATGGTACAGGTTTAGAGTTTTAATGATTTAATTTACACATAACTAATTGTTAATCGTAGCCCTTTTGATAAACTGTTTTCCCTCTGCACTGGAACTCACTTTTGATAATTTTACAACTGCCCTTACCTGCAGCTTGCAGAAGGGCTTGTCTTGGAGAAACAATCATGTCCTTTGGGTGTTCTCTTAGTTGTGTTTGAGTCTCGACCAGATGCCCTTGTTCAGGTATACAAAATATCCACTCCATTTATACTCCTGACTCCTTAAGCATCTAAGCATGCAGAAATTTGCAGTTTTACTGTCTTGTTTTGGTTATTGACGTTTTCTTGATTTTGTTCACATGGTAGTTTCTTGATCAGTTAACCAACACTTCTCTCTTCCAAATGATTCAACAGATAGCTGCACTAGCAATTCAAAGTCGGAATGGTCTTCTGCTTAAAGGTGGGAAAGAAGCCAAGCGATCAAATGCAATCTTGCACAAGGTTTGAGACTCTAGATTCTGGCCTTTTACTATTATTTACAAAGTAAAAATTCAGGAGCATGGTTTTCTCTGCATTGACACGTTTCTAATTTGCGTTGGCTTGGTTACTTCCTTCCTTTTGCAGGTCATCACCTCAGCAATCCCAGAACCTGTTGGTGGCAAACTTATCGGACTTGTGAATACAAGAGATGAGATTCCTGACCTACTCAAGGTGTGTACAGAAACTTAAAACTGTTTATGGTTTTTCAGAACGATGAATTCCAAAAAAAAATTGTTTTGCTGCAGCTCGATGATGTGATTGATCTTGTCATCCCTAGAGGCAGTAATAAGCTTGTTTCTAAAATTAAGGAGTCAACTAAGATACCTGTTCTTGGTCATGCCGGTAAGAGAAATAGTATTGGCAATGTAATACCGTACCGCTGCAAACTAGAATTACTAGTAAACTGCTGATTTTGATGCACAGATGGGATTTGTCACGTTTATGTTGACAAGTCGGCTAATCTGGATATGGCGAAGCGAATTGTTCTGGATGCAAAAGTAGACTACCCTGCTGCCTGCAATGCGATGGTAATTTCACTTTTTGTATCCATGACTGATCGTTTATGCACGTCCATTTATTTAGCTGTATATGACTTTGGAATTTGCGGTACTGCATGCCTTAACATGTTGCACTCTTTCTCAGGAAACACTTCTTGTACACAAGGATCTTTTGAGTGACGATGGTGGGTTTAAGCAGATAATTTCAGAACTCAAAAATGCAGGTATGATACTGTGTGCTTTTCTATCAACAAACTGCTGGAAGTTTATAAAATATATCTGTATAGTAACCTCTTTTCTAATTGAAATCGAGAAAAATATTTTGATGCCTAACAATGTGATAAACTTCTTCATAAAGCTGCGACTAAACTTTTGTTTGTTCCTATCCTAGGACTTAGGAACTATGGTTCTGTTCCCATGGATACAATCTATTTACATTTTTCATTTCCAAAGATTGGTAACGACTATCAGTTAACGAAATCAAGTTGGTTGCAGGTGTTAGCTTATATGGTGGACCTAGGGCAGCAACTGCGTTACACCTTCCAGAGACGGACTCATTCCATTACGAGTACAGTTCATTGGCTTGCTCAGTTGAAATCGTTGCTGATGTGAACGCTGCAATTGACCACATTCATGAACATGGAAGGTATATACATTCACATATTTCATCTCTTCCTTTTCCCGGTATCATTGCTGTACTGATTATTTTCCGGCGATTTCTCTAACTTAATTGCCTCTCCTCTCCACATCCCCTGTTTTGCAGTGCTCATACTGATTGCATCGTCACTGAAGATGGTCAAGTTGCTGATGTTTTCCTAACTCAAGTCGACAGGTAAGCATGTTTCATGCGTTCAAAGCGTCTTACAGAACATGAAAACTAGAGCATTTCTCATTGGTTTCCCGAACTATATTCTCTTTGTGAAAATTATGAACGATATTTTCTAGTAATGTGAAAACTATGAACGATATTTTCTAGTAATGTGGCCACATATGTTAATAGTTTTACACAAAAATTTCCGAATGTCACACATCTTGATGGCCGTACTGTTTGCATCAACAGCGCCGCAGTCTTTCATAACGTGAGTACAAGGTTTTGTGATGGAGCGCGCTTTGGACTCGGTGCAGAAGTAAGTGCTCTCAAAATAGTTCCGTCTTTGAGTTACATTATCTTCTTCCACTCATTTGTCACTGATCTGGTGGATGAACAGGTCGGGATAAGTACGAGCAGGATTCATGCTCGAGGTCCTGTGGGAGTTGAAGGATTGCTAACAACAAGATGGTATATCAATCCTGCATTACCTTTATTTCTAAGTTCTCTTTCTATTTCCTTAGAATTTTGAGCATACTGATTGTTTCTTGTTGCGCAATCATCCTTCGTTTGCGTAACAAAATGCAGGATTCTGAGAGGGAACGGGCATATTGTAGACGCGGATAGAGGAGTCGAGTACACCCACAAGGACCTGCTTAGTTCCTAAATATCTCAATTAAAAGCTTTTGTAGCAGACAACTTACAGATTTAACACCTATGGTCATCTGTTAGCCTTAGTTTTTACATATATCTTATCAAATGACAGCGTAGGAGTTCGATTGCTCCGCAGAAATATTCTTATGTATTTGTATTGTCGTATAAAATCGACGGTTATCCCCTAACCAGATTTTTTATTACCTGGATTAATTAAGGGGCCTTTATGTAATCATCCTCTTAATCATGAATAAATTAGAGAGAGTCTTATATTAGTCCTTTTGAGTTTTTATTATTTTTGTCCTTTGATCGATACGTGCAGTGAGAAACTTTGAACTTTCCAAGTGCTGAGTGCACTAACTTAAAAACCTCTCTAATTTTAAAAGAATACATCATGATACGGGTTCGATCTCCACCGCTTTTCCTCTTCCTAAGACCATCTCCAATCATTGGGTTAAAATCTAAAATCTAGGTTTTAAACAATTTTCTTATGCAAGGCGCATTGACTCTCCTCATGCCTTTGCACGAGGCAAAGATGCGGCGGGTGGGGCCCACCACTGACAACTTTGTCGGCCACCAAATCTTCCCGCAACGACTCTTTGTTGATCTGACAGTGTTGGTGATTGATCCAATGGTCTAGATTCAAACTTTTTTTCTTTTCAATTTCAATTTATAAATACTTTACATCCAACATCTGAGATCGAATATGACAAATTTAATGGTGAATAAAAAGATCTAATGGTCCAAATTAAATCCAACGGCTAAAGGAATTTATTTTATTTAAATAAAAATGTTTTATTATTTATCGGAATCTTAATATTGTTATGTTAAAATATTCATAAAATAAATTAAGATAATCTACATAAATATTTTTTTTTTAAAGTTACTGAAAAAAAAATAGCTTAAATTCATTCTTTAAATAATCTCAGGCTAAAATTTTAAATCAAAACCATTGGAGAATGAAAACTGTTTTTGGATTAGAACTTAAATTTTTTTGGGCTAAAAATTTAGGTTTAACCCCAACCATTGAAGTTGGTCTAACAACTAATTAAGTTTTTTTAACAAACGATATTATCTACACTAAGGGGAAGGGTGGGCTTAGCCTCACAATGGACTAGCAATAATATGGTTTAAATTCGTTTTTTACGATAATCGAACTTAAGACCTCTCACTTACAAGTGAAGAGGAATACCACTAGATCGTAGTACTAAGTGACAACAACTAATTATTTAACTCACTAACCTATCGTTTAATGGAAAAAAAAAAGGGAAAAAGAGAAGACAATTATGTTTTAGAAATTTTAAGGATTTTGAAGTGGAAAAAATCAGACTAAGAGATAAGATGTTGTTATCTCTCTCTTTCATCTTTATCTGATTTTTTTTTTTTTTTTTTTTTTTTCATTTAAAAGGATTCATATGATACGTGACGACAATCATATTTAGAAGAAGGGCTGGTTTGATGACAAGTAACTGGAAGATATTGATTAACTCATAAAATTTAAGATATGTTTAGATAAGAAATTAAGGCAAGAACTGCAGCACGGTGACGGAAACGGTCATTTAAAAGCCACAATTCCGTTTAAAAAGTTTTAAATTCCGAGGCCGTTGAGGCCGGAAACGATCTGTTGCACGGTGACGGAGTCTTTCCGAATCCAACAGACAAAGGAGAGAGCTTGGGACAATGTAGTTATGAAAACAATGAGGAGGAACTGCATCCTCTGCCTCCCTTAGTCTATTTTCCCTGTCATGCAATGTCATGCTATTTTCACATTTTACTAATTTAGTTAATAAAAACTGAAATTAAATAAAAAGGAGAAAAAATAAAATAAAAATCTTACACCTGTTTTAGCTGACAGTAAACTTCTCAAGTATCTTTGAATCATCTATTGTGAGTCGAATATAATATCAGATAGGTCTGCTTCAGTAAGACATACTCTTAACCAGTCTTCTGTCTGGTTTAAAAATGTGCCTACTTCTATTGTTAATCCAAATACAATTTGTCTCTAAGTTCAGATCCGACGTGATCTTCTTTATAATGCTAAACCCTAGAGAAAAACATTTTTTAGCAAATTTTTGTTGATATCTCATCACTTCACCTTGAAATATGGCTGCCATTTTAATCTTTTTCAATCTGTCATTTCAAGTTGGATTGGAGCAATGACTGAATGAGATAGTTCAAGTAAAGTACTTGGAATTCAAGTTTCTCAAATTTTGTATTCACTGCGCATGAAATCGTTAACTGAGGTGCATGAACTCGCATCCGATTTCGATACTAGTTATCATTCGATGATTCAAAAAGTTTGCCTTGCCATCGTATAGGAAGGATTTGAATCATAAAAGCAGATCGTAGTACTAGAAAGACAAGGTTGATACTGGTTTAAGAAAGTCAAAAACACAAAAAAAAAACAGTTTCTTACATCTGAAAATGTGGCAGAGAAAGCAAGAAAATCGACAAACTTGTATGGATCAAATTGAATTAAGAGCTCATATTTCACCATCCCACAGTTCTTCAACGCTTTTATAAGGACTCAAGCTCTCGTGGACTACGAAATCACCCCGTAGGAGCCTTTGCTGCATAAGCAAGTTAATGTCAGTAGAAAGTTTTATGTGATTAAATGTGTTGAGGGATGTATTTAAGCATGTGTTATACAAACCTGGTGGAGTCCTGAAATTTTCGAGAAGAGCTCCGGTGGAATGGACCAGTCGAATAAGCTTGGATTTGCCTTGATCCTGCTTTCATTTACACTCTTTGGAAGGACACTGTGTGCACTCTGAATGCCGCAACGAAGACATACTTGTGCTGTTGACTTGTTGAGTTTCTCAGCGATTTCATTCAGTACTGGATCCTTTAGAACTTCCCCCCTTCACCCAGACCCCTGGAGAACCCAGGGGAGAATATGCATGAAAGGAAAGGAAGAGTTTTCGATCAAATAATAAGCTGCTCAGTCTTCTGAAAATTAAAATGGATGTTGAACATTTGAAGTTGGTATCAGATGGATGCTGAACATTTGAAGTTGGTATCAGCGCAGCTCCCTGCAGGACGCCTCGAGAAAATCTCACTTCTGCTCAACTTTCTTCAAGTTTGACCTGTTTTAGACATTTGTTTTAGTGTAGAATTATCATTAGAGCTTAGACATTAGATTTCCAGTCTCGGAAAGCTTCGACTGTTCAATTTTCGGTTTGAAGTATCACATTTTTGGTTCTCAGGCTTTAAAGAACCATTCTATGCCCTAAATCATCAAGTTATCAACCCAATCAATAAATGAGGTCAATATTGAAAATTGAATAGAACTGAGGGAGGAAGTCCTGCACAGAAAATTTCTCAAGTTGGCATATAGAATTTACCGATAGATGAATCCCAGCAGATTTTCACAAATTATAACGACCCGGTTGCTGCCATGTAGGGTGGCACTCCACTTGATTTACTGCAGGTGGAACTTTTGCATAAGAAAGGAGGTCCTGCAGCTTCTTAGACGAGAAGTTGCTCACCCCGACTGCTCGCGCCTATCCAGACGCGTACAGGCCCTCCATTGCATTCCAAGTCTCTAGAAGGCACAATGAAGCCATGACTTCCTGAGTGAAACCTATTGAGCCTGGCTTTGTACGAAATGGCAGTGTATCTGCAGAAGAATGTTCACCATAACCATTTAAAATTCTTCGTTATTGGAATTCCGAATTCAGGAAGAAAATGTTAGTCTAGCAAAATGTTGAGGTTGCTTATATAAAGTACTAGTTGCATACAGGATAGAGATTAATATAATCAAGCTGCAGATCTTCTAAAGTCTTGCTCAGTGCCTTGGAGATATCTTCTGGGGAACGGTCGCTGCACCTGTAGACGTCACAGAGACGGAAAAAACATTATGTTTTCATCAAGGCCTTGTTTGGCGTCCAAGATTATAAGTTTTCGCGAATAACATAATTATGAATGTTCCAAGTTCTTCGTCAGCAAGAGATACGACGAATTAAAAGAAAGAGAATGAACACATACCATAGCTTATAGGGAGAATGAACCTTGACTGCTGCGATGACAGCTCGACTGACCAAGGCCGGTTCAGCCTTCCATGTCCCAAGACCAACAGATGGAATCTTAGCTCCCGGAGATTCAGATCAAAATACAAGGTTTCCGATTTGTTTTCGCCCATAATCTATGCACTGAACATGCAATAAGAACCGAGATGAAACCTACAGTAACATAGTCCAATCATATTATTGAGACTTTGAATATGAATTTCAGACACCAGGTGGGTGAAGAACTGAAGAAGATATGACCTATTTGGATCGAACGTCGGGAAAAATAACAGAGATGCAAGATTTCGGAGGCAACTCACCTGCGTTTTCTATGTCCAAAAGTTTTTCTTGGAAGATGATGCATGAGCTATGTGTGGTACAGATTTTGATGGCAAAAAATTATGATCTATCATTACTCCCTAACCGTAAAACTAAGAAAAATGACTTCAAATTAGAAGAAAAATGCAGCCTAGGTGACGCACAGACCGAGTACGAAAGGTTAATTAGGTTCTTCTGTGTCCTTGAATATTAATGCGAACACGCCAATTTGCTACCGAACTCAGCCAAACATGTGTCGTACAATACCATTAGTATTATACGAGTACATTATGTTGTCTTCGGTCACGGTAGGTTGAGGGCAAGGTAGAGGAAGGCAAGAGTTGAGAGCCTCGGTAATTTTGTTGCCAAGTAATGCGAACACCGAGCAGTAACAGCCTGGAGAAACACCTTCAGAAAGCACTTTCAAGTGCTTTTACAACGTTATCAAAACCAAAAGCACTTCTAATCATTCTAAACAACTTCCAAACAGGCACTTCAAAATACCATCCAGTTAATACGGAATTGTAGTTGATCCAGTTAATACGTTACAATTCTTAATAGGTATCGAAATACCATCCACGCTGATTAACTAGTTAACAATATTTGACCTAGTTCTAATCTTCTCAATCTACTATACTAAACTATTTATATAACTAACGGTATCAATAAGAGGTTCTCAAACTGATACAGCTCCAGGAAACAGCTCCATTTCTTTTCGTTTACTGCTGAACAACACGCTTGACGTTCTTCAACCACATCAGGAACTCTTTGTTGTTTTTGTTCTTCATGTAATCATACAAGAAGTCAGCCATGGTGTGCTTGATCCCTCGAACCTCGAGATACTTGTAGAAAGCATTCTGCAACTTCTCATCCAAGTCGCTGAGGAAAAAAAAACAGAGCACACAGAACAGAATGAAACCATCATCAGAATGTACGCAATGCAAACAAAAGGTATGATCCAGACAAAGCTTACGCAAATTCAGGTCCGTCATAAGCATAATCAAGCTCTTTGGAAGAAAGCTCAGGCTGCTTGACCGACAAGCTATCGATCGAAATCTCATTTTCAAAGACAGAAACACCAAGCTCCAGTTGAAGTCCATTAGGTTTGGAAATGCTCACAACCATCGGAATCCCGGGGTCTTCCCACTCGTCCTCATCATCTGAAAAACAAGGAATATCGACACATACTTGGATGGATTCGCCTTCAAATTCTCTTTTGAGCAGAATGGTTTGGTCTCCAGGATTGTCCACAATTTCAAAAGGAAACTTCTCTGGGACCTCCTAATGTGTGAAAATCATACAAATTAAAAAAAAAAAAATTACCCAACATTCAATTACTAAAAAAATTTAGAGCCCGTTTGGTATTCAATCCAAACACAGTTATAACTCAAAAACAAGTTTTGAGTTTTGAGTTTCAAACTCGAATTCTTGTTTGGTTGGCCTGTTTTCCAAAACTGAATTTAAGAATAACTTAAAAAGAATGCCTAACTACCTCCAAAAACCCCATAGCCCGACTCTCACCCTCTACTCACTCATCTCTCTTTGTGATCTCCCGCCAGGCGTCGATTTGGGTCCACCGCCGGCGTCGATTCGACTCCGCCGTAGCTCCATTTAGTTTGCCGGTGGGGAAGGTAATTGCTAATGAGATCCTAACTTACTTCCCTGACCAAAAGACTGGGACTTTCCTAATTTTAAGATCTAAAACACTTTCTGAGTTCAATACCAAACAATTTTTTGGATTTTGAAAAAAAAAAAAAAAAAACCCTGTTTTCAGTAGATGTTCTTTTAAGTTGTTTTTAACCAAACGAAAAAAGAACGCAGCTTTAAAGTAAAAAAACAGAAATTTTGATACGCTTACGGCTTTTTTGGGTTTCACGTCTTGGGCACGCTTGATCTCGGACTCAAGGACTTCGACCAGACTTTGTTCGCCGATCGGCTCCACGGCGGTGGCCGTGGCCGTGGAGAATCGATGAATTGGAACAAAGCTTCTCCGGAGGAGCTGTGGGCTGAAAGCAGGGACGGTGGAGATCGCGCGGTGAAAGGTGGGTGCAGATCCGACGGCTCGGACGGAGCGGACGGCGAGGGCTAGGGCGGAGTAGGATGGCCTGCGGAGCATCGAGAAGAGAGCCATTTGAGGTCCGGCTATGGCTGAAAAATCAGATGGTTTAGGGTTTTGCAATTTCAGCAGGGTTTTGTCTTTTTGCTTGGGGTTTTAGGAAGATGCAATATGTATGTAGTATTGGACTATGGGCCTATGGCTTTGGAATTGGAATTGTAAAAGAGACGACGTGGGCTTAAACGCATTAAATTAGACCGATATGTTATCTGCACATCTATTTTTACTTGCCACATCTTTTTTGTTAATTTTTATCTTTTAATTTTTTTCAATTCATTATATCCGACGACTGAAAATTAAAAAGTGTGTGAGAAGTAAGAAAAAATGTGTGAATAGCACCACCGAAAATATGTCTGTATAGACGAAGATTTTATTATGCAACAAGATTTTTGGTCGTCAGACATTAGTTAATAGGAGCCAAATTTGAACAACCAAATATATTACAAGGAGCATACCGAAAAATTCAATGTAAGAGAGGCCAAATGTAAACATAAGCTTGAGCTCACCCTAGTCTTATTCTTGAAAAATAGCCTTTGCAACCGGTTCTGTTTGTGTATATTTGGCGAAACTCATTTCACTACATTCATACAGGCCGGAAAAATAAAAAAACAAACTCAATACTTTGAAGAAACTGAAAAATTGCTTCAACATTGTCTTCCATTGAAGCACTCATCCGGACTTCTAAGTTTCTCCGTCCCACAATTCCTCAAGCGTCCTGTAGGCCCCATAAGTATCATGAACAAATTGAGTCCCTCTAACCAATCTTGCCTGCATAGTTGAACATCAAAGCAAAACTTAGGAATTAGGTGTAAAGACAATCAGGACACTTCCGGAGCTCCGAAAACAAAACCGAGCTCGAAGAATAATGCAAATGGAAGAACAGAAGTTGGATATTTTAAGGTGGAATGCGTTTCTTGCTTTAGGACCCAGATGATGAAATAAGATCTTCGCAAGGATAACAATAGCAAGGCGAATAGAAAACGGATTACAGTAACTACTAGCCTGCGGAATCTCAGAAAGGTTGGCGAACAAGTCCTCCGGGATAGACCAGCCATAGACATTGAAGTTCTCTTTGATCCTTGTTTCATTAGTACTCTTGGGAAGAACACTGTGCCCCATTTGCAGTCCCCACCGAAGAGCCACTTGTGCAGGAGTTTTGCCTAGTTTTTCTGCGACCATGAGAAGAATTGTATTCTGAAGGACGTCACCTTTGATCCATGATGTGCCCGGAGAACCCAGTGGTGAGTATCCCTGAAAGAAACGTATGCAGTTACTTCAACTTTCGAGCTAACTTGCTGACTACGTAAATTAAATTCTTGCCCAATTATATTGGTAACTCCCTCGAGAAATGTCAACGAAATAAGAAATTTGGCATTGAAAATGTCATTCAATATTTGCAGACTCACCTGTAAATGAACTCCCTTGGATTTACAGAAAGAATGTAGCTTGCCTTGCTGCCACGAAGGATGACACTCCACTTGGACAGCAGCTGGAGGAATACGTGCCACATCCAGCAAATCTGACAGTTTCTTCGTAGAGAAATTGCTCACGCCAATAGCTCGAGCCTTACCTGAATCATGGAGGGTTTCCATTGCTCTCCAAGTGCAAGGGATATCTGGTTGAACCAGGTTTTCAGGGTCAAAACTTGCTGACCCCTTCTTCAACCGGACTGGCCAATGCATCTTCAAATTTTCAGCAGGTCATTAGTTACAGCTGAGTAATGCCCACAAAGGTATAACAAATTCAACACAATGATGCTAATTATCCATAATTTTTCCCCGCTATCTTATACCTAGATACAGGCAACATAGCCAGACTGAAAAACGTTCGATCATTTTGGAAGTAATTTCTATCTTTCAAACAAATTCAAAGATGGCAGGCAAACAAATGGAAATTGTAGTCTTTTAAAGGAGCATCTGTTCTAAGTAAAGCAGTATTACACCTTCAATTTGGCATTTACTTGCGCTGAGCTTAAGAATACGCTTTGAACAGGTAACACTTACCAGATACAAGTCAACATAATCAAGCTGCAAGTCTCTCAAAGTCCTGTCCATTGCCGCTAATACATCTTCTGGTGCATGATCTGTACACCTGCAGACCATCCAGTTTTTTAGGAACTACGAAATTAAGCAGACGCTAAGCGTTAGATAATGCCAAATCATAACTGAACAAGGCTCACAGCACCACCACATTATACAATTTATAACTCATTGTATCTCCTTGTCAACGAAATTAGCATTAAAAATTGAAACAAACCAGAGTTTGGAGGTAATAAACAACTCATTGCGCTTCACCACGCCATCTTCAAACAACTTCTTCAGAACCAAACCAATCTACAAGAAAAAAAAACTACATCTTTGTCACATTCAAATCACCAGAATAACACAATAATAATCCAAACTAGAATCGAATACGTAAGCCAATGACCACTTAGCAGATTATGAGTTCGAATCTCATGGATGACGATTGTTGAGTAATAAAAAAAAAATTGAAAATGCAAGTCATAAGGATACCGGCTTATAATCAAACTTACAAAGGTGAATGCAATCAATTAGGTTAAGGAAAGTTTACATTTTGGTTGAAGCAATTTTAGACATGAACAAAAACATTAAATAATTAATGGAAATTAACTAAAAAATTTAAAAATTAATCTAATAATTTAGCCAAATTCAACTCAAATCACCTCCTTCTCATTGCCATAGCGTTGAGCACAATCGATATGGCGATATCCTGCCTGTAATTTGTTAGAAAAGTCACATTTTGTTAGTGAGATCGAAAAATGATAAGTTCACCAAATCAAAGGTCGAGATTGATCAAAACTGAAAGCGGGGAAAGAGGAAGACCTTGATGGCGGCGGCCACGGCGTCTCCGACGAGGCCAGGGCTCGACTGCCAGGTCCCTAACCCTACTGAAGGGATCTTAGATCCGGTGTTCAACTGGAAGAAACGAATATCATCCGCCATTTCTCGATTTCTCAGAAGATCGAGTGATGTGGAATGGAGCAGTGAACAGCCACTTGGCGCTCTGTTTATATTTTGTGGGGCGGGGGGAGAATCAGAAATTGGAATTAATAGTAATTCACATAACAAAGGCCCACAAACAAATATAAACAAAATAAAAAAAGGGGCCACCCAAGCTAACTTAAAAAAGCTCCACCGACTCACAGATCAATCATTGGTAGCAAATGGGTGTATACATTGAAGAAAAATCTAGATGGGTCGATTGCAAGATACAAAGTTCGCTTAGTGGCATAGGGGTATACTCAAGAGTTACGATTGGACTGCTTTGAGACATTCAGCCCAGTTGTGAGACATACCACAGTGAGATTGATCATCTCACTTGTAGCACATCATCGATGAGAATTAAGGCAACTGGACATTAAAAATGCATTTTTGCATGGGGACTTAGAGGAAGAAGTCTACATGAAACAACCCCAAGGCTTTGTGGATCAATTAAAACCTGATTATGTTTGCAAGTTAGTCAAGTCACTTTATGGACTGAAACAGGCTCCAAGAGCCTGGAATGCAAAATTCACTGGTTATCTTCCAACCATGGGTTTTCAAATGTCACGGTCTGATAACAACTTGTTTGTTAAATGTGATGGAAATGATGTTATTGCACTTCTACTATATGTCGATGACATAATTTTAACAGGATCAAACTCCACAAAGGTGCAGGCAGTAATTCAAGAATTAGATGATGTGTTTGAACTCAAGGATATGGGAAAACTGTCCTACTTTATGGGCTTGCAGATTCAATACAAAGATAATGGTGACATCTTTGTCAACCAATCAAAATATGCAAAGGACTTGATCCATAAGGCAGGAATGGACACATGTAAGCCTACTTCAACTCCCTGTAAGCCACATACTCAACTTTTAGCTTCTGAAGGTGTACCTTTGACTGATCCTATTATATATAGGAGTTTGGTAGGTGCTCTTCAGTATCGCACCTTCACTAGACCGAATTTAGCATATTCAATGAATGTGGCTTGCCAATACATGAATCAACCTACAGATGAACATTTTAATATTGTAAAAAAGAGTTTGAGGTATGTTCAAGGCACTATACACTGTGGTTTGACATATTCAGCATCATGTGACAATTCTATCACAGCTTTCTCGGACTCCGATTGGGCTGCGGATCCAAAAACAAGGCAATCTGTTACAGGTTTTGTGGTATATATGGGACTAAATCCGATATCATGGCAATCTAAGAAACAATCCTCGGTCTCAAGAAGCTCTATAGAAGTAGAATACAAAACCCTTGCTCACTGTGCAACAAATGTAGTATGGATTCGATTACTTTTAAAAGACTTACATCAGTTTATTTCAAAACCACCTCTACTTCATTGTGACAACCTATCAGCTCTGGCACTATGTTCTAATCCTGTATTTCATACTCGTATCAAACATTTGGATACAGACTTCCATTTCATTAGAGAGAAAGTTCAAAAGAAGGATTTGATGGTGCAGTACATCTCTACTGAAGATCAAACTGCTGACATTCTTACAAAGAGTTTACATGGACCAACTTTTGTCAAACATTGCTGCAATCTCAGGCTTGGTTATCCAAGCTGAGATTGAGGGGGGATGAGAAGTATAAGTTGTTGATTCTTGAAGGTGATTAATACACGTGGCAGCATTATGGTGGTGATTGACATGTCAGCATAGATGGTTGAAATGTGTTGATTTAGTTTGTTAGAAATGTTGTTAGGTGGTTGAAAATGTAAGAAGAATACTGAGCACTATAAATAGGAAAATGTAAGGATTACTGTATTAACTCAACAACTCTCTCTCTCTCTCTCTCTCTCTCTCTCTCTCTCTCTCTCAATTCATCTTCTTTCTCTGAGCTCTGCACTTCTCTGTTTCTTCATCGTAAAGAAACTTATCTTCAAAGAAAAACAAAAAAAATACAGTAATTCAAGATGTTACTGCCATCGTTTTCATACTGTTAATAGTCACAAGTGCTGTAGGTTTTTATGCTCGACTTCGGTTGTGAGATACTCAACAAATCCAAAAACTAAGAACAAAATGATTACCAAATATAGATACCGTCAAGCCAAAGCTGAGCAATAGGCAACCAAGACAAACAAAATGCTGAAAGTTGCAAGTAGCGTAATCAAGCTAATCGTTATTTAGGACATCAACGGTCACACTAATCATAATCTATCACATAAAAAATGCTGTCAGAATCTCTTCCACAAAAGCATTCATGATTCATCAGCCTCTCTAGAATCTAGATTTCACCGTCCCATAATTCCTCTAAACTCCTGTAGGTACCAAAAGTATCATGGACATATGAGGCCCCTCTGATCAGTCTTGCCTGCATGATTGAAATCAATGTAGTTAGGAGAAAGTACTACATAGCAATTATTAGTGCATGATTTGCTTGGGATACCGCAATAATGGCATCCTCCTTGTAGGTAAGTTAGGGTACTGATGGCAGTAATAGAGAATCAATCCCAGTGACGACTTACCTGCTCAATTTCAGAAAACTTGGCGAACAAGTCATCTGGGATAGACCAGCCAAACACATCAAGATTCTCCTTGATCCTCGCTTCATTGGTACTCTTGGGAAGAACACTATGACCCTTTTGCAGTCCCCAACGGAGAGCAACTTGTGCAGGAGTTTTGCCTAATTTCTCAGCGACTGTCACAAGAATCGGATTCTTAAGGACTTCACTTTTGATCCATGCTGTTCCAGGAGAGCCCAGTGGGGAATATCCCTGAGAGCAAAAATATATGATATCTCCCATTTAAACACGCCAAAGTAAATTAGATAAACAATTACCCAAGTACACACAGGTATGTCGTAACTACTCAAGACACAGACAATGCAATTCAGTATTTGCATACTCACAGAAATGTGTACTCCCTTGGATTTACAGAAAGAATGTAACTTGTCCTGCTGCCACGAAGGATGGCACTCCACTTGGTCGACAGCAGGAGGAACACGTGCGACATCCAGCAAATCTGACAGCTTTTTTGTGGAGAAATTGCTCACACCAATAGCTCGAGCCTTTCCCGAATCATAGAGTGTTTCCATTGCTCTCCAAGTTGCAGGGACATCAGGGTCAATAACGTTTTCAGGATTAAAACCTACCGATCCCTTCTTCATCCGGACTGGCCAGTGCATCTTCAAAATTTTCAGCAGGTTCATTAGTTACAGCTTAATAACTCCAACAAAATGCCACAATGAATTCAAGATGAGGTTAAATATCTGTGATTTTATCCTGATAATACATAGCAAAATGCAGGTAATATAGCCAGACTCGAAAGGAATATTGGCATTTGAAGGTTAGCTTATAAGATCATATTATGGAAAATAGAAGACCAGTCCACTCCTTCAAAAGGACCTCCGCTCTAAGTAAATTTTAAAACAAAATGCGTGCAATTTGTATCAAACTCTAACAGGCATGACTCGAGAACAAGATCTGGCCAGGTAATACGTACAAGGTACAAGTCCACATAATCCAGTTGCAAGTCTCTCAGAGTCCTGTCCAATGCCTCTGGTACATCTTCTGGAGCATGATCAGCATTCCTGTGAATAAACAACCGAAACAGTCATTCCATTTCATCATGCCCTCATGGAAATTCCTCGAGATCCAGTACTCAGTTAAATAAGCATTAAACAAACCAGAGTTTGGAGGTAATCCACAAATCCTCGCGCTTCACCACACCATCTTCATACAGTTTCTTCAGCACCAAACCAATCTACAGGAAATAAGAACATGTTGGTCAAACCAAATTCTGGTAACCACTCAAACATCTTCAAAGAATGAGTCTAACATGAATAATTTCAACTTTAACTGGACTTGAATACCTAGAAATGCCCGTGAAGTAATTGAATTTAAGAGGTAATGCAAGGCAATTAATCCGCTCAGAAAAAAAAAAAAAAAAAAAAAAAAAAAAAAACTTAATGAAAACTGCAACAAATGTTTGGAGCTCGTTTGATAGCAATTTCATTTTTAGTTCATTGTCTTCCTTTTTAATTCTGTTAGAGATAGATCCATCCTTCATTTTTCTCAACTCTTTTTCCGCATGGCGCATGTATTTTCTCTCTATTTCTACTTAAAAAATGGTGAAGTAAAAACTAAAAACGAAATAGTTAACAAACTAGGACTTAAATAACTCGCGTTTAGTAAAAAGCAGTTGCAATTACCTCCTTCTCATTGCCGTAGATTTGAGCACAATCAATATGCCGATACCCTGCCTGAAATTATTAAAACCACAAATTCACTTATCTTCCACAAACGTTCGAATTTTCAGTTAGAAAAAACACAAAATAATGAGTAAAGCAATGGAAAGAAAGTACCTTGATGGCAGCGTGGACTGCGTCGCCGACGAGGCCAGGGTTTGCCTGCCAGGTCCCCAACCCTATCGACGGGATCTTAGCGCCGGTGTTCAGCTCGAAGAAGCGAATGTCGTCCGCCATTTCTCCGGAGCGAGAGAGTGAAATGTAGAGAGAGAGAGAGAGAGAGTGAGTGATCCAGATCCTAATAATTCATGGAAAAACACATGACTGATGTTTTTTATAAAAATATATTTAACGTATTTTTAAAATTTAAAAATATTTTCTCTAAAATAATTTTTAATTATTTTAAAAACACATTCAAATCGAATACGTCATCGTTTACGACCATTTGACAAGGGACTGTTACTATTTCCGTTTTCCGGAAGAATGCGGTTAGTGCTCCACTGGTCCTGGTATCAGATGGCACCGGGATATCTGAGCCGTTGATATAGAATATGACACTTCTGGTAGCCGTAGATTTTGCTTAGTGAAGGCCCCTGATCGTGAGGCTAAGGGTAAGACACATGGTGGAGTTATCAACAAGCTATTTATTTGCGTTTTATTCAAGACATCAAAAAGTACGTCCATCTGTTACCAGGAGGAGTCCAGATCTTCTGCACCCAAATACCTATGTGGTCCATTTGTGTCTTTGTTTTTTGAACTAAACATAATTAATGTTAACATGACAATAATTAAAATAATAAAAAATAAACCAAATCCTCAGCCAAAAAGCAAAGACACAGAGAGGCTACAAGAATATTTGAGTGCAGAAGATCTGGACTCTACTAGAGGAAGGGAAAGGATGTATTGGGAATTTTCGAGGTGTGTCGAAGTCAAACTAGTCTTTCCCAAATTAAATAGCTGAAATATTTCTCTTCGATGATTAGTTCACTTTAATTCATTGCATTTTGAATTTAAATATTTATTTATTTGTGATATTCTCTAATTTTAAAGAAAAATCTTTGTGGAATGCATTTTTATTTTACTGTTATGGGTCGTTGATACAAAATTGTGTGTAAGATATTTTCTTATATAGCTTTGTATTAGTGATCTCGATGTCATGGTTGAACTCATTTCACCTAAATCTTCTATTAATTTGGTATATTAAGATAAAATACTTGCTTTTATTTACATATAAAAGACTTTCTTCTTTACAAACGGATCATTACTCGACACGTGTGTATAACTTTTTGTTAAAAGATGACTCCTTACCACTGTTCTAAAAATCCCCGCCTAGCACCGCCTAGGCCCCGCCTAGGCGCTAGGCGGTGACCAGCCGCCCCGATTAATGCCTAGACCGCCTAGGCATCCGCCTAGCCCACCCAGACCTGCTGAGGCGCCCGTCTAGACCGCCTAGGCACCCGCCTAGCCTGCCCAGACCCACCTAGACACATGCCTAGGTTGCAACTCACTTAGATAAAAAATAGATAACTTTCCTTTTGCATTTTATTGTTTCCAATAAATTGTAAGAGACTTATTGAATACTTAAATAAACACACATTATATGTTTGCTCCCTATGTTTTCATTATGTTTCAATACTTCATAATATAGATGTCATTCTATTTTCTAGTTTATGACGAAATTATGTATATTTTAAGTATAAACAGACACTTATTTATACGAAATAGAATAGATTTACTTAAATCCGCCTAGTCCGCCTAGTCGCCCGCCTAGGCTCCGCCTAGCCGCCTAGGCGCTAGGCGCCATCCCGCCGCCCGACTAGCGCCTAGCGCCTTTTAGAACCTTGCTCCTTACGTGTAAGGATTAAAAGAGTTAAGCAACGTTCACACCAAAATAGTTTGACAATACTGTGATTGAAATATATGCCTATTGTAGCAGAAAATTTTAGTAGGAACCAACTTTTGGTAAATGATACTTATCTTTTTAATGTTTGTAGACGTTCCAAATTCGAATTATTGTCATAAAAAAATAATAATAAAAGAAAACTTCATAGCACTAGTAATTTATGAAATAAGGGGAAGGTAGCAAACTTGTTTGTGTTCAATTTTTGTGGGTATAATGTTATATACCTGTTTGGACCCCATTTTACCATTGAATGAGCAAATATTAGACCATTGGATGATAAAGTAGTTGAAATGATTTTTAGTTATTATTGAGAAATGATATTATGATTTTAATCATAATATTATCTCTTAATATTAACTAGGATATTTTAATTTTTGATATACCCAGTTGGTTGTTTTGGAAAAAGATGATCTGAGAGCAGTTCCACCGGGGAACTGATAGGCCAGCACCCAGCCAAAAAACCACCCCGGCACCCAGGCTATCCACTCCAGCCGAGCATTTGACCGGTACCCAGCCCAAGTCAAGCAAGAGACCGGCCTAAAATCGACAGATCCACATGCTGGGCCATCTGACGTCAGCCGGGTCATCAACCTCCCGCACGATCAACGCGTCGCAGAGAGATCTTGGTGCAGAGCACATCAATGGCAAGCTCCGGCGAGGAGACGACAACAAGGTTGCGCTGCCCCATGCGGAGGAGGAAGCAGTCGTCGAGTTTCTTGGTGAGGTCGGTGAGATTACGGTGGTTGAGGTCATCGCCGACCTGGAGCCAGTTTTCTAGAAGCAGGAGGTCCATTTTTGGGGGAGCGTTGGTGTGGTGAGTAGTTTTGGTGGGTGTACGGAGCGAAGAAGAAGAAGAAGTGGGAAGAAGAAGGAATATTAAAAATTAAATTATTATTTTATAATAATAATTAATAATATTTTAATAAAATTGACTAGGCTATTTAGTTTTAGGGGTGGAGATGTTTTGACCTATTACTGTTTATTAGAGTCTATTACTGTTCACTTGAGTGGATAAATAGACTGGTTGCTGACATAAAGTTCTTAAGGATGGAATTACTCTGATCTGTCTTCAAAGGATCGCGCAAAGACATTGGAATAGGTTCATCATATCAGGCCCTAGGTGCATGCAATCTCCTACATGGCTAATTGTTATCAAAACCTAAGTCCTATTTCTGATATAGAAGTATGTGGTACAATTCGGATTGACTTGGAATTTGTGGGTGGGAATGGTGCACGTGGCATGCTATAATCATTATCATTTTGGTTAATATTGTTTGTTTGCCCAAGGTCGCTTGGAAGTTGCTGATAGGATTGGGTTTTTGGATTGCTATAATCATTATCATTATGCACGTGGCTCGAAATTGATCAAGATGGTCTGATGAGATGCATGCATGAGATGAAACTTTTGATAAGAAGCCTAGATGGGATAGGAGTTTGGTGGTGATGTGATAAGTGCAAATAGGCTTTTAATTTGTTTGAAAATGACGGATAGCCATACCAGGGATGGATGACACGCGAATTAGTTTCCCTTCCAAGAGTTTGAGTTGCGGTTTGGATTCTACAAATACCATCAGGCTGTGAGCAGATATACATCCACTATATATACAAGAGGTCGTGCAACATAAAAGCCCCTTCTAATTCAACACACAAACTGCTCTGCGCAAACTCTCGCTTTACGCGAAACCTCTCAACAACCTTTAGATCTTTATTTTCTTTTTCCACCAACACATCTTCAGTTTGGATAAACAGCAACCGGTGACATCTTCAGTTTGGATAAACAACACTGTTGCCCTAGAATCAGCCAATTTGGATAAACAGCACTGCGTTGAGGCCGACTGGTTATCTATCCAAGTCTCGGTCGAGAAGGATTCTCGAATCCTTATTGGCAGAGATCATCTCATCAGCCTTCTCGGTGAAGTGAGATGTTACAGGTTACTACGTTCGGCACATTGAAAGCCGAATTTGATATTGAACTTCGCGGAACTAGCAGCCTTGTCTTCAGGCTCTAGAACCCAAAGATTGATGCGTGTTTCTTCCTCGACCGCAGTCGCAAGATTCAGAAGTCAGTAGCGCGCTCAACGCCACATCAACACATTTTACTCATCGGCTGAGCTCAACCGACTAGTTGGCACGCCCCGCACACAACCGAATGACGTAGTTAGCTCATTAGTTACTCGACCTGCACGCCACATAGGCTTGATAGTTTTTAGGATCAACAATACCATTTAATGCAAAAGGTGTTACAGTGATTAGATTTGATTTATACAATTTTTTAGATCTTCTATTTTCAATCCCAATTATTATTATCTTCATCATTCAATGCTACGTATAATGAATACATTCCTACAGAAATGGCTAGTGTTTTTTGCACCTTGATTTTCACCACTACTCTTTTTTTGGTTCTTTTCTAGTCATTAGATTGATTAAATCAAACGAAAATCAAGAGGCAAAACAAAGGGATGAGTGTAAAAGGATGGTGATTGTGAAAGATTATGAGAACATTTTCGACCTTCGGCAATATCTTCACATACAACTTAATCCTCCCCGACTTACTATATTGAGGACATTCTCAATCCAAATTTCAACGCAGACTCAATTTTCTAGATAAAAACAGTTATCTCTATGTACTTGAAGACGCCGAACTAGACGTAAAGGCAAATCACAATTTACGTTATTCTCTAATGTTACATTCTTATTACGTTACATTTCACAATCTACATTATTCTTTAATATTACATTACTATTACATTACATGTAGCATACCACTTAAAGGTTCATCAGCCTTTCTAGAATCTAGATTTCACCGTCCCAGAATTCCTCTAAACTCCTGTACGGACCAGAAGTATGATGAACAGGTGCGAGCCATCTGATCAGTCTTGCCTGCATAATTTGAAATCAATGTAGTTAGTTGGGAGAAAATACTACATGGAAATTATTAGTGCATGATTCGCTTGGGAAAACGCAACAATGGCATCCTCCCCGTAGGTAAAGTTAGGGCACTAATAGCAGTGAGAATAGAGAAGAATCAATTCCAGTGACGACTTACCTGCTCAATTTCAGAAAACTTGGCGAACAAGTCATCTGGGATAGACCAACCAAACACATCAAGGTTCTCCTTGATCCTAGCTTCATTGGTACTCTTCGGAAGAACACTATGACCCTTTTGCAGTCCCCAACGAAGAGCAACTTGTGCCGGAGTTTTGCCTAATTTCTCAGCGACTGTCACAAGAATCGGATTCTTAAGGACTTCACTTTTGATCCATGTTGTTCCAGGAGAGCCCAGTGGTGAATATCCCTGAAAGCAAGATATATGATATCTTCCATTTGAACATGCCAAGCAAATTAAATAAACTATTACCCAATCACAGACAGGTACGTTGTAACTACTCAAGACACAGACAATGCAATTCAATATTTGCATACTCACAGAAAGGTGAACTCCCTTGGATTTACAGAAAGAACGTAGCTTGTCCTGCTGCCACGAAGGATGGCACTCCACTTGGTTGACAGCAGGAGGAACACGTGCAATATCCAGCAAATCTGATAGCTTTTTTGTGGAGAAATTGCTTACACCAATAGCTCGAGCCTTTCCCGAATCATAGAGTGTTTCCATTGCTCTCCAAGTCGCAGGGATATCAGGGTCAATAAAGTTTTCAAGGTTAAAACCCACTGACCCCTTCTTCATCCGGATTGGCCAGTGTATCTTCAAAATTTTCAGCAGGTTCATTAGTTACAGCATAATAACGTCCACAGAATACCACAACGAATTCAAGATGATGAGGTTGATTATCTATGATTTTAACCTGATAATGTATAGCAAAATGCAGGTAACATAGCCAGACTCAGAAGGAATCAATGCATTTGAAGGTAACTTATAAGATCATACTACGGAAAACAGGCTACCATTCCATTCCTTCAAAAGGACCTCTGCACTAACCAAATTATAAAACAAAATGTGTACAATTTAGTATCAGACTCCAACAGGTATGACTCGAGAGCAAGATCTAGACAGGTAATACGTACAAGGTACAAGTCAACATAATCCAGTTGCAAGTCTCTCAGAGTCCTGTCCAATGCCTTTAGTACATCTTCTGAAGCATGATCAGTATTCCTGTGGATAAACAACCAAAGCAGTATTCATCACGCCCTCATGGAAATTCCTCGAGATCCAGTACTCAGTTAAATAAGCATTAAACAAACCAGAGTTTGGAGGTAATCCACAAATCCTCGCGCTTCACCACACCATCTTCATACAGTTTCTTCAGCACCAAACCAATCTACAGGAAATAAGAACATGTTGGTCAAACCAAATTCTGGTAACCACTAAAAGAATGAGTCTAACATGAATAATTCCAGCTTTTATCTGGATTTGAATACCTAGAAATGCCCGCAAAGTAATTAAATTTAAGACGCAATGCAAGGCAATCAATCAGCTCTCAGAAAAGAAAAGAACAGAAAAAATACAGTTAAAACCTTAATGTTTGCGGTTACTGGGAGCAATTTTCTTAACATGATTAAACACATAAAGACGAATGGCGCTCCTATAACGAAAACTGCAACAAATGTTTAGAGCTCGTTTGATAACAATTTCATTTTTACTTCTTAGTTTTCCTTTTTAATTCCGTTAGATATAGATCCCTCCATCACTTTTCTCTACTCGTTTTCTCCATATATTTACTCTCTATCTCTAGCACAAAAATCGTAATCTAAAAACTAAAAACGAAATAGTTAACAAACGAGGACTTCAATAACTAACTTAGTAAAAAGCAAGTGCAATTACCTCCTTCTCATTGCCGTAGGCTTGAGCACAATCAATATGCCGATACCCTGCCTGCAAATATGAAACCCACAAATTCACTTATCTTCCACAAATGTTCGATTTTCAGTTCGAAGAGACACAAAATGATACGAGTAAAGTAAGGGAAAGACAAACACCTTGACCGCGGCGTGAACGGCGTCGCCGACGACGCCAGGGCTGGACTGCCAGGTCCCCAACCCTATCGACGGGATCTTAGCGCCGGTGTTCAGCTCGAAGAAACGAATGTCGTCCGCCATTTCTCCGGAGCGAGAGAGTGCAGTGTATAGAGAGAGAGAGAGACGGCGAGTGATCTCCTCCATGAGAAGCGACTTCAAGCTCTTTACAAGAAAGCGGGCGTGAGAATCCCATACGTCATCGTTTACGACTGTTTGACAAGAGAGTTTTACTTTCTCCACTTTCGAAATGTGGTGGTGTTCCACTGGTCCTGGTATCAGATGGCACGGGGAGATCTGGGTCGTTGATATGGATTACACCACCTTTGGTAGCCGTAGATTTCGAGTAGCGAAAGCCAGTCATCGAGTGGCCAAGGGTAAGACACGTGGTGGAGTTAACAACCAGTTATTTCTTTGCGTTTTATTCAAAGACAAAATAATGGATGTCGATCTTTTTCTTGGGGACTCGACAACTGGAAGGGAAAAAGGACGTCTTGTGAATTTTCGAGGGGTGTCGAAGTCGAACTGGTTTTTAAATTCAATTTCATTACGTTTTGAGTTACAAAGTTACGAGTAAGACTTTTTCTTTATATAACTTTGTATTAGTGATGTCACGGTTGATGAACTCATTTAATTTAAGTTTGAAGATATTTAGAATAAAATACTTGTTTTTTACATATAAGATGTTGGAACATTGACAGATTGGAGGCTATCAGAAGTCCCATTGACACAAGTCTAATCGGTTTGTCAACTAGAGTTTACAGTTTTTACTCAATGTGTAGAACAGCTAGGGTTTAATCTTTTATCCATTGTGTTTACTTGTGTTGTAATTAACCTTAAATTAAGGAGTCTTGATATTGTAAATAGATTAGGAGTGATTTGAGGAAGGTTGAGTGTTGTCCTCCAGAATCTCTCATCTATATATGTTGTCTATTGTAACCGGTTCAGTTAAGAAATATACATCCAAAATTCAATATGGTATCAGAGCAGGAACTCTAAATTCCTGTTTCTACCTTTTTTTTTTTTTTTTTTTTTTTTATCTCCGCTGAGTTTCCTTTGTCTTAAGCCAAGATGGCTGAAGACAATGTTTCTAATGCTGAAAGCTCATTGGCTGCTTCAGATTCAACCGAAGTTGAGGTCAACCCTAATCAACGTCTCAGTTCTGTCTTGCTAAATGAATTCAATTACCTTCCCTCGACTCGTGCTATCTCACTTGCACTTGGAGGGAGATCAAAGCTAGGCTATGTGAATGGCACCATCACTGCTCCTGCAGCTACCTCTCATACTTATACGGCGTGGCTATGTAAAGACCAGCTGGTCATGTCATGGCTTCTCAACTCCATGGAGCGTAGGATTGCTGAGATTTTCAGCTATTCTGAGTCCTCGATGCATCTCTGGAAACAAGTTAATGAGATGTATGGAAATCAAAATAATGCTGCACGTGTCTTCTAGCTCAAGGAAAATATCTATAGTCTTCAACAAAGGGAAAAGAAATTTGTGCAACACCTTGGCAGACTTACAAGCATGTGGAATGAGCTAGATGTTTATCGTCCTTACACCACTGATGCCACCGTGTTGACCAAGAGAGCTGAAGAAGACAAGATATTTCAGCTTTTGGCAAGCTTAGGTCCAAAATTTGAAGATCTCATAAGCCACATTTTAATGAATGATGAGCTTCCGACCTTCACTGGTGTTTGCGCTATCATCCAAAGGGGAGAAGTAAGGAAGAAAGTTATGAGTCAAGAGACTAAAGGTGTTGTCTTTGAAACAAGGGCTTATGTCTCCCGTAACAATCGAAATGAGGGCAAAGTTTACAAGGGAAAGAGACTTGAGTGTAGCTACTGTGACACACTTGGACACACAAGAGACAAGTGTTGGATCCTCCATCCAGAGTTGAAGCCCAAATTCTTAAAGGAGACAAAGGGTTCACAAAGAAACCTGAACAACAACTCTTACAAGGCCAATCATGCAACTACCTCTTCGACTGAAGAAATGGTGAACTTCACTGCCAATCCTGCTGTACTAATCAATGAATTCGCAGCATATCTTCAAAACAAACAAGTGCATAACAATGGAGATGAAGCTCCGGTAGCTGTTGAGAAGAAGAACATAACTTTACTTGGAAGATTTGCTGGTTTCTTGGCTGAACATGATCACGTCTTGGAGAAAGATATTCCAGGTATTTCAAGTGCCTTCTTAACTGCCTTAAATGCCAGTAATGAACATGACTATTGGATTATAGACTTAGGGGCCACAGATCACATGACAAATCAAATTACCAACTTGCATGATTTTAGAAAATTATCAAAACCTGATCAAGTGTCATTAGCTAATGGTGAAGGTGCCTCAGTTGTAGGGAAAGGGAAAGTCAATCTACTTTCAAAACACATAGAGTCAGTAGCCCTTTATATCCCCTTCTTCCCTTTCAAACTTTTATCAGTAGCAAACATCACCAATTCTTTAAACTGTCTAGCCATTTTCTCCCCTCACAATGTTATTTTTCAGAATATCATCACCAAGAAAACGATTGGTAAAGGTTTCCTTTTGAATGGTCTCTACTATCTAGCTAAAGACACCAAGGATCCCAAGGTTTTTCAAGCTAGTTCAAGTATCTCTCAAGATCCACAACTTTGGCATCAACGTTTGGCACATCCCTCTGAGAAAGTGATGTCTTTTTTGTTTCCAAGACTATGTAAAGACAAGTTACACTATGATGTTTGTCACTTTTCTAAGTTTGCTAGGTTGCCTTTTGATTCCTCGACCTCTAGAGCTAGTCATCCTTTTGAAATCATTCACTCAGACATTTGGGGTCCAATACTAGAGTCATTTGATGGATATAGGTACTTTGTAACCTTTGTCAGTGATTTTACAAGGATAACTTGGTTATATCTTTTGAAATATAAGAGTGAACTTCCAAATGTTTATCAAGATTTTCATAAACTAGTTGGTACTCAATTTGCATCAAAAATTCATGTATTAAGATCCGACAATGGCACTGAGTACATGTCCCATAACATGTCTCAATACTTGAGTATTCATGGCATCTTGCATCAAACCACATGTGTTGGTACACCCCAACAAAATGGGGTTGCTGAGAGAAAAAATAGAGATCTTCTTGTGAAAACAAGATCACTAATGTTTCATATGAATATGCCCAAGAAATTTTGGTCACAAGGAGTTCTTACAGCCACTTATCTTATCAATAGACTGCCTAGCAAAGTACTAGCTTTCAAGTCTCCATATGAAGTGTTGAAAGACAAAAAAAATTGATCTCACATTTGAAGGTTTTTGGTTCCACTTGTTTTGTTCACAATCAATCTCTCCATTGTGACAAGCTCGATCCCAGAGCAACCAAATGTGTTTTCATGGGTTATTCATCCACTCAGAAAGGTTATAAGTGTTATAATCCAACCACAAGAAAAATTATGGTCTCAAGGGATGTGAGGTTTGATGAAAACATTCCTTATTTTTCCAAGAAACTGAGTGATGAAGGCCAGATGGAGTTTTTGAGTGATCTAGTTCCTTTGCCCAGTGTTCTTTAATACCAAGAAATGCCCACATCTCATGACTTTTCACCTGTATCTCCAGAGTTGTCATCCCTTCCAGGCATAGATCTTGAACCTCAGGTCCTAACTCGACGAAATCCTTCCAGAATTCGACAGCCCCCACTTCGACTACATGACTATGTCACTTACATAGATTTTGTTTCTTATGAGCATTTTCACCATCTTATACTTCATTTCTTAGTACATTGGATAGTACTCATGATCCACAAACCTTTCAAGAAGCAAATTGTCACATCCCGGCTCGGGCCCCCACCACATCCCGGGCTCGACTCCGCCGTAGCACGATATTGTCCTCTTTGAGCCCTGACCATGCCTTCACGGTTTTGGTTTTGGGAACTCACACGAGAACTTCCCAGTGGGTCACTCATCATGGGATTGCTCTCATGCGAACTCGCTTAACTTCGGAGTTCCGATGGAATCCGAAGCCAGTGAGCTCCCAAAAGGCCTCGTGCTAGGTAGAGATGAAAATATACATATAAGGCTTGCATGATCCACACCCTTGGGCGATGTGGGATCTTACAATCCACCCCCTTAGGGGCTCGATGTCCTCGTCGGCACACTTCCAGCCAGGGATTGGCTCTGATACCAAATTGTCACATCCCGACCCAGGCCCCTACCACATCCCAGGCTCGACTTCATCGTAGCACGATATTGTCCGATTTGAGCCCCGACCACGCCCTCACGGTTTGTTTCTGGGAACTCACATAAGAACTTCTCAGTGGGTCACCCATCATGGGATTGCTCTCGCGCGAACTCGTTTAACTTCGGAGTTCCGATGGAATCTGAAGCCAGTGAGTTCCCAAAAGGCCTCGTGCTAGGTAGAGATGAGAATATACATATAAGGCTTACATGATCCACACCCCTGGGTGATGTGAGATCTTACACAAATGAACTTGCACCTTGGAAAAGTGCAATGAGGGATGAACTGCAAACACTTTATGACAATAAAACCTGGAGTGTAGTTAAACTTCCAAAGGGAAAGAAAGCAGTGGGCAGCCGTTGGGTGTAAAAAACAAAGTTCAACACAGATGGGACCATTGAAAGACACAAGGCTCATTTGGTGGCTCGGAGTTTCATTCAGACCTATGGTTTGGATTACAAGGAAACCTTTGCACCAGTTGCCAAAATGAACATTGTAAGGGTTTTATTGTCGGTTGCTGTGAACCAATCTTGGCCCCTTTATCAAATGGACGTGAAGAACGATTTCTTACATGGTGAGTTAGAGGAAGAAGTGTACATGAAACTACCACCAGGTCACCCTCAATCTCATGATCCTGACATGGTTTGTAGACTGCACAAATCCATTTATGGGTTGAAACAATCTCCACGTGCATGGTATACAAAACTAAGCTCAATTCTTGAAGAATTTGGTTTTCAACGAAGCAGTGCTGATTCCTCATTTTTTGTCCGTGTTGGTTCAGTTGGGAAGCTGATTGTGTTAATCTATGTTGATGATCTCATAGTGACAGGTGACAATATTGAAGAAATTCATTCTCTCAAGCTTGCTCTTCGAAGCAAATTTGCAATCAAGGACCTGGGAACTCTAAAATATTTTCTCGGTATTGAGCTTGCCACATCACAGAAATGCCTCTTTCTCAATCAAAGGAAATACATTATTGATCTCTTGAAGGAATCTGACTTACTGGATTGCAAACCTGCACGCACTTATTTGGATAGTAAACTATGTCTTCATGATCACAATGCGCTCATTTGTAATGTCACTGAATATCAAAGGTTGGTAAGCAAGCTTATCTATCTCACAATCACGCGTCCTGATAGTTCTTACGCTGTGAGCATTGTCAGTCAATTTATGCATGCTCCTACATTAGTTCACATGCATATTGTGAAGGGCTCTTAATGAAAAAGAATGATAGTACTGCCATCATGGGTTATACAGATGCTGATTGGGCGGGAAATTCCCTTGATCGCAAGTCAACTACAGGCTTCTGTACATTTGTAGGTGGCAATTTGGTAACATGGCGAAGCAAAAAAAAAAGTGTTGTCGCTCGATCCAGCACAGAGGCCGAATATCGTGCCATGGCTTCCACTTCTTGTGAAGCCTTCTGTCTGATCTAGGGTTCCCCAACAATGCATCTATGTCTATGTTCTGTGACAACCAAGCCGCTATGCATATTGCTTCCAATCCCGTTTTCCACGAGAGAACGAAGCATATTGAAGTAGATTGTCACTATGTTTGATCCCAAGTTCAATCCAAAATCATAAACACTCATTACACTCGCAGTACTGATCAACTGTCTGACATATATACCAAGTCGCTTCCTACGGTTAAGTTTCTGTTCATTCTTTCCAAGCTTGGCTCAAGGAACCCTCTTGATCTAGCTTGAGGGGGAATGTTGGAACATTGACAGATTGAAGGCTATCGGGAGTCCCATTGACACAAGTCTAATTGGTTTGTCAACCAGGGTTTACAGTTTTTACTCAATGTGTAGAACAACTAGGGTTTAGTCTTTTATCCATTGTGTTTTCTTGTGTTGTAATTAACCTTAAATTAAGTAGTCTTGATATTGTAAATAGATTAGGAGTGATTTGAGGAAGGTTGAGTGTTGTCCTCCCTAATCTCTCATCTATATATGTTGTCTATTATAACCGGTTCAGTTAAGAAATATACATCCAAAATTCAATATAAGAAGTTTTGTTTCTTTAGAAATGGATCATTACTAAGCATGTGTGCATAACTTTTTGTTTTTATGTAGTCTAATGTGCGGTTATGGAGAATAACATATGGACTACTTAAGGCTTAAGTGTAAGGACTATAAAGGAGTTGAGCAATGGTCATACTAAAAGGAAAATGATTCTCGCCGGATCATTTTCCTCCGGATTCTGTGATCATGACCATTTATCGTATATTGTGCGGTAAAAAATTATTTAAAATTAAATATAAATAGTACTTAACAAAAACTGACCGCACGATATACGATGAACGGTCACGATTACGGGATCCCCAGGATCCAGAGGAAAAGGATCTGGTGAGGATCCTTTTCCATACTAAAATAATCCAACAACATTGATTGAGATATATTTCTATAGATACTTTGTAAGCTGTGAGTATGCTTGATTATTGCCACATGTAAAGTGCAATTTTCAACTAGCCTCTTTCGGACCCTGAAGGAGTAGATAATTGTGGTTCACTACCAGTTATTCCCCTTTTATTAAAAGAAAAGAAAAGAAGAGATATATGTCTGTTATATCATTAATAGGAATCAACTTTTGGTAAATGACATTTGTCTTTACAATGTTTGAAGACATCTCAAATTCTTTTGAGACCCATTATTCTCATTAAAAATAATAATAATAATGAACTTCATAGCACTAGTAACACGGGAAGATAGAAAATTGTTTGTGTTCAATTTTAGTAGGTTTGGCTTTGATGTTACGTATCATTTAGTGTCACGAGTATATTATGTTTGATTTATACAACTATTTAGATCTTCTATTTTCAATTTTAGCTATTATTATCTGTATTATTCAATGCTACGCAGCATTGAAGAAAAATCGTTGTTTTGGTCACAAAACAATCATGAATACATTCCTAATTTCCTATAGAAATGGCCAGTGTTTTTTGCACCTTGATTTTCACCCCTAGGCTCCTTTTTAGCAAAAGGAGCAAACGTGACTGTGAAAGACTATGAGAGCCATTGTTAAGGCAAGGCGGAGAAATCGGACCACCACTAGTTGGTTTCTGTAACATTGTAGAGACATGAGAAAAAAGCATGTTTGGAAAGAAAATTGAACAAGCAACAGTGAACAGTTCCACCATTTCAACACCTAACAGATGCAACATTTTCGACCTTCGGCAATATCTTCACGTACAACACAATCCTCCCCGACTTACTATACTGAAGACATTCCTAACATCAAGGTTCTGCTCATTACTCGCCGTCCCATAGTTCTTCCACGGTCCTGTATGCACCAAAAGTCTTATGCACGAAACCAGTACCTTTAATAAGCCTCTCCTGCATGATCAATCAAACAGAACATTGAATTCAATCATCCAAAAGAAACTAAACCCCTTCTAGAAAACCAATGTCTCTAGTTTATATTTACAAGGTCGAATAACTACGAATATGCAAATTATCATAAAGTCACAGCTTACAAGTGCCTAATCAATATGGTCATTCAAATGATACATCGAAAAAACTTGACTGACTGAAGGTTGTCTTATAATGACAATCAAGTGCAAAAACTAGGACAAATAGAACGGGAAATAAGGAATGAAAAGAAGAGGAAAAGGCTTGCCTGATTAATTTCAGAAAACTTGGCAAACAAGTCTTCAGGTATAGACCAATCGAAAACATCAAAATTTTCCCGTATCCTCTCTGGATTTGCGCTTTTAGGCACTAGACTGTGACCCATTTGCAGCCCCCACCGAAGAGTCACTTGGGCAGTAGTCTTGCCCAATTTTTCTGCTACCAAATTCACAAAAGGATTCGTAAGGACCTTGTTCCTCGCCAATGGTGCAAATCCCTGGAATAGGACAAATATATCAGTAATTAGCCACTGCGGCAAAGATTGAGAACTAGTACATTGTGCTTTCAATGCATTCACACAAGTTTATGTCCTGGCATCAGTATTATAACAGTAGATAACTGCTAAGGAGATATTACTACCTATAAGAACAACAAACGACTTTATATCAGCATACTCACAGTTAAGTGAATTCCCTTGGATTTACAGAAAGCGTGCAGCTTTAGTTGCTGCCAGTGAGGGTGCAATTCCACTTGATTAACTGCAGGAGGTATTCGTGCCACCTCTAACAGATCTCCGAGCTTCTTCGAAGAGAAATTGCAGACTCCAATGGCCCTGGCCTTGCCAGAATCAAAGAGTGCCTCCATTGCTTTCCATGTACTGGGTATATTAGGTTGGGTTAGGTTATGAGGATCAGAGCCAACTGACCCTTTTTTCATGCTCACTGGCC
This sequence comes from Cotoneaster glaucophyllus, assembly GCA_036320875.1. NCBI lineage: Eukaryota > Viridiplantae > Streptophyta > Magnoliopsida > Rosales > Rosaceae > Cotoneaster > Cotoneaster glaucophyllus. The sequence continues at coordinate 8,741,586 of CM070067.1, forward strand.
AGTGCACCTATACCAAAGATTTTTGTCACATTCGATTGCAAATAAACAACTCAAATATTCTTTATGGACGCATCAAAACTTAATAGGTTCGCTAGTGAAGCTCCCAAAGTCTTAGTCGCTTCAAATTCGGTTTGATTATTACTTGGCATGTGATTACTTGATCATTTATTATCTCCAAAAGCAAAATAGTAAAGCAGAAATATGAAGGATCGCTTTCTGGTGATGTCTTTTTGGTGTATGAAAAAACTAAAATGGGCAAGCTTAAAGGTGGAGGACATACAAGATAAAGATCTAGATAGTCAAGTTGCAAGTCTTGCAAAGTCTTGTCAAACGCCTTTGGTACATCTTCTGGTTCATGATGACTGCACCTGCATTAATTGTAATCTTAACTAGCATACGATGGTAAGGGCCATGATGATCGACAGCCGAGCAAACTAGCTTGTGAGTAGAGTATGAAATCACACATCTAAGCGAAAGTGAAAACAAACCAGAGTTTGGAGGTGATCCATAGGTCCTCGCGTTTCACTACACCGTCATTAAATAGCTTTTTCAGAGCATCACCAATCTATATACATAAACCACAAAGTTGTTCAAAGTCTCAAAACAACTAGAGAAACTAAGGTAAGTCTTCAATAGTCCGGACTACTGAGAGCAGTCCGGCTTTATATCCCCATTAGATTGGTAAGTAAGAAAAAATAGTATTTCCACAATTCAACCTTGACCGTTCATTTCCCGTACTACTTAGTAGTCTAGACCATTGAAGAAAAATCGGAGAAACTAATCTACTACAAAAGAAAAAACTTGGGTACGGCCGCCTACCCAATTTCTCTCATACAAATATAAATGTCATTGTGATTGTATTCCAAACGTATTATGTACTAGCATACATTTATCTCATACAAAACTAGATAGCTGTATTCCACACTGGCATCCCGTTTTAGTTAATTCTTCTCCAAAATAAAAATTTCTAGAAGAAAGTACCCACGAATATAAAATTTTCCAGGAAAAAAATTGATCAGGAACAAAAGCATGAATTGTTGTGTTACCTCCTCCTCATTTCCATACATCTGAGCACAATCAATATGACGATATCCAATCTACACACACAGAGTCCACACCAAAGAACTCAAACTCAGCTCAGACTAAGCAAATTATAAGCACATAATATAATCTTCCTGATCAGTAGTTAGAATTAATTAATGATCGAGAAACTGAGAAAATCGCAGCGGTACCTTAATTGCGGCGGCGATGACATCGCCGACGACATGAGTATCGGCGCGATATGTGCCCAACCCGACGGAAGGAATCTTGGCGCCGGTGTTCAACTCAAAAAACCGAATTGCGTTCGCCATTTTATCTAAAGCTTACGAACCAGTCTGCGTTTCAGTTGAGCACGAAAAGGGTGATCGTTGGGCTTGAATTAATCTCCCGTCATGTCAAGATATTCTATTCCGGGTGGGTTTCTTTTCCTAAAGTGGGGTAACGTTGGAGAATTTTTTCTGGGTGTCGGGTTCACCTGCTGCGTTCAAGGTCCTCTCTGGATCTTTTTTTTGAGATTCTTAGAAATTCTATTATGTTTGGTTATTATACATCGTGCGGTCATAAATTATTTTAAATACATTTATTTAAAAGTTTTTAAAGTTCAAAGATCGTAGACTATTAAATATAATAGGACTTGATGAAAACTGACCGCACGATATACGATAAACGGATACGATTTGAAGATCTTAGGAATCCTCATAAAAAGAATCTGGAAATGATCCTCCTAGGCATTCGAGGATCACCTATTGACATCTGGCACTTAAGATGACATCATCTTTCATAATTACACCTATTTTTACTTTTAGAATATAATAATTAATTAAACAAAGAACCCATATTCATCCTCGTCATGTCTTCTATCATGCCATCCGCAGGAAGAGATCCTCTCTGGATCTCTCCCACCAAAACCTAGGGATCAAGTGAGCCGTGCTTTTGAAATTTGATAAAACGGCAAAAAATTATTATAACTTTTAAGGGATCAAAACAGGTGGGCCGTTTGATTAAATTTTAAAGGTCCGGATCATTTGATCCCTAGGCTTTGGTGGGAGAGATCTGGAGGGGATCTCTTGCCCCCACCCCTCACTCATTCCCCATTTTCCATCATCTCCACAAGTGCTTTTTTTCTTTTTATGTGATACAACCAAATTCTCAGTCCTTATTCAACATGCAAGTAGCACAAAATGATAAGGAAGAAGAGGGAATGAAGGAATAGAGTATGGGCAGGGTGTGGAGCAAAAAATAATCTCAAAAATTTACAAGGTGACACGTGAACTTTTACTCTAGAAAGACAAGATTGCCCTCATTAAATAGACAGAGCACTCAAGCGTCACCACGCGCAGCTTAGTATCCAAGAAGAAGCAGACTATAACTGCTCATAGCTCTCTGTGGATGGAAAAGTCAAAGATATTGAAGATAAGGATTAATTACTAAATCCAATCTTTAATACAATCTTAAATGAAGACTTCAAGTAAGAATCCCTATCACCATCCATTAGGGATATCCGTATCATCATTCTAAGATATTATCCCCTAATTATACTCTATTTATATCCATCACATCACATCCCCTATTAATACCCTCATCTCTATAAGCTTTTCGATATACATAAAACTCTAAGCACTCATTTTATTCAGATTTCAAAATTACTGGCATAAACTTAGCCTTTGGAGATCATTTGGCCAATTCCCCACTCTTTGTGGGGGCGAAGAGGCTTTGATATTTGATTTTGATTGTTTTGTAAGTACTTTTTCGTCAAGACTGAAGACGGCAAAAATTGTAAACCACATATAGCATAATATTTTTGTATTTAATTTCTTTGTAAAACTGGTCTGATACGTAATCCACTCATTTTTTGTTCATATACTAGCTCCCACAAACTTTTGCCAACTGCCATTTTCTAATAAACTTGCCTAAAAGAAGAAGAATAACAACTAACTCAATTCTAATTGTGACTAAGGCAATCACAGATCACAACATTGCCCATTCCTTGAAGAACAACCTTGTCCTCAGGTTAGGGTTAGAACTTAAAATATGGAACTTTTTGTTGTGAATTATGTAGGAATCCTTATTGGACTCAACTAGTATTGATAATAGTGAGTCAACATATTTGAAATTATAAGTCAGTTGGGGTTTTTTTAAATATGTGGAAAAACCATATCCTATAATTGAGGAACTTCATCCATAGTAGGGGTGGGCAAATGGGTCCTCGACCCGCAGGTCGGGACAGGGTACATATATTGTAAATTCAAAACGGGGCGAGGCGGGGCGGGTACAAATTTCAGAGAAAACGAGCCCCCGGCTGAACCGTTCATTATAGGGAGATTAAATCTCCACCGTTATTTCTTAGGTTATGTGGATTCTGGACTCCATCCTCTCTCCAAAGTCCATACCACCCAAAGTTCATACTCTGTATTATGGACTCCCGTTAACTCCATCCTCTTTTCAACTCCGTATTCGCTCTTCTCACCGCCATCGCGACCACCATCACAGCACCACATTTCTCTCCTATTTGATGATATCCCAAAGCACCCAGGTCCTAGAACCACGAAGGCACAACCCATCCTGATTATTTCCTCCTCGTTGGCACCACCTATCTCGATTACTAAACAACAACACCGTCGTCGTCTGCTATAATTTTGGTAATTTTGAATTAGGCATTTGTTATTTATGTGAATTTTTGGTTTAGGGCTTTAAGGTTTTTGAATCAGGAATGGTATAGATTCTGTTCTGGGTTCTAAATTTCTGGTTGGGGAATACATGATCTGTAGCGGTCACAAGGAAGGTTGTGGGGATGAAATTGTATTCATTTGACATATGTGTGTCTGTTCTTTAATTTTATTTCACTGTTTGGTGCAGCATCTTTAATTTTGCTTCCAATTTTCAAAAAACCCAAATTGGCTTTGATTTGGGTTTCCTAATGGTTTTATCTCATCAGAGACATGATTTTGGCCTTGGAAAGGATCTTGAAGATAACGTTAATGGTAGGCGCGGGTGTGGTGGAAGCCAGGCTGGTGGTCGACCCAATCGAATAACTTGAGGCAGGAGAGGACATCATGGTCGTTGATGCAGTACCGTGTGACCTGTAGAAACCGACCCGTTCAAAAGGGCTGAGTCAGGTCATGATCCCATTTTGAAAAATTCAAAACCTGCCTCGCCTCGCCTCGCCCCGTGTTATTTACAAATGGGTTCGGTCCTGGTTCCTTTAATTTTAGGCCTGGCCCGGCTTGTGCCCACCCCTAATCCATAGTGCTTGTGGTTTTAAGCACGTGTCAGTTCAACTACATGCACGATGGAATTAGAGGCAACAGTGCAATAACCATCCTCCACGATAGATGGAAGTTGGGTAACACTAACTCTATATAAAGGATTCCCTACTCACAGAGAAGTTGTTCTTCGTATTGGGACTATCACCATAATAATATTAAGGTCTCTAGTGAGTAGAAGAGTCTCTTTGAAATACGACAATGTCTTCTGTAGGTTAGATTTATCTATGTAATTAAAACTACGATGTGTTCTAGGTTCAATGTTAGAAAATATTTGATTTATTCCTACATTCGGTATCAGAGCAGATTAACAAGCCCTTGAACCAATATGTTTGTGTGTAATTTTCTGTATGATGTAAATTCATATCATCATGCACTTTCTGCATTATTTAAGTTGTTTAAATTATACACTTTATTCTCTGGTGATGAGATTCATACAACGTCCACATTTTTTCTCAAAAGAAAATATGTCGAGCTTGCAAGATATTTAAATCACACATGGTGTCTTTGTTCAGCATAAACTCTTGTCCAAAGACCTGAGATATACGCATGAAAAGATTATCCTTCAATGACAGTCTGTACTTCTTGCTCATAAGCAGTGGTACAAACATGCATTGGTTAGTTACAAACAATAATCAGTTGTCTTCTACAGTGAATACTCCAGCCATGAATTTCTCTTCGATTGAGCCTTTAAGTGGAGGAAATTGCAAGAAATGGAAGCAAGACATCGAGATTGTCCTGGGCCTGATGGACCTCGATTTGGCACAAAGGGAGGAAGAGCCTTGAACCACTCATTGATGTTTCAATCGCTGAACAAAGGCTGAAACATGAGAAATGGGAGAAAGCTAATAAGATGTCATTGATGGTCTTGAAAAGGACCATGAGTGAGACTGCATGGAGGAATTGTTGGTGGTGACAAGGCCAAAGACTTCCTGGAGGCAATTGGGGCAAAGTACAGGTAATTGGAGAAGGCTGAAATGAGAAATTTAATGACCACTTCTCAAATTTGATGAAAATAAGAGTGTGAGAGGGCACATTCTTAAACTGGTGGAAACTGCTTCAAAGCTTAAAGACTTGGAGGTGCCTGTGGACGATGCTTTTGTTGTTCATATGGCACTTAATTCACTGCCATCAAGTTTTGAGCAATTAAAGGTCTCCTACAACACTCAAAAGGAGAAATGGACACTGGATAATCTCATCTCGATTTGTGCTCAAGAGGAAGCAAGAATTAAGAAGAACCAAATGATTAACCATGTGAACTTCGTGCAGGCAGATAGGGGTAAGAAACCTATGTATCAACATGGTAAGATCCCTAAGCCATTCAAATCTTATGATACTGCCATGAATGCCTCATCCTCTAAAGGACCTGAGATGTCTAAGGAACATATGGACAATGCCAAATGTTATTTTTGCAAAAGATATAGGCACATGAAGAAAGATTGTGATAAACACAAGAATCGAAAAATTAAGAAAGGTATTTCTTTTGTTGAAATTTGTGTTTGTTTTGAAACTTATCTTATTGAAGTCCTTCCAAATTCTTGGTGGTTTAATACTGGGTGTTCGATGCATATCACCAGTTCTCTACAGGGGTTCACAAGAGGATCTACAACAATAAAAAAATGAAGTTTTTCAAGTTTATGTTGGCAATGGAAATAAAGTGGCAATGGAGGCTATAGGGAGTCTAAAGTTGAAATTGTTAGGTGGCCATGTTTTAGAGTTGTTTGATGTTTTATATGTACCTTCGTTAAGAAGGAATTTAATTTCCGAATCTAAGCTTGTAAAATCTAGTTATGCTTTTGTTGGTGACAATGAAAGCATCAAAATTTCTAAGAAAAATAATCCAAACTTTGTTGTTGGAATTTGCTTCTTAGTAAATGATCTTTGGCAGTTGTTGTGTTCCATTTTTTCCAATTCAAATTGCTTGAATGTTGAGACCTTTTTGCCGAGTAAAAGATTGCAATCAAATGAATCATCTGCCATGTTGTGGCATAAACGATTAGGCCATATTTCAAAAGTCTGAATGGAAAGATTAATAAAGGACAACATATTGCCGGCTTTGGACTTTGGTGATTTAAAAGATTATATTGATGTAGAAGTGTGGACCTTTTCCACTTAAAACTCTTTGTGAGTTAAAAAAAAATATATATATATATATATATATTGTGACTTTTATTGATGATTACTCAAGGTTCATATATCTTTAATTGATCAAAGATAAGACTTCAGTGTTTGAATGTTTTAAAAAATTTAAAACTGAAGTTGAGAATCAATTGGATTTGTCCATAAAAGCTTTAAGATCAGATAGAGGAAGGGGAATATTATGGCAGGTAAACTGAGCTTGGTCAGGCAAAGGGTTATCTGGCAGTCTCTTTGAGACTGGAGTTGCCAAGTTTTTTGAAGAAAGGGAGTGCTCACAGGAACCAGACATTGAGGCATCGAGATTCAACCTTGAAGAATCTAGCAATGTATTGCCTAATAATAACATTGAATGGTTTGATAATGATGGAACATTTGGGACCCACACAACTGAAAATGATGGTGGAGTGATTAATATAACTCAGCAACAAATTGAGTTTAATATTGATAACTTTGATCAATCATTGAGTGAGGTAGAGTGGGGTAGGCTCAGGTTTTCATGCAGGGAACTCATCGCAACTCTTTGGTGGGTTACCTTGGGCAACAAGTAACAATGGAAAATAGTGAGCAACTTGACACTGGAACTTCATCACAACCCATAAGTGAATTAATTGATCCACAAGCCATATCGGATAGAAGAGTATTACCAGCAAGAACAAGAAAGTCAGCCATCTCAAGTGACTACTTGGTGTATCTTCAGGAAATAGAAATGTGTGAAGGCATGAAAGATGATCCAGTGACATTTTATGAAGCAATGGAGACCCAACAGTCCAACTACTGGAGAGAAGCAATGATTGATGAACTAAAGTCCATGCAAACTAATAATGTGTGGACCTTGGTGGAAGCACCATTAACTGTCAAGCCAATTGGCTGCAAATGGGTCTTCAAGACCAAAAGAGATTTGAATGGTAAAGTGGAGAAGTATAAAGGAAGACTCGTAGCTAAATGTTTCACACAAACAGAAAAATAGCTTGAGGATCATTTTGTCATTGGTTGCACATTAAGATCTTGAGCTCCATCAAATGGATGTTAAGACAGCTTTCCTTAATGGAGAGTTGGAAGAGGAGATTTATATGCAACAACCTTTGGGATTCGTAAGAGAAGGACATGAGAATATGGTGTGTAAGCTAAACAAATCCATGGGTTTCATTGAGAACAAAATTGACGACTGCATATATGTTAAGGTATGTGGTTCGAAATTTGTTTTTTCTCATTTTGTATGTGGATGACATACTTCTAGCTGGTAATTGCATCAATATGTTGTTGGAGACAAAAAGGTTGTTATCTAAAACCTTTGAAATGAAGGATATGGGGAGTGCTTCTTTTGTTTTGGGCATTGAAATTGTGAGAGATAGGTCGAAAAAATTATTAGGACTTTCACAGAAGTCTAATATTGACAAGGTGCTGCAATGGTTCAACACACAACGTTGTTCGAATAGAGAAGTACCAATGGGGAAAGGAGACATGCTCAATCAATGCCCAAAGAATGAATTGGAGAAACATGGAATGTCAACAAAACCATATGCTTCATTGGTGGGAAGCCTTATGTATGCAAAGGTTCGTACAAGGCCCGATTTAGCCTTTGCAATTAGTGTATTCGGGAGGTACTAAGCTAATCCAGGGGAATAACATTGGGTTGTAACTAAGAAGGTCTTGAGATATTTACAAAGAACAAAATCCTACATGTTGGTTTATAGGAGTGTAAAGAACCTTGAATTAGTAGGATACACGGACTCCGATTTTGCAGGATGTTTGGATGATAGGAAATCCACGAGTGGTTATGTATTCACACTTGGAGGTGCATCAATAACTTGTAAAAGTGTTAAACAAAAGGCTTTGGCAACCTCAACTATGGAAGCTGAGTTCATAGCTTTATTTGAAGCAACGAAGAAAAGGTTGTGGTTGAAAAATCTCTTTACTTTCATGAGGTTGGTGGACTCAATTTCAAGACCATTTGTCATCCAAGAATAATAAGAAATCTGAGGCAACACGCTTGATGGATGTCAAATATCTATCTGTAAAGGAGCATGTGAACAAAGGTGACATTTTAGTGGAGCACATTGACACCAAAAGGATGATGGCTGGTCCTTTAATAAAGCCTTTAGCAGTGGGAGTGTTTAAAGAACACATCACAAGCATGGGATTACATGAAAGCTTTGATTCAGCTGGTCTGTGGGAGTGAAAATAATGTTGCTGGATAAATCATGATCACTGACATGTAGGTGTTGCTACAAGTTATGTTTCGAATTTCCTTCAAGCTTATGTATTAATTGTTAGGGTAAATTACCAAAAACTAGCTCAACTATTGGGTCTGAACATTTTCATACCTCGTCTTTAAAAAATTTCAATGTTATACCTTATCTTCGAATTTGTTGCAATGTCATACCTTCCGTCAGCCTTCCGTCAATTCATCCGTTACTGCTGACGTGACATGCCACGTGGCAAATTTTATATTAAAAAATTAATAAAAAAAATATTAGAAACAAAAAAAAAAAAAAAAAAATTAAAAAATTAATTAAATATTAAAAAAATTAATTTTTTTTTCCTTCTCTCTCTCTTTTTTTTTTCTCTTGTTCTCTCTCCTCCTTCTCCTCCTTCTCCGCCTGCTCCTCCTTCTCCTCCTGCTGCTTCTTCTTCTTCGTCCGTCCCCCCCTCCATCCCAATCCCCTGCAAACCCAGAAAGAAGAAGAAGGAGGAAGAGGAAGAAGAAGAAGAAAAAAAAAAAAAAAAAAAAAAAAAGAAAACCCGAACCCGTGCCAAGAAGAAGAAGAAGGAGGAGAGAGAAGAAGAAGAGAAAAAGAAAAAAAGAAAAAAGAAAAAAAAGGGCCGAACCCGTGCCCAGAACGAGAAGAGAGAAGAAGAAGAGAGAAGAAAGAAAGAAGAAGAAGAAGAAGAAGAAGAGAGAGAGAAGAAGAAGAGGAAAAAAAAAAAAAAAAAAAAAAAAAAGGCCCGAACCCGTGCCAAGAAGAAGAACAAGAAGAAGAAGAAGGAGAGAGAAGAAAAAGAGAAAAAGAAAAAGAAAAAAAAAAAAAAAAAAAAAAAGGCCCGAACTCGTGCCAAGAAGAAGAAGAAGAAGAAGAAGGAGAGAGAAGAAGAAAAGGGCCGAACTCGTGCCCAGAAGAAGAAGGAGAGAGAAGAAGGAGAGAAGAGAGAGAAGAAGAGAAGGAAGGAATTTTTTTTTTTTTTTTTAATATTTAATTAAATTTTTTTTAGTTTTTAATAATTTTTTAATATAAAATGTGCCACGTGGCATGCCACGTCAGCATTTTAACAGAATAATTGACAGACAACTGACGGGAGGTATGACATTGCAACAAATTCGAAGATAAGGTATAACATTGAAATTTTTTAAAAACGAGGTATGAAACTGTTAATGACCCAATAGTTGAGGTAGTTTTTGGTAATTTACCCTAATTGTTATTTATACTGCATGTACAAACTTATTTGAAGCACTAAATGCATGTGATCGATGTTTGTTCCGACACATTGTATAAGTTTGTTATGTACAGGAAGCTTGAACTGGATTTGAAGTTTAGTTGTTCGAAGCAAGAGTGTGATAATTGTAGTGCATAAAATGATATGGATTGAATATATATGTATATGCCATTGACATCATACATTAGGACTTGTTTAAAACGTGATTTCAGGGTGCATGCAGTACTTTACTTGCATTGTTTTCTGGAGTTCGTTTTAAATAGGACTGTTGGTAGATGTGTATAAGATATGGATTGCGTGGAAAAAACCCATTGTGATCACTTAAGGGTGACGTATAATTGAATATGTTATTCAAATCCAAAGACTAGTTAAGTCCAAGTGGAAGAATGTAGGAATCTTTGTTGTACTGAACTAGTATTGATAATAGTGAGTCAGCATATTTGAAATTATAAGTCAGTTGAGGTTTTTTAAATACATGGAAAAACCATATCCTATAAATATGGAACTTCATCCATAGTGCTTGCGGTTTGAAGCACGTGTCAGTTCCACTACATGCACGGCGGAATTAGAGGCAACGGTGCAATAACCATCCTCCACGATAGATGGAAGTTGGGTAACACTAACTCTATATAAAGGATTCCCTACTCACAGAGAATCTCTTTGAAACACGACAATGTCTTCTGCAGGTTAGCTTCATCTATGTAATTAAAACTACGATGTGTTCTAGGGTTCAATGTTAGAAAATATTTGATTTATTCCTACAAATTCATCATAATCCTCCTTGCTTTTGTTGTCTGATCAAACCACTGCATCAAAAACTCGAACTGCAATAACCTGGTTGATATCTGCAACCCATCGAAGATGTTGAAAAAAGAAAACAACCTCTGGAGCTGATGACTTCCCGAGAAACTTTGATGTCTCAGCCAGACAGAATTTCTCCCCGCCACGTGATATATGCAGATTATCTCTTATAATCGATCTTGGAACTTCCAAGCTCAATATCCTTGACCTGCAGTAACAGAACCAGAGATGGGTTCGACATGAGTCCCAAAAAGGAACTGATTTGACACGTAGGTGGAAGAATCCTTGACACCAACCTCAAACTTGACATTCCCAACAGGCTTAATAATGGGTTATTCCAGAGGTTGTGCATCTTCATCCATAACCAGAGTCTCAACATCTTCACCGTAAACCTCTTCAGTGGTCAGGTAGTACTTTTTATCCTCTGCAAGTACAATCTGGTTATCCATATCAACATCATTGGAGGCGTCATCCGTTGCAGTCTCTTCATGCCTATCTGGAATCCCCTCATCTTCGTCCTCCCTATCACTCTTTTTGTCAGACTTAATTTCCGGGCCTATATAGTTCCCAAACTCGTCGTATAAATTGTCATCCATCTTACCAAACCTGAAATGATTGTAGGGCAGAGCTGAGAGTCGCAAGAACTGTTCGGAGTTCGGAGAGAGAGCGCGCGCTTGCAAATCTGTTATTTGTGGCTCTTTTTTAATCCGACTCGTTTGACAATATATAATTTAATTTGATTTATACGTAGCACAGCGAGTCTGATTAGGATTTGAGTTCCCTAAAGAAACTGGATTCTTTAAAGAAATAGGATTTAATTGTAATTATTTACGTTTCTTAGTAGGATTACGTTATGATGGCTATATAAACCCTAGTTACCGGTTGTAATAGTCAGAGATTTTCCCAAAAGATATAATATTATTTTTAAAGAAATAGGATTTAATTAGTTTTCTTTTTCTATTTGATTTAGGATTCCCCTTCGCTTGCTATTTACGTTTCCTAGTAGGATTAGGTTTATGATGGCTATATAAACCCTAGTTATCGGCTGTAATATTCATCAGTTCTATCAATACAAATTTGAGACTCGCATTCGGCTGCAAATTCAAGCAGATATGAAGGTGCTAGCCGCATACTTGTTGGCCGTGTTGGGGGGCAACACTGCCCCTTCCGCCGAAGATCTCAAGGACATCCTCGGGTCCGTTGGTGCTGAGGCCGATGATGGCGGGATTCAACTTCTTCTTTCGGGAGTGGAGGGTAAGGACATCGCAGAGCTAATTGCGTATGGGCAGGAAAAGATGGCCTCCGTCCCATCTGCTGGTGGTGGTGCTGTTGCAGTTGCTTCAACTGGTGGCGGCGCTGCTCCTGCTCTGTCCGAGGCAAAGAAAGAAGAGAAGGTCGAGGAGAACGAGGAGTCCGATGAAGACTTCGATTTCAATATCTTTGGCGAGTAATTGGAGTGCTTACGTCCCGGAGGAACAGCGTTTTCTTTTTTGAGTAAAATAGTAGAGATCCTTTTTTTAATTTTGTTTATTTTTCGGTGGAATGTATCGTTTTTGGATCATAACCAGTAGCTAGAAACCTTTGATTTCAGTTATGTAGTATTTTGTTTTGGCCAATAATCTAGTAAGTATCATGTTATGGAATTTATTTTTTGTTATTCTCCTTTGCTATTAATCTATTGGATTAAAATCTTGTGTTTTTGGTGTATTTTTACTTTCTAGATGGTTAGTCTAAAGTTTTGCTTGGCTAAAAGTGTGTGTGACAAACTGAACACACTTTTTATTATGTTTGGCAAGATACTTTCAATGTTTCTAGGGCATAGAAAAACTTTCTGAAAAATAAAAACTTCCAAGTGCTTTACCGGAAAGCACTTGGACTTCTAATAAAAAAAAATTCGTTTTATATTTGAAACACTAGTTCTTACATAAGTGCTTTCTACTGCAGCAAATCTATAAAGAGTTTATGACATTTCTAAATGCGGTGTATATAATTTTTACTGTTAACTTAATATAGTTAAACGGATAGAAGCATGACATTTTTTTTTCATTCCATGATTATTTTGTGAGTATCATCACTCACATGATTTTACAGTGCATTGGTTTCTATGGATACTCATTGTTTTGTGAGTACCATCACTCACATGATTTGACAGTGCATTGGTTTCTATGGATCCTCCTCATTCTCTCTGATATATCTAACTCTCGTGAATTTCTTGAAGTACTTTTAAAATGACTAAACACTTTTAAAATGATTAAAAATGTTTTTAGCAAAAATATTTTTTAAGTCTTAAAAAGCATTTCAAGTGATTTGCAAGAAGTATTTAAGTGTTTTTTCATAATTCACTTTCATTTTTACCTGAATTCACCAGAAAGCACTAAATTGGTTTCATAAACATTTTTACCAAAAACGTTTTTAGTTATTTTAAAAATAGTTCCAAACGAGCTCATAATTGGATGCCAATATTTGGACAAACTCTTTGTGAAATGCCTCATAAACTATGCACAACCTTATTGCCTCAAACTTGGTATTTCTGGCTCCGTAGAAGGTGACATTTTGCAGATGCCATTACATCAAATGGTAATTAATATCAATAATTCATGACAGAAGAATCCGAAAAGGTTTGATATTTCAATTATTCTGAAGAATCTTTATTAGAACAATGTTCAACACAAGTACCAGAGCTTATGAATTCACCCTTTTGAAAATCAAACTACAACCAAACAGGCTAAGACATTAAAGCATACGTAAAAAGCCGAATGTTTCTAACATCCGCCCATCCAGGCTATATGCTCCTCACAACTCGCCGTCCCAGAGTTCCTCGATGGTCCTGTAGGCACCGTGCGTCTCGTTGACAAATCCAGTGCCTTTAAGTAGCCTCTCCTGCAAGAAATACAGGGAAACTTTAGCAAAGTCGAATCACAACAAGCTTATAAATAGGCCTAAACCCATTGTTTTCAAACAGAAATTTCATTCATCGTTCAGGCATGATATACACCAACAAGAAGAAAAGACGGGTTGAATTTCGCAGAGTGCTTGCCTGCTTTACTTCAGTGAAGTTTACAAGCAAGTCTTCAGGTATAGACCAATCAAAAACATCAAAGTTTTCCTTGATCCTTTCCTCCTTTGTGCTCTTAGGCAGAACACTGTGGCCCGACTGTAATCCCCACCGGATAGCCACTTGAGCAGGAGTCTTTCCCAGCTTCTCTGCTACCGACAATAGGATTGGATTCTTAAGGACATCACCCTTAATGCTACTTGTGCCTGGGGATCCCAGTGGTGAATATCCCTGATATAAGAAATTCATTACAAAATTATACCAGCAATCAGCAGCGTGTGAGTTTTGAAATCAAACATTTTACTGTATTGATGAATACTCACACTTAAGTGGACTCCCTTGGATTTACAGAATTCATGTAGCTTCTGCTGCTGCCATTGAGGGTGGCTTTCCACTTGATTAACAGCAGGAGGGATGCGCGCCACCGCTAACAGGTCTCCTAGCTTTTTGGTAGAAAAATTGCTAACCCCAATAGCCCTGGCCTTGCCAGAATCATATGCTGCCTCCAGTGCTTTCCAAGTACTGGGAATGTCAGGTTGGTCAAGGTTTTCTGGCTTAAAACCAACTGAACCACTCTTCATCTTGACCGGCCAGTGGATCTACAATAATTTGATGCACATTCAGTGGCAAATACAGTTGTTTGTGGTTTTTAGCATTGCGTCCTTATTCCCCGATATAACAAAGTCCAAAACTAACTAAAGCATAAACCAATGTTAATTTTATTTTCGAAGAAATCATTCTATTCATGTATATAAGAAATGTCGTTTTGTCAAAGATTTTAACATATCTTGTGCTGGTATGTCGAACTTTCATCTGAATGTATGATCCAAATTCGAAACTCATACACTAGCAAACCAAGATCTCAGATTGTTGACAAAAGATTATCCTCTGTATGTATCATGCATGCATGTACATAATACATATACATATGTACGTATTAAGAAAGAGTATTTAAATGTGGCTAACATACCAGATACAGATCGAGATAATCGAGTTGCAAGTCCTGCAGGGTACTATCTAGTGCCTTTGGCACATCTTCTGGTGCATGATTACTACACCTGCACAGTGCAGACAACTGTAATTTCAAATTCAACCTTTCCAATCAGATAGTAAAGACTCGAGAGCCAAGAATTCAATAGGAAAACGCACATAAACAGAACCCGCTACAAACTTTTTTATCATAAACAAAACAGGGACGGTAAACCGACAATAAGTTGTATATAAAGTTATAAATCTAGTGTTTGGATTAAAAGTTCGTAACCAGTTCCATTCATTCATGTTTCCTGAGTTATTAACATATTTGAAACAGACCAGAGTTTTGAAGTGATCCACAAGTCCTCCCGCTTCACTACACCATCATCGTAAAGCTTCTTCAGAGCAAACCCAATCTACAAAATCCACGAAATTATGATTGGTTACTGTTTCATTGTCACACCAATTAATTCTCTAAACCAGATTAATTAAGCTGATAAATGTTAAACCCCAAAATAAAAAAATACCTCCTTTTCATTTCCATAAGCTTGAGCACAATCAATATGCCGATATCCGATCTACATTAAAACGAACGTGGAATTAATAATCAAAACTGAACTTTTTTTTGTAATTGGAATTCAAAATTAAGCCAACGGAAAATACCTTAATGGCGGCGGTGACGGCGGCAGCGACGACGCCAGGCTCGGCCTGCCAAGTTCCCAGTCCGACTGACGGAATCTTGGCCCCAGTGCTGAGCTCAAAGAACCGAATTGCTTTCGCCATTTTTCGCTTTTTGTTTATTGTTTGCAGAAAACTTCACACTTGTTACGATTGTAATTGGCTCAGTTCGTACATATAGCGGGAGGAAAACGGCTAAAGGGCACACGAATCACGTCAGTTTACACACGTCGCATAAAAGGCCAACATTTAAAGCGGAAGAATGCATTGTTTGACCAAAAACTAAACGGAAAACGTCTCGTATTTGTAAGTTTTCTTTTCAGTTTTCACATACAATGTATTATTGAAATGGAAATTAATAATATTTTTTTACTGAAACTTTTTTATTTTTTATTTCTTATTAATTTTTTTTTAATTTTATACACCTCATCATATTAGTAATGTAATGTATTTCCACATAACTATTATGGAATTTATTAATTAGGAAATTTAAAACTTTCCATTTTATGGGATATGGGTTTCTTTTTTTCTTTTTTCTTTTTTTTTTTCCAAAAGAAAGAAATTTTATTATATTCGAATGAAAATGTTTATATCTAAAGCCAAATATTAAACAGCCATTCTGGCTCAACACCATCCCAATTGTGCCAATTGTGAAAGCCCCCTTCCCGGGCAACAAACGAAGCCATTAGATGCACTGCCTTGTTGCAAACACGAGGAGCGAAGACAAATTCTACTAACCTCAACGGTTATTTCAAACACTAAACATCAAAGAGGATGCCTTCAATCCCAACATCAAGTTGAGTTTTTCCGTTAAGCAAATGCAGGTGGAAATTTAAAACTTTCCATTTTATGGGAATATGGTTTAAAATGCACATTTTTTTGTACATATTCAATGTTTAAACTTTTCATTTTATGGAAATTAAAAAGTGACTACCTCTTTAGGGAAAAAAAAAAGTGTCTACCTCTTCGAATATATATAGCACCCACAACGAGTTACGACTTACGAATCTTCTAATACATATCATTCAAACAAATTAAAATATTCAAAATATAAAAAATTAACAAAAAAGAGAGTTTTTTTTTTTCCTTAAACAATATATACACTAAGAGGATGAGGGAGTGGGTTTAAGCATATTATTGCTAGCTCATTGTGAGACTTAGCGCACCCCCTCCCCTTTAGTGTAGATAATATCGTTTGTTAAAAAAAATCAATAATAATAATAAAAATGTGCACCCTCTCATCTTTAGTGTAAATAATATTGTTTGTTAGAAAAAAAAAATCTATAATAATAATAATGATAATGATAATGCTTAAATTGCTAATATGGACAAAAGTTAAAAGACTTTGATCAAAATTTAAAAATCAATAATATTTCAACCAATAAACATTAGTTGTTAGGACCGCGTCCTAATTTTTCCACCTTTTAATTTCATACTCGACGTTACTAGTGGTTGGAATGAGGTACATTTCCAAATTCGGGGGATAAAATGAAATTCTCGCTATAAGTTGGGTGCTTTTTTTGTTATATTTACAACCAAAATTAGGGGATGAGGTATTCAAACTCTTACCATCGTGTACAAAAATAATTACTGTTAATCAACTGAATTATAAATCATTTGCAAAATTAAGATACTTTTGGAGTGTCAACAAGATCGTAGTATTACTAATAAAGGTGGTTTGGACATGTGAATTGAAAACCTATAGATTCTCCGGTTATAAGATGCGATTATAAGACAGAGGATCAAGGTAAATAGGGTAGATGAATACATAAGAAGACTTCGAAAGAGACTTAAAAAAACATGAAATATATAGAGCTGATGAAAAACTTGGTGCAAAATCAAGCGCAGTATTGTTCTAACATTCATACATCCAACGACAAACTCAGCCAGCCACGTGCCAGTCTGAACCACGGAATCTCCGTACCAGTGTAGAGCTCAAAAAAGCGAAAAATGTGATTCGTGTTTTTCGCTTTTTATGTTTTGTTTGCAGAAAGCTTTCAATCATTTAACAAATGCGCTTAAAAGTGTTTTTTCATGATCTACTTTAATTTTTACTAAGAATTGGTTTAGAAAATTTTCAACAAATGCGCTTTCAATAATTTAAAGTCACTTTCAAACAAACCATTACTTTTAAATGAGACTTTGAATGTGGTCCTTATTCAACTCCGGCATAGTGGTATATTCTTCAATAGAGGGGAAAAAAATTAACGTATGTGCATATTCAACTACGGCACATGATTAGTAAGCAAATACAACAAGCAAATGATAATTTTTTTAACAAAATATTTACTATTATTAGGGGGAGGGAAGAGTCTAAAACTATTACAAAATTTAGGGAAGGGAGAGTTTGACTTGGGGATACATGAGTAGAAATCCAACACACTATCCACTAAAATATTTGATCACATGCAAGCAAATGATATCGTACCATTTGAATATGTAAAATCTATTTACAGCAAGAAGAGTGGAGAAAAAATGTCTACCTCTTCGAAAACGGGTTAGGAATCTTCTAATATATATCATTCAAACAAATTAAAATACTTAAATATAAATAATTAACACAAAGAATAGTTAGAAAAGCAAACACCAGACATTGTTCACGGAGGGAGATAATTGCCTAAAAAGAGATTACAATCAATAAACATTGGTTGTTAGGGACTGCACCCTAATTTTTCTAACTTTTAATTTCATACTCAACATTATTGGTAGTTTGAATGAGGTACACTTCCAAACTCGGGGATAAAATGAAATTCTCGCTATAAAGTTGGGTACTTTTTGTTTTATTCACAACCAAAATTAGAGGACGAGGTATTAAAAAATAAATAAAAAAAATTAGGGTACGAGTTATTCAAACTCTTATCATTGTGTGAAAAAATAATTGTTATTAATCAACTGAGTTACAAATTATTTGCAAAATTAAGAAATTTTGTGGGTGTGTCACAACATCGTAGTATTACTAATTAAGGTGGTTTGGACATGTGAAGTTGTGAACTGAAGATCTACAGATACTTCAGTTAGAAGATGCTATTTTGAGACAGAGACTCAAAGCAAATAGGGTAGTGGAATACATAAGAAGACTTGTAAAGAGATTCTAAAAAATATATGGAGTATTTAGAGTTAACAAGTCAGAAGACTTGAAACAAAACCGAATGCAATGTCGTTCTAAAATTCATACAACCGATACCACTAAGTGAAATAAGATTTTGTTGTTGTTTTAAGTTATATAAAGATATTCCAGTTAGAGATATGGGGATTTGTGTTAAGTTTCACCGTGAGTGATTATTTTACTTGTGTCTGGCTCATAATATATCAACCCACCTATCAATATTCTATAAGTTAATTAAAGATACATCAAATTCATGAGCATCAATGTCCGCTAATATTATATACAATAATTATTAATACTACGTATGTAACAGTTTGATCCTGATGTTAATGAACTTCACCTTAAACGGAAAAGAGTGGAAAAAGTTGGAGAATGTGATATTTTGTGGCCGGCCATGTAGGAGAGCTTGTTTTGGAGTTATGCAATTGGCTCTTGTGTTAGTGTAGTTGGTGAACTATTTTGAATAGAGGAAGGAATCCAACTAATCGGTTCACTTTTGCAGTTCCAAGTGAGCACGACAAAGACAAAGATCCAATGGAATCCGCCATTCTCTCTATTTCAGCTCGTTTGTCATTGTCATGTCTCCAATGATTTTGACCAATATACGATAGCAATTTGTTTTCCTCTCCTTTTTTTGGGATACACAATGCCACCACCGTCTTCCGTCTTCACCAACTTGCTTGCTTGTTTGTGTTAAAGTTGAAAATCCTTTATCGGTGAGAAAAACTTATATATAACAGATTTATCGTCACTGTAATATTTCGTTTTAATAAAACAATGATATGTATAAGTTTTTCAATACATATTATTTTATTATTAAATCTGGATGCCACTTGACAATGGACTGGTTCCATCTAAAATGCAATTATATCTGCAAAGCTTATTGCCATAATTGTTTGAAGAGATGGTTAGTATTTCCAGATCTTCCGGTATGCTTTGGTTAATCAAAGTTTTTTGT
The DNA here is from genome assembly GCA_036320875.1 of Cotoneaster glaucophyllus. NCBI lineage: Eukaryota > Viridiplantae > Streptophyta > Magnoliopsida > Rosales > Rosaceae > Cotoneaster > Cotoneaster glaucophyllus. The sequence continues at coordinate 8,761,031 of CM070067.1, forward strand.
CATCTTTACAAAAGAAGTTTTGTTGTCATCTCCGGTTCTTCCATTTGAGGGAATAATATTTGAGAGTTGAGAATAACTTGATTACTAGGTTGAATGGATGAAATTAGTAAGGTCCGTTTGGTTTGTAACGAAGCAACGCGCTAGACGAATAACTAATGAGCTAATTACGTCATTTCAGTAAATGTGGGCATGCCAATTCGCTACCGAGCTCGGTCGGCGAGTAGAATGAATGTGGTGGTGGTGTCGAATGCACTGTTGACTTCTGTTATTCGAGCGATTGCGTTCGAAGAAGGAACACATCTCGGCCTCTAGGTTTTAAAGTTTGAAGACAAGGTTGCTAATTTTTGTGAAGTTCAAATAAGGTTCGACTTTCAATGTGCCGAACACTGAGAAACTGGGAACATCTAAACTCGTCGATAGGCTAATGAGATGACCTCGCAACAAGGACTCAAAGACTCCTTATTGACAGAGACTTGGATAGATAGTCTGCTAAACTTGAGTGTTGTAGCTGAACTTGAGGCATTGTTGTTACTCCAAACTAAAGGTGCTCCCTTAAAGCATTGCGTTACTTCAAACTGAAGGTGGTCCTCGATCACCCACTCTACAACTCCAACGTTGTTAATCCAAGATCGGCTCTAGTGCAGTTAATCCAAGATCGGCTCCATTGCTGTTAATCCAAGATGAAGATATTGACAATTGCCAACACAATGCTGTGAGTATAGCGTAGAGTGAGAATTTGCGCAAGGTAGTTTTGTGTGTTAAGTTGAAGGTCATTTTCTGCTACACTGTTTCTGTGTATTTATAGAATTAATATGCTTGAACGTGTCACCTTTTGATGATAAACCAAAACCATCTTCATCCTAATAAACACTGAGGCCTCGTTTGGCAGCTCAGACTGTACTGACTATTTCAGTCGGATAGGATAAATAGCCACCGTATAGTACTAACTAAATTAGTCGAACGTTTGGTGCAGTATTGGACTAATAACCGTATTATTTATACTGTGTTTGGTTTGGTACTCTATTGGATAAGAAACACAAAAATATTATTATTTTTAAGAGAAAAATTGATGATTGATGAATTTTGGTGAATTTCCCCATTATAGCATGTCCAGATCTTGAATACAACCTGCAACCATAGATGTCCATGAGACAGTATCCAGCCTAGGATTTAAAGTGCAGCATCTCAAGCCATAATATGATAAACGCCAACCAAAAAGTAAACCAATTTAGCAGATTAATAGAGATAATAACCCAATTCACCAAAAAGTTCAAGAAGTTGGGAAAAATCGCCCAACTAATTTGTTCAACTGGGTTCGAATTTTCAACATACCAAACTCAAGATCTTTGCAATTCTTGTAAAAACCCAACCAAATTGATTTATTTTCAAATGATTTGACCCATACCAGGCAAACAAACCATGTGGGTAGTGTTCTTGTGGCAGGGGAGATGGGCACACAAGCAAAAAAAAATATATATACAGATCAAATTTTTTTTTTTTGAGATTTGAAAATTGCACAAAAATAGGAGGAGGGTAGAACAGAGAGAGAGAGAAGAAGAAAAATAAACGGAAGAGGGCGGAACGGAAAGGAGGATGAGAACCTGGGTTCAGATGAGGAGGGCAGAACAGAGAGAGAAGAAGAAGAAAAATAGAAGGAAGAGGGCGGAACAGAATGCAAGAGAGGCGGATAGAGCAAGAGGGTGCAGTATGGTGGAGAGAGCGAAGAGGGCGGAACGAAGAGGGCGGAGAGAGCAAGAGAGGCGGAGAGAGCGAAGAGGGCGGAACGAAGGAATCAGAGAGGCTGTCTTCTACCCGACTAAATAATACTGTCCTTTTGGAAAGTATAACTAAGCGGGTATCAGCAGTACTAATTAGGTTGGGCCAGATTATATAATCTGGTGCCTATTTAATCCAAACGGGCACCAAACATCGTACTCCGTATTATTAGTACTATCTGATGCCTTATACGGTGTGCCAAACAGGCATGAACGTGCTGTTATTAAGAATAATATTATCAAATTGGCCAAAATGATAAATCACAAATAGATGGTACCATCTTTTATCCATTAGCCGAGTCCAATTGCTAGACCATCAGTACCACCAAATGCTAATATGTCGCATCACTACCAAATTCCGACTCTTCATCAGCCAACCCTTTGCTAATGAAGACCACGTGCATGCACTTTGGATATGATTGTATCATGAAAATCCCTTTCATTTTTTGTGGAAAGGGATCTTCTCCGAATCTCTTCCTTTTAATCTATCAAGTTCGGGGATTCAGGCTATTGAAATTTGATCTAACGGCTAAAGTTATTATACCTTTTAAAGTGGGCCCCTTGATTGTATTGGATCAAATTTCAATGACCTGGATCCCCGAACTTGATGGATTAGAAGGAAGAAATCTGGAGATGATCGCTTTCCATTTTTTGCATCACGTTAATCCTTTCCACCTTTTTTGCATGACATTAATCTTTTTTACTGGACTGCAAGATAATGATATATCATATCCACATCCGCAGATCATTAAGAGGCCAACATCTATCTCATTATGGAACAAACTTCTCGATTTTGTCGTCATCTAAGATAATTACTACGATAATCCAATAGGAATATGTAGAAAAAATATTAAAATTCAACGGCCTCTATCACACGGGCCAATAGCGTTGTGGCCGTAATGGGATGAATACATGGGATTAAATTATCGTATGCTAGTTAGAATGAATCCCACATCGATGGAAGGAGAGACTTTGCATGGACTTAAAAGTAAGTTGGAGTACTCCCCATATTATCAATTAGCTTTATAGTGGAACCTCAACTTTGATCATGATATCAGAGCAGGTTGTCCCACAAGCCAAATGGCCACACATGCTCCACGTCACTCTGTTGTGTTGTCCACGTGTTAGACTTGAAAATTCGTTACACGTGAGGGGGCGTGTTGAGAAAAGCTTGCATAATGCGTTGGGAACAAAACTACAGTTTAGCACCGCATACCATCCTCAAATGGATGGACAATAAGAAAGACTCATTCAGATACTTGAAGATATGCTCAGAGCTTGTGTCTTAGATTTTAAAGGGAGCAGGTGTGATTACCTGCCTTTGGTAGAATTTTCGTACAATAATAGTTATCAGTCAAGTATAGGCATGGCTCATTTTGAGGCTTTGTATGGGAGACCATGTCGATCTCCGTTATGTTGGGCAGAAGCAGGAGATTTCAGTCTTCTTGGGCTTGAATTAGTTCAAGAAACTAGTGAGAAGACCAAGATTATCAAAGATAGGTTATGTACTGCCCAAAGTAGACAAAAGGGCTATGCTGACCGAAGACAGAGATCGCTGGAATTCCAAGTTGGTGATTTTGTTCTCTTGAAAATCAGTCCTCGCAAGGGAGTTTCAAGATTTGGAAAGAGTGGAAAATTAACTCCGAGATATATTGGTCCTTTCGAAATAGTAAAACGAGTTGGCGAAGTTGCCTACCAACTTGCCTTGCCTTCTTCTCTAGCAAATGTGCACGATGTATTCCACATGTCGATGTTACGGAAGAATCAACCAAATGCAGCTCAAGTGATTGAATGGGATGATGTACCACTTCAGGAGGATGTTACGTACGAAGAACAACCTATTCAAATCTTGGATCGAAAAGAAAAGGCCTTGAGAAATAGGGTAATTCCTCTAGTCAAAGTTCTTTGGAAGCATCATGGAACTGAAAAGGTCACTTGGGAAGTTGAGTCTGAGATGCTTGAGAAGTATCCACATCTATTCCCAAATTAAGGTACTTATTCTATGCAAATTTCGAGGGCGAAATTTATTTTAAGGAGGGAGGATTGTAATATCCCTAAAATTTTAAGTGGTGATTAAGAGTGGCCAAGTAATAAAATTATTTTATTAAGGATTGTGCCAATGTTTGTCGGTTTAGGTAGATGATTTGGTATCCTGAAAATTTAGTGGAGTATCCATAGAAAAAAAGAAGAAGGAATGGGGTTTCTAGAGAACTCTCTCTTTTTGCTCTTCTCCAGCCAGAGAAGATGAAGTTTAGCTTTTAATTTGCCAAAAAAGAAAATTTAAGGAAGAGGAATTTAGTTTTCTTTTCCTCTATTTGTGAAGATGAGGACAAGTGAGGATCCTTCCTTTGTCTCCATTAGAAGTATCTCTTTCTTACCTTGGAAATCTATTTGATATTTGGTTTGATAACCCATGAATTAGTTTGGGTGGGAGTAGGAAACATGAAAGTATCATATTGCATGTTATAGTTTTAGAGATGAGCACCAAGTGCTTGATTAAAGTCCTCAATTAATCTTGAATTAGGGTATGTTGTCTGGTATTTTTTATGAGCAGTGTGTGATGATTTTTCTTACTTATAGATAAGGAAGAGAAGGACAAGGTGACTACAGAACAAGTCGATGAACACCGTGGGAGTTGAACATCAACAAATTTTGTTGAGGTAGGGGAATTTTCAACTATAAAAATATTTAGATTTTCCATTCTTACTTGATAAAGAATTGTTGGCATTTGAGCACTATTTCAACCTTACTTTAAATGTTTTCTGTTTTCGATTATGTCAAAGAAGTGAACTATGGTTTGATTTCTAATGATTTTAATTCTCTTCCTACAACTTTGGTGAGTTTAAAGTAATTTCAAGGGTTGTCAGATTTCGTTCTTAATGTGCATGTCTTTTATGTTACTCATTATAAGATTCTAAAGCATGTTGAGATGAATGTTTGATTTTGAAAGTAGATGGAAAGTAGTATAATACCTGTGCTGTTGAGAATGTTGAGAAATGTATGAATGGGTATAATGACCCGTGAAGTTGTTTGATTATGGCACAATGACCCAATGTTCCCCGGGGAAAGCTTCATGTGTGGGCTGCGAGAATGAGTTATCAAAGTGATAAATATGTGTGATATGTATATTGGCCAAGGTATATTACGGTTCTTTCCAATCTGCTAGTCACTTGTTTGGGAAAAAAGAAAATCTTTGGATTAGTTGTGATTTTGTTTCTTTCAATGATAATGGCTCTATTGTCCTTATGACAAAATAAGTGTTTTTGAACTGTGTGTTGTACCATGTTGTTATCAAATATGTTAATGCTTTGAAACTTTATTTTTCTACCGTATGTTACTTCCAAGAATTTCTAGAGAATAATTTCTGTCACGCCCTGATCTCGACATACGTCCAAGATCGACACGTGACATCACTAAATACCTGTTTCTCAACATACCATGTCTCCGGAATATGGCAAATCACAACTGAAAAATCGAATCGCATAGTAAATTTTTGCATGCTTTATGGCTGCATCTAACCTCCTCGTTAGACTACCTACGTACCCTCAAAGGGATCAAGCCATTCGTAGTTCAACCAAACATTATCCTTAACTTTTATCACAATACTTTTAAGTGGAAAAACAAAGCACTCATCAGTCAATTAATAGAACTTGACATTCTTGAAGTTACTAGGTTCAAGGTTACATAACAATTCCACATGATCATTAATATTTCCACTTCATCCATCGCATAAATCATCATTTTTCTCCACAAAAAATCATAATACATAACATGTAACATATTGAAGAATCAACAAAGCACAATATTATTTTCTAGCCACATCGATCAACTAAAATAATCATACTAATAACAATCATATCCAGCGTCATTCCACACTCTTGTCAATTAATCAATTCATGAATCAAAGATGCACGATCTTAGTATTTAATTACGTTAATCAATCAATGCAATAACATATCATTACACGAATTTAACCAAGGAACTCTACATAATTCCCTACTTGGGTTATGAGTAATAAACATGTTAATTCTAATTTGTATTCACAAGATCTCTTGGGAGTAATTCCCATTCACTCGAATCTAGAGTTCTAGACTAATCTTAAGGAAATGAGCAAGAGCAAAGATTCCGGACCAATCTACGGAATCAACTACATCGGGTTCCGGACCACTCAACAAAACTAGAATCTTAAGCGGTTTCTCGTAACCTGCCCATACTTATCACATGTATAATTAGTGCCTACGTCATGGGAATGGTGCACTGGGCAAATCAAAACTCGGATAAGCTGCGAAGCTCAGGGGAGTAACAATAATACTAGTATGTGATATCCAATAAACACAGACTATCGATCAACATCTATAAACATCATATTAAGAATCATGCTTTATGAAATCATAATCAAGCTGCTAAAAACTCCGAAGGAGTCACCCAGACATCCAACAGCTTTTCTAACTCAATTCACAAGGTTCTCGAAACCATTGTCACAAACATATTAAGGCTAAGGCTAGAGTGACGCAGTTAAGCCAAGTCTATTTAAGTAACCAAACAGGAAGTGGGCCCCCAAAGCGGATTAACCAAGCATAGCCACCCCTGAGAAAATAACCAAGTAGGCAATGACCCCCCAATGCGGATTAACCAAGCATAGTCACTCCTAAGCATACATGGCCATAAGGATCGCCCAACGCGGATTAACCAAACGCGATCCATATATAGTATGGTCCACAAATGTGGATTAACCAAGTAGGACCACTTGTGACCCCCTATGCGGATTAACCAAGCAGGGTCAAGATAATCAGGTAGGTAGTGATCACCCAATGCGGATATACCAAGCAAGATCACCCCTAACAGTCCCCCAACGCGGATATACCAAGAAGGACTGTATCATATAGCTCTAGGTAGTGATCACCCAACACGGATATACCAAGCATGATCACTCCTAGAAGGCATATGGTCCCCCAACATGGATATACCAAGCAAGACCATCCCTGTACCACTGCTACATGGTGCAGTAAATTCTACACACAACCTATCCACATCTCAACTCCTATGAGTTACAACGTAGTCACCTACACCATCAACTTGTCAAGGTCACCACTAATATGTTACCCAAGCATATAAGTGCTACTACATACTTCTAATAGGATTCTAGAGTCACATTGTCATAAAAATAATCACACACATCATTCACATTACTAAAAAGATAATTTGACTCACATAAATATCACAATCATCATCAGTACATATGCCAAATCATGGTTAATAAACATAAGTCTATGGCTAATAAATGCAAATCACATTTCAAAAGAAATCATATTTATAAAACCAATTCATATTCACATATGATACTAATATAAAATCAAGGTAATAGCTATATCACATATACACAAGTCATTCTCTAACCAATGTAGACTCACTAGACTTCACTTAATCTTCCGTAGTACTAATTTTAGTAATTAGGACGTTTCATGACATGTTGACCAAAAGTCAACTCTTGATCAACAGTAGGGTCCAACACTTACATAAATTGATCCGAAAGATCCGCACCTCGAATTTCTGATCCGTAACTTTCCAAAGTCCACATTATGCTCAAATAACAATATACTAAAATCTCAACATGATCCGACGGTCGGATCTCCGTCAATTTCAAAATTCAAGTGGCGGTCGACATTTATTTTTATGAACTTAGAAATCCAATTAGGGGAGATCTGTACGTCGGATTCCAGATCCGTAAGTTTCTATGATCCACAAATATTATGTTCTAACACGCATTAAGGTTTGGTGACGATCCAACGGTCGGATCGTCGATTCACATTTTGACCAAGTAAGGTATCGTAGTGAAACTAAGTCCAAACAATCAAATTGCGTCCTACAGATATCAAACATGAACTCAGGGCATCTAATAGTATTTAAAAGACATCTTCAGCCTACTGGCCAGGCCGCCCCGACTTGCCTGAAAATTCAACTATTTTTAAAAATTACCAAAAATTGCAGAAATGAAGATCTCAATTAGTAGAGCAAGTTTTATACCTGTGGCCAAGGTCAATTTGGCCGGGAAAAGCCTCAATTTGCCTTGAACTCGTCGGAACTCTAGAATTGGGTGTTCCTTGATTCGTCTTCAAATCGACTCCGACGCTCCAATCAATGATTGAGCATTGTTCCTGAGCTCTAGGGAGGTACTTTGATGGTGAGAATAGATGGAAATCATTTCACAAATGGCAGATTCCACCACCGTGCCCTGTGAACCTGCCGGTGCTAACTCACGAATTCGAGATCCATTCGTGTTAATTTTTGAAGGAATATGGAAGAGAAGATGATGTTAAGTTGATTCCAGGTAGTGGGTGGCTGCAATTCGACGGAAAAATCACCTAAAAAGGCGTCGAAACTCATGGAGAAGTCGGGTCCTGGTTGCAGGTCAAAGAGGAATCCGGGTTTTCCCCTCCTTCTCTCTCCTCTTCCTTCCCTCATTTCTCCCACTCTGATTAGGCCATCCTCTCCTTGTCTCTTGCCCCGATTCGTCCCTCACCCTCTTTTTTTTTCTGCCGCACTTCGTTTCTCTCCCTGTCTTTCGCTGCCATCAGGCAGCCTTCCCTTCCTTCTTTTTTTTTTTTTTTTTCAAACCACTCACGTGGTTTCCTTTTTCAACACTATACGATCGAGGTGCCTCCAAAAAAAAACATATGTCGTAAGTATAAACGTGTGAAAATTAATAATACGAAAATACGTAATTTTAAATAGTGAAATCCAGGGACAGGATTTCACATTCTTCCCCCCTAAAAAAAATTTTGTCCTCGAAATTTCAGTATCAATTCCAAAACCACCAATACCACATATTAAACAGATAATGATGCCCAAATGACACTCACAAATTCATTATACTCGAACTTGGCTATCATCATGTTCGACGGCATCGATCCACAACTCACAAATTCAAATATCACAAATGTCAGCCATAACCATCATCGGTCAACGAGATATCAGAAATGCCAACCGTAATCATCAGTGACTAAGTAAGTGTCGAAATTGCATGCCAAACATCATTAATGATAACTATATATGAGAAATGAATGACTCGCTCGCATTATCGAATCCAACAATGCCAACTCAAGACTACGGCAACCAAAACAATCAAATTTGTAATTATAAAGTTTCCTCATCCATTCTTTTCATCAATCATAAAAATTTCATGTCTCACACAACTGGAAATTCGTTTATAGTAAACGAACTCAAATCTCATTTCACAATTTTATTCATGTCCACTAAAAATAAATGGCGAAATTTACATGCCCACACAAGAAGCTTTTCTTCCGGAAATACTAGGGTCTTTGTGCTCACTCATTCATTCCTTCACATTTCACGGTTCATTTCGCCCAATTCATCGTTCACGATCATTTTATCCAATCACACATCCTTAGGCCTTTTTGCCCAAATCGACATCCACAGGGCTTTTTGCCCATATAACATACCCTCGGGCCTTTTTGCCCACATAACACATCCTTATTTCCACAACGTTTTCTACCCAATTCAATAATTCTCACTGGTACAAGTATAAAACAACTTTTCCATCTACTTGTCACAATCCCATTATCATTCTAACATCCAAAATTTTCATAACACATAACATAATATAATTCAAATTCACTTCACTTCATAATAATTCACAACATATACATATTCCACATAGCTTTCTCGTTATTCAAAGAACATAGGAAGTAATGCGATATTAATGTAAATCATAATTCCATTTACGAAATTTCATAACCACCATGGAAATTGCAGCACAAAACACAATACAATTTATGTATGTATTTCACATATAAAACATGAATGTCACTTCGTTCACAAAAATATGAATTAATACAACCACAATGCATTCCATAATCCACACCAACAAGAACTCAAGAATATTGCATATTGTAGAACAGGATCATTTGCTCTGATACCATTAAAGTTGTCACGCCCCGATCTCGACATACGTCCAAGATCGACACGTGACATCACTAAATACCTGTATCTCAACATACCCTGTCTCTGGAATATGGCAAATCACTACTGAAAAATCGAATCGCATTCTAAATTTTCGCATGCTTTATGGCTGCATCTAACCTCCTCGTTAGACTGCCTACGTACCCTCAAAGGGATCAAGCCATTCGTAGTTCAACCAAACATTATCCTTAACTTTTATCACACTACTTTTAAGTGGAAAAACAAAGCACTCATCAGTCAATTAATAGAACTTGACATTCTTGAAGTTACTAGGTTCAAGGTTACATAACAATCCCACATGATCATTAATATTTCCGCTTCATCCATCGCATAAATCATCATTTTTCTCCACAAAAAATCATAATACATAACATGTAACATATTGAAGAATCAACAAAGCACAATATTATTTTCTAGCCACATCAATCAACTAAAATAATCATACTAATAACAATCATATCCATCGTCATTCCACACTCTTGTCAATTAATCAATTCATGAATCAAAGATGCACGATCTTAGTATTTAATTACGTTAATCAATCAATGCAATAACATATCATTTCACGAATTTAACCAAGGAACTCTACATAATTCCCTACTTGGGTTATGAGTAATAAACATGTTAATTCTAATTTGTATTCACAAGATCTCTTGGGAGTAATTCCCATTCACTCGAATCTAGAGTTCTAGACTAATCTTATGGAAATTAGCAAGAGCAAAGATTCGGACCACTCAACGGAATCAACTACATCGGGTTCCGGACCACTCAACGGAACCAGAATCTTAAGCGGTTTCTCGTAACCTGCCCATACTTATCACATGTATAATTAGTGCCTACGTCATGGGAATGGTGCATTGGGCAAATCAGAACTCGATAAGCTGCGAAGCTCAGGGGAGTAACAATAATACAAGTATGTGATATCCAATAAAAACAGACTATCGATCACCATCTATAAACATCATATATAGAATCATGCTTTATGAAATCATAATCAAGCCGCTAAAAACTCCGAAGGAGTCACCCAGACATCCAACAGCTTTTCTAACTCAATTCACAAGGTTCTCGAAACCATTGTCACAAACATATAAAGACTAAGGCTAGAGTGACGCAGTTAAGCCAAGTCTATTTAAGTAACCAAACAGGAAGTGGGCCCCCAAAGCGGATTAACTAAGCAGAGCCACCCCTGAGAAAATAACCAAGTAGGCCCCAATGCGGATTAACCAAGCAGAGTCACTCCTAAGCATACATGGCCATAAGGATCGCCCAACGCAGATTAAGCAAGTGCAATCCATATATAGTATGGTCCCCCAATGCAGATTAACCAAGCAGGACCACTTGTGACCCCCCAATGCGGATTAACCAAACATGGTTAAGATAATCAGGTAGATAGTGATCACCCAATACGGATATACCAAGCATGATCACCCCTAACAGTCCCCCAACGCAGATATACCAAGCAGGACTGTATCATATAGCTCTAGGTAGTGATCACCCAACGCGGATATACCAAGCATGATCACTCCTAAAAGGCATATGGTCCCCCAACGCGGATATACCAAGCAGGACCATCCATGTACCACTGCTGCATGGTGCAGTAAATTCAACACACAACCTATCCACATCTCAACTCCTATGAGTTACAACATAGTCACCTACACCATCAACTTGTCAAGTTCACCACTAATATGTTACCCAAGCATATAAGTGCTACTACATACTTCTAATAGGATTCTAGAATCACATTGTCATAAAATTAATCATACACATCATTCACATTACTAAAAAGATAATTTAACTCACATAAATATCACAATCAGCATCAGTACATATGCCAAATCATGGTTAATAAACATAAGTCTATGGCTAATAAATACAAATCACATTTCAAAAGAAATCATATTAATAAAACCAATTCATATTCACATATGATACTAATATAAAATCAAGGCAATAGCTATATCACATATACACAAGTCATTCTCTAACCAATGTAGACTCACTAGACTTCACTTAATCTTCCATAGTACTAATTTTAGTAATTAGGACGTTTCATGACATGTTGACCAAAAGTCAACTCTCGATCAACAGTAGGGTCCACAACTTACGTAATTTGATCTGAAAGATCCGCACCTTCGAATTTCCGATCCGTAACTTTCCAAAGTCCACATTATGCTCAAATAACAACATACTAAAATCTCAACATGATCCGACGGTCGGATCTCCGTCAATTTCAAAATTCAAGTGGCGGTCGACATTTATTTTTACGAACTTAGAAATCCAATTAGGGGAGATCCGTACGTTTGATTCCCGATCCGTAAGTTTTTATGATCCATAAATATTATGTTCTAACACTCATTAAGGTTTGGTGACGATCCAACGGTCGGATCGTTGATTCACATTTTGACCAAGTAAGGTATCGTAGTGAAACTAAGTCCAAACAATCAAATTGCGTCCTACGGATATCAAACATGAACTCAGGGCATCTAATAGTATTTAAAAGACATCATCGGCCCCCTGGCCAAGCCACCGCCGCACGGCCTCTGCCCCGGCTTGCCGAAAAATTCAACTATTTTAAAAATTACCAAAAATTACAAAAATGAAGATCTCAATTAGTAGAGCAAGTTTTATACCTGTGGCCAAGGCCAATTTGGCTGGGAAAAGCCTCAATTTGCCTTGAACCCTGCCGAACTCTAGAATTAGGTATTCCTTGATTCGTCTTCAAATCGTACTCCGACGCTCCAATCAATGATTGGGCATTGTTCCTGAGCTCTAGGGAGGTACTTTGATGGTGAGAATAGATGGAAATCATTTAAAAAATGGCGGATTCCACCACCGTGCCCCGTGAACCCGCCGGTGCTAACTCACGAATTCGAGATCCATTCGTGTTAATTTTTGAAGGAATATGGAAGAGAAGATGATGTTAAGTTGATTCCAGGTTGGGTGGCTGCAATTTGACGGAAAAATCGCCTGAAAAAGCGTCAGAACTCATGGAGAAGTCGGGTCCGGTTGCAGGTCAAAGGGGAATCCGGGTTTTCCCCTCCTTCTCTCTCCTCTCTCCTCTCCCTTCCCTCCTTTCTCCCACTTTGATTGAGCCATCCTCTCCTTCTCTCTTTCCCCAATTCGTCCCTCTCCCTTTTTTTTTTTTTTTTTTTTTTTTTTTTTTTCTTCCGCACTTCGTTTCTCTCCCTGTCTTTCGCTGCCATCAGGCAGCTTTTCCTTCCTTTTTTTTTCCAACCACTGACGTGGTTTCCTTTTTCAACACTATACGATCGATGTGCCTCCAAAAAAAAACATAAGTCGTAAGTATAAACGTGTGAAAATTAATAATACGAAAATACGTAATTTTAAATAGTGAAATCCAGGGACAGGATTTCACAATTTCTTTGTTGGATTACGTAGTAGTGGATATAAAATGTTTCGAATCACTCTTATCATTTTATGCTCACCAATTTTTCTAGAAATGTATTTTCAGGTGGTGTAGGGTTGACTAGCTGAATTTCGAGTTGTAGCTCTAGTGTGGACTAGTAGAAAGAAGTCCAGACGTATATCTTTTGGGTGAGCTGCCAAAGTATTTGTATAGTTAGTCTTAGTCTGTAAATGATCTTTTTGTTGCGTTGTAGACTAAGAAGGCGTAGGGCACAATGTGTTAGTGTCTCTACTTCCCTGGGCAATGAAAACCATGTATATATATATATATATATATAATTACTTATCTTTTGGCTTGTATAATTTATGCTCATGTACATTTTCATCAAATGACCTGAACATGTTTTTCTTGTATGAAACCTTGAAGGTCTTTTGTGAACTTATTATAATATGTAAGGCTTAATGAATTGCCTTTGGAGATCCATTATGAGCTGGGTTATGTTTAAAAATCTGGGTGATTATCTACTACCTAGGTTGCATTTTGAAAATTTCAGATTTTTACCCTTTGGAACATAATCAGCTTTCATTACAAAGTGACTTGGTGCTGCTGAAATTGGCTTTTTTTTAATTTTTTTAATTTTTTTTAAATTAAGAAAAACAACAGCATGCCTTTTTTAGATTTAAATTTTCCTAAACTTCTCGAACTCAAAAATCCTTGAAATTTTAACACAACTACGTTTTAGGTGTCTACTTTGAATATGGAAATTTCATACTTTTTGGTTAAACGGGTTATTTTCGGTGAATTTTATGGTACAGGTTGTTTTTGCAGTTTGTATTACCACATTAAGTCTTTAACTTTATTTCTTTGAGTTACCTTTGTAGTTTGGTGTAACGTAATTGTTGAGTTTAAATTTTCATTTACTAAATCTTAAGCTACTTTGTTCTATTTATTTCTCTTAATCTCACACCTCAAGTTTTGGGGCGTGACAGTTGGGCTACTCCCTTTATTGCCAATTGGTTTTATGGTGGAACCTTAACTTTCTTCCATGGTATCAAAGCAGGTTGTTCTACGTGTTAGGCTTGAAAATCCGCCACATGTGAGAGGGCGTGTTGAGAATGAATCCACATTGATGAGAGGAAGGACCTTGCATGAGCTTATAAGAGGTTGAGCTACTCCCCATATTACCAATTGGTTTAATGGTGAAACCTCAACTTTCTTCATGGTACCAAAGCAAGTTGTCCCACATGTATCCACCTTTTTTCATGGTATCAGAACTGGTTGTTCCACATGTTAGGCTAGAAAATTTGTCACACGTGAGGGGGCGTGTTGAGAATGAATCCACATTAATTAGAGAAGGGACCTTGCATGGGCTTATAAGAGGTTGAGCAACCATATTACCAATTGGGTTTATGGTGGAAGCTCAACTTACTTCATGGTATCTGAGCAGGTTGTCCCACATGTGAAGCCAAACGGCCACACGTGCTTCACATCACCCAGTTGTGTTGTCCACATATTAGGCTTGAAAATTCGTCACATGTGAGGGGGGCGTGTTGAGAATGATTCTGTCACATTCCAATCCGTAAAGTAAGATATTGTCTGCTTTGGGCCACATTCTCACGATTTTGTTCTTGGGTTTCCACCCAAAATGTGTCTTACTATAAGGAGGTGGGCATGTACATATAAGGCACATCACTTCCTCTCCCCTGGGCGATGTGGGATCTTACAGATTCCCACATTAATAAGAGGAGGGACCTTGCATGAGCTTACAAGTAAGTTGTGCTACTCACCATATTGCCAATTGGTTTAGGGTATTACCTCAACTTTCTTCACTACATACCAATAGTACAAAAACATGTTTGCGCTACGGCAACTTGCGCGATGGAGCAAATTTTATCGCGCAAAGTATGTTTGTGAGACGTTTTGTGCGTCACACAAGATTTTAGCGCCAAACTAAGAATGCTTTACCCTTTTTTTCCCACATTGCGCGACGTAGGTGCACCTACGTCGCGCAAAGTCAACGACTTTTTTAAAATCACTTAATCAGTTTGGGAGACAGAAACTGCAAACCAGTTGCGGTAGCTACCTCCCTCCCCCATCTCTCTTCAAAACCTTCTTCAATCCTCTCCCTTCCTCGATCTATTCCTATTCGGTAAGCGATTTGATTTTGTATATGTAGCTTTGAATTGAGAATTCAAACTAAAACTACTAAATTTGTTTTGTACATGATTTTTGTATACAAATTTGAAGGTATTTTCTTCATATTGCATATGAGATTTTTGTATATGTACCTTTGCCTACTTTCTATGCCCTTTTTTAGGTAATGGTGGAGTTTTGTGAGATTGAATTTTGAAGTAATATTTATTAATTTTACCTATTAAAAGGAGTGAGACTAGTCACTAGTACAAAAACATACTTGCGCGACGGAGAAAACTGTTTTGCACGACGAATGCACACCTTCGTCGCACAAAGTCAATGACTTTGTGTTATAACATAAGATTTTGTGGTATCCACTTGTGTAAATATTTTAAATTGACAATCAAATTAGTTCATTGTATTCATATAGGATCAATCAAGGAGTGTAGCTGTAAAAAATCATTAAAATCGAAGTTAAAATAACCGTTAAATCGTGATTTTTCTTTTATAACCGTCGAAAAGTTTTGTCCCGTTACTTGATCTCTGAATGTTTGTTTTTTTTACTTTTTTTGTGTATACGATCTCGAAGCATATACAAACAATTTTGACGGTTGGATCGTTGAAATTAGTTTTGTAGGATATGTATCCCAAATAATAGATTCCCTAACACTTAAAGAGTTTATTTATACTTTCATTAAGTATAACATAAGATTTTGTGGTATCCACTAGTGTAAATATTTTAAATTGAAGATCGGGTTCATTCATTGTATTCATATAGGGTCAAGAAGTGTAGCTGTAAAAAATAATCAAAATCAGAGTTAAAATAACCGTTAAATCGCGATTTTTCGTTTATAACCGTCGAAAAGTTTTGTCCCGTTACTTGATCTATGAATGTTTATTTTTTGCAATTTTTTGTGCATACGATCTCGAAGCATATACAAACAAGTTTGAAGGTTGGGTCATTGAAATTAGTTTTGTAGAATGCGTATCTCATCAAAATAGTAGATTCACTAACACTTAGGGCGCGTTTACTAATCCGTAATCAGATTGAAGGGAATTGAATTGAGGGGGAATTGAATTGAGGGGGAATTGAATTGAGATGGAATCAGAATTAGATTCCTGTTGAAGTTGTTTACTAAAACTGTATGGAATCGGAATGCAAATGATGCATATCTTATATTTCTGTTTACCAATTCACATGAATCGGAATCAAAAGCAATTTGATTACTAAAATACCCTTGTACAAAACATATATAAATTTTATTTAACTAATTAATAATACAATTCTTTTGTATATAAAAAACTAATACAATTATTTATCCTAAAAAAACCTTTAATTACCAAATAAGAAGCCTTTAATAATACAATTATTTTGTATATATGACACTAATACAATTATTTATCCTAAAAAATCCTTATTTACCATATAAAAATCCCCCACCGTATACCAATTCTATGAACGCCTTCAATTAAAAACAACGAAATTAACGCAGCCCTCCCCCTCCTCTTCTCGCCCTCTCTAAATCCCCATTCTCCTTCCCTTCTGATTCTTCCTCTTCTCTTCTGATTATTCTTTCTTCTTCTTGTGATTCTTCTTCTTTCAAATAATTAATTAATTCCAAATATTTATTTATTTATTATATTGGTCCTCTGTCTCTGTCTTATGTCTGCTTCTTCACTGGGTTTTGATTTGAATGGGTGATGTGCTACCGGAGATGAGGGAAGGAGATTAAGGGGGGGGTGTTGTGCCACCGGAGAAGAGGGAAGGAGATAAGGAAGGCGCTGGGTGCTGTGCAATCGAAGACGAGGGCAGGAGATAAGGAAGAAGGTGATGGGTGTTGTGCAACCGAAGATGAGGGAAGGAGATAAGGAAGGCGCTGGGTGCTGTGCTACCGAAGACGAGGGCAGGAGATAAGGGGTGTTGTGCTACCAGAGAACAGGGAAGGAGATAAGGGTATATTGGGTAGAAAAATTTGATTCCGGGTTGAGGCTTTCTTCCGGAATCCAAATACCACCTATTGGTTGGTAATCCAATTCCATGCAAATCAGGGATCTGATTCCCTATGTTTAGTGGGTCCCACATACAATTTCATTCCCCCAATGTTAGTAAACACATGAATCAGTTGGAATGAATGCAATTCCCATTCCTCTCACTCCATTCCCCTTACGTAAACACGCCCTTAAAGAGTTTATTTATACTTTCATTAAGTATAATATAAGATTTTGTGGCATCCACTAGTGTAAATATTTTAAATTGAAGATTGAGTTCATTCATTGTATTCATACAGGGTCAAGGAGTGTAGCTGTAAAAAATCATCAAAATTGGAGTTAAAATAATCGTTAAATCATGATTTTTCGTTTATAACCGTCGAAAAGTTTTGTCCCGTTACTTGATCTCTATATGTTTATTTTTTGCGATTTTTGGCGTATGCGATCTTGAAGTATATACAAACAAGTTTGACGGTTGGATCGTTGAAACTAATTTTGTAGAATGTGTATCCCATCAAGTTCAATGGTATATATATTTATTAAGTAGCTTTAAATTTATTTATTTTGTACACATAACACATAAGAAATTGAATGGTATGTATATTTATTAGGGTGAAGTGCCGATTTAGTCCTTGAATTATTTTTTCGGTAAAATATGTCCCTAAATTCATTAAAAATTGCTAATTTCATCCCTACTATTATATTCAAAGCTATTTTATCTAATTTTTCTTCAATTTAAGTCACTTGACACACTTTAGAATGTACTATCGTCATTTTTTCGCCTATAAGTTTTTTACATTTCATATAGGTTGTGAATCTAACATCCAATTTACCCTCCAAAGTTAACTTACATTATTTCTTATGTAAAACTACCAATTTACCCTTCAAAGTTAACTTTATACACTAATCTATCCTCCAATGTGTATCACATACAAGTAACGTGACTTAAATTGACGGAAAATTGAATATAGTAGCTTCGAATATAATATTAGGGATGTAATTGGCATATTTTTATAATTTAAGGACTAATTTTTCAGGAAAAAATAGTTTAGGGACCTAATTTTCGCTGAGGTGATAATTTAGGGACTAAATTGACAGTTCACCCTATTTATTAAGTAGCTTTAAATTTATTATTGTAGTTCGGATCGGGTTTTTGTTAGAAAAATATATTATTGTGGATTTTATGTAAAGAAAAAAGGAAAGCTAATGAAAAGTCCAAAAACTTCCCTTTTAATGAAAAGCCATTTTTAAGGGTATAATGAATAGTGTCAGGTACAGCTAAAAATATGGTTTTTTTGTTAAAAGTTAATAGTACCGGGAGTGTTTCGTTAAAATTTCAAAAAAAAAAATTGAATTTGAAGGGAATAAAGTCACATTTTCAATAAATTTTATAATTTTTTTTTGAAATATAACTTGCGCGACCCCATAACTTGATCGTTGCGCAAAACCACTTTGTGCGACGTCACAATGAGATCGTTGCGCAAAACCACTTTGCGCGAGGCGTACCTTCGTCGCGCAATTTGTTAAAATTTGGCGGTGCAATTGTAGTTAATAGGCGTTTTTTTTTTTTAAATTTTCCCAAATTTTGACAAATTTTTCCCCCACAGCCGGTCTTTCTTCCCTCTCTCTCTCACTCGGTCTCCCTCTTTCCTCTCACTCATCTCGCCCTCTCTCACTCCGTAGCCATCCTCCTCATCTTCTCCTGTAGCCTTCCTAGATTGGATGCTGATCGATGCTTGACGAGGAAGGTGGTGAAGACGCAGTGCAAGACTGAGGAGGTGGAGCCTGGAAAGTTTGTCAGGAAGTGTGAGAAGACCGAGCAGCTTCTCAGGGACTGGGCCGGCCGGTAATTCCCAATCTCTCTCATTCTCTCTATCGATTTCTCCATTTCCCTAAAACCCAATGGCAAATTGGGAATATTTTATCTAGGGTTTCTGTGAATTGTTAGAAATTGCCTGATGGTGTCACTTTGATTTTGTCATATCTATGTTAATTTGGGGATTTTTTTTTTTATTTTGTTTTATTTTTTGGGGTGTTATTATTGGGCTTATGGCTTAGGATAGAAATTGTTGAGAATCATAACGTTATGATATTTGTTCGATTGTTGTAGGAAATGTTGGGGTTTTCTGTAATTTTCATTACAACACAATTCGATATTGAATCCAATTTGTATAGTGTTTATAATTAAGAAAAATATATATGGAAATATGAGACAAGAGAGATGAGAATATTAGGGTTTTAGTTTGAGGTTTTGCTGTTGTAACTGGAAAGGGCTTTCCAGAATTTCAATTTTATGATGAAAATATTTATTCCAATTGTCGTTCTATCTCCGACTAATCCATCCTCGTTCTTCATATCCAATTATGTGACATTTTGTTGTATTTTCTTCCTACATCACATTGCTAGGTTTCGTGATTGTTCAGGTTATGAATTTTGTACTTATGCATAATATTTTTCTGGTATTGGTAAATCATCTTTCGACTACTTTGCTAGTCGTGAGGTGTGTTCCAACTATTGAGGTGTCATTCTATTAGGGGATTGGATGCTTTTGTTTGCACCATTTTTTTTTTTCTCATCACACTACTCCTAAAATGCTTTTCTTTGCACCATTTCGTTTGCAGATTGGGCAGAGCCACCCCAATGGGCTAACGACCAACCTTTTGAAGCTGTTTGAGCCTCGACCACCGTTGGATTTCAAACCGCCTCCGGAGAAGAAAAAGTGCCCACCTTTGACAGGTCTGTTAACCATCTTAATGGGGTTGATTGGTTTCAATTTGGTATTAATTTCTATCTTGTAGCTGTTACTTTTGTACTTGTATCTGTACTTGTAGCTGTTAACCATCTTAAATGGGGGTTGATTGGTGTTTGGTTTATTTTTGGATAATGAAGGGGTAGCGCAATTTGTCAGTAAGTTTGCGGAGCCTGGAGATCCTGAGTATAATCTGCCTGTCCAAAAGGGCGAAACTCCTGTAAGTTTTTTACTTGAATCGCTTGTATGAGGACTTAGCGTTATGAAATCTTTGTTTGTACTGACCTGTCTCTGTTTTGCTTTGTGGGATTCAGACAACCAGCTAAGGGTTGTGTTCTTTGATTCTATAAACAGTAAAATGGGCAAAATTACTGAACACAGGTTCCTTTAAACTTACCTTACACACTAAAAAGACTCGATGTAGTTTCATGATTGGTCTATATATATGCATGATACATATGGAATCAACCACGAAATATATTTGCCTCACTTTAATGTACTCCATGATTAAATTGAAGATTTTTCTTTCTTTTAACAACATAGTGAAATCATAGCAAATATAACGACTTTACTAGGTAAAAGTGATCGACATATGTACATAAAATTGCTGACTGCATAAGTGGATGCATAACATGCAACTGAACAAAAGAAAGCTTAGCCCCACTTTTCAAATAAGAGCAAATGAAATACTTAGGTGGCCTTCAGTAAGACTTATGCATTAGATTTACATACCAAAGTTGAAACAAGAACCATTCTCTTAAATCTCTTTGCCATTTTCACCCCCACGTTATCCTATATAAGGTTCATAAGTTACTGTACCTAATTACCTACTCAATTATATAAATGCAAAGCAAAAGACAATGACACTTGAATATTAAGCACAACATTTGCTGCTGAATGAGAATCCATAACATGAAAGCTTCTAATATGCCAAGAATAATTCCATTGGAAAGAAGAAAAAAAAAACATTCAAAAAAGGTTGGAAACTTATTGGAGTCTAAGTGAGAAATGGCTCATTTCTTACGTTTTATCACATGGTAGCTCATATTTAGAATAAAGAGGGTTTGCTTTACCACAAGGATATTTGTCTTGCAAAGTAATACTTTCCCACCCAAAAGTTTGGTACGTCCTGGAGTCCTCTCATGTTTTCAATTGCTCTAATTTATTATTACTTGGTCTTCTCTAAGTTGTATTTCCCTCCAAATTGCTAGTGCTTTGCTTTCTCATGTTTCTTGCTTCGAACATTACTAGTGAACAACGACTGATTTCCTGAACATTTCAACTATAAGGGGGGCGCTTAAGAGGGTTTGACATGTAGGTGTAGATATATGTGGTTGAGTGGTATTAATGTTTAAAGCCACGCAGTGCAAATGGTTTTTAAGAAGGAATTTTAGGATGGTGCAACTGCATTCGAATCTAATTACTTTTCATGCTAATAACATTTCTTACTTTTCTGTGCATCTAGTATTGTTTCTACCTTTGCAATACTGCTTTATGTATATGTGAACAAATGCAAGAAAGGATATGATATTACTTTGGCTACTAATTGATTAGTTTCAAATGCAAGAAAGGATTAATTTCTAATGTTATATTTTTATGGTTCAAAAAGTGTATAGATGTCGTAGTTGATCACTCGTCGTCGGAGTGTGAGCAATGCGCCTCTCGCATTATCAGCTTCCCCCGGAGACCCCGATCGAGGACGTCATTGTACCCGAGGATGCAGGTCTTCAGATCATGACTAAGGTCCTGGATCAGAAGTTCGGTCGTCGTCATGACAAGGTTGTTCAGTGCATGAGGAAGGCAGAGGGGTTCGTGAGATGGGTGCCTCCTCTTCCAGATCGTCCACAGGAGAGGTCAATGCCCTGAAGGAGGAAGTGACAACTCTAAAAGGTTAGCTTGCAGCCCAGGGCGAGTAGATAAGGAACCAAGGCGAGTAGATGCGTATGATTGTACAGGCCTTAGCGATGTCCGGCCTCAAAATCCTGATGCCAGCACCTGATCTTGCTCCGTCTTCCACCTCCCAGCCACTTCGCCCAACCGATACCCAGTAGCATGATGTATTAAACCTAGCAGACTACTTGTAGTTTTTTCTTTTTTGTTCGGACATTTTGTATGTACATTTTCTTATATTTTATAATTAAATACTTTTTCTTGGTTTATTAATTATTGTTTAGAATTTAATTACAATATTTATTAAAAATTAAATAAAAAATATTTTTGCCAAAAAGAAAACAAGGGTTTGCGCGATGTAGGTCACTTATTCATCGCGCAAACCCTGCTTTCACTACCTTTGCGCAACGGTTGGTGTGCGATGAAGGTTCGTTGGGCTAATTTTTGTGTGACGTTTTTTGCGCGACGAAGGACCTGAATCGCGCAAAGTGTTTGTTGTACTATACATTGCTTTGTATTTTGAAAGTTTTTCGGAGATTCTAACATAAGTGCAGTGAAACGAATTTGCCAGATTAGTTTGTTTCTCATATTTTTCCGTTACCAGTCTGTTGCTCATATTTGCTTCTTAATGTTATTGATTGTTGTTAACTGCTACTAGTTTGTTTCTGATGGCTCCGAGATTGGTTACGAATCATTTTTCTTTTCACTGGTAATTAATTGTTCTGCAAAAACTTTATGTTGATCTCTGTCCTATGGTTCAGCTATTTGGTTGCATCGATGGCACTTCAAGTGTTATGGAGCTTGGGGCAACTTGTAATTCTATTTGTAAGAGACTTTCATTTCTGCACGAGTAGATGGGTTTATTCATGCGGTAGCTTCAAGCTTGTAGTTGCTTTAGCTTTTGTCACCTGGATCCTTACTGCCATATCCTCTCTCTCACGTTATGTTTTGATCCTATCGGCATTAGTTTAGAGGATTGTGTTTTTTGGTCCTATCGATGATACATGTACGTTACAGCATTCATTTATTTACTCGTAAATGAAAAGGTTTCTGTGACTTGCCAAATTTTTTTCTGAGGCAATTTAGCACCCTCCTATTTTTATTTCAATTCGTCTTTTTGATGTTGCACCCTCAACTGCACCATATGTTAGTCCACTTAATCTACAAAGACGTATTGAATCAGTTCTACAGATTCAATATGATCTCTAGTTTTCCTACCCTCCGGGATTTAGACAGATAATTTAAATTCATGGAACTTGCATGCAGATTAGTTAATGTCGTAGATTTGTTGCATGTGCGGGAATGTACATCCTCCTGCAGTGTGCAGCAGATGTGCGATCGGAACATGTAGACACCCCCTTATGTCCAACTACCATGCAATGTACCTGAGTTTTGTGTTCTTTCTTGTTATACTTCTGTTTACTGGTTATGTGTATGTTGTCAACTTGGTAGTGCCACTATATACTGACCTGGTGGTTCGAACAGACGGATGGATCATGGAAGCTGCGCTGAAGAAGCATCTTGAAACTACAAAGGCGTGTAGATAGTTTGTGCCACCATAACTATTTATTGGGAATCTTGATCGATATTTCTTCCCTCAAATTCATTACCCCTTACTCTTTCTTAGAGTTTCATTTATTTTGTTATGCTAGAAATCATTTATCGATTGGTCACGGGATGAAGTTTGATGACAGTTGAAACATAGAAAAGTTTATACAATTTGATAAGCCATACTTTTTTAAATTAGGATTTAGACTAGTTACCACGGCCTTGTTCAAAGAAACTCGGGTGATGGAATATCACTCCATCACCCGTAACAATGCCGATCATATACTCAATCTCATCGGCAACTTCTTTCATTGAAGGCCGGTTGTGCCTCTCATCCAAGCACGACCCTGCGAGAAATCCCAGTGCTTGCATTGTCTCCAGTTTTAGCTTGCTAGCTCCCTCTTTAATAATTGGATCAACAGTATCCATCAACCTCTCTTCTTTCAAAACCCTCTTCATGTACACCACCAAACTCACATCTTCCTCTACTCTGTTGAAATCGATAACCTTCTTAGACGTCAACAGCTCCAACAAAACAACTCCAAGGCTGTAAACGTCGATCTTATCCGTATTAGGGATAATTGTGTAAATACCTCAGTTGGATGATATAATAGTTTTGTTAGATATTTGTTTTATTAGTTAGAGAGTGTTGGAAGTTTGTTAAGAATGATTAGTTGTGATGTGTAAATGTGCTGTATATATATAACACCCTTGTAATCTTATTACATTCATTCAATGAAAAGATATTATTTCAATATGGTATCATCCGCCTCTGTCTAGCGACCGGATCCGTATCCACGCTTCTTCCTCTTCTGCCTTCGCTGTTAAGCTTTCTTGCTTCTGCGAAACCCTAATTTCTTCTGCGAAACCTTAATTTTTCTTCAATGGCGATTCCTGCTTCTTCATCCTCTGACTCTGGTCCTCAATCTTCTCCTTCTCCGATCATTGATTATCCCTCTCCCATTTCTGGTGCCTCTCAAGCTACTTCCGTCTCGATTCAAAATATTGGATCTCTGGTCCCAACCAAGCTCACGACGACAAATTACCTGACCTGGAGTGCCTTGTTTGCTCCGATCTTTCGTCGCTACAATCTTACCATTGTTGAAGGTTCTGTTCCTTCACCGCCTCAATTTGTCATCGCCGCGAATGGCGATCGCATTCTGAATCCAGACTATGTTACCTGGTTTGAGAACGATCAGAACATCCTCATTTGGATCAACTCTACACTTTCTGATTCGTTGATTCCCTACACCGTCGGTGTTCATTCTTCCAGAGAACTTTGGGCCAAATTAGAATCCAGACTTGCAACTGCTTCTCAATCACACATCCATGAGCTCCGATCTCGCCTTCGAAGCCTTACTAAGGGCGATTCCTCTGCTGCTCAATTTCTTCAACAAATTGAAGCTATTGCTGATGCTCTTGCCAGCGCTGGAGCTCCGATTGAAGACTTTGAGTTAATCTCAGTTATCCTCCATGGCTTTCCACCAGAATACAACTCATTTGTTGATGCGATTCAGTTTCGCCTCGGATCCACGACAATTGATGAGCTTCACGGTCTTCTTCTCAGCAAGGAGATTCAGCTGACAAATCGAAAGAATATGACTCCGGTCACACCATTTCAGGCACTGCATTCCTCATCTGGTATTCTTCCAACGCCATCTTCTCAAGCTCTTCTGGCGTCGCACAACTCCAATACCAATTTTTCTCCAGGTCGAGGTTCTTTCTCAAACCCTAGGAATTTTCAGAGTCATGGCAATTTTCGACCAAATAACTTTCGCCAGAATTACTCATGCCAAGGCTTTCAAAGGAACAATCGAGGTGGTCGTTCCAACTTCAATTTCTCTGGCAAGAAAGTTCCCTGCCAAATTTGTCAGCAATTTGGTCATGAAGCCTTTGACTGTCCTCATCGAATGAACCCAAACTTCTCTGGTCATTCATCTCCCTCAGCTATGGTTGCCCGTACAAATGCATCATCTCCGACTTGGCTTGTTGATTCTGGTGCTAGCCATCATATGACCAATTCCTCCACAAATCTCCAAAATCCAGAACCTTACACAGGACCTGAGCAAGTTTACGTTGGCGATGGCAAAGGTTTATCAATTCTCCACTCTGGATCTTCTCAATTACATACTTCTTCTCACAACTTTAAGCTTCGTAATGTGTTACATGTGCCCGAATTGAAACACAACTTGCTTTCTACCAATAAATTTCTTCTTGATAACTGGTGTTCTATGCATCTTTACCCCTTTCACTTCAATGTGAATGATATTTCTTCGGGGAAAATGCTTTTTAAAGGACCAGTGCAAAATGGATTTTATCCCTTTCAACCTCACTCTTCAAGTTCTGTGATTCCACATCATCATGCATTTGCTGCTTCTGCTCATGCTTCCAAGGATATCTGGCATCAACGTTTAGGTCATCCCTCTAATAAGATCATTAATAAGCTGAGTTCTCACTCTTGTATTTCTGTTTCTGGTACCAATCATGCTACTTTCTGTAATGGTTGTGCAGTTAGTAAAAGCTCTAGATTACCCTTTGTGTCTGTGCCTAGTCGTACTAGTAAACCTTTGGAACTAATTCACACAGATGTTTGGGGGCCAGCATCTGTGTCTTCTGTACAACACCATAGGTACTATGTCATCTTTGTTGATGATTTCACCAAATACTGTTGGTTCTTTCCTCTACAATATAAATCTGATGTTTTCAGTACCTTTGTCAAATTTAAAGCTCATGTTGAGAATCTGCTGTGTACTAAAATTCTCACTCTGCGATCTGATGCTGGTGGTGAATTTTTAAGCTCTAAATTTTCTCAATTTCTTGTTGAGCATGGCATTAATCATCAGCTAAGCTGCCCTCACACTCCCGAACAAAATGGTTGTTCTGAGCGCAAGCACCGCCATTTAGTTGAAACAACAAGAACCTTATTAGCAGTTTCTCAGGTTCCTCTTCTCTTCTGGGATCATGCTTTTGCCACTGCAGTATATCTGATTAATAGAATGCCCACTGCTTCCAAGGCATCTCCATGGGAATTATTGTTTCACAGATCACCATCTTATCAGACTTTGAAATTTTTTGGATGCAGCTGTTTTCCCTGATTACAGCCTTATAGTCAGTCCAAGTTGGATCCCAAGAGCATGCAGTGTGTTTTTCTGGGCTACAGCCTCAATCACAAGGGCTACAAATGCTTAGATCTCAGCTCTCATAAAATATGTTTCCAGGCATGTGGTATTTGATGAATCGAGCTTTCCTTGTCATAAGAAAGTCTCTGCAGCACCCTCATCCCTGCCACTCTTCCATGCTTCTCTTAGTCATACTATTCCCACCCAGCTCACATTTACCACACACCAAGTCCATCCTGAGCATTCTCCCGTTACTACCCAATTCCAGCCCTCTCCTGTTACTCATCCAAACAATTCTCCATCCAGTCCCATTTCACCATCTCCAATTCCAAGCCTCTCTTCTGTGGATCTATCTCCATCCAGTATCCCTTCACCATCTCCAAACCCAGTACTTAACACTCATCCCATGCAAACCCGATCAAAATCAGGGTATCTACAAACCTAAAGCTTTTGCTACAACCAAACATCCTTTACCCACTCACCTATCTCCTGATTTTGTTCCCACTACCTATCTTCAAGCTTCCAAACATCCCCACTGGGTCAAAGCTATGCAAGATGAATTTCTTGCCCTCAAGCAAACTGGAACATGGTATCTGGTTCCACACACACAGTCTTCTAATATAGTGGGTTGCAAGTGGGTCTTTCGGATCAAGAAGAACCCTGATGGTACTATTGACAGATACAAGGCCCGTCTAGTTGCTAAGGGCTTTCACCAGCAAGAAGGGCTCGACTATACTGAGACATTCAGTCCAGTTGCCAAACCTGTTACCATTCGGCTTCTCCTAACCTTAGCAGCTCAATATGATTGGTTTCTTAACCAACTAGACGTCAGCAATGCTTTTCTACATGGTACTCTCACTGAACATATGTTTATGCATCAGCCTCCTGGCTTTGAAGATCCCATTCATCCCATTCATATCTGTCATCTGCACAAGTCTCTTTATGGCTTAAAACAGGCTCCACGAGCTTGGTATGACAAACTTCATGGAGCTTTGAAATCTCTGGGATTCACTGGGTCTCAGTCTGATCACTCTCTGTTTGTTAAACAGAATCCCATGGTTTTTATCTTAGTTTATGTGGATGACATCATTGTCACTGGACCATCTACTCCAGCTTGCAAACAGGTCATTGCTCAACTAAGTACTATGTTTCCAATCAAAGATTTAGGTGCTTTGCACTATTTCCTTGGGATTGAGGTGAAAAGATCATCCACATGGATTTATATTTCTCAAACGAAGTACATACTGGATCTCTTACAAAAAGCTAAAATGGATGGCGCCAAGCCTTGTGCCACTCCTCTGAGCACTTCCCAGTTGGATCATACATCTTCCCTACTGGACAATCCTGCAGAGTATCGATCTTTAGTAAGGGCCCTTCAATATCTAACCTGGACAAGACCTGATCTCTCATTTGCTGTGAATCTTGTTTGCCAGTTTATGCACAGTCCTCGACAATCTCATTTTCAGGCAGTCAAACAACTTCTTAGGTATCTTAAAGGCACTATTGATATGGGATTGTGGTTTAGAAAATAATCTTTCCCTCCATCCATTACAGCATTCTCTAATGCAGATTGGGCCGGCTGTTCTATTGACAGAAAGTCTACTGGTGGTTACTGTATTTTTCTTGGCTCCTCTCTTATTAGCTGGAGCGCTAAAAAGCAACCCACTGTTGCTCGATCATCCACTGAAGCCGAGTATCGCTCCCTGGCCAACACTGTTGCTAAACTCACTTGGATTGGTAAGTTGTTGACTGATATTGGCTATATCTCTCCAACCATTCCTCAACTCTGGTGTGACAATCTTTCTGCTATTTCCTTGGCAAAGAATCCTATTTTTCATGCTCGCACTAAACATGTTGAGCTTGACTATCACTACATTCGTGAGAAGGTGTTGGCAAAAGCAATTTCTGTTCACTATGTTTGCACTCAAAATCAGCTTGCAGACATCTGTACAAAGGCACTCTCCAAAGACAGATTTCAGTTTTTGCGTTCCAAACTCTCACTTCGTGCTCCTCAGCTCAGTTTGAGGGGGGATATTAAGGATAATTGTGTAAATACCTCAGTTGGATGATATAATAGTTTTGTTAGATATTTGTTTTATTAGTTAGAGAGTGTTGGAAGTTTGTTAAGAACGATTAGTTGTGATGTGTAAATGTGTTGTATATATATAACACCCTTGGAATCTTATTACATTCATTCAATGAAAAGATATTATTTCAATAATCCGCAGTAGTCAGGATCTAGGTAGCCAAGGGTCCCCTGAGCAGTGGTGAAGATATTGTTGTTTTTACTGGTTTCTGTGCTCTCAACCAGCCTCGAAAACCCAAAGTCTGAAACTTTTGCATCAAAATTTTCATCGAGCAAAATATTGCTGGACTTCACGTCACGATGGTAAATGGGCGGCACTGCAGAAGAGTGAAGATAGGCAAGCCCTTCGGCTGTTCGGTGAGCAATTTGAAGCCTATGGTGCCAACCAATTGGAGCCCATTTTCCGTTGTGATGACAGTGAAGATGATCTGAAAGAGTTCCATTTGGAACGTATTCATATACGAGGACAGGCTGCTGATCAAGCTCGCTCCTATGGTTGACCTGGCAAAGAATCCGAACCTCGTTCAGAATCTGGTCAATGCCCTTGGTGTTTCCAACCTTGGCACGCTTGATGGCGGTGATGGTTCACATCATGGGATTATCCTTCGTGGGATTTACCGTTATCAATTTCTTCAAACTTTATCGTATAACTGGACTTACTGTAGATTCATGCTAACAATTGAGTTGTTTAGACTCGACATTATAGGCTGAGATAAGGGAAAATTACTGCATAAACTCCTCAACAGAATTGCAGAAAATCAGTGAAGCAGAGAAAGAACTGGACAACACCATACAAACCGCACAATCCATCAATGACCAATATTCTTGAATCCGAATATCCCAAATATCACCAAATATCACAAACATTGATCTTGAAATGAAGACTCTTGAAACCAAATATCACAAACAACTGGAAGAACACAGAAATTGAATGACTCCATTTCAACTTAATGACTCCACATATCAACAATTTCCATAGGCAAGAAACATATATGGCTTTGTGCCTCAACTTTTAACCTCAAGAACTGATCAGTTTTACTGAGAATCGAAAAGAAATGACCTGATTTCACGATTATCTGCAGCTTCCAAACACATAGCCATTACTTCAAGAAAGAACATCTTAGGGAAAGAAATGAGACCTCTGAACCAGATTTTCAAGTACCCATGTTGAAAAAAAAATCGCAAAGCCCCAATCTGCAAAGCCCCAAGAAACCAGCGAAGAAGAAAGAATCTCCAGCACCGACAAACACTACTATCTCGAACAACTCCGATTTGAAACAAACTGTACACCAATCTTCGCATGAAATTTCTGAGCTGGGCATTTCGTCAAACATTTGGGCTACACAAAAGTCTAAACTTTCTTCCACAATAGGCATGGCGATGTACGTCAGAGAAATGAACCGATCGAACTATGTAATGAACCCCCAAATGCTGCTGTTCTGTTGAGAGCCCATGTGATGGATTCTGATCGAACTTCCAAAACCCAGTTGGGAATGATCAAAGCTTCATCTTTCTGCCAGTCTGCACGTTCGAGCAAAAGACGCTCGAATAGGTGTTCTTCTCTGCAAACCCTTTAGGGTCTCGAAAACCTCCAAACCCCCAATTCCGATTTCAAATCAATCCCCAAACTCACCTTCTATTGGTTGGGGTTCGTCGTTTTCGATAATTTCTTCTGGGGATTTGTGTATTCAGATAAGGCTTATTGGTTCCTAGGGCTTTGATCGATCAATTCGCCAATGGCTTCGTCTTCGTCTTCGTCTTCGTCATCAACGGTTGCCAAGCAGCGATCTCTATGTAGATTAAGTTGTTGATGTCGTCCTCTGGGTTGCAATTTCTCTACTTCCCGTGAAAAAGATAAACCCATATCAAATCGCCAAGCGATTCTGCTTCCCGAGAGGTGATTTGCAGAGATCAAACTGAGCAAGTAACTCAGGCCTTCAAGAAATAGAGCCGCCTGCAACATGCTGGTGGCGCCAAGATCTCCACAAGAACGCTCATTCTCAGCCGATTTGCATCCACAAAAACTGAGTAAGAAATTGATTCTACTTCCTTCTTCGATTCGGGAATCGGAGAGAAGAAGGAAGCATCGAAGAACTTAGACGGAAAATTCAAGAAAATATGAAGAGAAAATACAACTAGAAGATAAAATCTAATAAAAAACATGGGAACCACTAGAATCCATGGCGTGAGCCTGGTGGCTCTGATACCATGTTAACTACATTGTAATGTTTGGAAATTGAAAGGAAAATCAGGAAGAAAGGATTAACAGAAGGATTAACACAAAGATACTAGAGAGAGAGAGTTTAGAGAGAGAAATAGGTTTTGTATTGACTGATTAAAATGAAGATTACACACACTGTTTTTATAAGAGAAATCATAACTACTTTAACCAAATACTAACAACCTTACTAATTTTATTTCTAACTATATTACACTTGTACCCTTAATAGTCCAGCCATAGTGTGCCGGCGGTGCAGTGGATGCTGTACCACGGGTCGCCACACTCGGGCCCCGTACTTAAGGGAAATGGCACCGGAGTAGTGCCGCATGTGCCGCACCGCGTCATGGCAGCTACATGGTAGGGAGTGGATGATAGTAGTAGTGGCATTATCACTGCACGGAGAATTATTGTAGATATGAATTTCTCCATTGGATTGTTTAAGGAGAGGCTTATAAATCCATACTGTTGGCAGCATTGTCATGCGTTTCTTTTTTTTTTTTTTCCCTTCTCTTTTAACTTGTTAGTCCCAGTTGTACTGCAAAAGACTTCTAGCCCAATTGTTTAAGTGCGTTTATTTTGATACACACGAGGTCTCGAGTTTGATTCATCCATTGCTTGTATAAAATAACTTTTTGGTTACTAGCTAGTTAGATTATGGTTTATCAAATAATATTAGTAGTACCATCTTTACTTTAGGTGTTGCATAAAAGAGAAAAACTCTCATGTCACACGAATTTATTCCCTCTCTTTTCCTCATTCATCAAATCTCTAGGATACAAAAGTATTTATTTGCAACAAGGAGGGACCTATAACTTCACTGGCTACAATTATTTACTACATGCATGGTTAAAAATATTTATCTCTATACCCGAAGTCCGGCGTTTTATTCCTATCTCTCTAGAATACAGAAATATTTCTTTGCAAAAAAAAGCTTGTAACTTCCTCGGCCAAATGTATTTATCCCTACCTAAAGTCCAAGTTTAGAGAGCTGGTAAACTAAGTGGACAACTAAGATGATACAAATAGCAGCCTTTTTTTCTCACACATTCTCCTTTCAGACATTAGAATTAGTTTAAAGTAGAATATAGCTCGTATATAAAATATGATTAATAAAATGGAATCCTCCTTTAGCATAGCTTCTGTAGATATAAATTGCTCGTCACATCTTTTGCAAAAATTGAACCAAAATTAATGTTGTTTCCAAAGAGCTTCTTGTTGGCAGCACAATGGCTACTTTTTATTATCCCATTATATTGATCCACGGAGTGGCCAAACCCGTTGACAGTTGTCAACTTTGTAACATGATCATCTTGGTCATCCAAATACGGGCATTGTTTGTGGAAGATTGTACAGTACATTGTTCGATCATGATTCATGAGTTGGCCATTCCTTGAAAGTTGGGAACTTCTCGCAGCTCTCCATTGCCCTTTCATCTTTCATGATCCAATTGACCTAACAAACATCTGATGTATTTGATATGCATATCACTTATTCTTTGCATTTGCATCAGCATGTTGCCTTGTCTGCTTAACATTCCAAGATCCTAAAGCATCCTATACTTTGTTTAATTAGCTTCCTTAAACAATGTGAAATCTCCACGTAGCAATTCCAAAAGATTTTCCATGGTTTCATTTCACGCTTGTCTCTTCCCTACTGGCCGTCCGTGAGATGAACTGAATTTAATCGAGAATAATTGTTGATGGTTTTTATACTTTATTTTTAAGTTGACCTATTCTATCAATTTCACATTTAGATTGTATATATGGACTCGGGTCCTCTTCAACTTAACATCACATTAGTATTTTTTTTTTCTTGATTAATCAACGATAGTTACCCATATGACTGTTGAAATTTTTTAGATCAACGGGTCCGTGGGGCCCACTCTAACGATACCAATATTGTCCCCAACTTTACCATTTGCACAATCCGTCAAGTGTGAGGTTTTACAACAAAAGATCTAGGTATTAGTTAGAGTGAGGTAATCCTATTTAAACCCATTGGTTTTCTTTATCCCCACCGATGTGGGACTTTAACACTCACCTTCGCTTGTAACCCCATTTAGTGGTTCATACGTGGAGATCCACACATCGGCAATTGAAACTCAGAGGTCGGCTCTATGTTAAGAGTCCAGACTTGTTTTCAATGGAACTCAAAGACCGGCTCTCTGTTAAGAGTCCTGACTTGTTTCCAATATTTTTCAGGAAGTGCCTCTTAAGAACTTAGAGGCTGACTCTATGTTAAGAGACACCGATACTGTCCCCTAACTTTACCACCTGCACAATCAATCAAGTGTGAGGTTTTACAACAAAAGGTCTTGGTATTAGTTAGAGTGGGGTATGATAATGAGAGAGAAATCATGATCTCAAGAACTCAAAGATTCAACAATGGAAACAGAGTATGAAGAACAAGAGAGAGAATGAAATGTTAGAGAGAGAAAGGATCTTGGAGAGCAAGCTGTATTTACTGTCATGAGTACTTACAAAATACAAGTGGTTGTCCCAATATATATAGTCTTAAAATCATAGCTGGTATATTTAGATAAAACTTAACAACTAAGCTAATCAAATGCTGAGGTGTCTAACTAACATGTTGAGGTGTCTTCTGTTAATACTCCCCCTCAATCTCAGCTGGGATAACCCAGTCTGAGATTGGAACAATAACGAACAAACAAAGGACTGTGTAATCCCTTTGTTAAGACATCTGCAACCTGAGCATCTATAGGAATGTACTGAACCTCCATATCCCTTTTTTGCACTCTTTCACGAAGAAAATGAAAATCAGTATCTAAGTGTTTAATCTGAGTGTGAAACACTAGATTAGAACACAAAGCTAATGTAGACAGATTATCACAATGCAACACAGGAGCACAAGGAAGAAACATATGAAGATCCTTAAGAACCAATCGAATCCAAGCAATGTCAGTTGCTGCATTAGCCAATGCTTTATATTCAGCCTTCGTTGAACTTCTAGACACACTGCCCTGCTTCTTTAACTGCCAAGAAATGAGATTAGATCCTAGGAAAACAACATATCCAGTTGTTGATCGTCTAGTATTGATGTCAGCTGCCCAGTCAACATCACTATAGGCAAGTAACTCCAATTTTCTAGCAGCTGAATAAGTAATGCCACTTGTCAAAGTACCCTTCAAATACCTGAGTATGCGCGTCACCAAACAAAAATGAGCTTCAGTAGGGTTATTCATGAATTGACAAGCATAATTGACTGCATATGCAATATCTGGCCTAGTAAAGGTCAAATATTGCAATGCATCAACCAAACTTCTATAAACTGTGGGATCAGACAGTGGTTCTCCTTCATCCTTCAATAACTGTGTATGAGGTTTACTAGGAGTGGAACAAGGCCTACAATGCACCATACCTGCCTTATTAAGAAGATCAATGACATATTTGGACTGACTAAGAAAAATTTCCCCATTTTCTCTGTAGGTAACTTGAAGTCCCAGAAAGAAAGTGAGTTTGCCCATGTCCTTCATGTCAAATACAGAGGCCAAATCATCAATTACTTTCTGCACTAACTTAGAACATGAGCCTGTAATAATAATGTCGTCGACATATAGAAGAAGAATTACTACATCACCATCACTGAATTTCACAAACAAGCTCAGATCAGAGTGAGAGGATTGAAACTTCAAAGTAGGAAGATAACTAGTAAACTTTGCATTCCAGGCTCGTGGTGCCTGTTTCAAACCATACAAAGATTTGAGAAGTTTGCAAACATGGTTAGGATATAAGGGATCTTGAAATCCTTGAGGTTGTTTCATAAACACCTCTTCTTGTAATTCACCATGTAAAAAGGCATTTTTCACGTCTAATTGCCTTAAATCCCACTTATGCATAGCAGTAAGAGATGAAACAAGCCTAACTGTAGTATGTCGAACAACCGGGCTAAACGTTTCTTCATAATCCAAGCCTTGTTCTTGACTATATCCTTGTGCAACAAGTCGAGCCTTGTACCTCGATATCTTACCTTCTTGATCTTTCTTGATTTTATACACTCATTTGCTACCTATGACATTTTTATTTTCTGGATAAGGTACCAACTCCCAAGTACCTTGTTTGAGAAGAGCATTAAATTCTTCTGTCAGAGCATTGCGCCAATGCTCAGATAAAACTGCCCTTTTATAATGAGAATGCTCAGAAGAATCATGAGTATCCAACACAGAAGTAAGACCCCAAAAGACTACATCATCAGTATGTGAAAAAGGAGTAAACTCATATCAATAAAGATGCATGATAAGCTGCATAGTTCCTTCTTTGGATTGCACCACTTTTCAACCTTGTAACCATATTATGATTAGAAGAAACAACTACTTCACTACTAGGCACAGCAGTGTTAGACACATCATGTTCATGATTTGAATGAGTAATTTGAGTATCAAACTCTGTAGATGTATGAGATGGCTCAGGAGAAGAAGAAGATACTTGAGTTGGGGTCTGAGCATGGACATGCAACACTTGAGAAGAAGAATGAGTTGCTGGTGGAGTAGTAGCACGAGTAGTAACTTGTGTTGAGATGCTATCTAAACTGGCAGATACACTGGAACTTTGAGAAGACAAAGATGGTACTCCTATATCTGATGACTGTTCCTCAGACTCATTCAAATGCCTTGGTAAGACAACAGGCACTATAGTAGGAGATAACTTTTGCAAAGTGGAATCAAGTACAGATGAAATAGCTGAACTCGTGGATGTATAACAAGAATCTTTATAAGGAAACTTACTTTCATCATGTATCACATGCCGAGATAACAACAATCTACTTGTAGTTCTACTGTAACACAACACCCCTTTATAACCAACAGAATATCCCAAAAATACACACTTATCACTTCTAGCTTGCAACTTATTAGCAGTAGAGGATCTTAAGTAAGGGTAAACAGCCGTACCAAAAACTTTAAGGTTTGCTAGAGAAGGAGACTGGCCAAACAACTTAGCATAAGGAGATGACATTTGTAAATTTTGGCAAAGGCATTCGATTGATCAGAAATACTGCATGACTACAAGAATGATACCAAAATTGTGGTGGTAAAGAAGCAGCACTGAGCAAAGTCACAATAGTCTCAATAATATGCCTATTCTTCATTTCTGATAACCCATTTTGTTGGTGTATATATGGACAGGAGACAAGGTGCATAATACCATGTAAATCCTAATACCATGTAAATCCAGAAATTTCTAAAACAACCCACTCATATATTCACCTCCCCCATCGGATTATAATGACTTAATGGTTGTCTTAAACTAATTCACAACAAGAGCATGAAATTTAAGAAACACATCATATACATCAGATTTATTCACAAGTGGGAAAATCCAAGTGAACTTTGTGCATTCATCAACAAAAATTACATAGTATTTGTAACCTTCAATAGAAAGAGTGGGTGAGGGTCCCCATACATCAGTATGCACTTTTTCAAATGGAATACTAGACTTATTACCACTAGGGACTAAATGAAAGTCTAGACATTTTACCTCTAATACATGATGAACACATCTGTGGATGTACATCTACCCCAACAGAAATAGCAGAATCCGTAAGCATTTTGGATTGAACCTCATTGGTTGGATGACTAAGTCGATGATGCCAAATAGAAGACTTCACAAGCTTTCCCAAGAGAGCATGTGGTGGAGTGTCCAAAAGATGAGAATATTGGAAAAAAATGTTGCTGAGGGATGTAATACAAGCCACTACTACTACTCCTTCCTCTCAAGATGATTTTCTTTGTTGCCTTTTTCTGCACCCAAAAACCAAACTCATCAAGAATAACATAACAATGGTTATCTTTACATAGTCTATAAACAGATAATAGACTAGCAGCCAATTTAGGAACATGTAAAACCATTTGCAGAGTTAACAGTTTCGAATGAGTGAAAATGGAACCCAAACCAGTGTTAGCAACCGGGAGTCCTTCACCATTGCCCACTGTAATTCATTTGTTTCCTTCAAAATGAGCCACCAGAGTCAAGTTATCCAAATCTGCTGTCATGTGGTGTGTAGCACCTGTGTCTAGCACCCAGTTTGTTTGTGAAGAAGAAGCAAAACTTGGTTATGTTTGTGCTGTAAGAGCAGTGAGAAAAGCTGGTGGTTGAGCACCCTGAAAAGCATAACTACTCATGTGGTAGCCGTTAAGAGCAGTATGCCCTCGCTTCCCACATATTTGACATTCTGGAACTGAAGAAACAGTGCTAGAACTTGCAGAATACCGAGAGTAGCAATTTGGTGCAGTATGACCACGCTTATTACAAATCTGACATTTAGGAATCAGAGTAGACTTAGAACCAATGTTTCCATTCCAATTCTGCTAGCTAGATCCTCATTTTGAACCAAAACCTCCACTGTTACCAGAATTATTGGAAAGCATAGTGGAATTCCCAGAAAATCTGCCATTGTTACCTCCATTAGATTTGGGTCCATGATTAAATCTTCCAGTATTACTGCCATAATTTTGATAATTCCTCTGATTTTGAAAAAGACCATTTCCCTGTTGATGAAATTGAGGCAATTGAGCTTGAGAAATTAGCCCACCATTTGGTCTAGAACCATTACTAGAAGATTCAGCACGACTTTGACTAACATAACCACAACCTCCATCAAAATACTGTGAAGACCCCTGAGACTGTTGAGCAGCATTAGAAGATTCACCATGGCAATACATGCCAGACATTGGAAAAGTCAAAGTAGAATGAGATTCTTCAGCAGTTCTTTCAGCAGCCAACAATTGTGCCCTAAATTCCTTTAAGGAAATTGGAGTCTCACAAGCTACAATCACAGTTCGAATCATGTTGAACTCAACAGGTAAGCCAGCCAAAGCAGCTACAATTAGATCATTCTCAGATACTACTTCACCTGCTGCAATTAATTGATCTTTAAGAGCATTAAGTCTGAGCATATACTTCTCTACACTATTAGCCCCTTTCTTGATAGTGTGAAGCTCGGTCTTCAAATGATTAATTCGAGCCCTAGACACTAGGGGTGGGTTCAAAAAACCGAAAACCGAAAAAAACCGAAAACCAAACAGAACCGAAGCCGAAAAATCGAACCGAAAAAAACCGAACCGAGGCGTATAATCTCGGTGTCAAGGCACTCTTGTATCGGCATCTTCGAGTCCTCTCGGTGTAGGACCCATCTCTCTACACATTCAAATTTTATATTATTTCCTTTCTAGTGTCTCGAATTAGTTGTATGCTCTGAACACGTTCCTCATTTGCATATTAATTATATTTAATTTTATAAGTCTTATTTATTTTTTGTTCTCCTGCATGTCTTCGTCACCTTCGAGTGTCGGCCAGTACGTGCCTACCCTGGTGTTCAAGGAATATCAGGGTCGGGTCAATAGCGCAAAGCTCAATTTCCATAGAGTTCGTCTCAATATTAACCTACCATGGACGGCAGCGTCCGTAGACGTATCTGAATACTTAGCTTCCATCTCATCATCATCAACTGTCGTGCTTTTTCCTCAGTGAACTAATAAGACATGAATTGTTTAACCTACAACAAATGTATATACTTATCTATGTGTTTGACTCTTTAATCACGTTACATATGACTTATCACGTAATGTGCATATATATAGAACTTATTGTAGGAAGGAAAACTAGAAAATTGAATAATTGTATGGAAATGAATGAATTAGACCTTTTTTCTAAGTCAAAGTTAAAATTATTCAATTTTTTTTCAGTGAAATTGTATGGAAATGAATGAATTAGACCTTTTTTCTAAGTCAAAGTTAATTAACATAATTATTCAATTTTTTTTCAGGTGAAATTATTATTCAGTTTCTTCCTCTTGGTCAAATTGGTAACCTTAATTATCAAACCATTTTCTGCCATTTTTTCTGATTAGACTCGTCTAAGCAAAAACTAGGTCCCGACAAGTGAACAGATTTTTAGTGCCTAAAAGAAAAAGAAACTAGTCCTACCACATTTTTGTTACCTGAATTATTATTAGACATTAATTTGTAGTTACAACTTACGCGCTCTTAAGCAGACCACCACATGATCAACGTGGTGAGCTCTCACTATCAGAAATTACCATTTGCCCACCAAACAAAATTTTGTCGGACCGATAAACTTGATCCAACAAAAAAAAAATTTGGTCGAGCAAAAAGGGTTAGTGTTTGGGGTTTTTTTAGCGACTTTAGGCGACATAACAATTTCAACTGGCAAAGTAACCTCGTCGGACAAAGTTTTGCGCCAAGGACAAAGTTTTACACGAGTGGTTACTGTGGTAACAAGAATCCACGGTCTTCATTCTTGACGAATTTGTATCTACAAAACAATCAACGCATTTGTTCAAGGCTAAAGCCACACGCACCCAAGAGGTGGGGGGAGGGGGGTTTGGACAATGGATCCTATACCTAAGTGTGTAGCAAAAGCTTACCAGAAGTTGGTGGAGATGGGGTAATTACAGGTAGGTGGTCGGCCTAGGTGTAGGGTTTTGTCCTACACATGGCAGCTTCTCATTGGCCAAGCTGTGACATCCGTAGGATGGATGAGGAAAAAATTATCCCCATATATTAATTAGGAAATAATGTCTTGCAATGATGATAGAAACATCCTTGATTGATTGTGATGAAGATTATTTACTTGTTTGAGTTGATCTTCATTTAGGAATGTATTAAAGATAGGATTTGGTGATTAATCTTATTTTTAATGTCTTTGACTTTTCCAAGCCATGAGCAGGGGAGCTTGGAGCAGTCGTAGTCAGCTACTTGAGTCTCCAAGAATGTTGAACTGTGCGTGAGAATATTTGTGTAACCTTCCCATTTAATGAGGGCAATTTTGTCTTCTTAAGGAAAAATCCATTTGCCGTCTCCAAGATTTTTGGAATTATTTTGGTTTCACGGTTACCACAAAATCTTATGTTTTATTTAATAGAAGTATAGAATAAACTCTAAATATTTATTGAATATATTATTTGGGTGGGATAAGCACTCTACGAATATAATTTTAACGATCTAACCGTTAAATTTGTTTGAAGATAGTACGAAGCAGATTGGTGTGGAACTAGATCCTCTGCTACAGTAACAATCGTTGTGTAGCCAGGTTCACCTGCCCAATACCAATGATTCGAAGAGCTAGCTTTGCCACTCGAAAAGTCTACTTGATCCACTACGGGATTTACATTATACGCAACAAAAGCACCTAAAGTACTAAATGAAATAGGGTTGGGCTCATGAATAAAGGAAAGAGAAATTTCCCGTAACCGTAAACCGTAAGCCCTTTTTTCAATTGCGGGCCATCAGGCAAAGGGAGCACCCCTTACTATTTTTTCCATGTCCCGCCACAAAGATTGCATACCCAAAAATCACAAAAGGAAAACTTTCAGGAATTAGGTAACGAGATTAAATGCTTCGACGGTTAAAACGTATCATCACGATTTAACAGTTATTTTAGCTCCGATTTTAATGATACCTTATTTGGCTCAACAAAATTATTTCGTTTGGAAAAGATTTTTTTGTAGTGTCTATGGACCTTAGCCTATAGGGTTTCAGATTAGCTCTTCAAAGTCAATTTTGTATAATACATTTTCCGTTTTATTTAATCTAAATAATTGTTGAATTTAAAACGAACGGGCGCAGACCTCTTCAAAATAAATAGCTATTGGCTAAGCCAACTACGGTAAAGGAAGACATAATAGAAACTTCCCTTAAGTTTTTATTTATTTATTTTTTTGTTTCGTGCTTCAACTTTCCTTTCAGTTGTATTAAATATATCAAAGTCACAAGAAATAACAAAATATTTTCCAAAAGAAAGTCAATAAACGTACCAACTTTTGACGAGCATGGTATCGACTCCATAAACTTATTGAATTGACAAAACCCTAATTAAGAAGTTGGACTCAGCCAAAGGATGGCTACTACGTAACACGTACGATGTTTGATCCTTTCTTCATTTTAATTAATTAAAACTTTGTTTTCAATGTAAGTGAGCAAGAATTAATACTATATATATGCAAAGCTTCCATAGATTATCCTCACATCAACATTTTAGTTCATTCTTCTTCATCCTTCTGTACTAACTAAACTCAGCCTTCTTATTGCCTGTTAAACAATCAACACTTCAAGCAAAGCATACCAATGGCAGGTTTCAACGGCCAAAGATGGTCTCTAAAGGGTATGACCGCCCTCGTCACCGGTGGAACTAAAGGCATCGGGTTAGCTCTCTCTCTCTCTCTCCCTGTCGATTTGTTTTGCAACTATTTAGTAAATTCATATTTATTTCCCTCGCTGACCTTGTTCTTTTGTATAATTTGTGCATTAGATATGCGATAGTAGAAGAGCTAGCGGGACTTGGAGCAACCGTGCATACTTGTGCTCGCAACGAAGCACAGATTGTTGAGAGGCTTCGAGAATGGGAAGATAAGGGATTTAAAGTGACTGGATCCGTTTGTGACCTCAACTCTAAAGCTCAAAGGGAAAACCTCATCAAAACCGTCTCCTCAATTTTCAACGGCAAGCTTAACATCCTTGTAAGTTTACTTATTGCCCTTCCTTTTCCCTTTCTTTTGTGAGTTATGTGTTGAAATTTTAGAGTCGGGCAAGTGGATTTCTATAATCACATTGATATGTTCCAACTTAACCACATGCACAGCTCCGTAGGCGTTTGGTTTCATCACAAAAGGTCCTGGTTCAATTAAGAGTGTAAACCATATAATACAAGTTATAAAATTTCTGTCAAGTTTCTGTCAAGTTTCCAATGTTGGATTGCATTATTGTTCAACATTATGTGTGACTCTGCATAATAATAATCATGAGACCTTGGTTGCAGCATTAATTTTGCTCTCTTTCAAAATCTTGGTGTAAAATCTAATTTTCTAGGTGATTTTTTTGTCACAGGTAAATAATGCTGCAACATGTACTCTCAGGAGCACTGAAGATTACACTTTGGAAGATTTTTCAAGCATGATGAGCACCAATGTTGAATCTCCCTACCATCTGTGTCAACTTGCATATCCTCTCTTGAAGGCCTCAGAAAACGCAAGTATTGTATTTGTCTCCTCAATTGCTGGTCTGAAAGCTCTACCCAGACTATCTGCCTATGCAGCAACCAAAGGTAATTTATTAATTATTATTGTTTAGTTAAAATAAAACTGCAAATGTTATTAGCTCAAAAGCCCTAAAAACAATTCTGTTTTTTAAATTTACAGGTGCAGTGATACAGATTGCAAAAAATTTGGCATGTGAATGGGCAAAAGACAACATTCGCACAAACACTGTGGCACCATGGGCTGTCAACACCGGGGCTAAAGTCGAAAATGTATGTAGCACTCCCCTCCGGCTTATTATTTTGTCTGAGATTAATTGACCTTGATTTGCAACAATTTAATCAAACTACGTTAGCGATATTCGATCTGACACATTCTAAACTTGATTTTACATTATCAGGATGGCCATGCTGAAGATTTCAGACGGCTAATAGGTAGAACTCCCATCCGTCGTCTTGCACAGCCTAATGAAATTTCGTCTCTGGTGTCCTTCCTTTGCCTCCCTGCTGCTTCTTTCATCAATGGACAAGTCATTAGCGTTGATGGAGGGTTCACAGTTAGTGGTTTCTAGCAAACTCATCAAAATTATCAGTCCCAACATTTTTTTTTTCCTGCGGATTCAGTCACACTCTAATGAGTTTGTTGACATATAGTTTCACATCTAATCAGTTTCTTAATAAACCCCGTCCAAAATTATGTAAAATGTTATGTACTTTTCAAGATTAATATAGCTTAATGTGTCAACTCAGGCTCAAGCATATATATGCCTAAATTGTTAAGATATTTCAAATGGGAACGATTTAGATATGTAGGAAATTAAATGATATATGGTCTTCTCAATTGGTTGTAAAATTAGCCAGCACAATATTTTGTGAATCATAGACGCACTCACGCACAGGTGCCACTCACATAGGGAAGTAGCTTATTCCAAGTTCGAATCTTCCTTTGTTGATAAAAAAAAAATTAAAAAAAAAATTAATGATCATATGCTAGATGTAAGGGTGGTTCAGATAGGGATCCCGATCCAGATCTGGTAATCCCGGATCCCGAACCGATCTCTTTTGGGACGGATTTCGAAAACCGAAACCGAATCCAAATTTATGTATTTCCGATTTTAGGATTCTCGAAAAAAAAAAATTTAAATTTTGGTACAGTCCGGGATTTTAATTCAATTTCTATTTACTTTCTTGTAAATGGATGCCCCTGATTAATTCAATTCAAACCAGCATCAAAATCCCAAATCAAAGAATCAGATAATATCCCATATTATATGGATAAAATTACATAGGAAATGGAATGCAAATGAACATTTTCCTACAGTTTCGACTTTCAATACAATCTGAAAACATTCAGTATCAATATCATTTTGAAATAAGAACAAAGCAACAAACAAGAACAAATAAAAATGGCTTATTATATTAACACCCCACAAATTGTTGAATGAACCCTACATACTTAATACAACCCACATTTACTTTTTCAATTAAAAATTATCTTAATACACCCTACATACTTCCCCATAATACCCTCACACCCCACATTTTCTATACACCCCACAGTTCTCAATTCTTATAACACTCATTTCTAATTTTCAGGGACTGAATCTAAACATTTAGGTTGCCGAATGATTTCAAATTGAATGATTTGAAAAATGTTTAGATTCATTTGAACGTCTTTCAATAATAATAATATTATTAATTTCAAAGATACCTTGTTGTTTCCATTTTCTTGTGCATATTTTGG
Source organism: Cotoneaster glaucophyllus (assembly GCA_036320875.1). Classification (NCBI taxonomy): domain Eukaryota; kingdom Viridiplantae; phylum Streptophyta; class Magnoliopsida; order Rosales; family Rosaceae; genus Cotoneaster; species Cotoneaster glaucophyllus. The sequence goes on from CM070067.1 coordinate 8,804,641, forward strand.
TCGAACCAAGTCGACCTGCAAGAAAGCATCTTATGAATGTCATTGACTCACTCTGGAATCAATTCAGTGGCCATGGCTTTTGAATTATGAGATTCATAAGTGCTAAGTCTTGAATTATGAGATTGACAAAAGATGCCGTCTGAAATTTTGACAAAAGATGCCGGTTGGGATTTAAAGCATATGTGGGTTTGTTTTCAATTCCACCAGTAAAACCATGTGCGTGTGTTTTTAATATTTAGTGGTAATTTTAGGTGTTTAATTCTTCATGTAATCCCTGTGATCCCTAAAACATGAATACGAACATTGAAGCTTAAATAACGCAACAAAAGCAGGATTAAATAATTATCGATGTTGTCGAATCACCAAACAACGAAAAATATGAAGTCTTACCTCATGTGAAGCTTCTGAAACATCAATTTTGTGTTCCATTCGTCAAAAATATTTTTTCTCAATCAACATGTTTATAGTTTCATTGGTTAGGGTTTTGTTCAACAATGGAGGGTGTGGGGAGAGGTTTTGATAGTTGAAGAAGATAAATAATACGTTAAAAGTAATTTGGGGTGTATTTAGAAAATTTTTATTTTTTTAAAACCTAATGAGGTCAAAATTGTCATTGCATAGTAGGGTAAATAAGTTGTTTAATATTAAATTTAAATGTGGGGTGCATTCAACATTTTGTGAGGTGCTAATATAAAAAGCCATAAAAATTGCAAGAGATCTTGCAAAATCAAACATGCATGCTAAGAAAATCAAGTTATTTAAATTGACAAAACCAAATCCAAATCCAATAGCAGAATCCAAATCCAAATCCATAAACAATAAAAATTGCATAAACCCAATTTTCACAAACCCTAGAAACCAAAATTAATTCGGAACCAAACCCTAGATTTTGATTCTTGAATTCCAACCTTAATACAAAAAATAATTCGAAGCAAAACCCTAGATTTCAAAAGTAATTCAAAACAAATACCTCAACTTGGAGCTCGAGAGTCGCTCGATCGAGATAGAGAATCGGATAGAGATAGTAGTAGATGTGTCCGTGTGTGTGGTTTGTATGGTGTGGTCGAGGGGAAGGATATGGTGTGGTGGCTGGCCTAAGTCGAGACTCAAAGAAGGTGGGCGGAGGAGAGGCGAAGTCGAGCTCAAGAGAGAAACGACATACGGGCTACTTTGTAACATTATCTTTTGGACTTTGTAACATTATCTCTCGCCTTCATGCTACATTTTTCTAATCGTGGTTCCTCATTAGTAGCTCTGCTACATTATAAAATTAAAAAAAAAAATAGTTGTTCAACTAATAATATTGACTATTTAGACGAATCAATACTATCAAAGTAAAAATAGTAATTAATTGAATTTGTAACACAAAACTATAGTGAAAACTAATATAATTGAATAGATATGTCAATAAGATTAGTCATAAACCGAATTTAATAGTTCACTAACACAACTTACAAAGGAGATCAATAGTTCTTCAGTCAAAGCCAAGAGATTATCATTGATGAAGGGAAGAGTTACATCTAGAAGACTAGAACAAAGTAGGACGCATCTCTACTGCAACAAAACAAAAAGTAGCCTTGCTGCTACATTGGATTACAATCCTCAAACTGAATATCAGCTAGACAATCTAGGGGATCTTCGAACCACAAACACGAGCTAGAGGAGAGGAGGCTAAGGCCAGCTAAGCGATGAGCTGCTACGTTAGCTTGGCGTATGACATGGTTAAAGACAACTCTAGTTATTCCCAAAGCTAAAGACTTATGGCTCGTTTGAAAGTGTATTTGAAATGATTGAAAGCGTTTTTTATGAAAATATTTTTTAAAATCAATTTATAGTAAAAATCCAAGTAGATCTTAAAAAAAACATTTTTAAATGTCTCCTTTAAAGAGCACATATCTAATACTTCTTTCAAAAAATACTTAAAATATTTTTGAAATTCAAAATCAATTTCACCGAAAACGAACACCTTCAACTATAACATTTTGTAAACCCCAAAGTAAGCCTTTCCTAACAGCCAATGCATTCACAAGAAGATGGAAAGAGACAAACTTGAAATTCAACGACAAAACAGCGATGAAGTGGCCATTATCACTAACACAACTTACATTAGTCGTCACATAATATGATTAGATCCAAGCCGTTGTGGCACCTTCCTGACCGTCGATTATAAAAAATGTTTGGATCCAACGTCTGTTAACCTTCCACGCAGCCGCTTCCCCAGCGTATAAGAACCCGGCTTACTGGTCAAACAAAGACAAAATTTCAAACCGGACAACGATTAAATATATGAATTCGAACAGTACAGCCCCACCCCACACGTGGCAGCCAACCAGCCCCGCCTCCATAACTCCCCTTCCAGAAAGTTCCATCAAACTCGTGGCTACCAAAAAAGTAATACATACTGACGGCCCAGATCCCTCCACGTGGCATCCGACGTGGCGCGAGTTGCATCCCGGCAAATGATACGCCTTGCCCTTCCGAGTCTCTCTCTCCTTTTGCTTTCTTCTCCGGACTCGCTGAAACTTCCGCTAGAGAGAGAAAGTAGGGAGAGAGAGAGAGAGAGAGATTTGTCATACGAGACAACGGTGTCGTTTTGGATTGGCGATGGACTGCAATGATGGAGGAGGAGCAGGGTCGACGAAAACGGAGGAGCGGAGAGAAGCTCTGGTGTATATGTGGGGATATCTTCCCGGAGTATCGCCGGAGAAGTCTCCGATACTGTCTCTGTCGCCGGTGCGGTTTCCTAATCGGATGGAGGGTGGATATTCGTGGAAGGACGTCTGCGGCGGCGGTTGCGGATTCGCCATGGCCATCTCAGGTTTGATCCCCGAATTCTCAATCTTTAAACAAGTGATCAATGCTTAATTACTTGTTCGATTTGTTAATCCTGTTTTTAAATTTGTTTGGATGATGTTTTTGATTAGAGTGTGGGAAGCTGATGACGTGGGGGTCGACGGACGATGAGGGGCAGAGCTACGTCGTTTCTGGGAAGCACGGGGTAATGCAGCGGTCTTCTAGTTACTTATAATTATTTAGGAATTAACATTTTTTGGGATTAATTTTTTCATCTTTGTTAAGGAGACTCCGGAGGCATATCCTCTCCCAACTGAGGCTTCAATACTCAAGGCTGCTGCTGGTTGGGCTCATTGCGTTGCTGTTACGGGTAGGTTTTTTCGCTCTTATTTCAGATGACGGAATGAATATTCATTGTTCACTACTTAAATTTGCGTTTGAAATGAAAGGATTTAGGTGTAAATTGGTTAGTTGACTGATGTGTGGATTATTAGTGTTTCTTAATACGAGTTGCATTTAGTCAAATTGCGTGAAATACTGCGGTGATTCTACGATTTGAGTTTGGTAACATGATGAAATATGGATAATATAGGGCCCGTTTGATAAACATTTCGTTGTTAGTTTTTAGTTTTCATTTTTTATACTTGAGATACGGAAATAGTATATGGGGAAAAGGAGGGATGAAGAAGGGTGGTGAGAAGGAGGGGAAGAAATAAAGAAGAATGAATGAGAACAAAATCTGGAAAGGGAAAACAACTTAAAATAGTGATTGGTTTTTGGTTTTCATTTCTTCTACGTCTCTCCCACTCTACTTCATCCTCTCCTCGATATCCTTCATTTCTCCCATGCAATTCCCCCCTCTATCTCTGCAAGAAAATGAAAACTGATAAAGCTAAAAGCAAAATGGGCCCCAAAGTTTCTACAGGAGCAGAATGTGAACTAATTGGGATTATTGGTCGATCTACTTTCTACAGAGACTGGTGAAGTATACACTTGGGGTTGGAAAGAGTGTGTTCCCTCTGGGAATCTTATCAGTGATCTGGGTATGGTGGGACGTCTTCAAAAGGATACTACAGGGAATCAAAGTTCATTACCAGCTGAACAAGGTATTTCTGTAACCTGGGTATATCTGGAAAAACATGCACGGAAGCCTTTTCGATTGTACTAGATCAATGTGATTAAGACCTTATTGTCTTATACAGTAAACTCAATGCCTCGAGGCTTCAATTTGACTAGTGGAACAGTATCCCATGTTGACAGCAAAAGGGCCAGAGAGGAAATTGCAAAGCGAAGGAAAATTTCATCAGCTAAAGTCGAATCTGAAAGCTCAACAGGTGGTGAAGAATTCTTCAATCCATCCCCTTGTCTTGTAACCCTGGGTCCTGGAGTGAGAATCACCACTGTTGCAGCTGGTGGGCGCCATACTTTAGCATTATCGGGTAATAATGTTTCGGGGTTGTATTTAAGACTTTCAGGACAGTTGCTTTTCTTTGTGGTCACACCATATAGTTTTGTAGGTTGTAGGATGTACGAAGCTATGGAAGATTTTTGATGTAACGCAAGACCCTGATGCATCATAATTTTAACCGAAGTTTCAGATATGGGACAGGTGTGGGGTTGGGGCTATGGAGGCGAAGGACAGCTAGGTTTGGGTACCAGGGTAAAAATTGTTTCTTCTCCTCATGTCATCCCCTGTATTGAGCCATCTGCGTCTGGGAAGGATAGGTCTTCTGTGATATCTCAAGTTTCAAAAGTTCCTGGAAGTTATGTGAAGGAGATTGCTTGTGGAGGCCGGCACAGTGCTGTAATAACAGGTCAGCATTTAAGGGATCCTATAGAGCTTGTAACCAGAGAATGAAGAGCTGGTTAATAGATTGTGTTTATAGGTTGTACATGTTAATATAATCCTACTTATTTGTTTCCCATCCTTAATTATCTTTGGATCAATGCAAAATGCGGGATTGTTCTTGGTTGTTGTATGGATCCTCTTAATTTGACGAAGACATCCTCTTTTGTGCGACCATTTCAACTGTATCACTCCTTTATATTTAGAAATAATTTTTCAATTTGCAGATGCTGGAGCACTGCTTACTTTTGGCTGGGGGCTTTACGGACAGGTGAGCTTGCTATGCTAGTCAAGGTCTTACGCTGAGAGAATTGATTGCTCTCCTTGTATACTTTCATAATTAGGAGTACTACTGATTAGATTTTCTATTAGAACCGCATTTTCCTTTTCTCATTCTTGTTATTTATCTGCTGCATTTCTTTTCTTTTCCCATTTTGATCCAGTGTGGGCAGGGGAATACAATAGATCAGCTAAGACCAAGTTATGTGAAATCATTATCTGAAACTAAAGTGAAAAACATTGCTGCCGGACTATGGCATACACTCTGTGTATCTGTTGACGGGCATGTATATGCATTTGGAGGGAATCAGTTTGGACAGCTGGGAACAGGTGCCGACGAGGGTGAGGTACGCTCAACAAGTTATCCATCTTGGTTTTTTTTCAGCTTTGTGATCTTAGCTTGGCCCAACTTCCTGTTGTAAGAATTAACAAAATCATATTCTTGTAGCTTCAGACTCTACCTAAGATATTGGATTCTCCGGGTTTGGGAAGCAAGCATGCAAAAGTAGCCTCCTGCGGTGCTCGACATAGTGTCATTCTAACAGGTAAGCTAATGAAGCTGAAAAGTGTTGATACTTGCACCAATCATTGATATTCACAAAGCTATTAATTTGAACATTCCATTTGTTATTTTGGCTGCAGAAGACGGCCAGTTATTTAGTTGGGGGTGGAACAAGTATGGCCAAGTATGATTCCTAACTTATATGATCAAAATCTTTTAGTCACAACGTCTACTCTTGCACGATCAGTTTTAACAGAACGATCATTAACGAACTTTTCTATTCCTGTTTGGATGCAGCTTGGCCTGGGCGATTCCGTGGATAGGAACATTCCTTCTCAAGTTTCAATAGAAGGCTGCTTACCGAAAAATATTGCATGTGGCTGGTGGCACACGCTACTTGTAGCCGAAAGACCCATTTGAGTTTGGGTTCGATCGATGATGACAATAGAAAAGGAATGACTTGTTAGAATATGACATCTTCAACTAGTCTGTGTTATTAGATGCATACTTAGGCTTGTATCATGGTGTACATTATTTCTTTGCACACTTTCGCGGAGCCGTTTAGGCATGTATTCCATTCTTTCCAGTTTTTAGAAGCTAATTTTTTTTTCAAATTGCAGAGAAATCTTAGTTTGTACACAAACAATTAAAGTAGTTGTACTGATAATTTAGTCTTGCTCTGATGAGGATGTGATGGGGATGCTTCCTAGGTCTCAGCCATCGTCACCTGGTTTTGACGCACAATACCAGGCGGCTTGCCCGCTTTTCTTGGATATAAATGGAGGCGCATCAGATCCTGCTTGATATTGCACTTCTCCTGCGTTGCAGAAGATGCAGGAGTGGCCAAAACAAATCCATTCTGTGAAAACCCCTTGGTGCCTGAGCATATTCAAACAAACGTAACATTTAGAATAGCAAAAATTATATGATGCTACCGAAATCATACTTTGGCCGTTTCCCAAAACAAAATTACCATAGAGATGAACCATACCTCGACAACAAAATGTGCCCACATGTTGCTTGAGCGAGTTTCAATCACACCCTTCAAGATAGTCAGCTCTTGTCGTCGGATAGCTTGGGCTATGTCTAAGAAAAGTCCGTGTTCATCACATAGCATCTGCAGTAGTCATGGAAAATTTAGACGAAACGCTTCTGCAACGAAGCTTTGCGTTGACAAATAGGGGGGCGTGCAACAAACCTCTATAAGCATGTGTCCTGGGTGTTCAAGATCTTCTACCACAATGGGGCAAATCTGGAGTTCACGTCCAACTTCGAAAGCCCTGCTCGTGTTATTGGAATGAGGTGCCTGCAAAAGCATCAAGGATATAGTTAGAAACTAGTGATTAATTCATTGGTCTTCAACATTACGCACCAGCTGGATTTGGAACTACAAAATGACTATGAGGACGAATAAAAATTCGAAGTCCAGGACGTTGTACGGAAGTTTTTTTCATCTTTGGGAGACCGGCATGGTGCTTGTCCTGGCGGGCTGCTGTTTATTGATATTTTCATTTTAATTATTTCATGCATAATTTACCAAGAAAAAAGGCTTTGCATACCTCTTGTGGTGTGTAGCACCTCAGTTTTTCAGCTTGGTCAGTCATGTTTCTTAAAAACTGCATGTGTTTAATGGCTCGGTCTAAAAGGCCGTCAATGCTGCACTGAATACCAGAAACCAAACACGTCTAGTTAGAGAAAAACAAGCAATTATGTATTTGTCCCTTAAAAAATAGAGAAAGGGTGTTACCTTAGCACCATTTGGGACAAGGTCTCGTAGCTCTTTCATACGATCCTGAATCAGTTGTCTATCTCTTGGTCTTAGCTTCGGGCTATTGCCAAGCCTGGTCTTTCTTGCAGTGCCACCGGACAACTTTTGTTCCTTTTTAGGCTTTGTAGACTTGTACCCTTTCTCCTTCTGCTCTTCGTCAACCAAAGTGCTCATCGTGCCTGTGAAAGAAGCTGAAATCTCGCCCCTGGCAGGTAAAGCAGATGTATGGTTCCATGTTGCTGAATCACTTCCAACTGGGGCACTCGCTTCAAATTTCAATTGTTTGAAAGAAGCAGGAAATAGACTTGATGAGGTAATAGATGATTTAATATTCTTTGATCTGCTAGACGAGGTTTCATCTTTGGCTGCAAAAGCTTTCGAGAGGTTCTCAGCATCACTTGCTTTGGAAAACCATGATGGCTCAATACGGGTAGGTGAGATCTTTCTGCAAACTAGAGCTGCTACATGTATCATAAATGCCGATAGATGGGTCCCATATATGTTCATCTGTCTGCCTCTGCAAAGGTGTTCCAAGTGCTTTGTGTGGTTCACAATTTTCAGGAAAGCTAAAGAAATTATTCACCGTGTTGTAACTTGTATCTTTAGCATTAACGTCTTCGAACAGTTCTGCTACACCTCCAATAGAGTAAGAATTGAAACCGCTCATGGATTCTCCAAAAACTTCCAATTTATAGTCACCAAATTGAGAATAGGCTAGAAGTTCTTCCTCTAGACAAGACAACCCAAACATCTGACTTTCCATTGAACCCAGCAAGCTGGTATCTATCAACTGACTCGGTGGACTCGATTCTCCGCAGTGAAAAATTGGCGGAACACCAATCACACTTTCGCCTGTACTCTTAAGAACTTCTGGCTCATCTGTTCTGCTCTCTAGAAGTGAATCTTCAGCAGTTGGCAATTGCAAAAATTGCTCGAAGGTCGACAATAAGCTAGTATTCAGTCTGATGTTATCAACATCTTCTGACCCTGCAACTTTGATAGTAACAGCTGATGGCTCAAATGTGTTCTGCATTAAACTAAATGATTGTGACCATGACGATCGAGCTTCAATGTCTTTGTTTAAGGTAAAAGGTTCAGTTTTCCCCACAACATTGTGAATGGCACTGAATCTATCTTTCACAAAAGCAACCACTGCTGGATCTTCAGCAACCTGAAAATCAGAGAAGAAAGGGACTAATGAGATGAAAATACATATCGGTGCATATGTTACAGAGAGAGAGAGATATAGACTGAGAAACATATGCGTGTCCTTAAGCTCCAGAAGGAGGGAAGAACATTATGTGAGATTCATGCAGCGTGAGTTATATAAATTCCACTGCCAAAACTTCCCAAATAAACTTGTAAGCTACCATCCAGAATGGGATGTGACAGTAGACCAATTCAGGAAGTTTAGAATAAGCTCAGAATGCGCACAGACCATCTCCAAGGAGCCAAGTTGCAGAACTCCATATGGAAGTACAGGTACAAGCAAAATTGTCTGCATGATAAATCAAATATGTAATCAGACTTTCATCCATTACGATTTACAAACATGCGAAACTTGAGGTATAAAATTCACATCTGTGCTGCCAAAAGAGTTACCTTGAAACCCAATGCAAACTGAAGGAGCCATTCATCTGGACACTGAGAAAATATATTCTTTTTTAGATATACTGTTCACTACTAGAAGAAATTTACCACTCTATACGAAGATCGCTAAGAATTTACATTAGCTTGTTCGAATAAGATTTACCTCAGGAACTAAATCAGACTCTCTGGTGCATAGATTGTCAAGGAAAACCCACGTAAAGCTCCCTGTACATGCCACCTCACCAACAACCCTGAGAAATTATTTAAATCCACAGTGAACCATTTTTCATTCCTTAAGACATTTGAGAATAAACACATTGTGTGGCTTCCTGATATCTCTTAAGAAACAGAACTTAACCGATAGTACCAGTTTAAAAAGTCACGCTTCGCGTGTGTTGTGTATTTGACTGATGGTGGAAAAAATGAAGAAAAACGAAATTGCCTCCACCAAAATTTCTCTCTGTTACTTCTATACTTAAAGATATTTCTTATAAAACATTTAGATAAAAACTTTTTGGGAGATTGAACGGAAGTACGCAACAAGACAAGAGTCAAGAACAAGATTGTACCCTTTTCCAAATGTGTACTGAAGATGTGTCATATCAGCCACAGCTAGCCCAATTGGATATCCTGCAGATCCACCATCATGGATACTTGTTGCAAAATCCTTAAAAAGCATCTGATTTGCATCATTGAAGTAGATGTCATCTGATGCATGTTCCAAAGTTTCTGTTGGATTCGGTTGATGACAGTACCCATCCTCCCAAGACAAAATCCTTAGACAACAGAAGACCAGTATCATACCGAAGATTGTCACTAGACTTGATATACATGAGACACACAATAAGCTCGGCGTAGAAACACCATTAGGATGTCAATCTTAAGATAAGAATCATACTAGAAATTTGTGTGGAATATAAATGTTGAAACTCTATGCGGTTACACATATGTTTTGTATCGAATGTGATATGAAATTTCGAATAGAATTCATCTAGTACACCAAGGAAACAGCAAGATCATCATCAAATCTAAAATCGCAAAAGCATTTTGACTAACTAATTAATTACTTTCTGAAGTCTAAGGACGGATAAAAATTTTCAACAAGTGTATTAATTCATAACGAAAACCGAAGAAAATGAAAGAAGCTTACAAATCACTGTGGTGCTTGAGCTTCCAAAACACCGAATAATTCCAAGGCGAATCGCTGCAGAGGCTCTTCAGCAACTGCCCCAGAGCAGTAGTCCCCATCATCTTCTCAACTTCCTCAAAAGTCTCTCAAATACAACAACTAGTAACAAAATCAATCAATCACTTCCAAAAAAAGCACACAAAAACAACAAACACCTTATCTAGCTGCCCTGATACGAAGCCCGACCCGCCTGCTTAATCCGCAATCCCGCTCTTCGTTTAATCGGTGGATCGGTCGAAGACAATTCCATCACTGAACACTAAGCCCGCTCTCCCTCTCTCTCAGCTACTAATCAACTTAATCAAAAAGCAATAAAAGAAAAGCACTTAAACAAATCGATAATCGATAAGAAGCTCTGCCTCTACTCGTTCGACTGATTCGAATAAGCAGTTCATAACTCTGTTTCTATTAGTTCGACGCAAAAATCGCTGCCAAACAAACACAAAACTATAAGGATATTTTCATGAAAATTCAATCAGCTACTGCAAGAAAACTGAGGAAGCAGTCACCTCTAGAAACGAAGACGCTGATCGTGTTCGTATTCGCTGGCTTCCATTTCTCTCTCTGTTTGTAGTGTTTGCTTGGGAAATTGGCCTTCTTCTTCTTCTTCGCTCTCCCGAAGTCCACAAGCTCCGAATGTCCAAACGCACCACAAACAAGTGAAACAACGGTTGTATGCTTTTTCTTATACAAAATGCCGCCACAGGGGAACCGGTCACGTTTTTGGTTTTGGCGGATTTCAAACTGGTCCAAAGTCGGATTATATAGCTCGGTTGGAGTGGAGGGAGTGGGTTTCCGGACCCACAAATTTGTTTTTCTATGGGATGTGGGGGCCATTGTTTGGTAGTCATGTTAGGATTGAGATCTTCTCCGAATATCACACTCCCGTACCGACGTAAAGAGCAATACGGACCTTTAAGAGAGAGATATATGAGTGTTAGAGAGAAATTATGTGTGAGATAAGGCTAGAGGGATGGGGTTGATGAGGACTGTAGAATTTAAATTAAATGGTCCGGATTGTTGGATCTGTCGACTCCAGATGTGAGATCCGCAGAAGATCTCAATTTGTCCTATTAATGGTTATTATCGACTTTTTATTTTGGGTTTTTATCACAAGTAGTCTTGAATTGACCCAACGTATCAAGATGTTCCATGAAATTAAAAATTAGGGTTAATCTCTGTTTACTACCCTGAAGTTTCGTGGTTTTCAACATTTAGTACATCAAGTTTTTTTCGTCCCAGAGTCATACCTAAAGTGTTAATTTTGGGACAGTCTCATACATCCGTTAGTCAAACTGTTAATTCTCCCGTTAAGTGATGACGTGGCGCCCATGTGGACAATGACTGGGCGCCACATGTCATTAAAAATATTAAAATAATTAATTAAATAAAAGTTAAGAAATTTTTTGTTTTTGTGCTTTTTCTTCTCTTGTTCTTCCTTCTTCTTCTTCTGGGTTGCCCAGATTCGGCCTTTTTTTTTCTTTTTCTTTTTCTTCTCTTCTTCTTCCTCTTCATTCTTCCTTCTTCATTCTTCCTTCTTCCTCCTTCTTCTGGGTTGCCCAGATTCGCGTTTTTTTTCTTCTTCTTCTTCTCTTATTCTTCCTTCTTCTTCCTTCTTCGCGTTTTTTTTTCTTTTTATTTTCTTCTTCTTCTCTTCTTCTTCCTTCTTCTTCTTCTTCCTTCTTCTTCCTCTTCTGGGTTGCCCAACCCCCTCTTCTACCTCCCCCCAACCCCCTCCCTCCCTTCTGCACACCCTATCTGCACACCCACCAGATCTACTCAACCTAACTTCAAATCGATTCGAACCCGCTTCGTAATCGATCCATGCCTGCATTTTATTACCACTACTTGGTTCCAAATTCTTAGCAGAAACAGAACAATCCACTTCAATTCCAACATGAACATTTCCATCACTCAATGCATCAAATTTAACCGCAGCAACTTTGAATTTACTTTGACCATTTCCTAGAGAAAGCCCAAAAGAGCTGTTACCAAATAGGCTAAGATTAAAACCCTTTGGAACCATTACAAACTCCAATCCATCCCCATCACCGTTGGAAATAGAAAACTAGAAGTTCGTCGAAAAAGACACGGATTTCCGAGGCTTACCTTCATACAGCTAGATGGGTTTCTTGTAAATAGCTCGGCAGGTGCTCGAGCTCACTGAACTAGTGAGCTGAACTGCGTATTCGCCATTGACGACCTCTGCATCTCCGTACAGAGCAATATATGACCCAAAGTTTGAAACTTTACCGAAATCGGTGAACGAAAAGGAGGAGTTGGAGGCGGCGGTGGTGGTTCTGAGGAAGAAAATGAGGAAAGCTAATGCGAGATGGAAGATGCGGCCAGGGATGAAGTAGGTTGGAGCTGAATCTAGGTGGGGATTGAGCAATGGGGTTTCTAGGGCTCGGGGAAGATGCCCATATGCAATCAAAGGTGAATTTCTTTGGTTTTTTTAGGGTTTGGAAGTGGAAGAAAGCAGAGGAGGAGGGTAAAGAGTATAGAGGGCCCGCAGCGACAACGAGTACTGAGAGGTGGACGACGGTGAGGGGTTGCTGATGAATCTCGAGTCGTTGTGCTTGAAGATGGATTATGGAGGGTTTTGGAGGTTTGTGACGGCGAAGAAGAAAGAATTTGAGGCTCTGAGGTGTTTCTGGCAAAGTTCGTGTTGGAGGCGATATCGGAGGTGTTTCTGGTGGACAAAAGAGTGGAGATGAGGGGGTGTGCAAATGAGAGGGGTTGCAGAGGAAATAATGGGAGGGAGGGGATTGGGGGAGGTAGAAGACGGGTGTGTGTGTGTTTTTTTTTCTTTCTTTTTTTTTGAATTTTTAATTTCCAAGTGGACCCTTAATGACACGTGGCGCCCAGTCATTATCCACATGGGCGCCACATCATCAGTTAACGGAAGACTTAACAGCCAGACTAACGGATGTATGAGAGTGTCCCAAAATTAACACTTTATGTATGCCTTTGGGATAAAAAAACTTTATGTATTATATGTTGAAAACCACGAAACTTGAGGGCAGTAAACTGAGATTTACCCTAAAAATTAATTAATGTAGTGCCTTAGTATGGATGCTACAAATCGATGTGTTCATTCCGTCACAATTTCGTCAAAACTTATGTTAGTGATAGCGTGTTGATGTAGCTAGATATGGACACACAAGTCTATCAAATATTACCAAATGGATAATTATTGAAATGGTCCACTTTTTTATTTATTTTTTTATTTTTTAATCATGTGGAAGTCGATACTCGGAGCTGCACTTTAGTCATTAGGACCTCCTATCTTGGGGGCCCAATGTTTTTTATATATCCTTTATAGACATATGAATATAACCAAAATTAAGGACATTATAATTGAATTGTGAGTGTAGTAGAAATAGTCCGCCTCTTTTTTTTTTTTTTTTTTTTGGCCTTGTGCAGTTTGGAGCTGCATTTTAGTCATTGGCTTTTTCTTCTTTTTCAAATTTACTCCTTATAAAATTAATCGACCCATCCAACACTTGGCTACAAACCAGAGCTGGCTTTGGGCACGTGCAACCAGTTCTATGGCACAGGGCCCCCAAATTTTTTTTTATTAAATATAATAATATTATATAAAAATAATATATAAAAATACTAATCAAATTAAAATATATACATATAAAAATCTGACCCATCAAAGTCAGACTACTAATCTACTACCTAAAAGCCATCACCCATCAGCCTACTACCTACGGCTACAACCTGTACAAATATATATAAAATAATAATTAACAAATAGTAAAGTTAATCAATTAAATAGGAGAACCCCTCAAACAGTTCAGACTTCATAGACAGAGACGGACGCCAAATTGATTATGAAGTTTTAATTAATGATTTTGCAGCAAAGAATGCACGAAGAGCCATCTTTAAGTGAAGCTTCAGTTCTAGACTTTTTTAAGTTTTGTTTATTTGATTTTTTTTAGATTGAACTTATTGGTAGTTATTAGTACTATGATTATTTTGTAGCTTTCTTTACCTTTAATAATATTTAGAAACAGATGGTTGGTTAGTTTTAAAGTTTATTTGGATATTGCTTTTTAGCATCAATATGTTGTTCAATTTTTTTTTAAGATGTCTTATAAGAAGGGCCCCTTTCATGAATTTCGCACAGGGCCCCTGAAATCTCAGAGACGGCCCTGCTACAAACAGCCATCCTTTAATTTTGCTTTTCAAATTCACTTTCAGTAACAAGTAACAAAAACAAAAACAAAAGATCATAGAAAGGGTCAGACAAAAAAAGCACATAATATATTTTGTTCGAAAAATTAGGGTCTAATTGCTATATTAAATTACATAAAAAATTAAGAAATAATTTATGCAATCATATATCAAAGTAATGCATGCACATGAGTAACCAATGTTAAATGAACATGACATAATGGATTAGATAAACCTGAAAATACGGTCGAGGCAAGCCTTTGTCCTTAAGACAAGTTAACATCCCACTACGGTGCTTATGGTTGATTGGCGCTCGTCTCCCAAGATACAACGACCACGTCCTTGTAATAGTAGCACTTCAAACCACAAGGCTCCAATGAACCACGATTGTGTTAAATACTCTCTCATATGGACTCAATGAGACTCTAAAATTTAGTGCATTCTATGTATAATTATGTAACTAATAAAAAGATTATCAATTGATTATATATAGGGGCTTCCCTAATGTAGAATTTGAAATACCTTTTTGGAAAGCATGTGACTATTCAAGAAGAGTAAAAAATTGCAACTCTTCATTTGAATAGACACATCTTTCTATCAAAATGCTCCACTTCTAATTTTCATTCAATGAATAAATTTAATATTATTATAATAATAATTTAAAATTTTCAACATATTTTACCTTCTTCAACATATAAAGTAGTAAAACCTAAGTCCATTTGCAATCCTCTTTTTCTTTCAAATTCCCAATCTCTCTATTTCTATTGAATTTGTAAATCAACTCTCACATGGTCTTGAAGATTGTAATTTAAGGTAACCGAAACTGTGAATTTATATTTTGTTTTTCAATAATTTATTAAACAAACACTGGATGATTCTAATATTCGTTATTGTGATGTTGATTATAGGAAGAACAGAAGAGAACCAATTGGCGCCATTAATTTTATTATATTCGTCAACCAGATTTTATAGCTCTTTATTCTCTTGAAATCTTTAACTTATTGTTGATTATTAATTATCCAGATAACGATATAATAATACATTAATGAGTATTTACTAAAATCTCAGGGCTGGCCTTGGGTTGGTCTAGACGAGGAGGAAAGAAAGGAGGAAAGAGAGGGAGAGAGACAATGGCAACGATGTTGACACCAATCCTACTATGGCGCGCGATAACCATTCTTATTGTAGCAGTGTAGATGAAGTGAAATGCAAGTACATGCATAAACTTTAAATGTAGAGTTCGGGATACTATTTCAAAGAAGGAGATGAGAGTCTATAAACTTATCTAGATCTAAGATCTATAATGGTGGTATTCTAAATTAATCATGCATTATCATTCGTTTAAATTTTCCACAAGGTCGTTCGTAACTAACTTGAGCTAACAACGAATTGACCGTTCTTGTTACATTAAAGTTATACTCAAAAGGATCACATGACTAGTTTTCGTCCATGTGTTGTAATTGTGACTTTCATATCAATTCATAAATGGATTACATGTTTGTCACGTCACCAATTTAACGATAGATCATATAGTCAAATAGACAAAAACTATAAATTAATAAAATTTTAAAATCTCATAGCGTGATGTGAGAAAATTAAAATTTTGCAACATATTTTAAAAATCACTCCAAACTTATAGTGTAAAATCGTAGTTAGCCAAACAATGAATCTACTACAAAGCGACACGTTTGTGCAATTTGGGATATGTGATGCCTCCCTCAATTACTAGTTGGGAAAATGATTATTAATTTATTAATTAACTACACCAACATGCAAGTGGAGGTTACGTAAGTTAGATTAACATTGAATCATCGATCAAAAAGCTTATAAGATTTGGCATTTTATGATAAAAGTTGACACAAACATACTTAGTAAGCATACGTATACGATAAGTTGTTCAAGTTTTCTAAACACCTATTTGATATGTTGACCTTATCTCAGATAAGCACACGAATAGATTAAATATATTCGTTTCACCTATCAAACCAAATTAAGTAGGGCAACCTTCAATTATGTATAATTTTAAATAATATTGAGAGGTAGGAGCCTAGACAGGTTCAACATGAAGTTGACTTAACCACAATATAAAATATGCTATTAATTATGTGATTTTTTATTTTTTTTTATGTTTGGTTAGAATGACACATCCTGACCCGGAATGTCAACTAGGACTCTGAATCGAGCTGTGTTGGCAGACACCTGGTAGGTGACAAAGCTATAAAGTGTAATGATGTGGAAAATATGAATAAATTTAAACTTAAAAGTGCCTAAATACAAGGGTACGCTGTGAGAGGGAATGGACCCAATTCATACGTGATGGCAGAGCATAAGTACAGTACAATATAGTAAAATAGGGTGAGAATTATATCATCGATGGTAATCGTCTACACCAAGATTTGCCAATAATCCTCGTCGGTATGAAAACTCTGCTACTAGAACCTGGAGGGGTGAAAAACAAGGGTGAGTGGGTCTGAAAATAAAGTTTTAATAAAAACCTTTTGGAAACGTTATAACCCCTAGCTGTAAAACCTATATAGTTTCCAGAAAATAATAATACTACGTAAGTACGAAAATGAATGCATAAGTGCAGTGAAAACAGAAGCATGCCATGTCACAACGTCTCAGCAATAATAAATGTAAGCCAGGTGTGAAATCTATCTAAATCGACATGCCAGTCGGAGTCACCTAACATGACCTGCACGATTGGATCTATAGCTCATTAATCTAGGTTAGCACACAAGTCGGAGTCACCTAGTGTGACCTGTACGACAAGCTAGGTATAAATATGTACGCTCAAGTGCTATGATCACGTGAAGGCTGTGCGATAAATCGCGGGTTACCTACGAGTCGGGACCACTTATTGTGGTCTGTATGACAGGCTGGCGCCAAACTTGGATCCAAGGTGAGCGTGAGGTGCAGGAGGTGAACAATCACGTGAAGGCTGGCCCTAACCCGGGGCGGGAGCACTAATACCAGGGTGCAGCCATTATGAGCTCCAAATAAATGTGTGCATGCTCATATAATGCAACCATTTCAATCACATAATAACTTACCTGACTTACCTGTGCCTCCGCAGTATCATTTAGCACACACAATCATAACAATGCAATTATTTAACAATATAACACATTTAAAATCATGGCATGCTATGCATAATCCATTTAAAATATTTCTGAGAAACCGTAAGGTGTGTGTGTGTGTGTATATATACTATAAAAAGGAAAAAGACCCACCCACCTAAGGCGCGCTACAATTCCCTAGCACGAATATCGAGGCTTCACGAACGATCGTCACCTAAAACAAATATTCAGTCAAGTCTCAGAATTCTTATCGATAGAACACGTAACTTACATAAAAACACATCCCCAAGGATATTCTAGAATGATTTGAGACCCATTGACAAAAAGTCAACCGTCGGTCAAAGATCGACAGTAAGGTCCACAACCATACGTAACTCGATCTAGAAGATCCGCATCACAGATTTCTGATCTGTAACTTCCACAGACCCACATTATGATTCTAAAACATCATACTAAAGTTTCGTTACGATCCAATGGTTGGATATCCGCCAATTGTAAATTCAATTGGTGGTTAACGTTTTATTTTATGAACTAACAAATCTAATTCGGGAAGATCTGTACGTCGAATTCCCAATCTATAAGTTCCTATGATCCTCATATATTACGTACCATAATATTTTAAAGTTTGGTGACGATCTAACGGTCGGATCATCGATTGCTATAATAATCAAGTGGCGGACATTAATGGAACTAGGTCCAAACGACGGAAATTCATCAATCGGACTTCACATACGGAATTGGAGAATCAAATTTATCCTAGGAAGGTCAGGGGATGTCTCGGCCCCCGCACAGCCGTACACGGCGGTCGGCCGTCCCGACTCGCCAGAAAAATCAACTATTTCTAAAAGTTCCCAAATTTCACATAAATTAAGATCTCAATGAGTAGAGCAAGTTTTATACATGTGGCCAAGTCCAATTTGGTCGGAGAAAGCTTCAAATAGCCGTGAACCTGCCGGAACCCTAGAATTTGGGTGTTCTTGATTCGTCCTCAAATCGACTCCGACGCTCCAACCACTAATTGGGCTTTGATCCTGACCTCTTGATAAGTGTTTTGGTGGTGGTAATTGAAGGAAAATGTGTCACATCCTGACCTGGGCTCCACCACATCCCTGGCTCGACTCCGTCGTAACACGATATTGTCCACTTTGGGCCCCGACCACGCCTTCACAGTTTTGTTTCTAGGAACTCACGCGAGCATAACTTCCCAATGGGTCACCCATCCTGGGAATGCTTTGGCCCAATCTCGCTTAACTTCAGAGTTCCTACGGAACCCGAAGCCAGTAAGCTCCCAAAAGGCCTCGTGCTAGGTAGAGATGAGAATATACATATAAGGCTTACAGGATCCACACCCTTGGAGGATGTGGGATCTTACAATCCAACCCCCTTAGGGGCCCGACGATTGTAAGATCCCACATCGCCCAGGGGTGTGGATCATGTAAGCCTTATATGTATATTCTCATCTCTACCTAGCACGAGGCTTTTTGGGAGCTCACTGGCTTCGGATTTCGTCGGAACTCTGAAGTTAAGTGAGTTCGCGTGATAGCAATCCCATGATGGGTGACCCACTGGGAAGTTCTCGTGTGAGTTCCTAGAAACAAAACCGTGAGGGCGTGGCCGGGGCCCAAAGTGAACATATCGTGCTACGGCGGAGTAGAGCCTGGGATGTGGTGGGGGCCCGGGCCGAGATGTGACAATTTGGTATCAGAGCTAATCCCTGGCCGGAAGTGTGCCGACGAGGACGTCGGGCCCCTAAGGGGGGTGGATTGTAAGATCTCACATTGCCTAGAGGTGTGGATCCAATAAGCCTTATATTTATATTCCCATCTCTACCTAGCATAAGGCCGTTTGGGAGCTCACTGGCTTCGGATTTCGTCGAAACTCCGAAGTTAAGCGAGTTCGCGCGAGAGCAATCCCATGATGGGTGACCCACTGGGAAGTTCTCGTGTGAGTTCCTAGAAACAAAACCGTGAGGACGTGGTCGGGGCTCAAATCGGACAATATTGTGCTACGGCGGAGTAGAGCTCAGGATGTGGTCGGGGCCCGGGCTGAGATGTGACAATTAATTGTAAGATCCCACATCGTCCAGAGGTGTGGATCCTGTAAGCCTTATATGTATATTCCCATCTCTACCTAGCATGAGGCCTTTTGGGAGCTCACTGGCTTCGGGTTCCGTAGGAACTCTGAAGTTAAGCTAGATTGGGCCAAAGCATTCCCAGGATGGGTGACCCACTAGGAAGTTCTGCTCGCGTGAGTTCCTAGAAATAAAACCGTGAGGGCGTGGTCGGGGCCCAAAGCGGACAATATCGTGCTACGGCGGAGTCGAGCCCGGGATGTGGTGGAGCCCGGGTCGGGATGTGACAAAATGTTTTAGGATTGGTGGATCTCGGGCAATGACTTCTGCAGCACCCACGGGTATTTCTTCGTAAATCTCAACCAATTCGTGTCGATTTTAGCTACAAATGGATGTTGGGGTGCGGTGATGAGGTGGATGTTGAGGTGTGGTGATGAGGTTTGGTGGTGGTGGTGAATGGGTGAAAATTGCCTAAAAATTATATGAGTATCGCCGAAAAATTCCACCGGTTCGAAACTGGGTTGTCGTGGGTGTACAGGTCGAATTGGTTGGGTGCTCTGCACCTCTTTCCTTTCCCCTCTTTTCCTGCTCTCCCATTGGTCATCTCCTCACCTCCTTCTTCCTAATTGGGCAAAAGCCCCTTCCTATTCTCTCCTCCAATTGGGCAGCAACCCTCCTTTTCCTCTGTTCCATTTTTCTTATTCTTCCCCCTATTCATTTCTTTTTCCCCTCTCAGCCACACACATGTGGCATAATAATTTAGTAATATAAAATAATATAATATGATTAAAATAGTGATTTCTTCAAAAAAATACTTTCGGATTCGTAACTCTATAAAACTTTAACCGTAACTCTGATTTCAATTTTGTTTGCACCTACGCGTCCGTATCATCGAGTACTTCAGGAATACGCTAAAAGAATATTTCGTACGTCTCACTATACGTTGGTCAGCGAAAGTCAATACCCTTGCCTCTAAGGGCATTTTCGTAAAATCACGCTTTTAAAATTTATAAAAACGTGAAATTAAGAACGGATTGTCACATACAAGATATTATTTTTTTGGGACCGAAAAGACTATTAATTATGTGATTTCTTTAAAAATGAGATTATTGGTGGCTTCGGAAAACAATCTATTATTTCGGAAGCTGAAAAAACTCATAGAATATGAAAATCTTAGCCTAACGGACCATTGCTCCTTAGCTATCTAACACTGTCAATAAACGCTTAATTTATTGATATTTATTTTCTTTAATGGTAAGTGCCGTTTCAAGTTTGGATTTTTTCTTGCTCTTTATATTTCTTGAAAAATGATTTTCGTGACATTTTCTCTTTTACCTTTGTTTATTTATTTATTTTTATTTATTTATTTATTCAATCTAAAGCTTATAAATAAACATAGGTTCGAATTGAAGAGGAAGGAAAATGATATGCGGAAATTATTTGTTGATTCCTTTTTATTTTTTGTGAAAGACTGCTTGACTTTAAGCTCATGCAAAAAACTTCTGAATTTATGGAATAATATTAGAGGAACAAGGTCAACAAAGATGACCTAAAACATGATTTCTTTATCCTTTTTATTATTTTTGGAGAAACAGATTTGCATTTCTCTTTTAGCCCATAAATAAAAAAATAAAATAAAAAAAACTCTCTTTTTAACCAACATTATATAATTTATATTCCTTTCATAAAGTTTTTTTTTTGTACAACGACATATTTTTACACTAAGGAGAGGGGGAGTTCGGCTAAGCCACACAATGGGCAACCTAATTTGGTATCGAATTCGCCATCCCCGAGATTCGAACCTAGGACCTCTCACTTACAAGTGAAGAGAAATACCACCAGACAGTAGTATTGAGTACCTATTCCCTTCATAAAGTTAATAATTCATACTTTTTTAATGCATGCTAATTAACACAACATTACATTTAATAGACAATGAAGTGTCCTGATGAATGGCACTTCTAGTAGATTGAAGAATTATTGTGATAATTCTACAGACGATTTAAAATAATTATAAAAAACATGTGTGTGTATATAATGTGTCAAGATTAATCAAGAGCTTATATTGGTCAACTGAAAGAGCATTCGGCGTGCATGGATGGATAAATTATGGATTGACTACTTAAAGATGAGTAGAAGCTCATATTCAAAACTCTTCGTTTCTAGTTTATAGATCTTTGTGTTTATGATCAGATTCGTTCATATTATATGTTACTCTATAAAAGTCATGTCTACAAAAAATTAATTAAAACTAAGGTTATTTGGTCATCGAATTGTATAAGAATAAATGAATGGAAATGGTAAAAGTGTTACGAACCTTTTATCTATTTACTACAGTTGATTGACTTAACGACCTTAGTTTTATTCACGTTTTGCAAAGATGATTTTTACAGAGATTTATAATATGAACGGTTCCGAATATAAGCACAAAGTTCTGTAAATCATTAACGAAAAATTTACAAGTTCCTACTCATATTTAAGTAATCAAGTATTGCGCTAAATTATGATGAAAAGGTTAAAGTCGTGCTTGTGTTTTGATCTAACCATATATATTATCAATAAACTACAATTTCACTATCAACATTTGCGTGAGATTTACACTTGAATCTTTTTATTAATCTTTGTAGATCTTATCGTTTTTTTATGAATTCGACTTTCAACAAAGTGTTTGAAATTTACTCATTAGTTTTTAATTATGCTTCATTATAATTTGTTGGATATATCTATGTAACATGTCTTCTGACCACGTTTCTGAATGTAAATATTTATATCATGGAAGCCGAAATGTAAGAAAAAAAGTCCTATAATTGATAGGGTTTTTTCTGACAGCCTATAGCTCGCCTGACGACTTATAAAATATTGCCGCATGCTTGAATTTGCACACAAGCAAGGACTGCTGGTAGAGATCGAATAAGAACAACTCCTAATTATTTTATGTAATTATGTATTATCTTACATCAAACAGAGACATCTTCTGGGACATTGTTGACATATTTAGGGTTTTAACTAATTGTCCGAGAAAAAATGCTAAGGAAATTCTTTCAAAAGTGAAACTCGTTACAGATTCTCTGTTATTTTTTTTTTTGTACAATATCTTTTAATGTTCGCATAGTTAATAATTGAAGTCGCTACAAACAAAGCTTTGATGTCCCAAACGAATAGTTTGGGAATGCGATGTTGCTAGGGTTTATTATTTAGAAAAACCAAGGCAGTGCTAGTTTGTGAATTGAATATTAGTTAGGGTTTATTCATGCACAAGGCATCAAGAAATTAAGGGCTTGTTTGGTATCCTATTTGAAATTTTTTATAATTTCTCAAAATATTTCTCAAGAATTTTTTTTTAAAACAATTTTCTTTAAGACTCAAAAACTTGTTTGATATGCGATTTAAAAATTTTAAATCTTACAACTTAAACTCGACAAAGAGATCCAAAAAGAGAGGATCGAGAGAGAAAGATGAAAGAGGAGAAAAGAAAGTAAGAGATGATTGGAGGAAAGAGAAAGAAGTGAGAGGATCGAAGGAGATATAGAGGAAGAGGAGTGAGAGAAAGAACCGAGAGAATGAAGAGAGCAGATTGAAGGAGAGATGAAAAAGGTAAAAAATAAAAAATAAAAGAGAAGGGAGATAAAAGACAAAAGTGAGTTTAAGTTTAAAAACTCATTTTTTGTGTTTTTAGATAATAGACTATATTTTTTAGTTAGTCTTGAGTTCAGTTTTTGAAAATAGTTCTACCAAACAAGTTTTTAAGGTCTAAAACTTGAAAATTGTTTTTGAGTTTAAAAAGTTGGATTCAAGTAAAGTACCAATCATGCTTTAAAATTTTTTTTTTAATTTTTTTGCCTTTGTTCTACTAGAAAGAGAGAAGAATGTCTTCTCTTTGTTTTACAAAAGTTAGGAGGCATGCATGGATGCAGTCAACTAGTTATTTAATTCATAATTTGTTGCAACTTGTAATTCAGCAGCATATATGGAAAAACGAAAATAATAATCGTAAACAAAACAAGAGTTCTAATATAATGTTTACACGAAATCAAACAAGAGTTTTACAAGTTTTACAACTTGTAACTCATGCTCCATCAACAATCTCAAGTAATTCCACATAGATTGTATATGACAGATGAACGAACACGATGAAATAATTTTCAGAACCCTCACAAACAAGGTCTGTATAGGATTCTATTCCAAAACGGAGTGTACAGATATGAGTGTTGCCCAAGGCACAGACCAAAAGCAGCATTAGCTAACCAGAGGCATACGCAAGCATTGTAAGTGTGGTGTTTTATTGCATACAAAAGCGCGCCAGGGAGGAGCCATGCAGGGCCCATAACAGTGGGAACTTTTAACCTTCATACATGTGGGCCTGGGGATTAGGCCCGCCCTTGACGGTAAACAGCCTATTTCAGGAATGATAGCAGAGTCTGACGACACAGGGCGCTTTGTCGGGAGTAGAGATGGGCAAATACCCATTGATTATGGGTAACCGCGGTTATCCGCCCGTTTAAATTAAACGGTTACGGTTATGGGTAACCATTTAGATAAATAAACGGTTATGGGTATAACCGTTTACCCGCGAAATTTAAATGGGCGGTTATGGGTATTAACCGCGGTTATAAACGGGTAACCGTTTACCCATTTATTTTATATATGTAAAATTAACACAAACCATATTCTCTATCGGACAAAACTTCGATCAATGCTATTGACTATATTGCATGATTTCATGGTCCATTATATATATATATATATATATATATATATATATATATATTATGTTAATATTTTACATTCAGAGTTAAATAACCAAATAATATTATCTTTTAACAGTTTTCTTAACCCAAGAATACCTAGCCAATTTTATATTACCTTCATTGTTAACAGTTAAAAATATCGTCTGTAAACTATTATTTCAATTATTGGAATGGTATAAGGACTTAAAAAATTAAAATGCGGAAATGTATGATGAATGTACCTATAACGGTGTTTAATTGTTAGAAAAAGAAAATTATGACAAATTTTTCTTTTTTAATTTTCAAGTTGTTAAAAAAACACGTAGAAGGGTGAAAATGAGTAAATGGTAAAAAAAGAAATGATAAACGGGTTAAAAAATGATAAATGGGTAAACGGGTATTAAACGGTTACGGTTAAATGGGTACGCGGTTATGGGTATGGTTAACCGTTTATAAATGGTTATGGGTATGGGTATAACCGTTTAGGCAATTACCCAACGGGTAAACGGTTATGCGGGTATGAGAATAAACGGTTATGGATAAATAACCGCGGTTACCCGCTCGCCATAACCGTTGCCCATCCCTAGTCAGGAGACGGCCGTACCCTTTCGGCTTCTTTACTTACTCGTTTGTTCAATCAATTCATTTTGTCGCGTCATTCGTGAGAAATTTTCTCGAGGGCTCATTAGTTGATATGGAGTTTCACCAATCAGAACTTGACACATGTACACATTTCCTACATCAACACACTGTTTTAGAATTAAAAAAATAAAACATATTGAGATTTGAGCCTCACTAGTCTCTTCTTCCTCTCTTCCTTCTTCGGGAAAGGCCTTTTCATCAATACAACACCAGCCTTCTCTCTTCCCTCTCATTCGTCGTCTCTATGCACACCGGCAACCAAACAATCTCCGACCAAAGCATCATCACCACTTGCATCCGAACATCTAGTATGGCCACCGTCAAGATCACCCACTTGATGTTGATGCCCTCCACCCAACAACCACATCACGCCAACCATTATGAACACCCGCTCGAAACTCCAATCTCTTTCATCCAACTTAAATATGAATTTGATACCATCTTCTTCTTCTATAGTCTTTCCCAACAAAAATATGATTTTAAAAGAGATGGCATAATTTTGAAATTAATTGTTAAGTTATAATTTTGAATAATGTAAATGCAAAAATCCTGGACGTTTTGGTCGGAGATTGCTTGGTTGCTGGTGTGCATAAGATGGCAAGGGAGAGGAAGAGAGAAGGCTGGCTGGTGTTGTGCCTTTCAGTTTCCCGAAGAAGGGAGATAGGAGGTGAGTCTAGTGGGGCCCAAACCCCAATACGTGTTCTTTTTTCTTTCTTTAAACGGTGGGTTGGAGTTGAAATGTGTACAAGTGTCAAGTCAAGGTTGGTAGAACTTCAGGTCAGCTAATGAGCTCGGAACATGAAAAAATTTCTCGTCATTCGTTTGATCTTAGAATTAAGTGCCAAAAAGATATTCAAAGTTTTACTGGCCAGGATTTTGCGATTTTGATAGACTACCAACCAGGTAGTTAATCGTTTTTTTAACCACAAGGTTTTTGTGATAATTTGAAAAATAAATTACGAAGTTTTTTATTGTCTTATATTACAACACGTGATTTCTGAATTGCATCAATTTAACGTCTTCGTCAATTTTATCGTCTGATTAGACATTAAGTGGTGACTTGACTCTTCTAATCCTTTTATGAAATTGAAGGTCAACTTGTGCCTCAAATATGGGTCTAGTTTATGCTACGTCATCACTTAACGTCTAATTAGACGTTGAAATTGATGGAGAGCTTAGAGTAGTGCAATTTAGAAATCACATGGTGTAATATGCAAAAATTAGAACCTCATGGCTCATTTGCAAAGGACCTCCAAACCTTGCGGTGTAAAATGATGTTAAACCAACAACGTAAGTAGTGAATTGTTTTTGTAGTTAGGATTTTTCTCTTTATCCAGCTGCGTTTCGAGTTTCAACTTTAATCATCTCCTTAATGTAAACTACAACAGTAATATCGCTTTTATTAAATAAAAGTAATATTGTTTTGACAAATAGTTTATGCAATTTTAGGTTATCTTTTCATAAAATAGTAGCAATCATCACAACACACGCTCTACCAGTGCAACTAAATTTTGTTTTTATTTTACTACGACTTATCATTAATGAGCGTGGATGACAACCGTAAAAAGTAAAAGAAGAATGAAAAAAAGAGAAAAGAAAAGGAGAGGGCGGGAGAACATGGGGGAATGCAAAGAAAGGAAGAGAAGGAGAGAAGTTGGTTTTCTTATTTGTTTTTTAATTTTTAAATAGGATATGTTATATTTACATGGCTATGAGGTTAGTGTAAAAAATAGTAAAATATATGGACTAAATTGTCCACGTTTTTTTAATTTTGTTCAATTTTGGAGAGAGGATTAGAATGGTATTTTGTTGGAGTTTTGGTCGATAACATGTTAATATTAATGCTCACAATTTTAATTTCATGATTTTTTTTTTTTTTTTTGGAAACTGATTTTAATTTCATGATAAGAATAAATAAAATTACTCATGTATGCTACGTACGTGTTGCAACTTGAAAGTTAGAGCAAGTTAATATAAGAGGTTATGGGAAAGAGAATGTTTGTGGTTCACGGTTGTTTGGTCATCATTTTACTATTACATATTAGATCTACTATTCAATTGGTATAGTGTTAAAACAACAACATTGACTTTTGGATGAAGTACCGATTTATCCATAAACTATCACCTTAGTAAAACTTAGATTCCTGAATTATTTTTTCGGTAAAATAAGTTCGTAAATTCATTAAAAATTGCTAATTTCATCCTTACTATTATATTCAAAACTATTTTATCCAATTTTTCATAAACTTAAGTCATTTGACACACTTTAGAGTGCAATACCGTCATTTTCTTGCTTAAGCCCTTAACATTTCATATAGGTTTCAAATCTAACGCCTAATTTACCCTCTAAAGTTAACTCCATACACTATTTCTTTATGAAAATTTACCAATCTACTCTCCAATGTGTATCACATGCAAATAATGTGACTTAAATTGACGAAAAATTGAATATAGTAGTTTCATATCTAATTGACAGATTTATAATTTAAAGACTGATTTTTTCTGAAAAAAATAGTTTAGTGACCTAATTTTTACTCAGGTGATAATTCAAAGACTAATTTGGCAGTTTACCCCTTGGCTTTTTACAACACATGATGATTAAACCTAGCATTTTAGACCCAACTAATTAACTCGACTCAATTCACCTATTAAAATTAACAATTGAATGGATGCTTAACGGGTCCAGTCGTTAAGGGATAAATCTGTTAATCACCCATTAAATAACGGATCAGCTTGAGTCTACTCGCGAAACATGTTAGCACCCATTAACAACTGTCAGATGAGGATGTTTGTGTAATTTACTACGGAATACTTAAGAACAAGTTGGGTCGGGCATTTCTTCAAACAGGTGAATTGGGGTGTCGTGAAAGGATAAGATCAGTATCTTTTCGTGATGGGCCAATGCGGGGACGTATTCAGACTCCGAAACGACTGACATGGGGATGGGACCCACCCTTATGACATAAAGACGACGGCGTGTAACGGGAAACCAGGATTTTTGAGACGTGGGTGTTTGGCGGCGTTTGAGGTTTCGAACACTGTCGTGGTGGTTGCAGATATGCAGAGGAGGGAGAAAGAGATTGGAGTTCTGAGGAAAATATGTGAAAGAGTGAGAAACAGTGTGGTTGTGGAGGAGGGAGTGGAAGTTGGGACGGTGGTTCTGGTGAGAAGTGGGAATGTGCCTAAAGCGAGGTCGGGTAAAATACAAACAAATATGGGCAGCTAAAGATAAGTTGGTTGGTTGGCTGGATATTAAGGAAGTATTCCGTACAAATATACTATGCCTTTCCTAGCCTAGGTCAAATCTCACAAATTAGGGAAATATTATTATGATTATATTACGCCTTTTCTAGTCTAGGTCAATCCCACAAATTGGGGACCACGGTTACAGAGAAGATGATTGGCTCGGATAAACAGCGTGGTGATTTCTATTGCATGTATCCAATGCAAAGGACATTAGTTTCGTGCCAAGTTTCCCAACCCTCTAACTTATGGCAAATGCGTCTTTGCCATTTTTCTCCTTCTCGTCTTATATTAGTATTTCCATTATTGTCTACGAATAATTTCTTGGCTACAGGGAAGATGATTGGCTCGGGTAAACAACATTGTGGTTTCTATTACATGTCTCCAGTGCAGAGGAAACCGATTTCTTGCCAAGTTTACCAACCCTCCAATTTTTGGCAAATGCATCTAGGTCATCCTTCTCCTTCTTGTCTTATATTAGTATCTCCATTATTGTCTTCGAATGATCTTTCTTTTGATAGTAATTGTGGTGTTTGTCCCTTGGCCAAACAAACAAGACTTCCTTTTCCTTTCGATTTATTACATTGTGATATTTTTTTTGCTTAAAAAAAAAAAATCACACGCACGTAAAATTCCCACGCACTCGGAGTCTAGATCCTTTCTTACAGTTGTGGATGTTTTTTATTAGATGCACGTGGATATTTCTGATGCAATTTAAATTTGAAACTCAACACATTTTGAAAACCTTTATATCCTTTGTCCACACACAGTTTCATCCCATCATTAAAACAATCAAGGTTGATATATTTGCAGTGGTTCGTGAAGGGGATTTGGATCCGATGTCTACTTTCTTGAATCAGAGTTTGGCTTCCTTTGAGGATGTGACGACAGTGGCGCATGGTTTGGTTTATGCTGCTTGAGATTAGGGTTGTTTTGTTGTTTGTTTTTATTACGTTCGGACCTAAATTTGTGTGGGCATCTTGTTGTATCTTGGGTAGCATCTCTCTTTCTGCTTAGGCCTTTTGCTTTATCTGTTGTTGTTTAGCGGCTTTTTAAGGCCTTATATTAGTTTTTAATGGAAGTAATCTTGTTTGACCAAAAAAATAAAAATTCAAATTCCCGTACATTTAATTACAAGAAAATTTATTGAAAAACTGAAGTTGTATGACAAAAACAGGGATAATACTTGCGTACTCATTAGTGAGTACCTTATATATTTATTTTTTTATTTGGCCAAATCAAAATATATCATATGTTCCTTATCTTATAAAGCCCAAGAAAAATTAATTAACATGTCTATAATTTTTTAAAATAGTAAAACATATGTTAGGATTCATTTGGCCAAAGTCAAAAACTAAGTATATAGGCTAAGGCTACTGAGTGCCTATATATATATATATATATAGGCCCCTTACCAAGAGGGATTCCCATTTTTCTAAAAAAATGGGGACACCCTCTTGACCGTTGGATTGACTTTAATGAAATTCTGTGGTTGAGATTAAAACACAGGCCACACAATCTCAACCACAAAATTTCATTAAAGTCAAATCCAACGGTCAAGAGGGTGTCCCCATTTTTTTAGAAAAATGAGGATCACTCTTATGAAAGGATTCCTATATATATATATATATAAAACACGAGCTAGCTAGCATATATATAGTTGCTCTATAAGTGGAAAACCCTGGGCTTATCTATTCCAATATATGCATTCCAAGATGGAGAAACCTAGCTAATTCCTCTTGTACAAATGAAGCTCCCTGGCTGGAGGCACAGTTTCCATATATTATATATATCAAATCCATCATCAGCAGCTAGGGTTCTATATATATATGTACATAATTAACGATCACTTTTCCAAAACCGTTTTCTATGTGGAGGCAGATTGTCTGCCCTTCTAATACCATACCACACCTTTCCCATCCCCTCTTATTTGTACGATCACAGTTAAGTTACGTCAACATTTTATATTCCTATTACTTTTTGTCTTATTATCTCTATAAAAAAAATCAATATAAAATGTTGACGTGGCTTAACCGTGACCGCACAACACAGAAGGAGATGGGAAGAGTATGATAAAAAGAGGGCAGACAATCTGCCTCCTTTCTATGTTGTTGCATACTCTCTTGTGCTTTCCACCATTTCTGTGAGGTAGCTAGGTATGCAGCTTTTTTTCTGCAAATTAAAGCTACCTTCTTTATTCTTTACAAAAAGCTGCATTATATATATATGTGTGTGTGTGTACACTCTTTGGGGACTATATGGGAAAAGAGGAAAATATAAGAATTACTGGTTTAGAGCCCTCAAGATACATGTATCATGGCAGTGGGGATAAGGACAAAATAATGAAAACTAATGTATCATGGCGGGTTTTTCGTTAAAACTCGCTTACTTTATACTAAGATGAACGAAACAAAATGATTTGTATTTATGCAATATATAACTGAATAAATAAGACCATTGTACTGCTTTCCCTATTGAGACGGCATATCAGCACGCGTGCATCCCGCACTGGAAAAAATTCCCCATGCTAAAACTTCACCTATATTTTTATGTTTTTGTTTCTTCGACAAAGTAATATCTTATAAAGTATTTTAATTTGTAGAAACGAAATTCAAACTCGGATATAAAGGGATGAACACACTATATATCCGACTTAACTAGCCTCAAACACATGCTGCATGTATATTTTGCACTTAGGGTTTTAAATTTTCGATCTCAAACCTGTTTGAATGTGGCACAAATTGAACTACTCCATCTCGATGAATAAAGATAACCCACAAGTAAGAAGCTCTGAACTTTTTACTTCAATACAAATATAGTGGAAGGGTAGGACCTTTTAAATTAATCCAAATGTGATCAAGGAAGGAACTAGGAAAAGTAGTGACAAACATGAAGTTTTTGTTTCAATTAATTAGTGGCGGCCAGAGCGCGTGCAAGAGACCAGACTAGTAAGTGAAGGGAGATGTTTAGGGTGAGGTTGCAATTCCAGTGACATGAAATGTAGGCAAGTAATATCATCTCTTTGGGCCTTGAGCCCTCATAATATGTACTAGGAAAAATGAAAAAGAAAGGCAAAGCCCAAGTATGTAGAGGCCCAAAAAACTTGCAACATGCATGCCAAATGGAGATCCGAGACTGACCTAAAGACACTGTTATGCTTTCCATTCTGGTTCGGGAGAGATGCACAAATGTAATAGTGACACAATATGACAAGCATCAGATAGCTGGGCTAATTCTGTACTACGGGTTGCATGTTTTATCATGCATCCGTAGCTTTGGAAGAGGATCCTCTCTGAATTTACTTCCTAGGGAGGATCCCCACATTCTAACCGTTCATCGTATATCGTGCAGGTTAGTTTTCGTTAGGTACTATTTATGTTTAATTTTAAATAAAAAAAGATCAAATGATTTTTGACCGCACGATGCATGATGAAAAACTAACTAAATGGTTCTCAATCTTACATGGGTCATATTCAAAATACACCTTCTTAATAAAAACAATGTGGTAAAACATTATAGTTAAATAATACAGTAATGGTTTAATTAATTTAAACAACACATAGTAGTTGAAGTGTGAGTGTTGTACCATAATTGGAGATGAAAGATATAGCCCTGCACTATTCCTTAAAAATTATATTTTTAGTGCGCTATAGTTAAAAGAGTTGGCTAAATATAGCCAAACTGATGCTTAGAAGGTTAAAAGTGTTTCTAGCACAATTGCAAAACTAACCTTTCTATAAAGCTTTTAGATTTTAATCAAAATAATTCAACGTTCTTTCTTATGAGGAAAAGTGTTTTACTAAATAATCACTGTCCAACGGACTCTCGCTAAGAAGCTAGAGCATAACTACTAGAATAATTAACATCTTCCCATTGATTCTAGTAAGATTTATCCCTATTTTTAAATGGTGTCACTACAGTGACATCATGCTATAAGATTATAGTAAACAAGCCAAGTTTATGATCAACATTCACCAATAAATCTTGAAATAGAAGATTGCACAGGCTCTATGTGATCTCATGCGCTCCACACCTTGCAACAGCAAACTATTATTTTCCATATATAATTATCAATCTTATTCGTGAATGGAATTACTATGGTCGTGCTGATTGAAGACGAAATCAAAGACTAATTTAACACGACCCCACCACGAAATGGCAAAATCTGCACACCTAAGCCCTTTGATGTTGCTCGAAACCAATTTTGTATGCAAGTTAACCTTTTACCCATTGTGTTTTTGCAACTTTGCATTCAAGTTCAAGGGGGAAAATAATACCACATCGAAGGCTGACAGCGTGACAGAAGCAGCTTTGTTTTAGTGCCCCATGAAAACTAGGGTTTAGCTAGGCGCAACCGGCACGCAGGGTTTTGCTTTTGCTTAGGGTTTGGAGGGCTTTCGATGGCTGCTTTGAAGCTACAAATTCAATTGGGAAAGGAAAGTGACTTGAAGATTGAATTTCAATCGTGGGATTGGATTGGACTGTGATGCAGACAATGACTTCATCTGCGACAGTGACAACGGGGTGGTTACTGTGATGAAGCAAGCAATATGTGTAGGCTGTAGCTGTACATACAATATTAGAGATATACATGGTTGACGACTATAATATATAAAAAATAATTTCTTAAGATATACATGGCCGGTCCAAAAATTCTATTTGAGTTTTTTACTTTGAGTATTCCAATAGTCTGATTTCCCTTGGTAAATTGACTTTGGATTAACGATTGATTTGCAGCTGACCTAGCCTAAGCTTCCTATATCATATGATAGCAAAAGAGTTTCTTATTATCATTAGTGGGATAAACTTTACTTGGCCTGTTTTCCAAATCAACTCGTACAAGGCAAACAGATTGTTAGGCTGTCAATTTTAGAGTTAATCTAGCAAAACTTTTGACTCTCATACTCATAAATGTTGTATTCTCCATGGATATATACAATGTCGAAAGTGACAGATTACTGAGGTGTAACATGTCAAAGATTGGACAACCCAACCGTATTTAGACAGAGATTTGGATTGGGTTTAACTTTTTGTTTGATGAACAAAGAATAATTTGGCGTCGACAGCCAGCTAAACACCCAATCAAATGATTCTTATAATATTCATAAATATATGTGGCTCCTGCTGAATCAATCAAACAAATGCTTTCCTTATAAATCAAAATTTATGAAACACATAAAAATATAGTAATTAGATGAAGACAGCAACACAAAACCAACAGCTAAGAAAAAACTGGTGCTGATTATGGCCATTAGTATTAGAACAAAAATTAAAACGTTTTAATTACAAAGCTGACCAATAAATTAATCTTGTTCGGAAAGCTCCAAGAAATCACTTATCTTGTTCAGAAAGTTCTTAACCAAACCAAACCCTAGTAAAATAATAATTAACGAACTTAGTAAAATAAACCATAATTACGAAATTTGGTAAGATGTTGATCAAAAGATGATAATGGTGTGAGTTTGGATAGAGCTTTCAAGGCCGTCGTGCGGGTTTGCGTTGAAGTCTCTTGGCTTAAAGAGCTGGACTCCAGATTCCATATCCCATTTACGCCACGTCACAATTTCATATCCCATTCCCCACACACCCTCTTAAATTAAAACCTCACCACCTTCAACCCAAATCAAACCTGAAACTTCCCTAAAAGACAAACACACACACACAAAACAAAAGAAGATTTTATTAGCCTTTGTTTTGCTCCCTTTTGGAAAGCAAAACTGCAAAAGTAAATGGAGGGTTTGATTCCTTTTGTGTACAAGGCCATAGTAGAATACAAGAATGGAAGACAAGGAGGTGGTCATCATGTGTTAAACTCGTGGCTCTGTGAGTCGCCTTCTGCTTCCTATATTCGGTTACCGTCCGGCGAATCGGACCGTTTCGAATCATCGGATTTTCAGCTGTTTTCTGGGACTTCACCAGCTTCTTCAGCTGCCCAAATGATTTCAACTGGAGTTCAGTCCCCATTTCGTCACCGAGTTGCTAGTAACTAATGGAATGAAATATGAAAGTATGAAGTGATTAGTACGTACGTGGCATGCCTGGCTGAAGAAAGCTGAAGGTGTGCAAAATTGTCCAACTATATGGTGGTGGTGAGCTGCTGGGTTAAGTGGAATTTGTGTATGATTAATCTTTATTTTCATTTAGTCTTTTCTTATTTTCTTGTTTTTCTGGTTTAATTTAGTTTGAACTTCGAAGCAAATAAGTGTATGAAAACCAAGGGGAACATACACTGTTTGCTTTGTTGTTGTTGTTGTTAAGATTTGTGTCAAAATGGCTCAAATTTCACATGTAAATGGTGATTTGTAATGTTTAAGAAAAGTTAAGTGTTCCGGCCAAACGGCCATATTATGGATTGGTTTGAGATTGCTTAAATATTTTTAAAAGCAACTTCCTAAAAAAATTGGGGCACTACCTCAAAGCTGGAAAGGGATCATCTCCGGATCACTTCCACCAAATCCATCAAATTCACTAAGCCGGACCCTTGAAATTTGAGCCAATAACTAAAAACAGAGGCTCCCTTTAAAAGTTATAATAACTTTAGCTGTTGGATTAAATTTCAATGATCCAGATTGGTGGATTTGATGAAAGGGATCCGGAGCCTCAAAGCAAAGTCTCAGCACTATATATGACTTTAGTTTCTAGCGAAAAACAGTATGTTTTCTCTCAAGAAGTGTTAGTAAGAAGTGATAGGTAAAAGGCAAATAACGCAACATTTAAATTAGAACAACTGTGTCTGACGCAAACAACATTTAAATTTCAATTGTTAATAATATAGTTATGAGTATAATTACGGGTCTTGCTCTCTTAAAATCCTGATTTGATTTTAACAGGTTTTCAATGAAGACCTTAAAGAGAGCAGAACTCTATAATCATTTGAAATTCAAATTTATATAAATAAAATAATAAATACTTTTAATAAAATACTTTTCCTATACAAACTCTTAACAAAAAGTTGAATCAAACGGATGTGATTTTGTTCTGGAAGACACAAACCATACAGAAACCGTTAATTATTGCATGGTTGCTTTGGATGTAGAAATTGATCGAGGCTAACTATGGGATTTAGTTGTGCTTAGGGACTGTGTTAGTCTTAGAGCACAATCCGACCCATTCTTTTCGTTTAATTGTGTAAGGATTGAATTGGAATGGAGAAGTCACCATATTTAAACTATGTACGAAAAATTAGATAACATCCAAATGTTGTTTAAGTTTCATTTGAATCCCACAAAATAGTAGGATACGGACGAATGAATTTCGTTCCAACATACATTAAATATAATGATTTATTTATCATAATTCAATTCTAGACACGATCGAGGATGAAGACTCCCATCGGAATGGCCTAAGTTCATCCTTAGTTTCGCCAAACATATATACCGATAATTCACTCGTCTTCAAGTGCAATAAGATGCATGTTACAAAGGAGAAAAAGTTCTTTTTTCAGCATCAAAGCCATGGGACGAAACAGAACCCTCTTCCCCGTTTTTCCCTATGCTGTCTATTTCACACACACCTACTACAAAGGAGAGAAGAGTGCTCTATGTCTCGGGGTCACCCTTACCATGCATCCTGCTACAAGTCCAAGTTTCATCCAAGATGTGATGTATGCAAAAAATTTCTCCAAGAAAATTCAGATGGTATGGATTATGTGGAATGTTTTTTTCTGGCTACAAAAATATTGTCCCTCCCATGAGCTCGACAGGACTCGTACCTGTTACAGCTGTAGAAGAATGGAGCAGAAGGAGGGCACGAGATATCTTTTACTTGATGATGTTTGTGTTAACCATAGTATGGTATTACTGAGAATTGTACAGAGAAGATTATAGAAGCTTATGAAAGAAGAAGCTTTGAGAAAGAAGACAGAGAAAGTTTTTAGAGAGAGAGAAATCCTTGTATATATTTTTCGTAATGAATCTGATCAATACAATCACACGTATATCTTGTGAAAGATTCTATTACATTTATCCTTATCTTCTAACTAAATCTTAATCCATACGACTTGGACTAACTAACTCTTGTAATCCAGCCTTTCATATATTGATAGATGTCATAATCTTGATGGCTTGAGTATATACTCTAACATCCCCCCTCAAGCTCAAGTTTGGATGAACCAAGCATGAGGTTGCTGCAATGTGTACTGAAGAGAGGTGCACTGAGTCCTTTGGTTAAAATGTCTGCAAACTCTTCTAAAGAAGAAACAAATTGAACCAGTAGTTTCTTGCTTGCCACCCTTTCTCAAACGAAGTGAACATCAATTTCAATGTGTTTAGTCCACTGATGTTGTACTGGATTAAAAGATAGTGCTATAGCAGACATATTATCACAGAACAGTACTAGAGTATAAGAAATTTTGAGTTGCAAAAATGTAAGCAACTGTTGAATCCAATCCAATTCAGCAACTGTTGAAGACAAGGCTCTATACTTAACTTCAATGGATGAACAAGAGATTGTCTGCTGCTTCTCTGAAGACCAAGCGATGGGATTATTCCCAAGAAAAACAACCAAACCTGTAGTAAATCGCCTATCATTAGGATCCCCAGCCCAGTCAGCATCACTAAAAGCTTTGAGAAACAACTCTCATATGCTATAAGTAATCCCTTGGGACAAAGACCCTTTGAGATACCTCAAAATACGTTTAACTGCAGTGAAATGAGATATCATAAACTAACTAACTTGATGCAAAGAGAATGCAATCATCAAGTCTAGTAAAAATAAGGTATTGCAGAGCACCAACAACACATCGATAAAGAGCATGATTATTTGAGAAGTCTACTATAAGGCAAACATGGTGTTCCTACAGGTTTTGCATCCATCATTTCAGTCTTCTTTAACAGATCAACAATATACTTCTATTGTGATAAAAATAAACCATGAGTAGTTTTGGAAATCTGAATACCCAAGAAGAAGTGTAAAGAACCAAGATCCTTAATATCAAACTCTTTAGCCAAATCTGCAATAACGTGTTGAATAACAGAAGATGCACTCCCAGTAATTATAATATCGTCCACATATAAGAGAATAACCTCAAGGGAACCATCAACATGTTTGACAAGCAATGAAGAGTCGGAATATGTATTTTTAAAACCCAATAATGGAAAAAATAGAGTAAACGTATCATTCCAAGCCCTTGGGGCTTGTTTAAGTCCATATAAAGACTTATGCAGTTTGTAAACCAAGTAAGGATGCTGAGAATCCACAAACCCTGGAGATTGGGATATATAAACCTCCTCCTGCAATATGCCATGGAGAAAAGCATTCTTCACATCTAGTTGTCTCAATGGCCAATTGAATTGAGCACCAAGTGCAAGTATGAGTCTCACAGTTGTTGGTTTAACAACTAGACTAAAAGTTTCACCATAATCCAAACCTTCTTCTCGACTAAATCATTTGGCAACCAATCGAGCCTTGTGTCTAGCAATACTCCCATCAGCATTTCTATTGACTTTAAAGACCTATTTACACCCAACTAAATTCTTGTGAGGTGGAAGATCAACAAACTCCATGTTTTCTGTGAATAAAGAGCATTAAGCTCTTCCTTCATTGCATTAAACCACACTGGAACTTTCAATGCAAATTTGTATATGGTAGGTTCAGTAATAGTCAAATCAATCACTGTTGAGATGTTGGCCGAAGCAAAGAGAACCTTTTTTTTCTTAACAATCCCACTCTTGGATCGAGTCTGCATGGGATGGAAGTTCAATGGTGGTATTTCAAGAACCACTTGAAGACTTTTAGAACTATACTCATGAACTATAGGAGTTGGAAAATCTTGGACATCAATGGACTGAGGTGATATTGATGGCTAGAGGAGAATGTGTTTGGGGAGATTGTGGAGGTAATGGATCAAGTACTTGTACTGAAGAAAGAAATGGTGGTGATGTATCTAGCATATTTTGACAAGTATTATGTTAGGACAACTATCTGGCTTTGGACACTGTGGTTGTGGACACTGTGAATTAGAACTAAAAGAACCATAGGGAAAATCAATTTCATTGTAAATGACATGTCTTAATATATATATTTTCCCATGGTTAAGTTCAAAGCATATGTAACCTTTATAGTTTGAAGCATATCCCAAAAAGATACATTTTGCATACTTAGGTTGTAATTTGTTGCTGTTATAGGGTTTTAGGAGTGGAAAACAAGCACCACCAAAAACCCTTAGGTGTTGGATTTCAGGAATGGTAGAGTATAAAAGTTCAAATGGTGATTTATTTTGAAGAATGAGAGATGACATTTGATTTATCAAGTAGATAGCTGTTTGGCAGGAAAAAGTCCAAAACTTAGAAGGCAAATTCGCATTCTGTAAAAGTGTAATTGCTGTTTGAACTATATGTTTATGTTTTCTCTCAGCCAACCTGTTTTGTTCAGGGGCATAAGGATATGATTTATTGTGAGAAATGCCTTGTTTAGCAAGAAAATACTACATAGGTTTACCAATGTATTCACCCTCATCACTCTGTAAAACCTTAATTCTTGCTGAGAATTGAGTAAAAACAAAGTGATAGAATGTAACAAACACTGAACAAAGATTTGATTTATTGTTAATGGAAAGAGTCAGCAAAATCTGGTACACTTATCAACAAAAATGGCATAATATTTGAAACCATCCAAAGATACACTAGGTGCAGGTCACAATAAATCACTATGCACAACCTCCAAGGGTATTACAGACTTTGCAGAAGTAGGAGAAAAAGGAAGTTTACTAAATTTGCCTTCTAAACAACTCTGACAAACAATATGAGACACATCTTGTTTAACAGTAACATTAGACTTTCTAAGTATAAGAAAGACTATGGGATTTGAAAGGTGGCCTAGTCTGCAATGCCATAAGGTTGAATTCACAGTATGTCCAAGAAAAGCAATGGCTTGATTTGCTTGTAGGTGAGATGATTGTCTTGATGGTAAAACAGGTAAGGAAGGAATTGGATATAGTCCATTGTTGCAGAGCCCTTTATACAAGATTCTCCTTGTGGCCTTGTCCTAAATCCCAAAAAAATAAGCATCGAATATTAACCAACAATTGTTGTCAAGGCTTATTCTATGAACTAACATCAAATTATGAGACAATTTGGGAATGTAAAGAACAAAATTCAATTTGAGACACTGTGAAGATGGCCGAAAAAGAGAATTCCCAATAAGAGAAACTTGCAAACCTTCCCCATTTGTAGTTTGGACAGTCTCATTGTGTGGATATGGAGATGTAAGAGACAAATTACTAAGATCATTTGTCATGTGATTGGTTGCACTGGAATCTATCAACCAAACTTGTGGAGTACATAATTGGACATTGCAGGAGCATATGAAGTAGAATAAGTCATATTGGTATGAGGATAGGAAGTAGAACCAATCATATTTGCAGAAGAATTGAGATGTGGAGAAACATTCGAAGACATCATATTCATCATAGGAAGCATACTAGGAGGAACCATATTCATCATGGAGGGTATATACTAAGGCTGTATATAACCAGGAAAAGTAGCATGCATAACAGTCATATGTGATTGATAAGGTCTGTTCTTATTTATGTAAAAAAAAGTTTTAGTAGTATGATTATTCCTATCACAAATTTGGCAGTTCCCTGTAGAATCAGAAGGGTTAGTATTTCTATAGACACAAGTAACAACACTATGACCATGTTGAGAACATAATTGATAGATGATAGTAGAAGAAGATAGACCATTGTGAAACTGAGAGGGATTACCAAGAATTCCAGGGGTGAAATCATGAACAATAGGTTTAGAATTGCAATACCTTTGCCCCTAATTATTATAGTATTTCTGCCCCTAAAAGTTTTCAGCTTTACCTTTACCCTTGAATTTAGACTTGTGACCTCCATTAAAGAAGGAAGATTGACCAGAATTACCATTGAAACCATTTGTAGCCTGGAACCCAGAATGAAAATCTCCTTCAAACCTAGAAGATGAAGCACCAGAATTGGAATCTTGATTCTTTGCAAACAATGCACTAGAAAATGATAGACTTTGACTACTCACAGTAATGACTTCCTCTGCAAGCAACTGAGCACGAAATTCTTTAAGAGAAATTACATTCTCTGCATCGAATCACACTTCGAAATGTATTATACTCGGCAGACAAACCATTCAAGGCCAATATAATAATATCCCCATCTCAAAATTGACCCCTGTAGCCACAAGATTGTCCCTTGCTTCTTTAATCCTTTGAAGATATCGAGTTACAAAATTTGCCCATTTCTTGATAGTTTGAAGATCAAACTTGAGTTGAAAGATAGAAGCCTTGCTAACAGTAGAGAAACATTCTTGAAGACGAACCCATAAATCTCTAGCACTGGTACTGCTAATAACATAAGAAATGGCAATAAAAGATAAAGTTATAGTAATAAGCTGCATAAGAGCCCTATCATGCATTTTCCATACTTTGTAATCATCAGACTCAATTTTTGAATCAGGTTTGTTTGTACCATACTTAATCAATCCCGAAACTACAAAGCACTGGTCAACGTCATACTTTTAAGGACCCACTGAGGGGTTCATGTTGAGGCACCCTTGCCAAAGCACAAGAGTTTCCATCCAACCAGGAGGCCAATCACAGCACGACACATGTTAACGTCAGAATAAAGCTCACAGAGTCCCACATCGACTGTGGACAGAAGATGGAGACTCTCCTCAATTATAAAATGAGACAGTTCTCTTACAATGAAGGACGAATGTCATTATTGTACTTAAACTAGTCAATAGAACTCACTAATGATGATTATGCTTGAACCTATGTATTGTGTAAACCCTTCACTATTAATGAGAACTCCTCTACTCCGTGGACGTAGCCAAACTTAGGGTGAACCACGTACATCTTATGTTTGCTTCCCTATCTCTATCTCTTTACATATTATCCTCACTAGGTGACCGAAGCAACCGAGCGAAGGTCACAAACTTGACACTTTAAGTTGTTCCAAAGTCTTCACTGATTTTGTGCATCAACATTTAGCGCATTCTGTGGGAACGACACTTATTCCTACTTTCTCTAGCTTTTTCAAGTTGGTTTCCATCATTCGTACACTTTCCTTTGACCAGGCATTCCTCTCCAACATGGGGAGCGAAGGAAGCCACATTGCACAAAATGACACCCCACACATGCCTAGTGTGAGGCAGCGAATAAGAAGCTCTTCGAGATGCTGCATGAGGCTAGGCATACTCAATCACACAAGCCCATTGCCCCTGTGGACGTCAACCATCAACTAGGTGCCCCCAACACGGGGGGTCACCAGTCTTCAACATGGATATTCCTGATGAGGAGCAATTTATTCATCAATGTGTTGATCAACATGAAAATTCTCTCAACCCAGCTGCTTCGACCCGAAACAGGAGAAGTGGAGAGAGGCATCTCCTTGCAGAGGGAATGGAAGGATCACGAGCCGTTTACCATGACTGTCGAGACTTCCTAAGATAGCATCGAGAAAATTCTATCCACATAGGCTCAAGGATCAGAGACCCAGGAGTCATTGAAGGGCTCAGTTCTCTACCACAACATTGGCCAACACCCAATCCAAGAAAAGAACGACATGCCTTGGAGGGACAAGAAGGTGTAGGAGACTCGGGGGACTTTCAAAGGGCACGTCCCGAAAGCAAGTATGGTAAATCTAAGGAAAAGCCACATGCCTTTAACCAAACTTCCCTACTTCTAAGGGATGAGGGAAACTTGCGAATGAGAGTTTTAATGGTGCCTAACTTCACTCATAACCCTCTTATCCTGCATCTCCTCGAAGAAGTAAACAAGCTAAAGGCCAAGCGTCATGCCCAAATCCTTAGCTGGGATCAATCAAGGCCCATCTCATTGACAATGAGAATCTTTGGCACCCATCTACAAGAAAAAACGAAATAGAAGCTTGGCTTACAATCTTATACTGGGAGGGAAGATCCGATTGAGCATATCTACCCATTTGAATCCACCATGACATACCGAAGACATAGTGATGAGGAACAATGTCTCATTTCTTCCTCAACTCTTTCTGGTGGAGCTCTTAATTGATATTGTCGTCTTTAACCTGATACATTGGATTCCTTCGTTGAGCTAAGATGACTCTTCATGGCTCAACACATCTTCCAAGCTGATTGCTTACACTCTGCTGATAAGCTATACATCATTTGTCAGAAATCAAACGAGTCATTGCGTGAATATACCGGTCGCTTCATCT
This sequence comes from Cotoneaster glaucophyllus, assembly GCA_036320875.1. Taxonomy (NCBI): domain Eukaryota; kingdom Viridiplantae; phylum Streptophyta; class Magnoliopsida; order Rosales; family Rosaceae; genus Cotoneaster; species Cotoneaster glaucophyllus. The sequence goes on from CM070067.1 coordinate 8,846,729, forward strand.
ATGAGTACTCTCGTTGTGCTGAGGTAGATGACAAAACAACACTTAGGGCCTTCACGGTAGGCATGCGTGAATGCTTCTTCAAGTACATGATCAATGCTAACACTTAGAAGACTTACTATGAGGTGATGATGCAAGCTTACAAGCATGTCTTTGCTGAGGCATGGACACACCAAGGAAACACTCATATGGTTAACTCCTATCAACAAGTACAGAGTGGAAGTCAAGTTCTACCAAGTAATGAGGTTTTGGCCATTCAGACACATTGCACCCTCTCATGCCTCACTTAGCTACTCGTTAAATCACCAAACATATTCGTCTCTTAGTAAGAGGAAAGATTTTTACTTTCAGTAAGCTCATTACAACAAGAGGGATAAAGGTTCTTATCAAGACAACCAGGAGTGAACGTACCTTCAACTATTATGACCATGGGGTCAAGCTTCGCTCTTTCAAAATATGAGGACTAGGTGCTGAAGCAAATGTTATTATAAAAAGGCATACACATTACAAATGCTTTGACCGTCAACCGTTTGAAATCTTTTGTAACACAAGCCATTCAACAAATATTTAATGAAGAGGGAAGTTAGACAACTTCGTTTGAGTCTTTTACATTCCTAACATTGGAACACGTAGTCTACGCTGACCTACCTCTATACTCTAACTCAAAGCTTCAACATGTGTACTTTGACACAAAGTAAGTGAACTAAGTGTTTCAACCAACATGGTTCATATATCGAAAGTATGGATTCTTTCATGTATAGCAAAACATTCATAAGCATTACTCATGTCAATCAACATAAACATCATACATTTCAACACATTCATACATAAGTCAACTGAGCTTCGAAAGGGTGTCAACATACTTTTTGTCATTCGGCACTTGCTACAATGTGCTACGCTAACATCATTCGGCAACTTGCCACTCTTATCACCAACTAGGTGATGAAGGAACTCACCTTTGTATCATCAACCATGTGATGAAAGGTACAACCCGTACGCTAACATCATTCGGCAACTTGCCACTCTTATCACCAACTAGGTGATGAAGGAACTCACCTTCGTATCACCAACCAGACGATGAAAAGTACAACTAGTACTATTAATAAACATTTTTGCCTCAGCAACTCACCATTCTTCCCACCAACTAGGTGAGGAGTGGTACAACTTGTACATGTGAACTCTTAGCATTCACAAATAATAAAAAACCCTCAAGCCTTACAACTCAAAAGGGGGATAAGCAAGCTTAACTCAACCTAATTGGGGAAGCACTTATGACCAACAAGGTTTATATTCACCAACAAAGCCTTATTACAAGCCAACAAAGGCTTCAATGCATGGTATACAAAGATCAAGCTCTTCAGCCTTCTTGCATATGCTCCAGACATTTCCCTTCTGTAACACTGCAAACACTACAACTCGTAGAAAGCTTTGCACACTCTTGATCAAGACTGTGCTAAGCAAAATCAATTTATATGGTTCCTCCGAACTTTCAACTACTATCATGTGTGGCTTGCCTCTCACACTCTTGCTGTGTGGAAGCAAAATCTATATATGTTGTCTTTCCTACATTTTCTTCTCCCCAGTTAAAAAAAAAAAAAAAAAAAAAAAAAAAAATCTGCCAAATTTTTTTTTAAAAATTTAAAAAATTCTTCCAAAAAAAAAATCTGAAATTAAATAATTTTTACAATAATGAATTAATTATTAATTAAGCAATTAATTAATTATTAATTAAGCAATTAATTATGACATGTGGAGAAGGCTAATAAAGCTTCAACACATAGGAGGTAACTACAAATGTAAAAAGCTTTACACACTCTTGATCAAGATAGTGTGAAGCAAAATCAATTTATGGTGCCCTAGAAATAACTTCAACTATTCAAGCTATGTGCCCAAACAAAAAACCTAGAACCAAAAATCTACAATAAGCCTACACCCCAAAAAAAAAAAGACTAATAAAAAAGAGAGAAATGCTGCCAACAAGAAAATTGGGCGTGGGCCTCCTCTTCTTTGGGCCTAACAACCTTCATAAAAAAAATAAGAAAAAACAAAAAAACATGTGAGAAAGGAGTTTTGTGCTGCCACTTAGAAAAGAAAAGGGTGAAGCTTTGTTATTTTGACAACTTGGCTGCTAGTAAGACACCTTATTCAGCAACTCTCATCGCCCGGAAACTTGGGGGACTCCCACTATATGCTACTGCACCTCGGTACTTAGAAGTTTCGTGATTACGCAGTGACTTGGATTTGTCAAGTCCCCAACCGAGAAACTTTTCTCACTTGGGAACTTAGGGGAGCATTGTTTGTACCATACTTAACCACTGTTTGTACCATACTTGACCAATCCCGAAACTACCAAGCTCACAGAGTCCCACATCGACCGCGGACAGAAGCTAGAGACTTTCCTCAACTATAAAAGGAGACAATTCTCCTACAATGAAGGACGAATGTCATTATTGTACTTAAACTAGTCATTAGAACTCACTAATGATGATTATGCTTGAACCTATTGTGGAGCCAAAAATAATCGAGAGGTGACACGTGGATTTTTGGATATAAGAGGACAAAAATACCCTTGAGGCACATCGGGATTCCTACGCGCAAGCAACATGCAATCATCCCTCGGCCAAGTCAAAAGTGCCCAAAATAGGTAACAATTTCAAAACCTATTTCATTCATCCTCATCAAATCCTTTCTACAAGGTAACTCCAAAACATTCCTTTTAAATTATATTAATTGGCTAATTAATGGGGTTATTACCTAAATAATATATTAATTGTCAATTAAACTATCCATTACTACCAAAAAATACCCAAAAGGTCACCTTCTCTCCCAAAGGGACCGGCCATGCCTTATATATTACCACATTTCCCCTTTTTTATCATATTAATTAGCTAGTTAATTAGGCAATTATTATATTTTCTAATTAATTAGCCAATTATTTCAATTATTCCCAAATTAATACAAATCAAGAACCTAACCCACAAAGGGAGCTAGATGGCCGGTCCTCTCTGTCCCAAGGAGGCCGGCCACTCCCCTATTTAAACCCCGTCATTCTCCTCAAAAGGGACTTCCAATTATCTTGCTAAAATTCTCTAAAATTCTCAAAGACTTTTCCCTCAAAATTCTAACTTTGGCATCAGAGGTTCTTCGGCCAAAGCCCCCCCATTCATCATGGGCGCGTGAGGCTCTTGGCCTTGACCTAAGGTGTTATTTGTTTTGTAGGTGCAATTTTGTCCAAGGGCAAGGAGGAAGAAATTTGCATCCACACCTATGTACTGTGTAAACCTTTCACTATTAATGAGAACTCCTTTACTTCATGGACGCAGCCAAACTTAGGGTGAACAACGTACGTCTTGTGTTTGCTTCCCTATCTCTATCTCTTTACATATTATCCTCACTAGGTAACCGAAGCAACCGAGCAAAGGTCACAAACTTGACACTTTACTTTGTTCCAAAGTCTTCATTGATTTTGTGCATCAACAAGGTCCAATGGATGTAACTTCAGAATCACTGGAAGAGATAGACAAGAATTGATCGAACCATCAACAAAACCCATGATCCCATATCCTTCAAGCATCAATTGCATCTGAAAATGCCATTGAAGATAGTTGGAATCATCCAACTTAACTGACACTGAGGATGATATAAAAGAAATCAATCCAGTAATCGAAGACTGCAAAATTTGCAGTTGATTAGCAGTAACCATTGTGAAGAATTTTCTCTGAGGAATAAGAACAAACACTTGGTAGGCAAGAAGTAACCAACCGAATCGAAGAATTGAGAAATTGAGAGAAAAAAACCCAGAAATTACAGAGAAATCATAGAGAGATAACAGATGAAGCGGAAGCATAAGAAACCATAATCGAATAAGCTGTCTAAGCTATTTGGGCGATTGACACCATGTTAACCATATTATAGTATTACTGAGAATTGTACAGAGAATGTTATAAAAGCTTATGAAAGAAGAAGCTTTGAAAAAGAAGATAGAGAAAGTTTTTAGAGAGAGAAAGAAATATTTGCATATATTTTTCTTAATGAATTTGATCAATGGAATTTTTGAAAAAATAATCAAAATTTTGATTCAATATAGAATTACAGCCACACTTTTAAGTTTATCATAATAGTAACAAAAAATTGATATGAAAATACTAGTATACCCTTATACCCTTAAATGGCTATCATTGTATTAAGACCTGCCTCCATATCATAGAAAAATAGGTGTCCTAGGGTTTGAATGTAGGTTCGCAAAGGCATGGTTGGGAGTGTATTGGTAGTTTTCACTTTGAACGCCATGGTTTAGAGTTGAGGTTGAGTGCAACGGTGGACTTAGATCCCATCAACGGTATTGATTTCAGACCTTATCGGAGTTGTTGAAGTCAGACCCAACCGACATTGTCTCCATTCTTTCCTTGAGGCATTGTAGGTAGGTGTGGGTAGGGGTAGGCACGGGCCGGGCCCAAATTTGGAGGAACCTGGCCCTACCCGTTATAAACTGTAACAGGCCGGGCCGGGCCGGGTAGAGAGATTTTGAGTTTTGGAAACGGGCCAGTCCGGGGCGGGTCCACGGGTCCAAATTTTTTTTTCAAAAATACATTTTTATAAAACTGCACGGCAATGCACATCAGCACAAATATTTTCAAAAATTACAAGAGCTGCTTCCAAAAAAAAAAAACATAAACATTAAAACTGAAATAACATCCGCATTCACATTTGCAATGACATCAAACGTCCAAAATGATGAGGTGATACATTATGTTCAAAGAAATTGCATTACCGAAAGGAGAACTGCAGTCTTATCTCCTTGTACATCCTTGAAGGTAACACATGCAATTTGGGACTGCTCAGTATCACTACATGAGCATTTAATAAGATAGATTCAGAAAAAGATAATGAAAGACAATAAATCCATTAAACTAAATCAATCATCGAACCTCATCATTTTGACATAAACAATATCACCAGAAAAAGAAAAGAACTCCTTTATGTCTCTCTCACTTGCACCCAAGGAAAGATTGATGACCTTGATGGTTGTTACCTGTAACAGAATGATAACATGAATCTTTTATCCAAACATCCAACACTGAAAAACAACAAACTCGAAATGAATCAGATGGAAAAATTAACACACACGGCTAAAGATTAATTCTTTAAGTAAAAGTGTAAAAGTGTAAAACTAATAGAGAAGTAGCTTGTTCTTATTTTGCATGTTGCAGCAATTGTCTTTTACTGGTGTAACAGAGCAATGACAGCACTAAACATAGATTTCCTGTGATAAAGTTCTTTGTCCAGTTTATTGGATCTAAAACCCATACATAATCTGCGTACTTCTCTTTACATCTCCACCCGTTTTCTTCTCCATAACTCTATCATATCTTCTCCAATAGCACAAAATCTAAATATTCGAAATTCATACACTAGCAGCAAACCAAATTCGAAACTCATACACTAGCAGCAAACCAAATTCGAAACTCATACACAAGCAGCAAATCAAGAATCCAAAGTCCCAAAATCTAGAAAACCCTAATTTATTTTTCAATCCTAATCCCGAAAATTGAATACCTTTTGTGAGATAGACAGTCAAGTGGTGGTCGGAGTTGAGAAGAGCTGGTGGTGGTGGTCAAAGTCAACTTTAAACGAGAGGGAGCTCAACTATCAAGATCGAGAGGGAGTATGAGAATCGAGAGGGAGGAGAGTCAATTAGTTTGAGAGAGAGAGATTGAGAAAGAGGATAGTCACTGAGTCTGAGAATCGACGATCATATTCGAGAGGGAGAACTGAGTTGTGGAGATTCAGTCTAGGAGGGAGAGATTGAGAAACGGAGAAGGTGAATTGACAGAATTGTGTGTGTGAATTGTTTGTGTAGGCGTGTGTGAGAATTGAACGGTGGAGAGTTAATCTCCACTATTAGACAGTGGATACGGTCCGGGTAAGGGCCCCGTGTCCTAAAAAATAAGTACCCGCCCCGCCCCGGCCCGCCATTCATTTAGACCCGATCTGCCCCGCCCCGTTTTTGTGTATAAAATATATGGAACCGCTCCGAACCTGGATCGAACTGCTAGGACCTGCCCTGCCCCGTGGGTCCCGGACCAGTTTGCCCACCCCTAGGTGCGGGGTGACAACTGACTAGGGAGGAAAGGATGGATAGGAGGCTTTGGAGCAATAGAAGATGCGGGAACATCTTCAATAGCTTGCTTTTTAGTTTTTCTTTTTGGAAAATCACATTTTAAACGAGGGCATATTAGTACTTTCATATCAACTTTTGGTTATAATTATTATCAATTTAAAATAGTGGCTATAATTCTATTTGTGTTCAAAAAATTTGTTATTTTTCCAAATTTCCCCTGATCAATACAATCACACATATATCTTGTGAAAGATTCTATTACATTTATCCTTATCTTCTAATTAATTCTTAATCCATACTACTTGGACTAACTAACTCTTGTAATCTAGCCTTTCATATATTGACAGATATCATAATCTTGATGGCTTGAGTATATAATCTTAACAGTTTGGAGTATATGTCTCGAGTGTCAAAGCTCGGCAATCATGAATTCGGACGAATGCGAACCTCTTTACCTTGAAATACAACAGTTTTATAAAGATTTAATTTGAAACTGAAGCAGCAAATTCCTATGCAGTTGGTCGACACACAAGCGCTGTACGAGGGCATTGCGGGAGAAGAGAATGGTCATCGTTGTCAGCCCGAGGCCACCGGATATTGCATATTGGAAGAGCATGATGGTGGAACTATTTTAAAGAGGTCGAAACGTTCCCGCTGTTAAGCACAATCAATTGTAGTAATGCGTGGCCCTCTTCCTAAGTTATTAACAGGGGTAATTCTAGCTCAACAGGTGATGCTTGTATGGATGTGGATTATTTCCTCCGAACTTAATCCAGTAGTAAAATACGGTATGCCCCTAGTGTTGGCCCATATGTGGCTCAACCCTAAGTTGTATTCTGAGTCCAGTTATCATCTTCGTCTCCCAGGGGTAAACGGTTTGGCTTTGAGAAGAAGCTTGGTAGATATGTTGCGCATGTAAATGAGTCAAATACATCGTTAGTTAAAGGAGAAGGATTCAGGATAGGTAATCAAGCAGTGCATAAGTATGGTCTAAGGAGGACCCTCGACCATATTCAAAAGACAGGAAGCTTTCCTTCTTACACGTCTAGAATCGATCGATGATTCTCATAAACTTATTGTTAGGATATGTAGGATTAAGTGTTCTGTAATTAGTGTGCCATGTGGCTGAATGTCATTGGTTCAAGTCTTGTGTTGGTTATAGCTGTGTATTTATAAGGTCTTGTATTGGATTATTACAATGTAATGAAAATTCTGTTTTTCGAGCAAACTATTTCTCTCTCTCTCTGCTCTTTCGATATTTCTGTTTTCTTCATCTTTGTTATCATGGTATCATCGCCGATCGAGGCTCGCGCCATCGATTGACAATCCTCGCTGCTTCCGCTCGTCTTGCTTCTGTGTTGTTGGCGTCATGATTCAGCTGCGGTGCTGTTTTCCGGTGGTTCGTGGTGTTGTTTGTTGGTGGAGTCGGTGGTGTCGTCCGATTCGATTAAACCCTAGCATTTGGGGATTTTCTGCGTGTTTATCGCCTCGTTTCTTCAACGAAAAGGTGATATTCTTCTTTGCCTGCTGATTGTCATCTCTTGGTTGATTGTTGTCGTGATTCTTGATCACTGAAACCTTAATTTTTGGGACTTTCTTTGTTGCTGATTGTCGATTGTGTTGTTAATGTCGATCTTGCGCTGTGTGAAGAAGTTTTTAGTGGTATTTGCATATTCGAGATGGTTACTCCGGCACAATTAGTTCTTACTCAATCGCCGATTGCTTCTCTCATTTCTAGTGTAGGTAATACGGTTACCGTCAAATTAGATGATTCCAATTATGTCACTTGGAACTTTCAAATGGAGCTGTTATTGGATGGTAATGGAATCCGTGGATTTGTTGATGGTTCTATTCCGTGTCCTAGCAAGTTTGTTGAAACTGATTCTGAAGGAGAGGTTGATGATGCTACCCTGGAGGTTTCTGCTGAATTTAAAGTCTGGAAAATTCATGATAAAGCGTTGATGACTCTTATTACTGCTACACTATCATCTGTTGCTCTGTCGTGTGTAATTGGATGTCAGACTTCTCAAGAAATGTGGCTGAATCTTCGTGAACGGTTTGCAAATATGACTCAAACGAGTATTATCCAGATGAAGATTGATTTGCAGAATATTAAGAAAGGGCCTGAAACAATTGATGAGTACTTGCAGAGAATTAAAAATACTAGAGATCAACTTGCTGCAGTTGGGGTTGTAATCTCTGATGAGGACATTGTTATTGTTGCCCTTCGTGGGTTACCTCCTGAATATAACACAATTAAGTTAGTGATTCGGGGACGAGAAAATCTTGTGTCGTTGAAAGAATTAAAGTCCCAACTTAGAGCTGAGGAATCTACCTTAGAAGAAGTGACCAAGACAACTTCTTTCATGTCTGCTATGCTTGCTCAATCTCCCATGTCTGGAGTTCATGTGGGCAGTTCATCCAGTGCTCCTCAGTTTCAACAATTGCCTTTTTCAGCTGCCATGTCCAATATGACTGTTCCTAATCAGATGGCTTTTGTGTCTCAAACTGGATCAGGATCCTATAATAATTTCAGGGGGAATACTTACAAACATAAAGGCAAAGGCAAGAAATTTTTCCCCGGTGCTCCACCTCAGTATTCTCAGCCTCAATTCTCTAGGGGAATCAATTTCAATCACAATCTCCACATGCGTCTCAACCTTCAAACCCTTAAATGTTACTGTCTCAATCATATCAACCTCAACTGAAGTGTCAAATCTGTGATAAGAAAGGCCACTCTGCGCTCAATTGTTATCAACATGGGTGTCAAATCTGTCATCGAGTTGGTCACACAGCTGCTACGTGTTTTGATCGGGATAACACTAGTCCACAATATTTCATTTCACCATAGGGATATCACTCTTCTCCACAAGTGTTTTCTGGTCCATATGCTGCTGGTTATCAACATGGTCAATCTTCGGGTGTTCAATCTCCATCATTCTCTTCCCCACAACAGTTTCAATTTTCCCCACAACAGTTTCATCCTTCCAGTGGGATATCTCAGTCATACTCTCCTATTGTCATGAATACTATGACCACTGGATCTCCTTTAGCTCCATCTCAAGAATATTGGTTGCTGGACTCTGGGGCAACCAATCATATGACCTCTGAGCTTTCCAAGCTTCAAGTGGCTGCACCTTACTCTTCTAAAGAAAATGTGACTGGTGAAAATGGTGAAGGTTTATCTATTGCTCACATTGGCAATTCTATACTTCATACTCCATCTCACAGTTTTAAATTGAACTCAGTACTGCATGTTCCTCAATTATCACAACATTTGCTGTCCATGAATCAACTATGCCGAGACAATCATTGCAGATGTATTATTGATGAGTCTTCTATTTGTGTGCAGGACAAGGTCACCCAGAAAGTTCTATTTCAAGGGCTGAGTAACAATGCGGTTTATCCCATTCCTATGTTCAAAACCAAGCAATCTTTCTCAGCAGCTTACTTAGGAACAAAGGTGTCTTCTTCTTTGTGGCATTGTCGGTTGGGTCATCCAACCAATTATGTGGTTAAAATTGCTCTCAATAAGTCTTCTATACCGTTTCACTGTAATTCCACATCTCACACTTGTATAGCTTGCTTGCAAGGCAAGTTTACATATCTACCTTTTCCTTCCAATGCACCCAAGTCAGTAACACCATTTGAGGTCATTCATTCGGATGTCTGGGGGCCTGCACCTCAGATATCCTTAGAAGGGTATAGGTACTATGTGTCTTTTATAGACGAATGTACTCGATATACTTGGATTTTTCCATTAATGAATAAAGCTGCTGTGTTCAGTGTTTTTGTGCAGTTTCATGCATTTATTCACAATTTTTTCAATTCCAATATTAAAATTCTTCAAAGTGATGGGGGTGGGGAGTATGTTAGTCACCAATTTCAATCTTTTCTCAGCTCCAAAGGTATTGTTCACCAAAGGTCTTGTCCCTATACACCTGCTCAGAATGGTCTAGCCGAGAGAAAAAACAGACATGTGGTTGAGAGTGCAATTACTTTACTTCAACAAGCTTCCTTGTCTCCTCAGTTTTGGTATCATGGGTGTGCTACTGCTACTTACTTAATCAATAGGTTGCCTACAACTACTTTGGGTATGAAATCCCCTTTTGAATCCTTGTTTCATGTGGCTCCTCAATTAGATCATTTAAGGATCTTTGGGTGTGCATGTTACCCTTCTATGAAACCTTATAGGTCTCACAAGCTTGAACCTAAGACCACTGAGTGTATTTTCTTAGGTTATGCAGCTCAATATAAAGGCTTCATTTGTTACTCAATTAAAGATCACAAGTTAATTGTGTCTAGACATGTGCTCTTTGATGAAGATAAATTTCCTTCTTTCACATCATCTGTTTTTCCTAAGTCTAAGTCCTCAGTGTCTTCTCCTTTGACTCATTCCAATACGTTTGAGTTTCTCTCACCGGTTCATATACCATTACCAAATGTTTTTGAGCATGGTCCAACTGCAACTCCAAGTGTTACTCAGACCCATTCCAGTCCACGTGGTGATCTTGTCCTCCCTCATTCTTCTCCTGCCTCGAGCTCTACACTTGGTGTATCTGCTACTTCTGAGCTACGTGCACATACCATTATTACAGATGCTGTGGATTCAGAGTTACATACAGATGCTGTTGATTCAGAATTACATCCCTCTACTACTGTCTCTCAGGTATCCGAGTTACAGCATATGCCTGTTTCATCTCAGAATACACATCCTATGCAGACCGGGTCTAAATCTAGCATTTGTAAGAAGAAACAAGTTTTCTTAGCACATATGCAGTCTCCTAGTGATGTTGAACCCCAGTCTTACATTGCTGTTGTCAAATCTTCTCATTGGCAAACTGCAATGGATGAGGAAATAACTACTTTACTTCAGCAAAACACTTGGCAGCTTGTTCCTTTACCTTCCAATAAGAATTTGGTAGGGTGTAAGTGGATCTACAAAATCAAGAGGAACTCTGATGGGTCAATTGCACGATATAAGGCGAGATTAGTGGCAAAAGGGTTTTCTCAAGAAGCCGGACTGGATTACTATGAGACTTTCAGCCCTGTTGTGAAGCCCACAACTGTCAGGTTAATACTAGCATTAGCTGCAACAAAAGGCTGGAAGTTGAACTAACTAGATGTTAAAAATGCGTTCTTGCATGGAGTGCTTGAGGAGGAAGTATATATGGCACAGCCCCAAGGATATGTTGACAAAACACATCCGGATTTTGTTTGCAGATTACAACGGTCTTTGTATGGTCTCAAACAGGCTCCACGAGCCTGGAATGACAGGTTCACCAAGTTCTTACTCTCTTTAGGGTTTAAATCATCCTATGCCGATCCGTCTTTGTTTGTGAAACATGATGGCACATCATTAATTGTCTTGCTGTTATATGTGGATGATATAATTCTTACTGGCGATAGTGATGTCCAAATTTAGACTATTATATCTCAGCTTACCAAAGAGTTTGATATGAAGGATTTGGGGATTTTGCATTTTTTCCTTGGTCTGCAGATAGAGTATCAGTCACAGGGTCTGTTTGTCAATCAATCTAAATATATCAAGGAGCTGTTACTAAAGATGAATATGCTTGATTGCAAGCCATGCCTCACACCTTGTCATTCAAGTCAAAAACTTCTGAAAACCGGAAGTTCAGTTTATTCTGATCCCAAGACTTATAGGAGCATTGTGGGCGCTTTACAGTACTTAACCTTCACCAGACCAGATATAGCTTACTATGTTAATCAAGTATGTCAGTTTATGCAGTCACCCCTGGACTCTCATTTTGTTGCTGTTAAGAGAATACTTCGATATCTAAAAGGAACATTGGATTGGGGAATGTGTTTTAGACCAGGTTCCTTATCTCTTCAGGCTTATACCGATGCTTATTGGGCAGGGGATCCCAATGATCGTCGTTCCACTACAGGTTTTGTTGTCTTCTTAGGACAGAATCCTATATCCTGGTGTTCCAAGAAACAGCATACTGTCAGTCGATCCTCTACTAAGGCCGAATATAGAGCAATGGCCACTACAACTGCAGAACTTGTTTGGTTGCAGCAACTCCTCAAAGATTTACACATTGACAGTCCTATACCCCCTCTGTTGCACTGTGACAATATTTCTGCTATGTCTTTAGCAACTAATCTAGTTTTGCACTCTAAAGCTAAACACATTGAAATTGACTGTCATTTTGTGAGAGAACGTGTTCAGCAAGGTTGTATTTCTTTGCAGTTTGTTGCATCTGTGGAACAATATGCAGATATTCTCACCAAGGGTTTAGGCTCATCTTTATTTTCTGCGCACTGTTCCAATCTTATGCTTGGTAAATCATTGCATAAGCTTGAGGGGGAATGTTAGAATATGTAGGATTAAGTGTTCTGTAATTAGTGTGCCATGTGGCTGAATGTCATTGGTTCAAGTCTTGTGTTGGTTATAGCTGTGTATTTATAAGGTCCTGTATTGGATTATTACAATGTAATGAAAATTCTGTTTTTCGAGCAAACTATTTCTCTCTCTCTCTGCTCTTTCGATATTTCTGTTTTCTTCATCTTTGTTATCACTTATGAGCTGGTTGGTTTTTTTAGCTACAACTTTTGAGTTTATGACCAAAACCATAGATAAATGTACATATATAAGTTTATGAGCAGTCCATTCTCTCTATTTCACACACACCTACACATGCTAAACAGTAGGCCGTGGCTTTCGGCTACAAGGCCCAATTTTTGCCAGCTTCTCACAATGCAAATTAGAAAAAATCGAGGAAAATTGAGATTCCAACGTAAAACGATTTTACTATATGGTAAGTGCCCCCTCTCATTAATATCGGATTCATTCTCAACATGTACCCTTATGTGGACAACACATATTGGACGACGTGTGTTGTTACAATCTCGTACCTTAAAATAATGCATTTTATTTCCAAACAATGTGAAAGGTTCAAAATGCCCCTAGTTGGGTGTCTTGAATAATTGTGGAGCTCTAAGTTAAGTTCCAATTTCTCAATTTTCCTATATTATTAAATTAGCTTTCGTTCTCACGAGTGTGTGACCGAAATTAGAATTAAAATCGGAGTTACGAGAGTTAAGTTACGAATTTAAGTGAGGGCATTTTAGTAATTTCAAATGAAAAAATCATTAAGTGTGCTTAACTCCAATCCGTCTCCCTCTTTCCCTCATTTCTACAAAATCTTTCCTTGTCTCTAACTCTCAGTCACTCTCTCTCTTAGCTCTGAGAGCACCAGACCTCACCAACTCCCATTTTCCGTCCAAAACTCAACCCTAGACTACCATATTCAAACTCTCTGTGACCTGAGGACCACAAGAGTGCCCCTGCATGTGGGTTTTGGTGACTGGAAGTGGGTGAGCTCTGTGCTCAGTGGCGGAGCCACATGGAGACTAGGGTAGTCCAGGGCCCATCCTGGAATTAAATTTATATCGATTGTGTAGTGAATTTTGCAAGAATGTGCATGTGATGTGTTGGTATATCAGGTTTTAGAGGTTTCATTAGGTCTTGGGGTCAACGCCTGCTGACGGAAAGCTACCTTTTCGTATTTTTTTTACCAATTACCATATATAACTACCCTTCTGCCAACATTCTGATTTCTTTTAAACCAATTATTTTTTTGTTAGTTCATATAAAACAAGGTATATATATTCGACAGGAAGATTCAGTAATATTAAAAGAAAAATATCGTAATAATAGCTTATTTTTTGTTAGTTCATATAAAACAAGGTATATATATTTGAGAGGAAGATTCAATAATATTAAAAGAAATATATCGTAATAATAGTTTGAGCTAATTATAACGTTATTATCAATGTTGCGTTAGATGTCAACACAGGTTCTATTTACTATGACATCTCTCAATACTAATTTTTTCATACAAATTTTAAAGCTCCATCACTCTTGTTTGATTCAAATTTTCCATGATAGTACTAAATTTTTTTCTAATTTTTTTCATTAGTTTAAAGGCCCCTCCTAGCATGAATTTCTGGCTCCGCCACTGTCTGTGCTCCGAGATTCTCCGGTGAGTTCCGCGTTGAAAATCAACGAAAACGCCATTGATGGAGCTCGGGGGATCATTCCTTTGAATTCAAGGTAATGTTTTCTAGCTTTGTGCGTGAATTCTGGTTAGAAATCGAAGGTTTCTAACATGTGCATGTCGTGTTCTTTATAGGGATGGCAACAGTTCGGTTTGGAGACGGAAATGCAATATCCATCCCCATAAACAAAAAAAGTAACCATATCCATAACCGCTAATTAACCATCGGGTATTATTCATAACCATACCCACCAGATAACGAATTCCCCATCGGTTAACGGTTATACCCATCTTCGTCAATACAAAAACTATATTCGTTCAGTTGACGCATGATAATTTAGTAAATATTAATTTCGTTATTAAACATTTGATGTATAAAATGATTTAACGAATGAATATTGTGAAGCATAAAATTAAAGCTAAACATTGATAATGTTGGCTGATCTTTGATATCTCCCATAAGTACTATTGGTTTGGATTCTCATAGATTTTGAATCATATCAAAACTTTTTAACTTGCTCACAAAATGCAACTCACACAGTGCAACTTTTGTATTCTCAAAGTAATGGATTTGGTAAATAATATATATATATATATATATATTATATATAATACAATTATATTATATAATTTTATATAAATACTATTATATTATATATAATTATATTCAGATTCGGGGACGGATATAGATTGGGGACTCCTATAACCATATCCAAAACCATAACCGAATATTATTCACGGTTTTTCCCCATATCCAACATATACCTGAATTTTCATACTAAAATCCAATCCATTCGGGGAGTTATCCATGGTTATTTGTTTAAATGATTATAATTGTCGTCCCTAGTTCTTCACATTTCCAAAATTCAGCAAGTTTCCTTTGAATCCTAGGTGGATTCGACCCCATTTCGTCCAAATTCGTAAACTTTTCAACCTTTATTTGTGAATTTTGGTGAACATGGGTGTAATTTGAACGAATTCGAAGCCCTGACCGGTTTATCTGGTTATTATGCAGTTTCCAGTAAGTCTCCGCCGATGGTCAGCAACGGTCGCCGTTAGAACCAATAGCGGCAACGGCGAATTTCGTTAATCTTAACGGAATCTCTGACAGTAAATGTATATCTTCTTATGAGTTTTCTGACGACCGACGCGTAGCTCCAGCGAATGCGACGTTTACTGGCCGATCCATGGTGGCAAGTACGACAGCGACACATTTATTGGGTGTGACGCCACAACAATGACACGTGACTGACACAAGACGACGCGTGCAGGACCCAAGACCCATTTAGGTTTCTCAACATTCTGAATCATGTGGCGCCCTCCGTTTGTGTAAAATCAATGTCTAAATAATAGTTTTGGACATAGGATTATGAATTATTAGGAAATGCTTAATTAAGATAAGTTATACATTCACATGTCAAGTGAGATTAAATTTGAATTGGGGAAGGAGCCTAATGAGGAATTTTGCTCAGAATACATGTGAGTGGATTCCTTAAAAAACAACGTTTTTGATTAAACTATTTTTGATGCGTAATTGATTTGAATTAGGCTTTGATGAGACTTATCTAGAAATGATATTATAGTTACTTCTATATAGCTATTTACAGCCGTAGGATTATAACAGGTACCGATATTTCTAGTAGAGCCTAGATGAGCCAGTGGATGGTAGCCAATGAGTAGGTAAATGTTGTTTCACCTGCTTGCTTTATAAATGATAGTATGATTGATTGTTTTCAAGTATGATTTGATTGCTCTGAGGTGGTTTGCCTGATGATTGTGATGATTTGGTTTATCTTGGAATTCATGTTTGACTATATTCTAGTAGATATTATTATATAGTTTTCAACTATATATGTTTTCTAAAAGGGGATGGGGGTTAGTATATTTCGAAATGATTTTGACTAGATAAATGTTACGATTCACTCACACTTTGCTTTTAGACCCCTCAAGACATAGTGAGAACAAGGAGGCATTCAGGGCAAACGAGTGGGCGTGGCAATGAGGCTATTCACCTTCAAAGTAGGGTGATTTCATTTCTATTTATCTAGTTATAATAAACTGCATGATCATACTGTTGATTATGCATAGCACTGCACTTAATTTGTGTTAACTATTGTATGTACTACTACAAGCTCTGGATTGATGTGATAATTATGGGTTAGAATCCCTTGACTTGTGTTTTCAAGTAGGGAGGTTGTTTAGGATTTTGTAGGATAGCTGGATTTTTAATTAATAAAGAACGCTTTGTTCAAATCCATTCACATCATTATTTCTTTACTATGGCTTCGTCATTAAGTTAATGGTGTTTTGTCATCCCTACGATGAGGTTACATTTTTAACTTGGTGTCGGCCAACACATTACGACTCTTTAGCTAGTTGGTTATTGGATCGGGGCGTGTCATGCTTTGACTATAGTTGACTGCCACCTCATAATAAATTGTTAAAACTTTTAGAAAGGATTGAATGATGTTATATTAGTTGTAAAAGTTAGTTAGAATCAGTTATATAACTTTAAAGCCATATAATGAGAACTCTATATAGAGCACTGTAGAATACAAAGATCAACACATAAATCTTATACATTCAGCTCTCACTATTCTTTTCTACAAATTCTCTTCTTCTCTGTTTGCTTCATTTCTTGCTCAAGCTTTCTCTATCTTCTGTAACTCTATCAACATGGAACTCGGATGGTACATCACTTGTGTGGTCATTGGGTTTCCCAATTGGAACAACTTGCTCTAATATCATGAATAAAGTTTAGGTTCCACCGTGAAACCAATTTGTTATATGAGGAACTTACTTATAAGCTTATGCAAGGTCTCTCCACTCATCAATGTGGAATTAATTCTCAACAAAATTAATTAATTAGGGTTAGCCCTTTGAAACAATGATATATTTATAGTAAGAAGTAGAAGGCAAAGCCAACATTTTTGTTAGGAAGGGCGAAAATTTCAAGTTTCTTGTCATTCAAAATAGGTAGGTTGGTTTGATATTAAATTTAGCAAGAGTAGCTCAAGCATTCTGAAGGTTCAAAAATTTATAGTGCAACATTAATATTGTCCGACACAAAATATCGGTGCACAACAATACACTTAGTAGAAACTAAATAGTATAAAACCTCTATCCACTATGAAGCATATCAGAAGATATTCACAACCCAAAAAACTATGATAATCAAAAGAAAATCTAATGTCATTGAATATTTCCAATCTAGTGTTCAAGAGTTTTAATCATTTTACAAGCGAACTCAAAATATAGCCAAAATTATACAATAAATTAGTTACAATAATTTGGTAGCAAGCTTGATTAAAAAAAAAAAACAAAAATGATGTGATTCTAAAAAGAAATAGTTAAAAATGAATAAAAACAAAAAGTCAGAAGATTGGTTAAAATAAATAAATAAATAAAAGAATATAAATGTGGGGTGTTGAAAAAAAGACATCATCTTCTACCTCGCACGCCGCCTCTGCAACAAAAACCATTTTTAGATTCTGACGTAACGACGTTCTACACATACGCCCGTCTAGCCCCCAATCAGCCCCTCCGAGACCTGAATAGCAAGTCAGAAAACCAGACTTCGTTTTCGATCGAACGAGAGGGGCGGGAATACAGCAAACCACACTCCTGGGCTCCTTTTCTGGCCCTCTTTGCACCTTAAGAGCAATTCCATCCCCAAAGACTTTGTGCCAGCACCTAGCGCATTTATCCACTCAAGTGAACAGTAATAGACCCCAGTGAACAGTAATAAGCCAAAGCATCTCCACCCCTAAACAAAAATTGCCTAGTCAATTTTATTAAAATATTATTATTTTTTATTATAAAATAATAAAAAAAAAATTTATTATAAAATAATAAAAAATGAAGAGCACGCCAAAAATGATGTCTCTCTCCCTCACCGTGAGCTCTCTTTCTCTCTCTCTCTCTCTCTCTCTCTCCAAAAATGCTCCTCAGACCAGAGCACGCCAACCCCACACCCCCCATCTCCACCCTCCATCAAATCCCCACCTCCCCTTCACTCTGCTTCCTCTCCACCGCCCTTCGCAGTCCGACCCGCCCTAAACTGGTCGACATCGGCACCTGGGCTCGCCAGCTCCAAACCCGCCGCCTCTGGACCTACGCCCTGACCTTCAGCTGCATCACCTGATTTGATGTCATCATCCTCAACAGCACCAGCTCGTCCTCAACAGCAAGTTCCGGGTCGGCGACCTCGTCTTCGAAGGTAGCGTCCAGTCGTCTTCCTAGCCGGAGATGGAGTTCGTCGTCATCGATTTCAGATCATGACGTCAGCCTAACGTCATATAGGCCGGTCCCAAGGTCTGTCAATTTTGGGCTGGCCTGGAGACCAGCTTGGGCTGGGTGCCATAGTCTAAAATATCCATAATATCCCGATATTTCCATCGAAATTTTCGTGTTTTTGGACTACCGATATTTCCGATATCATCGATATTTTAGACCTTGCTAAGTCACTCATGTATCTTACCATGCAATGTATAAAGTGTAAAATATTGTACTAATTCATTATATATAAATGATTATGGTGTGTTTAAACTTCTTTCATTAATTACTACATATTTTCTACACTCACAATGTTTGCCAGCTCGCTATATAATCAACTTAAATAAGTTAAATCTATCATGCAATGCATTTCCTTCCAATTTTTTGTGATAAACTAAGAGATAATTGACTAAATAAACATCCTGCAAAGTTTCAATAAAAATTTCCAAGTTTTTCTTACAATTTCCGTGGTTTTTATTCAATTTTTATCGATATCGATAATATCCCGATATTTCCATCGAAATTTCCGTGTTTTTGGACTACCGATATTTCTGATATCATCTATATTTTAGACCTTGGGTGCCAGGCAATCCCGTGGGCTGGAGTGGGTTGACAGGGTCCCAGCCTGGTTTTTTGACTGGGTGACGGGCTATTCCACCTCCGGTGGAAATGCTCTAATAGCTTCGCCCATGAGTAGAAAGAATAAATTGGTTGCAAATTCGCAAATTTCGAGATTTGAACTTAAGACCCCTTACAACTAAAGAGAAATATTATTAAATCGTAGTACTAAATGACAAGGTTAGTCTCTCTATTACGTTTTCTTTATACAACGACACTAAAGGCTGAGTGAATGAATTAGTATCGAACTCGATATTCATAAAATTTGAACACTTAATCTCAATTTCTCTTTCTTTGACAAAAAAAAGTTATAGATTTTTAATCTTAATTTATTGCTAGTTTCGAAAAAACCGTAATATTATTGTATGATGTTATTAGTTTACCTGCCTTAGTGTATTAGCAGTAACAACACCACGATCTAAAGATAAACTCGTTGATGTGGTCGTCCAATCAATTATAAGCTCACACCATGATATTCTAGTGAAGCAGACGACAAATTCTGCTCCATTATATCAATAATGGATAAGATCATTCCGAAAGGACCTTCCTTGATTTTGTTGTTCAAGTTTGCTACGTAATGGGGTTTTGTTTTCGAGTTGAGAAAGCCACTTGATGTGAATGAAAACGTACGTGAATGATACATCTCAACTAAAACTCATATACTTGCAGAGATTACCAGTTAATTAAGTTAGCATTTCCTCGTCGACAAAGTGAAAATTAAGCAAAAGATGCTAACCCATCAAAAACTAATCCGACGTCTTTGTATACTGACATAATAAAAATATACATGATATATTCTTCTGTTTCATGGGAGTATCATTTTGCTTCCTAATATCATCGACCATGGAAAGGGAAAGAAAAAAGTTGCACCAAACCGATGAGAATATGTTTTGGAAGACGCAAATCATATTGTTAATTGTATGAATTGGTGGTGGGAGGCTAAAAAAAGGGATAGCTTTGGATCTGAAAATTTCAAGCTACAATATGCTTAGGAATTCTTAATAGACAGTAATCACGGGTTTAAGGTTAACTCCTCCCAAGTATGTGTCCATGTGATAGGCAATAATAAAGAATCCCACTCCTAGAAGTTGGGGACAAATTATCCGGTTTTCAAAGTTTGAGGCACGTACTACACATTCAATTCATTTTGATGAAAAAATTGCGGTTCAATCATAAAACTAATTGACAATATAAGGAGTACTTATAAGCACATGTAAGGATTATTTTCTCGACCTGGAGTTCATACCCTCAACACACCCTTCACTTATAACTAAGTTTTAAGCCAAACACGTGGACAACATAAACTGTGTGACATGGAGCACGTGTGGCTGTTAGGCTTCATACATAGACAACCTACTCTAGTAACACGAAGAAGCTGAGGTTCCACCATAAAACTAATTAGCAATATAGGAAGTAGTCCAACTACTTATAAACACATACAAGATCCCTTATTTTCCCGATATGAGATTTATACTCTCAACTGATGTCCAAAGCTTGTGTTACAAATTAAAAGGAAAAACCCTAACTGGCCATTTAGGCGTCCAAAAGTTAAAAAGGTATTCGAGTTGAGCCCTTGTACAGACTCAAGAAGAGGACGGGTAGTCCATCTCTTGCGAAAGAAGTCCTTATCTGTTAAGGCAGTTGAGACTAGTTATTGCCTATACTCTATAGGTTGGGATTCTTCACTTTCATGTGTTTACTAAAATAAAATATCCAATATTGGTATGGAGTCATTCCAATTCTTAAAATATCCTATGTGTTTAATTACGAATACGTATAGAATTGAAAACAAAAAAGTTTGACATTGAAATCTGTAATCAAATCTTTGAAAAATCAAGAAAAAGATCAACTAGTTTAAATCTTTTTCCCCTTTCCCAATTCAAGACTTCATCCATTCCAAACAAATACAAAAATGTCACCACTATAACTAAAGTGCTTATAACTACAAAGGTAGAATATTTATCCCTACACTTGCGGAAGAAGTTCGCGATTCCTAGAAGGTATTAAGAAAGAAATTAAAAGGGTGTTCTTAGAGTCTTGGTATTTTCAATAATACTAGAGTCATGAACTTTATTTCAATTTTTGGTTACCAACTAACGTAGCATGCAATACTCTTATTTCTAAATTATGAATAAATGATATTTGGATTGGAAAAAGATGAGAACGTTCCTAGTGCATCTTATTTGATTTAATGCCAAATGATACTATATGACATAAAACATGCTGATCACGAGCATTAGGGTACCACCTAGTTAAAGTTCAACTTCTACGCACTACTCATTTCTGAACACAAGAATCTTCGCCGTAAACATTTACGACTTCTATTTAAACCTTAAAAATTTTAAGGTCATTGTAACCACAAAATAAACCAAGGAGCCCTTTTGTTACCTACGAGAAACAATGGCAAGTACAATACCAGCTTATATTTTATAACAGAAGTAAACAAATGTGCGACTGCTCAGCCTCAGACTCCCAAATTAATACGCTCTAGTCACATAAGCATATACCATTTTTCCTCCATCTACAAACCAAATGGATCAAAACAGACTAGTTTCTCTTCTCGTTCTCACAGTTTCAATGCTATGCTGTACAGGACGAAACTTAGCCACAGTAAAGCGCTGCCAGGACTGCGGCCACATTCCGGTGCCCTACCCGCTAAGCACGGCACCAGACTGCGGAAACCAGCACTACAAAGTCCGATGCCATGCAGGGTCACTGTGGTTTGACGCCCTCAACAGCTCATCCTATTTAATCACATCAATTAACCCACTAACCCGGCGTCTAATTATCCGGCCACCGGGGTTAGCCAACAACGTTACGTGCACGTCGGCCGACTTTAAATCCCAAGGCCTAGTACTTGACGACAACCTCCCTTTCAACATCACCAGCAGCAACACAGTGATAGGCATGAACTGTTCCTATGAAATGCTTACTCTCTCGAAAAACTGCTCATCGAATAGCTTATGCCATGACTACATTAAGCACAACGCAATGGCTGCCTCCGCTTGCGGGTGCTTCCAGATTTGTTGTTTATTCAAGACTGGTGGGTCTACCAATGCCTACAAAATTAGGGTTATGAAGGAAAGGTGTTCGGCTTATGAGAGTTTTGTCAATTTGGACTCTTTTTCTGGGCCTTTGAACAGTTGGCCTGAGCCTGGGGTGGAGATAATGTGGGAGTCGCCGCCGGAGCCGGAGTGCAAGGTTTCAGTTGATTGTCGGGGTTTGTCTAACTCGGAGTGTTGGGTAGATCGGAGTGGACAAAGAAGGTGCTTGTGCAAGACTGGTTTTCAATGGGACCCCATCAATGCAATATGTCAAAGTACGTCTCTTTTCCCTTCGTCTTGCTTTAGTTAGAGTACTAGCTAGTTCCCTCATGGGAAAATCCCAAGTTTCTCCCCAGTCACGATGACCTACCTCGTCCCATCCACGAATGATTGACATCTTCATCATCGTCAAGTCGGTTTATAACTCCGTTTTCAGGTTTAATTAAACAAGGTATAAGGAAATTAACTTATTAATTAGATGAAAACTAAGGTTGGAATACAGTTGGCTAACATGTATTGGATCCTCCACATGCGCTGGTTTTAATAAGAGTGCCTACAGAATATATTGACTGTATTCTTTTATATAAATTTAAATCAAGACAAGTCTGTAGCACTGCGATCATTAGATCTTTAGCATTCCAAAGTAGATTTTATTTTTCTTTTATGTTCCTATCCTATTTGGCTCATCTGCAAAATGTTTAATTAATATGTTATATGCTGATCAAAGCACATTCAGAGGAATTATTGAAGGTAATTATATTTTATAATATTCAGGTGATTTTTAAAATGAGTTTTGATGTTTCAATATTTTCTCATTACACTGATATTATCAAATCATATTAATTTTCTTTTACTATTTGATTTTCTCAATGATGTGGCAACCATGAGGATCGGTTTTAGGGTCGAAGTGGGTGCCACGTTTGCAATACATGGACCAATTCGCATAGTTTGGTCATAATAGTGCAATTGTGGCTTCGATGCACCTCAGAAACCGAAGGCAAACTGATAGAATACATATATTGATATAATTTCAAATCTATGACGTGGAACGTGAAAATTTTGAAACTCTGAATCTCATTTTGAACATCTCCACAAACATAAATGGTGTAAATAACTAAGCAAATTAATTATTATGAAATTTTATATTTTCACTAACAGAAGAAAGTCAGAGGCTGTAACCTTCTAATCTACGATACCGTGATATACAACTTAGACTTAAAAGAGACCAGCACAAAGTTCAGCTGCCCTGTTAGAATTTGTTCTCATAATTTACTTGACCAAACCCTCATAAAATAATTTCCCAGTAAAATCATCAGCAATGGAGTTGGAAGATATATCCAGATGAAAAAAACTTGACTACTTATATTTAACTATTTAAGGAGTCAATATTCCTATTTGCATACAAATTATAATTTAACAAGTCTGCATGAACCTTTGTTTTTTTAGTTCTAATGAGATGCTATAATTATAAGTACCTGCCATCTTCCATTAGCAACTCATAAGCTAACAGTCCTGTGTTTTTGTGTAGACCTCAAATGTCCGAATTGGAGGCCCTGCAAACTGAGAATGAAACTAGCTTCATTCATTGGAGGCAAGCATTAACCCCATAAGAAACTAATTTAGACTGTTTGTCATTGAATAACTGGTAGTGATCTTTTCTATATTTTCTTCATAGGCTTGATCATTGCTGCCGTTGCAATGCTACTTGGAGCCTCACTTGCATTCATAGTCTACAAGCGACGCGAAAAGAAAATTGCCAGTGCAGCACATTTTAGCCTGACCAAGTCCCGGGAAGACATGTTAAATGCAAACAATAACACCGGAAAATCAGCCAAGCTCTTCACAGGGCAAAGAAATCACGAGAGCAACCAACAATTTTTCCAAAGATAAAGTTCTTGGTGCCGGTGGCTTTGGTGAGGTCTTCAAAGGTGTTCTAGTTGATGGAACCATCACTGCAGTAAAGAGAGCCAAGCCCGGGAACACGAAAGGCATGGATCAAATTCTCAACGAAGTTCGAATTCTATGTCAAGTGAGCCATAGAAGCCTAGTCAGATTGATGGGCTGTTGCCTTGAGCTTGAACAGCCTCTTTTAATCTACGAGTACATTCCAAATGGTACCCTTTTCGAACATCTCCATGGAAATTACAACACTGCTAATAGGGTCTCACTCACTTGGCGTATGAGGCTTACTATTGCTCATCAAACAGCTGAAGGACTTGCCTATCTCCACGATTCAGTCTCGCCACGGATTTACCACCGCGACATAAAATCAAGCAACATTTTACTTGACGAAAAGCTTAACGCTAAAGTTGCTGATTTTGGACTGTCAAGACTGGCCGTGGCCGAATCAAGTCACATTACAACATGTGCTCAGGGGTCCTTTGGATACCTAGACCCGGAGTACTACCTGAACTTTCAACTGACAGATAAGAGCGATGTTTATAGCTATGGAGTGGTGCTGTTGGAGCTCTTGACTTCTAAGAAAGCTATTGATTTTAACAGAGAAGAAGAAGATGTGAACTTGGTGGTTTATGTCAAGAACACTTTAAGAGAAGAGAGGCTAATGGATGCCGTGGATCCTAGGCTTAAAGAAGGGGCTGGCATTGTAGAGCTAGACACTATGAAGGAATTCGCGTCTCTAGCCTTGGCGTGCTTGGATGAGCGAAGGCAGAACAGACCATCCATGAAGGAAGTTGCTGATGAGATTCAGTACATCATTGGCATTGTTACAAATGAGGTTTCAGCAACTTATTAGATCTTTCAATGGCAGGATAGTTTGGCAATTCCCTTTCAAATTTAAGGTCATCAGCAAGCTTTGGATACGTACAATCACCTTGACGCACTTTAAAATAGTAGAACCAAGATTTTTAGTAGAATTTTCTTCTTGGTACTTTTTGGTCGAAATGAGTAAAGTCGGTTGCATACAATTGTAACATAGGCAATACCTAACAAAAATTAAAATTAACTGAAAGCGTTAATTAGTTCCCACTCCCTTATGGTTTAATATGTCATTGTCGAATTTTTTTTCAGATCGACGAGCCCGGGGGGTCCACTATAACGACATCGATACGTCCCCTACTTTACCACCCGCACAATCCGTCAGACTCTTAACAGAAAACCGGCCTCTGAGTTCCATTGAAAACAAGTATGGACTCTTAACATAGAGCTGACCTTTAAGTTTCAATTGTCGATGTGTGGATCTCCACGTGTGAACCACTAAATGGGGTTACACGTTAGGGGGAGTGTTAAAATCCCACATCGGTGGGGATAAAGGAAACCAATGGATTTAAATAGGATTACCCTATTAACAGAAGACACCTCAACATGTTAGTTAGACACCTCAACATTTGATTAGCTTAATGGTTAAGTTTTATCTAAATATAACAGTTGTGATTTTAAGACTATATATATTGGGATAACCACTTGTATTTTGTAAGTATTCATGACTAAAAATACAGGTTGCTCTCCAAGAGTCTTTCACTCTCTAACATTTCATTCTCTCTCTTGTTCTTCATACTCT
The DNA here is from genome assembly GCA_036320875.1 of Cotoneaster glaucophyllus. Classification (NCBI taxonomy): domain Eukaryota; kingdom Viridiplantae; phylum Streptophyta; class Magnoliopsida; order Rosales; family Rosaceae; genus Cotoneaster; species Cotoneaster glaucophyllus. Next base: position 8,872,331 of record CM070067.1, read on the forward strand.
GTTTCCATTGTTGAATCTTTGAGTTCTTGAGATCATGATTTCTCTCTCGTTATCATGGTATCTAGAGCTTAGGTTTCAATAAATCTAAGAGGAGGATCCTGGTTGGCTCATCCGGCGCTGCGGTCGCTGTTTGTCGGTGGATCTAGTGGTTGTTTGGCTGGAATTTCAATCGTTGCTGGCAATCGATTTCTTTGTGTTTTTCGTCACGACATGTTTCGATTTTTTTGCTGGTTAATGTTACATGTGTTCGATCTTTGTGAAATGTCTGGAATTATCTATTTGCGTTGTTGAAGGCGGTGATTCTGTGTTGGTAATTTTCAAGGGCACGAAGCCTCTAAGTAATTCTTTGTGAATTTTTCATTCATCTGATCAATTCGAGCACGAAGCTCCTTGTTATATGTAATTTGTATGTGATTTGTCTCCCTGCGGTGATTTTTGTTGAAGAATGGACATCTGAGTTTGTGATGAGTTTTGTGGATTGTTCTGTTTTTCCTTTTGGCACGAAGCCTGTTGATGTTAATTGTTGGCACGAAGCCTGTTGATACTCATTGGTGGCATGAAGCCCGGTTTATTCATCAATTTCTTGAGCACAAAGCTCTCTGCCGAAGTATCGGTTTTTGGTTGTGTTTAGCTATTTAGTTGAAAATTCTTTGAAGCATGGCGATGAATTCTATCAAGATGGACAGTTTATTGGGCATGTTAACTATGAGATTACAAGATGATAATTTTGTGAAATGGTCTTTTCAATTTCAATCTGTTCTTGAAGGTTATGACCTATTTGAGCATTTTGATGGTTCCTCTGTGTGTCCGCCGAAGTTTATGTTTACTGAGGAGACTGGGATTACTACTGAGATTACAAAAGCCTATAAGGAGTGGAGTAAACAAGATAGAGCTCTTGTGAGTTTATTACTTGCTACACTTGGTGATGAAGCAGTTGAGTATGTTGTTGGTTGCAAAACTACTCATGAAGCTTAAACGAATCTTCAAGACCAGTATGCTACTGTGTCTAGTAGGGCTGGGTTCGGTTTGAAACGGTTCGGTTTTTTGCCGAAACCGAAACCGAACCGAATTTTCAGTTCGGTTCGGTTCGGTTCAATTTTTTTTCGGTTCGATTTTTTTTCGGTTCAGTTTTTTCCGGTTCGGTTTTTTTTTTCTTTTTCTTCTTCCCGTTCTTCGTCTTCTTCTTCAATAGCAGAAAAAAATTGAATAAATTCTTCAATCGGTCCTCAAATGCACTTAATAAGATACCTTAAAACAAACATATGGAACTGGTTGTTGGCAAATTACATCTAAACCAATCAAAAAATTTAAGTGCACCATCGGAAAACAGATGAGATTTAAGCTGCTCATCAGCAATTAAACAACAATACTTGCATTTCTTAATTTCCAAGTGAATCAAATTACATTCAAGAAATTTGAATTATGCATTACAGCTTACATCTACCATTTCACCCTTCTACTACCATGCACAATCAAGAAAGGCAAGAAAAGCAAAACAGGTGCAGCATAAAACCCATAAATCGACAAATAAATAAGAGAGATTGGGGATCTTTGGTGAAGGAAGGGCTGCTGCGGGTTATGGATTGTAAACACGGTTGGAGCATTTGAACTGAAACAAGAAAAACCCAACAGTAGAAAAACTAATTCATAAACCACAAACAGAAAACTCCTAATTTACCAAATTAAAATCAACCAAAAACACAACACAAAAACACAACCAAAACGAAAAATATAAATCTTTTTTTTAAACTAATAGTTAAAATAAGGAAGAGATTGAACCGATTCAAACTCCCTCTGCCATCCTCCTCTGCGTCCGATTCGAAAGGGGCGAGGGAAAATTATGATTTGGAAGACTGGAGATAGAGTGATTTGGAGGGAGAGAGGAAGGAGGGAGAGAGGAAGGAGAGAGAGAGAGAGAGAAAGAGATTGAGGAAGCAAAGAGATAAGAAGAAAGTGGCGGAGGGGAGAGAGAGAGAGTCTGAGAATGTGAAAACTGAAATGGGAGAGAGAGTGACGGCTAGGGTTTGTAAACTTAAGAAATTTTATAAAAGCATTGCATATTAGAAACCTATAAATATAATACTGGTACAATTATAACAACAAAAGCCCACAGTCAAGTTGGCTTGAAACAACCTTCCCCAACTTGTAAAGGTTAGGGGTTCAAACCCTGACGCCAACACTTTTTTAGTATTTTTATATAAATTATTTTTTTTCGGTTCGGTTCGGTCCGGTTCGGTTTCCGGACCTCAAAAACCGAAATCGAACTGGCCAAATTCGGTTCGGTTCGGTTTGGCAATTCTAAGTCCTGAGGGGACGCAAAACAAACATGAGTAGACCAAGTTGATATATATATATATACACAAACACACACACACACACTACTGAAACAGTTAATTGACATACTAACCCCCAAAGTTTAATGAAAACTCATATCATAATATGTAATAGGTTTCCGAAACCCTAGCATGCCATAAAACCTTTCCAAAACATATCTCGTATATAGTGTGATAAATAGTGGTATCCAATAATAATATCTCCCGGCCCAATGCCAGCTTCTATGTCTCTGCGCTCGTAGCCAGAGATTATTTCTCCCGGCCCGCAGCTAACAACCATAATCCTCGCCCGTGGCGGTATAGTGACCACTAGATAAGCACAAAACCATTGAACATAGACTTTCCAAACATAGGTATATATATCTCAAAAACATCTTCATGGTATAAAGTCATCTATCATCTATACTATAAAGAAGTGTGCAAAATCATGTTCATAAGCAGTATAAAGTCATCACTCTCCCTCTCTTCACTCTCGGACTCCCTCTCCCCGAGCTCTCACCACTCTACAAACCCACCTTCCTCCTCTATGAGATCACACACACGCAAAACCACCTACACCTGGATGGAGGAGCCCCAAAAACCCTAGGCCATGCACGGGAAGCTCCATAGTGAAGCTATCACTATTCATCGTCTTCCCCGACGTATTTTCGTGATTCCCGGCGAAGGAACTCGGAAAAACTCAAGGAAAGTCACTGTGCAAATCTGGAAACTTCAAAATAGTGGTCGATTGAGATATATATACCTATGTTTGGAAAGTCTATGTTCAATAGTTTTGTGCTTATCTAGTGGTCACTATACCGCCATGGGCGAGGATTATGGTTGTTGGCTGCAGGCCTGGAGAAATAATCTCTGGCTACGAGAACAGAGACATAGAAGCTGGCATTGGGCCGGGAGATGTTATTGTTGGATACCACTATTTATCACACTATATACGAGATATGTTTTGGAAATGTTTTATGGCATGCTAGGGTTTCGGAAACCTATTACATATTATGCTATGAGTTTTCATTAAACTTTGGGGGTTAGTATGTTGATTTACTGTTTCAGTAGTGTGTGTATATATATATATATATATCAACTTGGTCCACTCATGTTTATTTTGTGCCCCCTCAGGATTTAGATTCGAGCCGTACAATCCCGGCGTCAAGACACTTCTGCATCGGCATCTTTGAGTTCTCTCGGTGTAGAACCCATTCCCTTGCTCATTCAATTTTATATTATTTCCTTTCTAGTGTCAATAAATTAGTTGTATACTTTGAACACGTTCCTCATTTGCATATTAATTATATCTAAATTTATAAGCCATTTATTTCTTGTTCTCATGCATTCTAATATGGCTTTCATCATCCTCGGGTGTCGGCCAGCACGTGACCATCCCGATGTTCCGAGGACATCAAAATCGAGGTGTGTCAGTAATCGAGCTGCACATGCAGTTTCTCTTTTGGTCAACTCTAAGGTTTGCAATATCTCAACCTCATGGGCATCCCAACTCCCTCACCGGTGATGATCTAGTCACATGATGGTTTGTTTCATAGTAGTAGGTACCGACTCCTGTTCTATTTATCTTTATTCTTGTTTAGCCTTTTTGGTTTGGTTTTTGCCTTTGGGGATTTCAATAAAATACCGATAAAAGAAAAATATGATAAACGACATCATTGATAAAAGAAAGTTATATCAATCATACATATGGGGTCACTCAAACAGACTGTACTCATATTGGGTCCCAATTCTATAGTAGAGTGTGAGTAATGTACCTCATAAATGTGATACAAATATTTTTTGAATTGTAACTTCATTGTGTACTTATAATGTAATACTAGCTGCTTAAAAGTTTGGATATAATACTTGGGCTTTTGCTGACATCCAAATCCAAAGAAGTAAAATTATGTTTATCCTTACATTTTACAAAGTAAACGCTCAAATTATTACAGAGACTTTTAACAACAGAAGTATAGGATTGACTATTTCCCCGGGGGTTATTACTAACATAGCGAAGTCGACATATCCACAAATTGGAGGAACTGATATTATCCATAGGAAATAATTGAAGTATTGTTGGGATTCTTAGATGGTATATGTGATCAGATAGATAGGATGCTGATTTTGCTGCCTATACATTGATGAGTTGAGTTCACTAGAAACCGCTAACGGTAAATCCTCCGTCAACGCTAATAACTTGTCCATTGATGTAAGACGCAGCAGGAAGGCAGAGGAAAGTGACCAGAGATGAGATTTCATTAGGCTGTGCAAGGCGACGGATGGGAGTTCGACCTATTAGGCGTCTGAAATCATCAGAATGACCGTCGTGACAAAACAAATTAAATCAAGTTCAATTGTTAGATAAGATACGCCTAAAACATATTAATTAAATTGGTAAGACACAAAGGACTCAACAATATTTAGGTGTAGAGAGGATGGATGTTTACAGATTCAACTTTAACTCCGGTGTTGACAGCCCATGGCGCCACAGCATTAGTACGAATGCTGTCTTTTGCCCATTCACATGCCAAGTTCTTCGAAATTTGGATGACTGCACCTATAAGATAGCAATGGTAGTAATCTTTAGAGGTCTTGCAATTAATCTTACACATGTTATGCGTGTGAGGCAGTTAGTTCCGGAGAAATTGAGAATTAACATAGGGACGGTTTTGGAAGATTAATTAATCACTCACTTTTTGTTGCTGCATAGGCAGAGAGTTTCGGTAGAGCTACCACACCGGCAATGGAGGCAACAAAGACAATACTTGCATTTCCTGAGGCCTTCAAGAGAGGGTGTGCAAGTTGAGAAAGATGGTAGGGAGATTCAACATTGGTTTCCATCATAGTTGAGAAATCTTCCAAAGTGTAATCTGTGGTTCCTCTAAGTGTGCATATTGCGGCACTATTTACCTACATATTGCACCATATGTAGCAAACTCAAAACCCATCTTTATGTTAATCAGCTGCGAATTAAGGTTTGTATTTCATAAATGAACTTACAAGGATGTTAAGTTTTCCATCAAAAATAGAGGAAACAGTTTTGATGAGGTTCTCTCTTTGTGCTTTAGAGGTGAGATCACAAACTGAGCCGGTCACGTTGAATCCCTTATTTTCCCATTCTTGAAGCCTCTCAAGAATCTGTGTTTTGTTACGAGCACAGGTATGCACGGTTGCTCCAAGCCCGGCTAGTTCTTCCACTATGGCATATCTGATAATTTTGCATTCGCAACAAAAGTTTCACACGAAATAAATTAACAGGATGTTTCAAATACAGAAACTATATTGAAGATAAGAGATATGTAGCAAAGTTAATTACCCTATGCCTTTGGTTCCACCGGTGACGAGAGCAGTCATACCCTTAAGTGACCATCTTTGGCTGTCGAAACCCGCCATGTATATATGTTTACTTGATCTGAAAGATGTTTGTTCACTTCAAGTGGTTCTTTAGTTAGCGGGCAAGAAGAAAGCTCTGTATATATATTACTGAAAGCTCAAGAAGAACGAATTAACTAAAATGTGTTGTGCTGATAATCTGTGTAACCAGTCTGTATATATAGTAGTCTTGCCGGAAACCCACTTGAAACCAAAATATTAAATTAAGATCACAAAGTCTTCAACCGCGTCTTATATATGGAACTCCAAATGGGCTGAGTCAAACTTCCTGACAATTAGGGATTGTCAACTTCTTGCATTGATGAGGGCATGGATGCATGATGAATGTATAGAACCATATGCTAGTCAGCAATTTGTATTACTTATCTTTTTTTTTTTTAATTTGGTTTCCAGCAATTTGTATTATTATTTTTTTCGACACGAGCAATTTGTATACGATTCTTGACTTTGACACGCACGAGTTGTAAACACGGAAATGTACGGTACGCACTAATTGACTTTGTAGAGCTTGCCCAATTTCAATTGTAAAAACCATTGAAAGAAAGAAAAATGTAAGTCCACGGTTCACCATAATTGGGTTTAGTACGATCGGACGGCCACAGAGAAGCCATGACTTTGTTTCGGTTTTTCTGCAACGGTTCACCATAATTGGGTTTAGTATGATCGGACGGCCACAGAGAAGCCATGACTTTGTTTCGGTTTTTCTGCAAGAGGGGAGAGAGAGAGAGAGAGAGAGAGAGAGAGAGAGAGAGAGAGAGAGAGAGTATTAGAGCAAAATTAATATGGAAAACTACAGTCAAATTCAGCGAATCAGTGCGTCATATTGTCAAACGATACAATTTATGTCATTAATTGAATGAAATAAATTCAGTTGCTTACCATACGAGAAAAGCGAGTAGAAAATATAACCGTTTTACCATACGAGAAAAACGAGTAGAAAATCACAAAATCTTCATAAATTAAGCCCTAAATACCCTGCTAGCCGACACATAATTTTAGCATTAATGTACTATACAATATGGTGCTTTATCGCCATGTTTATCAATTTAACTCACTGATATTACCGTTTCTGAAAAGAAAAAAACACTTAAAAAAACACAAATAGATGTACAGTAATCAATTTCAGGGACCATATTGGTCGATTTTGAAATTGAGAGACTAAAATGAAGAGGTAAGTCAACCGTCCTTGAAAGTTTGTATTTATAAATACAATGAGATCACCACGTAAATTACAAACAAGGGTCCTTTAACCAAGCATCATTCCCTTGCCTATATTACAGCAGCAACTAGCTCAAGCTTCACATTATTGACATGTAGAGTAAGATAAATTACATCATTTAGGCAACGGAATGGAGCACTTACGGCCCCCAATTATCTTTCCCTCGGTACCTTTTGAACCCCAAAACTCAACCTTCAAACCTGAACAGTTGGGATTTAAAGCCACTTGGGTTTTCATTCCCAGTAGCTCCTTCATACTATAGGAAGCATCTATATGCATTTTCAAACTAAAACTAAGGTAACCCTTCTTTTTATCTTCACACAACTGCTTCATCACTCGATCTTCCACATACGGCTGTTCCCCCTCACAACCGGTGGAATCAAACTTGATCTGCACAGTTTTCTGCTTCCTAGGAGGAATGCTCAGCGTTGCATCCACTGAAGCACATGATAGAGCCTCACTTTCTTTGTAATACACATAACTCGCAAAAGGGCTGAGGGTAACAATTAAGCCGCCATTTTGGTTCCCAAAAGTCAACTTGGCTTCCCACTCAGCTGAAAGTGACGAATTTGAAACTTCAAAATTCGATAGAGAAAATGCATCCAAACGAAGCACAAAAAGTCCACGGTTCACCATAATTGGGTTTAGTATTGGTCATACATTTGAGCTCATATCAAAAGTCCACGGTTCACCATTATCAGATATGCGTATGAATGTTTGCGTGAAAACAAATTCAGTTGCGTTTACCCCAAAAAAAATAAAAATAAAAAATGCAAATTCAGTTGCTCGTTGAGTAGTTTGCTTCTCAGTACTTATAGGTTTTCACTCTTTGGACTTCGAAGAGATTTAATGAATCCTTTAATTTGTTGTTTGTAAGGCGTATACTGATGGCTTCTGCCAACAGAATGATATCTATTTAGAATAGATTATTTGTATATGCGATACTTGCGCCACAAGTAAATAGAACTCCTTTATCAAATGATTGTGCCGAAGCATAGCTCAAGTTCGGTTATTTTTAATGGTTTGCCAATTAAGGACTGTAACTGTTTATCGATATTATGTTAAGATGGAGCTGGATATAAACACACCACTTCAGTTCAGTTATTCATAAGAGAAAAGTAAAGACAGTAAGTAACATGAGCAATAAGTACAAAGCTGAAATTGATATTAATAATATTGAATACAAAAAAATAAGTAAAGTAGATACACAAATGAACTTAAAACAATCGATAAAGTTCTTATCAGATTGGTTTCAAGGCCGTCGAATTTGGTTAAAGATTATTCCTTGTAAAGGGTTCAACCAAGGAGACCTCATCCTTTCTTGGCACCCTCTTCCTTACCAAGCCTTTGTTGAAATGGTATCAGGCTTTATAATTTAGGTTGATTAACAAACAAAGATTGAAACTTTATGGCAGAAGATCTATCAGGGGAGGAAGAGCACAGAGAATGTTTTTAATGTGCAGTATTTTCTTATTGCAAAATCAGAGAGAATACAAGCCTATATTCCTCTAGTCAGTCAAATACTCAGATCCTATTTTTAAGGGAGCAAAGGACTCATCTCCAGCCATTCAGGCCATTTGGAGGCTACGATCCTTCCACTTGGAAAGGAATCGAATAACACAGTACATCTCTAGCAGATAGGAATAACAGCTGTATAGGTTTCTAATAATAGAAATAAACTAGCCGTTATACATTTAAAATAAACGGCTACTTCTAATAAAGGTATGTTCTTCTTCTCTTCGAATTCTTCATTCTTTTCACTTCCAATCTGCAGGATTGTCATCTGCAGGTTGAGCTAAGCTTAGTATGCAGCTTAGTTCTCAACAGCCTCTCCTAAGCTGCTTACTGGCTTAACTCCCAGCCTCAATCTCAATTGATTAAATTTGTCCTTTGGTAAAGCCTTTGTAAAAATGTCTACAAGTTGTTCTTCACTTCTGCAGAATTTCAAGTCGATTATACCTTCTTGTAGAGCTTCCCTTATGAAATGATACTTTCTGTTTATATGTCTAGTTCTCTGATGAAAAACTGGGTTCTTAGCCATAGAGATAGCTGACATATTATCACAAAACAAAGGTGTTGCCTCAGTTTGCATCTCTCCAAAGTCATCGAGGACAAACCTCAACCAAATGGACTGTGCTGTTGCCTCAGATGCTGAGACATACTCAGCTTCAGCGGTTGATAGTGCAACTGTGTTTTGTTTCACAGATGCCCAAGAGAATGCCCCGCTGCCAAAACTGAAAGCATAACCTGAGGTGCTTCTGCTATCATCTTCACTTCCTGCCCAGTCTGCATCACAGAATCCAATAAGAATTGTAGACTTGTCTTTCACATACTCTATGCCATAATTAAGAGTCCCTTGCACATATCTTAGTACCCTTCTTGCAACTCCCAGATGCTTCTTAGTAGGACCATTCATGAATCTTGATAACAAGCTGGCAGCATACATTAGATCAGGCCTGGTTGCTGTTAAATACAGGAGGCTTCCCACTATTTTCCTGTAAAGCCCTTCATCTGCCAGTTCACTCCCATCAACTTTCTTAAGTTTTTCTCTAGTGGGCAGAGAGATAGACACAGGTTTGCAGTCTTCAAGTCCAAATTTCTCAAGTAGAGACTTGGCATACTTGCTTTGATGAATAAACACTCCTTGATCAGTTTGCAGTATTCCCATGCCTAAGAAATGGTGAAGGAGTCCAAGGTCTGACATTTCATATCTTTGCATCATCTCCTTTTTGAACTCAGCAAGCATCTTCTCACTGTTTCCAGTGTAGATAATGTCATCAACATATATGGAGACAATTATTAAACCCCCATCCTTGTCAGATCTTGTATACAGTGTGGCTTCACTTGTGCTCCTTTTGAATTTACACAGAGAGAGATATGCATCAATCTCACTGTACCAGGCTCTAAGTGCCTGTTTAAGTCCATATAAGGCCTTCCTTAACTTGTAGACTTTGTGACCTGCATTTTTTCAGCTCAAAACCCTCAGGCTGTTCAACATATACCTCTTCATCAAGTACACCATTTAGAAAGGCAGACTTGACATCCAATTGAAATAGTTTCCAACCCTTCTGAGCTGCAAGAGCAATGAGAGTTCGAATTGTGTCTAACCTTGCCACTGGTGCAAAGGTTTCATTGTAGTCAATCCCAGGTTTCTGTGCATACCCTTTGGCTACAAGTCTGGCCTTGTGTTTTTGAATTGTTCCATCCAGGTTGAGCTTAGTTTTAAACACCCATTTCACACCTATAACTGGTTTATCTGCTGGCCTATCAACAAGCTCCCAAGTATTGTTCTTTTCAATCATTTCTAACTCTGCCTTCATAGCTTCTTGCCAGGCTATATCAGTTGATGCTTCTTGATAGTTCTCAGGTTCTATAATGCACATGTGACACCTTGCATATATATCTTCTAAAGTTCTCAACTTCACTGGAGTGGAGCTAGGTGTAGAGGCTTGACTTTGACTTCCACTATTGTTCTCAACCAGCTCCTCATCAGTGGTGTTTGAGTGAGACCCCTGAGCATTTTCAAACTGGATTACCTCAGTTTGTTCCTCTCTGACTTCATCTTCTGAACCATTTACTTCAAGGTTCAAGGACATTGAGCTAGGCTTAACTTGATTGCTTTCCCAATTCCAAGACTCATTCTCACTGAAAATTACACTTCTTGACAGTACAATTTTCTTGGATTGCAAATCATACACTCTATACCCCTTTTCATAGCTTCCATATCCCATGAAAACCCCTTTCCTGGTTCTCTCATCAAATTTGTGCCTCAGAGGTGATGGAACATGAGTGTAGCAGATACAACCAAAGGTTCTCAGGTGCTTAATTCCGGGCTTCCTACCTGTGAAAGCTTTAAAAGGTGTTTTATCTAGAACGGATGTTGTGAGGCATCTATTTTGCAGATACACTGCTGTGCTTACAGCTTCTGCCCAGAAGATTACAGGGATTCCTTTCTCAATCATCATAGACCTTGCCATCTCACCAATTGATCTATTTCTTCTCTCAGCAACTCCATTTTGCTGAGGAGAGTAAGCAATGGTCAGTTGCCTCTCCATACCCATGCTTGCACAGTAGTCCAGGAACTCATGTGAGGTGTATTCACCACCTCTATCACTCCTTAGCTTCTTCAAACTGAAACCACTTTGCAGTTCAACAAAGGCCTTGAATTTTTTAAACACATTGAAGGTATCAGATTTATTTCTGAGGAAGTATACCCAACACATTCTTGAGAAACCATCAATGAATGTGATGAAATACTTATTCCCTCCAATGGACTCATTTTGCATTGGTCCACACAGATCTGTGTGTACCAACTCAAGTGGATAGCTTGCTCTCCATGCCTTTCCTTTGTCAAATGGCTCTCTGTGATGTTTCCCAGATACACAGCCTTCACACACATCTTTCATTTCTGTCAAAACAGGTAGTCCAAGTACCATTTCCTTCTGTTGCATCTTCTTCATGTTGGCAAAGTTCAAGTGTCCAAGTCTTCTGTGCCAGATCCAAGAGTCTTCAATTACTGATGCTTTTCTTGCTGCAGGTGTCATAGACTCTAGTGAAAGAGGAAAACATCGATTTCCTGCCATGATCACCTTTGCTACAACATTGTTGAGGCTTCTGTCATCAAAGATAACAGCCATATTTTCCCCAAATAGAACATAGTATCCATGCTCCATCATCTGACCTACACTTAGTAAATTCTCATCCAAACCTGGAACCAGCAACACTTCATTTATATATCTTTTTCCACGCTGAGTTTCAACCACCAAGGTGTCTTTTCCAGTTGCTTGTACAAGATCTCCAGTACCCATTTTTACTTTACAGGTCACAGATCTATCAATGTTTATCAAAGCAGACTCTTGAGATGTCATGTGATTGCTACAGGCACTGTCTACAAACCATACACTTCTATCTTGCATAATTGAAGAATGACAAGCATAGAACATGGTCCCTGTAGTTACTTCTTCTTCCTTTGCATAATTTGCCACTTGCTTGTGACTATCACAGTCCTTTGCACTATGACCAAACCGGTTGCATTTTCCACACTTGGCTTTTCCTTTGTACCTGCACACACCAAAATGGTATTTCTAGCAAACTTGACACTGTGGTTTCACACTACTTTGACTACCACTTCCTTGCCTATTCTGTGAATTGAATCTATTGTTCCAATTTCCTCCATGGTTATTTGTCCAGTTCCCATTTGGGGACCAATTTGGTCCCTTCTTGTTTTGCCCTTGCCACTTTTGGTTTGGCCTGCTCTGTGAACCTTTGTTGGTACCATAAACTTGACTATTTCCCACTCTGAGGCTGCTAAAAACTCTCTCAGTTCCTATCAATTTTTCCCTCTCATCATGCAAGTCTTCTCTTTTATCATACACTTTGACAGATGCAATGACTTCTTCAACTCTAATGGCATCCAAATCTCGAGTTTCCTCAATAATAGACACAATGGACTTATATCTCCTACTTAGACTCATCAATAATTTCTGCACAATCCTTTTTTCAGGCACATCTTCACCAAGAGACTTCAGGTTATTCACAATGGCAAAGAACCTACCCAAATAGTCATCTAGGTTTTCACTATCTGTCATTCTCATATACTCAAAATCAGCCCTAACTGCTTGAAGTTTTACAGCTCTTACCTTTTTATCTCATCTGAACTCTCTTCTCAGAATGTCCCAGGCCCCTTTTGCAGTCTTTTCATTTCTGATGCGAGGAAAGAGCTCATCAGTTATTGCTCCTTGTATGAGACTTAGCGCCTTGGCATTTTTTATTTTGTCTTCTCTAGAGATGGTGGGTTCTTCCACTGGGACTTGCTCAGCCTCACTTTCTTCATCTCCGTAACCTTCTTCCTCCTTGATGATCGGCTGCTGTTGTACCCCCGATCTCTACTACATCTCATAGATCATGCGCTATGAGGATAGTCTCCATTTTGACAGCCCAAAAATCGTAGTTTGCACCATCAAACTGTGGAGTTCGTAAATCTCCACCTGAAGAACCTGATCCCACCATTTTCTTAGTGAGTACCAGTAATTCAACCAATAAAGGAACCACCTTTATCTCTCTTAGAGATTTTTAGAAGGAACCTCTCACACAGTCTTACGCCCCTCTCTAGAATCAGACCTAGAGCTCTGATACCATGTTGAAATGGTATCAGGCTTTATAATTTAGGTTGATTAACAAACAAAGATTGAAACTTTATGGCAGAAGATCTATCAGGGGAGGAAGAGCACAGAGAATGTTTTTAATGTGCAGTATTTTCTTATTGCAAAATCAGAGAGAATACAAGCCTATATTCCTTTAGTCAATCCAATACTCAGATCCTATTTTTAAGGGAGCAAAGGACTCATCTCCAGCCATTCAGGCCATTTGGAGGCTACGATCCTTCCACTTGGAAAGGAATCGAATAACACAGTACATCTCTAGCAGATAGGAATAACAGCTGTATAGGTTTCTAATAATAGAAATAAACTAGCCGTTATACATTTAAAACCAACGGCTACTTCTAATAAAGGTAAGTTCTTCATCTCTTCAAATTCTTCATTCTTTTCACTTCCAATCTGCAGGATTGTCATCTGCAGGTTGAGCTAAGCTTAGTATGCAGCTTAGTTCTCAACAGCCTTGCAGCACCACTATCAATCCACCATGAGTCTCGAGCATATTCAACATTATTTGTTTCAAAAACTAAGACTTCACCTTTAAAATCATTACGTTACCTTTTCCTTTACCACTGTCAATCCAGTTCTTGTACTTTTGGCAGTGTCTCTTCATGTGTCCAGGCTTCTTGCAGAAGAAACACTTTCCTTTGAAAGCTTCGAACCCCTTGTTTTCACCCAGCTTAGAATGATATGATGCTGCTTTGTTATTGTCTTGTTTTGCAGCAGTACAATTGGACTAAGTCACCATGTTCACCTTTTTCTCAAATATTTCCTTCCTAATGCTGCTCCTCATGCACACAAATGGCAATCAATTCATTCAAGCTCCACTTTTGCTTATGTGCATTGTATGTATTCTAGAGTTATGAGTACTCATTTGGCAGCGAATTGAGTGCAACATGAACCTGGAAGGGATCACTCATAGGAACATCCAGTGCATTCAACTTAGCACCGATATCCAGCAATTCTAGTAAGTGTTCTCTCATACATCCCATACCATTGTATTTCTTTGACATTAGTTCATTCATTTCTACCTTGTCTGATTCTTTGAACTTCTCCTGGATGCCTAGTAGTCTTTGGCATTCTCAGATTCTGGAATCGTTCATCTCACTATATAAGACATTGATTTCTTGATCGCTAAAAGAGCAATACGATTAGCCTTTTGCCACTTCTCTAACATAGCCTTGACCTCAGCAGCTACTTCAGTAGTAGGCATTGGACGAGAGTCATCCCTAATTGCCATGGCCATGTCCATCAAACCCAGACAAATTCAAGGTCTTGTTTCCACTTTTTGTAGTTTGTACCACTTAAGATTTGAACAGTGTTCACAGCATTCATCAATGAATAATGTAACATGCACATTTTAAGTAAAACAATCCCAACAAACTTCATAAAACAAGATTAATCCAATGCTTGTGAGAAAGATGGATTAATATGCTTTTGACACTGATCTGTGCACTATACCAGTTACTTTCATGGTGATTTCCAGCAATTGTGGCAAGATGGAAACCCTCACAACCATGTCATGCCATTCAAAATGCAATCAGGAAACATGATCAACACTTGTGAGCAAGATGAACAACGTCGATGTCATGATTTAAATGCATTTTAGAAAACAACCTGATTGTATGGTCCAGTTATTTCATGATAATAGTTGTAGCTTGAATATATGACCTAACTGAACAACACAAATACTGATCATGCAATACCTATAAGGTACCAAAGTACCAAACAATCATGTAGAATGGTTAAAACTATCATGATTTACCATGATGCATGATTACAGTGTTATAAAGATTTTGACAGGTATAAATATGATTGCAGCTTTGTCAAAACAGAGACAATTTTATGCATAAAATCACGACAACAAGTATGACTATTTACACAAGAAAAACATGTTTTCGCGACAACAACTTGAGCGATGGAGCAAATTTCGTCGCAAAAAGTATGATTGAGCGACGCATAAAACAAAACGTCGCGCAACGGCACTTTGCGCGACGAAGGATGGCGTTGCGCAAAGTGCCGTTGCGCAAAGGTCGTTTGCGCGACGTTTTGTGCGTCCCTCAAGATTTTTGCTCCAAACCAAGAATCCTTTACCGCTTTTCTCCCAACTTTGCTCGACACAGGTGCACCTACGTTACGCAAAGAGTTTTTGCACAACGCAGTTGTACCTACGTAGCACAAAGTTTTTTTTTTTTTTTTTTTTTTTCCTTTTTGCTTTTCTTTTGGGGTTCTTGCATTGCCTTTTTCTTTTGTGGTATCCACTTGTGTAAATGTTTTAAATTAACAATCGAATCAGTTCGTTGTATTCATATAGGGCCAATGAGTGTAGCTAAAAAAAATCTTCAAAATCGGAGTTAAAATAACCGTTAAATTTTGAATTTTTCGTTTATAACCTTCGAAAAGTTTTGTCTTGTTACTTGATCTCTGAATGTTTATTTTTTTGCAATTTTTGGCGTATGCGATATCGAAGTATATACAAAAAAGTTTGTACCTACATTGCGCAAAGTTTGTTTGTTTGTTTGGTGTTTTTTTATTTATTTATTTATTTATTTTTCTTTTCTTTTGGGGTACTTGCATTGCCTTTTTCTTTTGTGGTATCCACTTGTGTAAAATATTTTAAATTGACGATCGAATTAGTTTAATGTATTCATATAGGATCAAGGAGTGTAGCTGTAAAAAATAATCAAAATCGGAGTTAAAATAACCGTTAAATCGTGATTTTTCCTTTATAGCCGTATAAAAGTTTTGTCTCGTTACTTGATCTCTAAATGTTTGTTTTTTGCAATTTTTGTCGTATGCGATCTCGAAGTATATATAAACAAGTTTGATGGTTGGATTGTTGAAATTAGTTTCGTACAATGCATATCCCATCAAAACGATAGATTCTCTAACACTTAGAGTTTATTAATACTTTCATCAAGTATAACATAAGATTTTGTGGTATCCACTTGTGTAAATAATTTAAATTGACGATCGAATTAGTTTAACGTATTCATATAGGATCAAGGAGTGTAGCTGTAAAAAAATCATCAAAATCGTAGTTAAAATAATCGTTAAATCATGATTTTTCGTTTATAGCCGTCGAAAAGTTTTGTCTCGTTACTTGATCTCTGAATGTTTGTTTTTTGCGATTTTTGGCATATGCGATCTCGAAGTATATACAAACAAGTTTGACGGTTGGATCATTGAAATTAGTTTTGTACAATACGTATCTCATCAAAACGATAGATTCACTAACACTTAGAGTTTATTAATACTTTCATCAAGTATAACATAAGATTTGTGGTATCCACTTGTGTAAAATGTTTTAAATTGATGATCGAATTAGTTTAATGTATTCATATAGGATCAAGAAGTGTAGCTATAAAAAATCATCAAAATCGGAGTTAAAATAACCGTTAAATCGTGATTTTTCGTTTATAGCCGTCAAAAGGTTTTGTATCGTTACTTAATCTCTGAATGTTTTTTTTTTGCGATTTTTTGCGTTTACGATCTCGAAGTATATACAAACAAATTTGACGGTTGGATCGTTGAAATTAGTTTCGTACAATGTGTTTCCCATCAAAACGATAGATTCACTAACACTTGAAGTTTATTTATAGGGTAAATTACACAAAACTACCTCAACTATTGGGGTCACAACAGTTTCATACCTCATTTTTTAAAATTGACAATGTCATACCACATCTTACGAATTTGTGACAATGTCATACCTCCGTCAATTTTTCTGTTAGTTTTTCTGTTAAGTGCTGACGTGACTAGAGACGGGGACCACTCACTAATCCAGCTAGATAAAAAAATAAAAAAACAAAAAACAAAGAAAAATTCCTAGGGGTGCGGCACCCCTTTCCTCCCACCCGCACCAATTTTCTTCTTTCTTTTTCTTCTTCTTCTCTTTCTTCTTCTGGGCAAATTGGATTTGTCAATTTTTTTTTCTTGTTCTTCTTCTTCTTTTCTTCTTCTTCTCGGGCCGAAACTGGGTATGATTTTTTTTTTTTTTTTTTATTTCTGGGTTGCAGGTAGAGGGAAAAGGGGACGAAGATGAAGATGGGGAGGAGAGAGAGAGAGGGTCCTTCTTCTTCTTAGGCCAAATCTGGGTTCGAATATATATATATATATATATATATATATATTTTTTTTTTTTTTTGTTTTTAGAGGGAAAAGGGGTTTTTTTTTGTTTTTGGGTTGCTGGTTGAGGGAAAAGGGGAAGAAGATGAAGATGGGGAGGAGAGATGGGTGCGCGGACTGGGTTTTGATTTTGATTTTGATTTTGATTTTTTTTTTTTTTTTTTTTTGTCGTTTCGTTTCTGGGTTGCAGCAGGGAAGAAGATGGGGGAGGAGGGAGAGGAAGGTGGGGTGCGGACGAACTGGGTTTTGTTTTTTTTTATCATTTTGTTTCTGGGTTGCAGCAGGGAAGAAGATGGGGGTTGGGTGCGGACGAACTGGGTTTTGTTTTGTTTTTTGTTTTTTTTTTTTTTTTTTTTGTCGTTTCGTTTCTAGGTTGCAGCATGGGAAGAAGATGGGGGAGGAGGGGAAGAAGATGGAGGAGGAGGGAGAGGGGGGTGGGGTGCGGACAAACTGGGTTTCGATAAATTTTATTTTATTTTATTTTTTTTACTTTTTTTTGTTATTTTAATATTTAATATATATTAAATGATTTTCTTTAATATTTTATTAATTTTTTAATGAAAAGTGGGGTCTGGATCAAGCCACGTCAGCATTTAACTGACAAATTAACGGTCAGACTAACAGAAGGTATAAAATTGACCAAGTTTTAAAGATGAGGTATGACATTGTCAATTTTAAAAGATGAGCTATGAAAGTGTCGTGAGACCAATAGTTGAGGTAGTTTTGTGTAATTTACCCTTATTTATATTTTCATTAAGTATAACATAAGATTTTGTGGTATCCACTTGTGTAAATATTTTAAATTGACGATCAAATTAGTTTAATGTATTCATATAGGATCAAGGAGTGTAGCTGTAAAAAAATCATCAAAATCGGAGTTAAAATAACCGTTAAATCGTGATTTTTCGTTTATAGCCGTCGAAATTTTTTGTCCCGTTACTTGATCTCTGAATGTTTGTTTTTTACGATTTTTGGCATATGCTATCTCGAAGCATATACAAACAAGTTTGACGGATTGATCTTTAAAACTAGTTTCATACAATGCGTATAACACTTCAGAAATTGAATGATATATATGTTTACTAAGTAGATTTTAATTTATTTATTTTGTACTTATAAAAATTAAGAAATTGAATGATATATATGTAAAAAAAATTATTGTGGGTTTTTGTTAGAAAATTATACTATTGTGGGGTTTATGTAAAAAAAAAAGTTGATTTTGAAAGGAGGAAAGTCACATTTTTAGTAATTTTTATAATAAATTACCTTGCGCGACGCCTTAATATGATCGTCGTGCAAACTTTGTGCGACGTCAAATTGTATACCTTTGTTTTGACGGTGCAATAGTGAAAAATAGGCCTTTTTTTTTTCAATTTTCCAAGTTTGGACCCCAAATCTTGAACCCCTCTTTTTCCCCCTCTCTTTCCAACCCCAAATCTTCCCTCTCGCTCATCCTCTCCTCTCTCTCTCTCTCTCCCTCTCTCTTTCCTCTTCACAATCTCGAATCCAACCACCACCACTACTCTGTCGGTTGTCTTTCTCCCTCTCGTTCTAAACGACGGGCCGCCACGCGAATCTCCAAGCCGCAATCCAATGCCGAAACTTACACCGCTGCAGAGCTCAGGGTGGCAATTTTGTAAATTACTTGCCCCAGGATGAGGCGGTGGTGGCTGGGCTCGACGCCGACGAAGGCGGATTGAACGCCCTAGAGTTGCGGAGAGTGGTGGATCTTCTTAACAGAGAGCTCTCTGGCTTGCTGAAGTTAAACCTAAGGTTTCGGTGACAAGGTAAAATTACTGCTATGTCATTTAAATCTTGACTTGCAAAAGCTGGAAACTTCACACTGAATAATCAATTTCTTGATAATATTTTCACTGTTTTTGTGTTGCTGCTGCCCCATTCTTGTCAATGGCTAGTGATAAATCGTTGCATGAATTTTTGGATAGTTTTCTACAGTTTAGGAGTAGGTGGTATGACTTCGCTCATCGTGGCACCAAGGAATTGGTGGCGGGGGCATCGTTGGGGAGTTCGAATTGAGCCACCGTGTGTTTATCACTACACCACAAACCCTCTTTAATAGGTAATAGCATTCATTTGTAGCATTTTTTTTCTTAAAAATGCTATCAAATAGTATTTTATGCCTTCAATAGCATTTTTTTATAGCGTTTGCATATTTTATGCCTATAATAGTATTCTATTAAATGGTTATTAGTAGTGAGTCACTGACATCCCCATTTGGATTTCTGGGTATTTACTTTGATGCAGAGGGGATGAAGGCATAAAGCTTGTAACTGAAGCAATATGCTATGTAATAATTTTCAATGATTTGGGAATTGGAAGCAATGTTGATGGTTGTGTGATTACTAATTAAGGTTTGTTGTTTCAATGGGAAAAACAGAGTATTAATTTCGTATTGATACAAATTTTTTTGTACATTTTTGTTGGCTCAGGAGACACAGGGAATGCCTGAGGAACCGCTTGGTGCCCACCCCTCGTACCTATGTCAGTGCGAAGGAAACACGCTTCTTTCACTTAGCTTTCTAATCATTCAACTACAAATTGTCGCTTTTCTTGCATATCATAAACTTGGCATCATTCATCTCCTACTGTCATACATGAGAAATTTCATCCCTTTTGTATTGGTTTGCATTGCAGCTGTTATGTGATGTGAGCGCACCCGAGCACACATATATAGATAACTAGTTTTAGTCAATTTGCATATCTAGTGAGTGAAATGTTTTCCGAATCTGTTGTGTTTTCTTTTGTGCAGAGGTTCTCTTCACAAACATCACTCTGTTGACTGAAAAGGTGGAAGTGACAGGAGGCGAGGAAGAATGAAACCACCACTTCACAAGGAGCATGTGAATGTTCATTTAGTATTCAGTTTCCAAGGTAAAACCTATGTGACTTGATCCCAACTTGTTATGGGTTTTCTCCATCCATGCGGATTTATCTCTTTATACAGATTTAGCAATCACTATTTTTTGTTGTGAACTCTTTAAAAATTATTATGATCATCGTCATCATTAATATTCACCTGTTTATGTTTCTTTGCTCTTGGATCTGCTAGGTTTTTCAAACTGGATGATCTAACAGGATTTGAATCACATTTTTAGAGGCATGTAATCACCAAAACCTGCTTCTTGTTCTAAATCCACACATATGTTAGCATATCTATACAGTAGTTATAAGTCATAATGTATTAGGATTCTATGTGGTTCGTATTTTTTTGTTGGGTGACCTAGTGGCATATCTATTTTCAATCTCTGCTTCTTGTTCCAAATACCTCTTGGAATTTTGCTCTGGTTGTTTCCCTTTTATTTCAGCTTCCGCTTAGCGATACATGTCTGCTTATGTTGATTATATATGTGGGTTTTGAATCAACATGTTAACTAATTGGGTAGGTTTTGAATCAACATGGTAGTTTTTCGTTCACATGGTAGTTTCTTGATCAATTTACCAACACTTTCCTCTTCCAAATGATTCAACAGATAGCTTCGTTAGCAATTCAAAGTTGGAACAGTCTTCTGCTTAAAGGTTTGAAACTCTCGGCAACCAAACATATCTCCAGGTCCCTGAACTCTTTATAATAATGAAATTTTTTCTAATATTTGATTTGGGGTTATCGGATTTCAGGGTATCAGAAGGTAGCTAAAGGGAAATCTAGTCTCTACGCTCTTATTTTTACTCAGGTACTCAATTTCTCTCCGTCTCTCTGTCCCTCTTCAATGTTGTCTCTGTAATTTCTTGAACCATTGGTTTTTTAAATAATCTTGTATTGATATTATTGCTCTAATTACTTATATTACTTTACTTGCTAATTTATTAGTTTCAAATGCAAGAAAGGATTAGTTTCCAATGTTATATTTTTATGGTTCAAAAAGTGTATAGATGTCGCAGTTGATCACTCGTCGTCGGAGTGTGTCCAGTGTGGCTCCTGCATTATCAGCATCTATTGCTCCATACGTGAGTGCTCCATTTTCAGATCATGACTGATGTCCTGGATTAGAACTTTGGTTGTCGTCATGGCAAGGTTGTTCATATGGGGAAATCGCGGGTTTGTGAGACTGGTGCCTCTTCTTCCAGATCGAACACAGCAGAGGTCAATGCATTGAAGGAGGAAGTGACAACCCTAAAGGGGTCAGCTTGCGATCTAGGAAGAGCAGATGAGGGCCCAGGGCGAGCAGATGAGGGCGCAACTGAGGGCCCAGGGCTAGCAGATGAGGGCGCAGTTGAGGGCCCAGGGCGAGGAGATGAGGACCTATGCCGGGACGGTGAGAGACCTTGTACGAGCCATACAAATGTTCGGCCTCCAAATCTTGCTACCAGCACCTCATCTTGCTCCACCTTCGACCTCAGAGCCACCTCGCCCTACCGATACCCAGTAGCTTGATATATTAAACTTAGTTCACTTGTAGTTTTTTCTTTTTTGTTCGAACATCTTGTATGTACATTTTCATATATTTTATAATTAAATACTTTTGCTTGGTTAATTAATTATTCTTTAGAATTTAATTACAATATTTATCAAAAATTTAAAAAATAATTATTTTTGACCAAAACAAAAAAAAAAAGGGTTTGCGCGACACATGCCTACATCGCGCAAAGCCACTAAGCCACTTTGCGCGACGCATGTTATTTCTTCGTTGCGCAAACCCTACTGTCATTGCCTTGGCGCGACGGTTAGCGCGCGATGAATGTTGTGTCGCGCAAACCCTTAGGCAACGTTTTTTGACTTTGCGCGACGAAGGTACCTACGTCGCGCAAAGTGTTTTTTCTACTAGTGTTAGTAGTGCATGTACTTCATTCAAATCCATATTCATATGTTGAACTTTATAATTTTTAACTAAAAGGCTCTGATACCAACTGTTAATCTTATTTGCTTATATAGTTATAACACATAACATTAAATAATAAAACAAGATATGAACCCTTACCTGAAGATGCTCCAGAAGCCATGGTGATGTTGATCCGAAAGAGATAAACAACTAAGAGGAAAAACACCAAGCATTCTATAAACTCCTAGCTAGCTTGATGATGGTGCTCTATGGTTGTCGTATCTAGGGTTTATAGGGACTGTTATTTATATAAGCCAAAAGGTTAGTGTTTCCATCCGTAAAGGAAACCTAAAATTCCTCTTACTTGCTTCCAAGTAAAGTATCATAATCATGTGTAATTAAGGACTCCATCAATCTTAATTAGAATATAAGGTATCAGAGCCTTCACTCTCTCTCTCACTGACATGAAAAATAAAGCAAGCTAATGTCATGGTGGCGTCAACATCACTGGCACTACAGATAAAGTCAACCACTGACTGGGTAGCTAAAGTCAACCAGGATCCTAAGGATCCTCAAATCGTGTTCGTTCATTGTACATCGTACGGTCAAAAATAATTTTAAATAATTTTATTTTGAATTAAATATAAATAGTACTTGACGAAACTGACCACACGATATACGATGGACGTACACGATTTGAGGATCTCCAGGATCATCATAAAAAGGATCCGGAGAGGATCCTCCTGGCCATTTTCACATCAGTGGAACTTTTTTGTCTTGCGGGCAATATTCATGCGACTGCCTTCTGCTCAACCGCTGCACATGTTCTAACAAAATAATTTACAGGTTAGTCTACAGTATACTCTTAAAAAAAAACTTTGATATGAGTTTAATACTTTGAACTGGTATTATAAATAGTTCATTTTATTAAAATAGGTCTAATCTTTTAACTTTAGAATTATTTTATTATCAATAATATCTCTTTAATAATAAAATTTACTACAAATAAGAGCAGAAATAGCTAATTTTAATTTCCCGATGCCTTTGGTTCCGCCGGTAACGAGGGCAGTCATGCAGTTTAGAGACCATATTTGACTGCCGAAACCTGCCATGTATTTTTGCTTTATCTGTATGTAAAGATGTTTGTTCACTTGAACCGGTAATTGGTTATATTTCTAAAGATTTAATGAAATTGCTAGATGTGGATATGCTGATGATAATCTGTGAAAGCTATAGCTGTGGATATATATCGCATTCTCACTGCAAACCAAAATATTAAACTAATAAGAAGAAAGGTGCAAACGGCGTTGTGGCACTCCATTGGCTGAGTCAAAGTTATTCTTGGGATTTTATCAATTCAATGCATATATATTGAACGTCAAATATTTGTTCTTGATTTTGATATATTCAACGCGTACGGAAGACCTTGATACATTCTAATAAGATTGTCTTAAGATTACAAAGTATGAGCCATTGAGCCGTAATTACTGTTGTTGCCAAATTAACAAAGGTCGTATTTATTAATTAGATTCTGTAATAGGTACAGTACTGTAGTTCTTGTTTCTTGATGACGCGCTCCGATCCCGATGTTCTCGGAACATCGGGAGGGTCACGTGCTGGCTGACACCCGAGGGGTGATGAAAGCCATTTAATTAATGCAAATGCTGAGAACATGTGAAACATGCATATAAATTGGAATTATTCATGCAATAGGAACGTAAAACACAATACTAAAGTTCAACTGCTAACAATTAAATATTAAGATTATGCATGACATGTTCAAAATATACGTCTAATACAGAGTACAAGCGGAAATTTAAGATAGAAGAGTGCTATTACAATAGCTGTCGGAGCAGAGAGAATATAGCATGATATCATTGGTAGGGGAATGCCTCGTAACTTAGACCGTATTCCTCATTCCTAGGTCCTGAAGGGGGTGCAAAACAAACATGAGTGGACCAAGTTGATATCGATATAATCAAAACAGTTATCAACATACTAACCCCCCAGGTTTTATGAAAACACATATATCATGATAAAAATAGGTTTTCCGAAACCTAGCATGCCGTGCAATGTCTCAAAAAATATCTCGTATATATCGTAACCACTAGTGAATGTCCAATATCCCTCCAGGCCTCATGCCAGCTCCCCGTCCCTATGCCAATTGCCAGAGGAAAATCAGCTTCAAGCCCCGTGCCAGCTCCCCGTCCCTGTGCTAATTGCCAGAGGAAAACCATCTTCAGGCTCTATGTCAATAGGTCAACCCGTTTGGTCAAACCAGGTCAGGCCAGTCTAGGGTTAGGGTTTAGGTCCGGTTTGGGCCCTAGGGTTTTGGGTTTTGGGTTAGGAAAATGGGTTTTGGGAAGTGGGCTTAGGGCCCAGCCCCAAGGCCAAGGGCCTAAGGAGAGAGAGACGGCCCGAAGGTCTTAAGCCTTTAAAGGCTTGGGTTTTTAAGGCACACATGCCTGGGTTTTTAAAAGGATGGCCCAAAGGGCCTTTTTGGTTTAGGAAATTAAACAAAAACAAAAAAAAAAAAGAAAAGGAAAAGGGTTTTGAGTTGGGTTCATAACGGGCCTAAGGCCTGAGGGTTTTGAAACGACATGAAGGCCTGGTCTCAACGAGGGTGGATGCCGGAGCTTCCCCAGCTCTGGTTGACGGTAAACGTGAACCCTAGGCTCCGATCTAAGCACCAAAAGGGAGCACAAGGTGAGAGAAGTGGAATGGTAACTGTGGTTCACCATGGAACGGCCGTCGATGGTTGGAAAACCTCTCGACACCCACGGGGCTCGTCGGAGCTAAGTTTTTCCCATCCGTGCTATATCAGTGCTAAAACAATGATCCACTACCAATTTCTAGGTTAGAATTAAGCCACAAGGACAGAAATGGAGAGTTTTCAAGTGTCCCGTGGCTTACCCAAATCGGAGGGACAAGAAACCTTGCCGGAGTATTTTCTGGGCTTTGCCACACCTCGCAGTTACGAGTGAGAGAGAGAGAGAGATGACAGGGGTGATGATGATGATGATGCCGTTGACGTCGGGGAGGGTGTGGATGCTCTCGGGGGTGGGTTGAGGGGTGAAAGGGTTTCAAGAGAGGAAGAGAGAGAGAGAGAGTTGAAAGTAAGGGTGAGTGAGTGAGGTCTCGGGGTAGGGGAAAAAGAGAGAAAAGTGGGGAGTGTTGGGGTGCTGCCACGTGGCAGCTTGAGGGAGGTTAGAAATCTAGATAGAGGGTCCATATTTGGTTAAGATAGGGGATCAAATTGCACATTTCATAAACTTTTAAGGGAATTTATGAAATTACGTTTTAATTCTAGGGTGGGGTGTAACACTTGGCCTTTGATTAATAGAAAAATTATGGAATTCGGAAATTGACTTTGTGAAGCATGCCCATCCGAATGTGAACTGACATGTACGTACGTAACATATATAGGTGGCTTCAACTTTAAATATATTAATTTTAGTAGATATTCACTACTAGAATTTGGCTAAAGGACACCATTTTCATTAGTATCTATTATAAAGAATGGGCACTAACATTGGTGGCAAACCCCAATTGCCACCAAACAGCCACTAAATATAAGTACATGTCCTACATAGAAGTCTCTAATGTTACAATCACCACCAATTAGATAACGGTGGCACAATGCATAGTTACACCTTTGAAATATTATATAATTTTTATACATCAGTGTCTATGTTGTAATAATTTTTTTTTTTTAATTTTAAAAAGGGCCCATTAATCCGGTATATATATATATTATAGTTAAAAGACTACACAGAATTGCATGTTTGCTGTCGATGCGTAGGGTGTCGATCCAAGGGTCGCAATGACTTGATCTCGGACGAAAGATTGAACGATTGCTTCAAGTTTTGAGCTTGAAACGACGCTTGGATGGTCTTCACCTCAAAGTTGCGGCAAAGGTAGAGTTGATGTAGGATTTCGTTGATTCAAGGGTCTTGGCGACTTGATCTTGAAACAAATGTCATTACAAGTTTTGAGCTTGCAACAAAGTCTTGAAGCAATCAGCACATGTGCTTGTTGATTCTTCAAGGGAGTGCTTAGGCTTTGGTCGAAATACAGCTTGCTTTGGTTATGCATTCTTCGAAGAGAGCTTTGGCAGCGTATTAATCTTCAAAGATTTGGCAGAGGTTCTCATTTTGTGAGAATTTCGTTCTTGAATGTAGAAATTGTCGACCTTTATGCTTGTCTGAGGACCTTGTATTTATAGACTTCTCAAAGCTTGCATTTGGATGGATTTGACTTTGATTTGTGTCTTGATTAGTCCATGGGAGAATTTAGGCATGTTTTGTGTCTTAATTTCAGCCACTTTCCCTTATCTTGGCCAAATTATAGGGCTTGTTACCTATTTAGTAAGCAATCTTCAATTCTTGCTTGTTTTATGAAGATGCTTTAGCATTTATTTCTGGTTTTGGGAGCAACTTGGACCCCTTGCCAAATTTTTTGGGAAGTTTTATTCTTCCTTTGCTTGATTTGTGCCACATGTCATTGATGACTTGTCCATTTGTGATGAGTCATATGCCACTTGGAGCTTTGTATGCAACGAAATTTATATGTCTACAATTATTATAAAGACTTTTAACAGCAGAAGTATTTTTTTGAATGAATGAACTGATATTGGATTGACTATTTCCCCGGGGCTTATTACTAACATAGAGATGTCGACATATCAACAAATTGGAGGAACTGATATTATCCATAGGAAATAATTGAAGAAGTATTATTGGGATTGTTAGATGATATATGTGATCAGATAGATAGGATGCTGATTTTGAAGCCTATACATTGATGAGTTTTCGCTAGAAACCGCTAACGGTAAATCCTCCGTCAACGCTAATAACTTGTCCATTGATGTAAAAGCAGCAGGAAGGCAGAGGAAAGTGACCAGAGATGAGATTTCATTAGGCTGTGCAAGGCGACGGATGGGAGTTCGACCTATTAGGCGTCTGAAATCATCAGAATGACCGTCCTGACAAAACAAATTAAATCAAGTTCAATTGTTAGATTAGATACACCTAAAACATATTAATTAAATTGGTAAGACACAAAGGACTCAACAATATTTAGGTATAGGGCGGATGGGTGTTTACAGATTCAACTTTAACTCCGGTGTTGACTGCCCATGGCGCCACAGCATTAGTACGAATGCTGTCTTTTGCCCATTCACATGCCAAGTTCTTCGAAATTTGGATGAGTGCACCTATAAGATAGCAATGGTAGTAATGTTTAGAGGTCTTGCAGTTAATAATTAATACTGTAGTAATCTTACACATGTTATGGGTGTGAGGCGGTTATTTCCGGAGAAATTGAAAATAAACATAGGTACGGTTTTGGAAAATTAATTAATCACTCACTTTTTGTTGCTACATAGGCAGAGAGTCTCGGTAAAGCTACCACACCGGCAATGGAGGCAACGAAGACAATACTCACACTTCCAGAGGCCTGGTGGAGAATATTAGAAAATATAAAAATAACACAAGAATTCTAATAATAATAATTATAAAGAAATTCATAACATCAATTATATATGAGATTAATATAAATAACTAGAGATAAAGTTAGAAAAACTGACAAACTTGGAGATTGAGGCTTGCATAAATGCAATGTCCTAAAGATAGAATTTCGCCTCTACTCTTGTGCTTATAGTTTGATAGGTGTCCATCTCCGAGGATTCAACAATCTATAATCTGAAGTCAAAGCACTTCAATCTTCAGACTTTGGCGAACTTTATATATTCCGCACTCTCAAGACACAACTCGAAATTTGACACACGAAGCATGAGAGAAACAAAGTGGGGAAACCTATTTCTCAAGAGTAAAATTAACTCTAATTTTCTATCACTTAATGCCATGGTTTCATGAGGTTAAATAAAACCGAAGACATTGGTTGACGAAGAGATGCATACATACATCTTTAAGATGGCACCATTTAAAAGGTCCATACTCAATGGCGCCACTTTGTATAAGATGGCACCCACTTAATGACAAATACGGTTTGATACAAACAGTTAAAGTATTTTTCATTCAAATATTGAATTAAATATTATAATTATTAATATTATAATATATAAATTCCAACAAGGCCTTCAAGAGAGGGTGTGCAAGTCAGTGGCGGATCCAGGCTTTTATCATTGGGTGGTCTCAGTTTGTAGCCACTCCTCTAAAAGTTATAATAATTGTAGTCGTTGGATTAAATTTCAACGGCCCAGATCACTTGATCCTGGGCATTTGATGGGATAGATCTAGATCGGATCTCTTCCATAGTTGAACTATCCGAAATTGGGTTGAACCCATCAAAATTGGTGTTGTACTTTTCGAAATAACATTGTTTAAACTAATCAAGTATGATTTTCATATATTATATCGTTCCATGTTCTTAATTTCTACACATTCAATTATTAAAACAAAAATTCATATCAATCAATGGAGCTAAAAACATATGTATATTTGTTCAACAACAAAACATATATATATATATATATATATATATATATATATATATTATATAAATAGAAATTAACCATCACATGATCAAATCAATATAAAAAAATCATAAATTACAATCCAAGCACTAACTAGTATATATTAGGAATCTAACATTTTTATCCGATACACATTAATTTAATAGCATTCTATTTTTGGACTAAAATTAGAAAACTTATTTAAATTTAGAAATTAGGACACTATTGAAATAACAAAAATAAAATTAAGAAATGAAGTGGTGGTTGAGAGGAGAGAGGTGGACAGGTGGTGGCTTGCTCAGATGGGGTTAGAACGAAAATGGAAACTGGGGAGAGAGGAAAAAGGGATTGGGCATTGGGATTACCGATTAGGATGTCTTATATAAAATATTAAAATGGGAATTGGGCTCACACGTTCATTTTACTTGTATTGGGCTCAAACTGAGCGTTTTGGCCGATTCAGTTTAACAAGAAAACAATATTCTTCTTCCTTTTCCTCCATCAAAAATAGAGGAGACAGTTTTGATGAGGTTCTCTCTTTGTGCTTTAGAGGTGAGATCACAAACTGAGCCTGTCACGTTGAATCCCTTGTTTTCCCATTCTTGAAGCCTCTCAAAAATCTGTGTTTTGTTACGAGCACTCCAAGTCCGGCTAGTTCTTCCATTATGGCGTACTGATAATATTGCATTCGCAACAAAAGTTTCACACGAAATAAGTTAACATGAATGTTTGAAGTACACAAAAAAAATTAACTGAAAATATGACTTTAGTCCCTGAAATTTAATTTTATCCACATGAAACCTGTCATAAGTTTTTTACTCAAATAAAACCCATTAACTAGATTCCACATCAGCAAATTCATTAATTATATTTGACTTTACACATTTAAAAAATTTTGATGCACAAAACACCCCTATTTGAATGTTTGATGTACACAATTAGTTCCATATAGATTGTAAGAGAGAATTAATGATTTTACGAAAATAAAAATAATAAATTTATTGCCTAATATATAATAACAACAAAACATGCCTAATATATGTAATAATACATGCTTAGTTAAGTCAACAAATAATATTTTACATATAAATGTAGGTAAATTATTTCACACACATATATATAACCAAAAAAAAAAAAAAAAATGTCTGGTATACGTAAAAATTCATGCAAAATAATTTACCTACAAAAAATGTTATTTGATTCAGTGCACGTACTATTCAAAATTTAAAATGTTAGATTGCTTAAAAAAAGCAAAATAAGTTCCCCATTATATGTAAAATACATACAAAATAATTTACCTACATAATAAAGAAAACCCAATGTATGCAAAATACATGCAAAATAATGTACCTACATAAAAAAATATTATTATTTTATTCAATACTATTTTACCTATTCTTTTGTACATATAATAATAAAATGTGCCCAATATATGTGATGATACCTACAAAATATATGTTATTTGCTCATCATAAATTTACATATAGGTAGATTAATTAGTATAATATGTTAGATCATATATGTAGTATTGTGCATATACATACATACATACATACATACATACATATATATATTTGAACGTATAGTAGTACTATATATATAGGTAAACTATATATATATATATATTGAGCTTATGGTAGTACTATATACATTTGAACGTATATATGTATATATATGTGTGTGTTAGGGGTAATAATATGCAATAAATTATTTATTCATTGTAATTAAGGTGAGTAATAATATTTATTGATTTATTTTGAATATTGTGGTACAAGTTGTAAATATTTTGTATTAATAGGTCAATTACTTTCCTACATGACAATCACTTTTAAATTTAGGTTTTATTTGGATGTTTATAATTAGGTGGGTCTTTATATAAGATATCAGAGTTGCAAGGTTCTATATCTAAAGAACCCTAAAATGGATGAAGATAAGAGATATGTAGCAAATTTAATTACCCTATGCCTTTGGTTCCACCGGTGACGAGGGCAGTCATACCCTTTAGTGACCACCTATAGCTGTCGAAACCTGCCATGTATGTTTGCTTCTCAAACTAAATGTTTGTTCACTTCAAGAAGTTATTTAGTAATTAGCGGGCAAGAAGAAAGCTCTATATTTATATTACTCTATGCTGAAGGCGAACGAAGTATAAAATGTGTTGTGTTGCTGATCCGTGCAACAAGTCTGTATAAATAGTAGTCTTGCTGGAAACCTACTTGAAACCAAAATATTAAATTAAGACCACAAGAAAGTCTGAAAAAACGTCCTATATGGCTGTATATAGCCCTCCAATTGGGCTGAATCAAACTTCCTGACAAGTAGGAATACTCGTCAACTCCTTGAATTGATGAGTGCACGGATGCATGATGATGCACGTAAGAACCATGCTAGTCAGCAATTTGTATTTATTATTCTTTTTTTTTTAACGAGCAATTGGTATTTTTCTTTTTTACGAGCAATTGGTATTTTTTTTGGCTTTTTTTTTATTAGCACTCCACATAATGTTGAATACACCTCACATTAAAATTTAATGTTAAATGACTTGTATGCCTTAATATGCAATGACTATTTCGACCTTATAAGATTATAAAAAAATTAAAATAATTCTAAATACACCCCAAATAACACATCTCAATATTATTTATCTTCTTCAACTCTCAAAACCATTCACTCTCCATTGTACGTAGAACAAAACCCTAATAAAAAAAACTACAAAGACGTTGATTGAAAAAATTATTCATAAGAGAATCTTAATTCAAAACCAAATACACTTCACATTGATAATTGATATTCAATCAATTAATCCCAACTTTTGTCCCCATTTTCATATTCCTACTCAGGCAGTTTTCATCTTTCTGAACCTGATTCCTTCAATCAAATCAATCTTCCATACCAAATCAAGTAACCCCTTACTTAGTCTTATTAGTTGGCTGTTTGGTTCAGAGAAGCAATACAAAGGCCCTCATTTGCAAGTCTTGTTTTAAGGATATATGGTTTCCACATATTTTCGAGGAGAGCTCGAAAAGGTTGTCCCTTTCTTTTGCGTACACATCTTTTAGGTTTCACAACATTGTCCTGCTTATCCTGGGTTGAAGTCCGAACAAAAAGAAATGGAGGAACTAAAGCACTGGCCTTTCCTTTAAATGTTGTGACCTCAAGTTTTTAATCAAAGCAATGTTACTCTTTAATCAACATTTGGCGTGGTGTGGAAGAAGAAGAAGAATACTTGTGGCTGGTTCTTGTTGGAGAAGGGGGAGGGCTAAATTTTTTTTCTTTTTAAGATATGAAGAGTGTGGGGTATATGTAGAAAATGTGGGGTGTATTTTGAGGTGTGGGGTGTGAGGGTATTATGGAAAAATAAGTGGGGTGTATTAAGACAAATTTTAATTAAAAAACAAATGTGGGGTGTATTAAGTTTGTGGGGTGCATTCAACAATATATGGGATGTTGATAAAATAAGCCATTTTTCATTTTCTTTTTTTCGTTTTTTGGTCTCCAGCAATTTGTATTGTTATTTTTTTTGACACGAGCAATTTGTATACTATTCTTGACTTTGACATCTACGAGTTGAAATACGGCAAGGGAACGGTAGTACTAAATTGACTTTGCAGTGCTTGCCCAAATTCAAATGATAAAATAATTGAAAGAAAACAAAAAGAAGAAAATTAATTGAAATGTGAAACCGCTCGTAGCATTGGATGTGGGCATGTTGGATTTAGACTATTGGTCATACATTTGAGCTCATATCAGAAGTCCACGGATCACCATTACCAGAAATGCGCATAATTGTTTGCGTCAAAACAAATTCAGTGGCTCGTTGAGTATTTTGCTTCCAAAGGCTTATAAGGCTTCACTTTTTTGCCTTCAAAGAGACTAGATGAATCTTTTAATTTGTTGTTTGTAAGGCGTGTTACCGTTTGTCTTCTTCTAATAGAATAAACTTAGAACAATCGATAAAGCTCTTATCGGATTGGGTTCAAGATTAAGAGAAACTTTATTTAATGGCTGGTAAATCGATACCACGCAAAGAACTGATAGCAAATCAAATTCTAATTAGTCTTTTCAAGTTCTAAAGTCTTGGTTTCAACTTTCAAGTAGTCTTTTGGTAAGGCAAAAGGAATAAACAAGTAAAGGTAGAGAGCTTTTGGTTTGAAAGCTTGTAATTTGTTTTATTGAATGATTTGAGTGTCGTTTGCAATGAGACATCATTTACTTGTACTTATAGACCTTTCACATCTTCCTTCAATGCTTCATATGTCTTCATTTGAAGTTGAACTAATATTACTTCTCAGAGAGTAATGCACTAATAAGAAAGTAATCCAAAGTATCCGGAAGGTGAATCTTGATTAGATAACCATGACGATAATTTTGCTTAAATCTATGATCACCTTCCCTCAAAAAACACCGAATTGCTATCATTCAATGCTCCTAGCAATCGAGGAGAAAAACTGGGACTTGACATCTTTAACATGTTAAAAGTAATATCGGCTATGCACTGTTCATTTAATATAAACCAAAGGCTCAAACTCCATTTCTTTTGTGAATGATTATTAGGACAAAACGAGGCCCTATAATATTTAGTGTAAAAAAAGGATTAGTTTCTTTCGTATATTTTCACGATTTTCAAATTCTAAATTCGTCCCATGCAAATGTAATAGAGAATTTCGCCGTTTAGTACCACAGTTTAGTGGTATTCCTCTTCATTTGTAAGTGAGAGGTCTTAGGTTCAATTATTGCCGAAGACGAATTTGAATCAAATTATTGCTAGTCTATTATGAGGCTATACTCACCCCTTCCATTTAGTGTAGATAATATCTTGCTTGTTCAAAAAAAAAAAAAAAATGTAATAAAGAATTTCAAATGATATGCATTAGAGAGATAAATGTGAGAAAAAATAATAGTTAGTTACTACATAATTACCGATAGTTATTGGACTGAGATTCTCTCGGTATCCTTGTTTCGGAATATGTCGGGATCAATCAAATCCCTCGCCGTTCATGCGACCATAAATCTCTTTCAATTTTTTGTTTTTTTTGTTTTTCGCACAACTGAGTCATCTCTTCCCCTCCTTTTTTCAGTTCATCACCTTCTTCAACCTTTTCTCTCTCTCAACGCATACAAATTCATTTTAGGCCTGTCAAAATTTCAAACTCATGGGAGCTTATACATATTCTGGAAAAAAATTCAGACCCTTTTATGTGTTTTTGGGTCTGTTCCAACCCCCTTTGTTAAATTATGTATTTTTAGCTGTTAGTGTTTGTTCCTTGTAGTCATTGTCTGTTTAGTTTCTCATCGAATAATCGAACTGGTATATCCCAATTACCTTTTTCGTTAATGGGAATCCCAAAATTGTGAAGATTTAATTGAATCAGTAAAGTTAAATTTTCTTAGTGACCAAACATGGAGAACAATGCAAATTGCTTTTAGTCATTTGAGATTTAGAGACGAAGGAAGGAACATGGAAGGAAAAATTGCAGAGAACCAGTGTTGACGAACGGCAGAGAGAGGAGGTCGTGCAAAGTAGTGATGAACAAGAAAAAGGAGAGAAAGAGATGCATCAGGTTTTGCGAAGAAAAAAGAAATTGAAAGAGATTTCTGACCGCACGATCCAGTGTGAAGTATGAGTATTGATTGATTATATGACAATGAGGTAGTATATTAACATGTAACAACATTGATCAATCAATAGGATCACTATTAAATCACAAATTTAATAAAATCAATCTTCGTAAAGTCTGCCGTATCTCTCTAACAGGATTTCAAAGCAAAAGCACAGTAGCCATAGATTACAAATACAAGTGTAAACCTTGAGCAACTCTTATAAGAATCTATAATTCTGGACCAACTCAACGGAACCATCTCTAGAGTGTGTATGATTCTCCCAAAACGGATTAACCAAGTATAGTCACTCTTAAAATGTGTATGATCACCCAATACAGATTAACCAGGCATGACTATAGGCATACATCAATGTGTTGACTAAGGGCGTGGTAATTGTTCACTTTTTATCGTATGCACATCATTAAAGTCTGTGATAAAATTATTGTGATAAATGAGCTCTTGTCTTATTGTGAGAAGATCTTAAATTCTTCACGAGCATCTTATATGTAAGGTAGTATATATTTGACTTTGATAGTGTTTTTATGTACTCATATTCAAAAGGAATTAGTGTTTATTACCTATGAGCGTTATCTAACACTTATAACAAGTGTTCTTACTTCTTAGTGCATGCAAAAAGGGTCATATTATATATATATATATATATATATATATATATACACGGTAGTATATACTTGACTTTGATAGTGTAAATATGTACTCATATTGAAAAGGAATTAGTGTTTATTACTTATGAGCATGTATATTAGAAGTGTTCTTGGTGCATGCAAAAAGGGTCATAGTATGTTATTGATTAGACGGCTCATATATAA
The DNA here is from genome assembly GCA_036320875.1 of Cotoneaster glaucophyllus. Taxonomy (NCBI): domain Eukaryota; kingdom Viridiplantae; phylum Streptophyta; class Magnoliopsida; order Rosales; family Rosaceae; genus Cotoneaster; species Cotoneaster glaucophyllus. The sequence continues at coordinate 8,907,222 of CM070067.1, forward strand.
CATATCCTTTCATACAAACAAATAATTAGGTAAGTGAACACCATCAAAAAACAGAAGAAAAGGTAAGTGAACGCGCGTTGAAGACCATACACGGTATTGGTGGAACCATTTGGATTATTTTTTAAGAAATCTTATAATTATTTTTGTGGAAGGCAACTTATTAAAAACTAAGGGAGATGTTGAAATGTCCAAAGTAGCTTTGAACACAAGTCATGTGCCTTGCAGATGACTTATTTTAGATGGAAAACATAACGAAATTAGGGTGATATGACAAATGAATGATTTCAGAAAGTTGCCATGACAATTCACTTAAAATTTTAATTCATATGAAAATTTGAAAAAGATGTATAAATTCATGACATTTCAGAAAAAACAATTCCTATATTTGAAGTTAAAGCTGCATATGCCACATACCAACGGATTCACATTTCGGATAACTCAACTCTACAACCAATTATAAGAAGTGTCATCAAATCGCAAACGATTTTAAACTCCTATACAATTACCATAACTGACCAGTAGAACAAATAATCCGAGAGAAATTCCGTTGCAAATACGGTAGATATGACAGACCTAACACCAATATCTTCACACAAAGCTATCACAAATAGGGAGGCCAAGCAAATCGACTGAGCGCATACCTGCTACATTGCCTAAGAAGTAAGAACGATGACCTTTCGGCACCAACAGTAATTAAAGCTTCATGGTTCACACTTGTAATCTTAAAATCCCTTGCTCCGTGTTGAATAATACAAAGAATTGACGTTCAATATGCTTATTTGCTCCCATCACTGTATTGAATTGACGATCCCTAATTAACAAGAAATTTGACTCAGCCAAAGTACGGCCACTGCGCACGCTGTTCGCTACTTTCTTCTTATTAGTTTAATATTTTGGTTGCAGCAAGAATTGCTATATATACCCACAGCTAGTTTCCATAGATTATCATCTTCACATCCACATCTAATTCTTCTTCAGCCTTCGGTATTATACACAGCTTTCTAATCACCTGTTCAATTACCACTTGAAGTGCACAAGCATCTTTCGTTTCAGATCAAGCAAACATACATGGCAGGTTTCGACAGCCAAAGATGGTCTCTAAAGGGTATGACTGCCCTCGTCACCGGTGGAACTAAAGGCATCGGGTAAAATTCGCTATTTCTTCCCTTATTTGTTCTTTATTAATCTGACAATTCAGATCAGCTCATTTCGTTTGTACATTATTCTTATTGTTGCAAATGCAATTTTTTTTCTTCCTCCAGGTATGCCATAGTGGAAGAGCTAGCAGGACTTGGAGCAACCGTGCATACCTGTGCCCGTAACGAAGCGCAAATTCTTGAGAGGCTTCAAGAATGGGAAAGTAAGGGATTCAAAGTGACTGGCTCGGTTTGTGACTTAACCTCTAAAGCACAAAGAGAGAACCTCATCAAAACTGTCTCCTCTATTTTTCATGGCAAACTGAGCATCCTCGTAAGCTAATTTATATATGACTAATTAGTCAATTTAAACCTTAACTTACAGCTTAATTAATATAATGATGGGTTTTGACATTGCTACATATGGTGCTTAATGTAGGTAAATAGTGCTGCAACTTGCACACTTAGAGGAACTACAGATTACACTCTGGAAGATTTCTCAAGTATGATGGAAACCAATGTTGAATCTCCCTACCATCTTTCTCAACTTGCACACCCTCTCTTGAAAGCCTCTGGAAATGCAAGCATTGTCTTTGTGGCATCTATTGCCGGTGTGGTAGCTCTTCCAAAACTCTCTGCCTATGCAGCAACAAAAAGTGAGTAATTAATTTTACAAAATATGAATAAATAATGTATGTTGTTAATATTAACTGTAAGACCACTAAACATTCCTATTCATTGCTATTTTATAGGTGCGATTATCCAAATTTCAAAGAACTTGGCATGCGAATGGGCAAAGGATGGCATTCGTACTAATTCTGTGGCACCATGGGCTGTCAACACCGGAGTTAAAGTTGAATCTGTAAATATCCATCCCCTCTCTACTTAAATATTGTTGAGTCCTTTGTATCTTACCAATTTAATTAATATGTTTTAGGCATATCTCATTTAACACTCGAACTTGATTTTGCATTGTCAGGACGGCCATTCTGATGATTTCAGACGCCTAATAGGTAGAACCCCCATCCGTCGTCTGGCACAGCCTAATGAAATCTCATCTCTAGTCACTTTCCTCTGCCTTCCTGCTGCTTCTTACATCAATGGACAAGTTATTAGCGTTGACGGTGGATTTACCGTTAGCGGTTTCTAGCAAACTCAACTTGTCAATGTATAGGCTGCGAAATCAGCATCCTATCTATCTGATCACATATCATCTAACAATCCCAACAGTTCTTTTATTATTTCCTATGGATAAACATCAGTCCATCCAATTTCTAGATTGTAATTCAACATGTTACATTGTTAATAATAAGCAAATTGTCAATTTATATAGCATTCTTGTATGAAAATAGTAATGAAAGCAAGTTTAATTAGAAATATAATGCCAAAATTTACTCATAAATCCTACTCTTTTTCGGTTTCTTGTCTCTAAATTCCCCTATGGGTTTTTAGTTATGTTTGGGCCTAAAATAACAGATTGAGTAGAGATGGGCTGACCTGAGAACCACGGTTCTCTGCCCAGTATGTATCCTTCAGGCCACTAGGCATTGAGCCCATTAGACCAAGTCCTCATGACGGAAGGTTTGTGAAGAAACCAAGTATGGGTGGCTCGGTTGAGATTGCCAGAGATAAGATTGAGATGTGGACTAAATAAAAATTATCCTAAGGATAAGAATGCCAGCGTAATTGTATAAAGATGAACAAATCTCATGACGAAATTAGATTCAGAATATCCTAGTTAGATTAAAAAGGCCGAGAATGGTTGGAGGTGAAGTTTTGGCCACTAAAGGATAAGGGGAACATTCAAGGAAATGCCTAGCAGGTACAGTACCATCAGAATTCTACCTTGGTGGGCTTGTTTATGAAGGGGCTTCATCTATTCAACCATAAATAGAGAAGGTTCTACAACGGAAGACGCCCCCCTTCAACACATAACTCAAAACGTTCTACATGAAACCTTTTTACATTTTCTTAGGAAAATATTAATTATCATAACCCTCCCGTTCACATATCTTCATTTCAGACAAGTGAACAACATTGTGTTGACAACTGGAGATATCTTCAGTTTGGACTAACAACACTGGAGCTATAGAGCTAAGTGATTCAGGAACACCTTCCGTTCGGATTAGCAAACAGCCTGGTTGGTTGGTTATCTATACAAGTCTTGGCGGACGAAGAATTCTCTATTCTTTTGTCTTAAGAGGTCATCTCATCAACTTCGGCGAAGTGAGGTGTTCCCCAGTTAACCTTTATTCGGAATAGCGAAAGCCGAAGCAATTATTGAACTTCCCATTGTTCTAGTAACCTTGTCTTCAGGTTTCAAAATCCAAGGCCGAGAAGTGCTCCTTCCTCGGCCGTAACCGCTTTAGTGCAAAAGTCAGCAATGCATTCGACACCACCACCACATCCATTCTACTCACCCGACCGAGCTCAGTTGCGTGTTGGAGGGCCTGTATTCACAAGAAGGATGTAATTAGCTCATAATTACGCGGTCAGCGTGCCACGTAGGTTTCGTCATTTGTAGGGTCAACAGGTTTTTATCATATTTCTTGTTTGTTGAAGATCTCTCTCACATCTTCTATTAAATGTGAAATTTAGATTTAATTTTCTTGTCAGGAAGTCATGAAGTAGTGTATGAGCAAATTATGGCAGTACATCGTATTTTCTCTGTATTTTCTAAGTTAGCATTTAGGAGGGAAAAAAAAAATCTAGTTTTTCTTTCCTTGTGACTTTTAGGTTTTCTTGTTCAATTAGGGTTGATTTATTTTCTGTTTTTGAGTTAGCTTTGCACATTGTTTGTCTTAGCTAGATTATGAGAAGTTTCCCAATTTTTTTAGCAATTTTGATTACTCATTTTTCTATTTTGAAAACTAAGTTGCAGATATGTACAGTCATTCTGACCAGGGTGAATAAGGCCCCCCACTCTCCCCTCCCCTCTCCTCTCCTCCCCTCCCCTCTAATGTGCATCCAAGTTGAGATATTCCTTCCAGCAATTTCGATTAATTTAATGTGAAATACCTCTTGTATTTAGAGAAAAAAAAAAAAAAAAAACAAAGTTTATCGAGTAGAACATGATGTTTTGGAATTATCTATCATCATTATTCACTTTCGGGATTCTTACCTTCACATTTAGCGGTAGTCCAACAACATTCAATGTCTGAATTAAAAGAAAGGAAAAGTAACACTATAATTGTCAAAGTTTACTGTTTAACTTTACATAACAATGTTAATTAAGGTTATAATCAATAACACAAAATGATTATTGTTGTTACTGAAACAAGGTTAGTGTTTATGTTGTGGACATACTAATACACTATCAAGGCTGTTATGCATGAATGTGATCAAATTACAAATCATAATTTAAATTAAAACATACCGATACCTTTTTTTTTCTTAGATACCATAGACTAACCATTGTTTTAATCGAATTACCTGTGAACGTCATAGAATTACCCATCCATTCTTATTCACTTATCGATTCCATACCTTCACGTTTAACATTCAACGTTTGAATTACAAGAAATGTGAGATTCCACTATATAATCATAACAGTTTACAATCCAAGGTTACATAACAATGATAAGGTTATAATTAACAAGGTTGGTGAAACGTTGTGTACAACCTATTACATTTTTGGGTAGGCTTATGCCCGGGCGTTGTTATAATTGCATTACGACATCATCGCTCAAAATAAAAGGGTACTATAGAGTATAGACTAACTCATTTCAACATACACGTTACTCATAAATATTTTATTGCATTTGATTGTCCATTTGACCTTACAATCTTAATCGTATCAAATAAAATCTTAAAGAACAAAAAGAATGGCCATTTTCTGGAATAAGCGCCAGATTGAGATCAAAATATTAAATTAAGGACAAGAAATAATCAAACAGCGTAGTGGCCCTCTTTTGGCCGAGTCAAACTTTAGAGGACATATTCATTTGGCACCAAATGTAAAGCCACATCAAATGTTTATATTCTAAACTTTGATTTATTCAACTTAGAGGACCTTTTGGTTCTGATAATTGGCAAAGACAATTATATGTTTATCCTCTTCTACTTTATTTTCATTTCCTTAATTGCCACTCACACTCCTTTTATTCACTAATTTTTTATTCCTCACCAAGTTGTTATAAAAACTTGTGAGTTGACCAAGTTGGCGCCTCATTCCTCTCTGTCTTTTGTTCACATCCCAGCCTTTTTATTTATTATGTTTATGTATTAGTATTTTTTTTTTGTCAAATATTAGTATTAATTTTATCAAGTAACTACTTATGTAGTGGGTGTTTTGTTTGTAATCTTCAAAATAATGTAGTTTACAATTTTACCCTTTTTAATTAAATTGTTTTGTTTTGAATTTCTTTATTAGGGAAGGGCTGCCATTTTAAATGTTTCACTTTTTTTGCATTCTCACTTTATATATATATAGATAAAGATAAACATATTCCTCTAATTCAATCAAAAGCTTGAATTATTGGAACCAAAAAACAAAGAAAAAGCTTGAATATGACATGCTACCGGATATTGACCAGCCGAAATTGTCCCCCTTTGGCCGCCCTGCCCCAATGCCATAGATACCTCAGCCCCACTCAAATAGATAGATCGAGGGGACAGCAGAGATATTTTTCATTTCCTTTTAAGCTGATTTCTTGACGAAAAATAATTATAATGATTATATGAACCCCTTGCAAATAACGTATCATCACCATAAAAATTTCATATTAGCAATCGGTCAATTTTTTTATTTTTATTTTAAAATCCTCCTTACAAAAAATCATTTAAATTGGAGGTCGTTTAGTCATCCATATATATTAAACTAAGGGGGGTGTATTCAATTGAGATTTAGAGGATTTTAATTCTTGTAATGAATCTAGGGGTATTCAATCAGGATTTTAAGTGATTCTCTAAGATTCAAGGTGTATTCAATCAGGATTTTAAGATAGTTTATTAAAATCCTTATAAATCCGGGTGTATTCAATTAGTATTTTAAAGAAGTTTATAATATTCCAGGTGTACTCAATTAGAAATTGATTTTAAAGAATTTGAAAAAGTTGAGGAATTAGAGGGAATTGAATCAAAATTTTATATGGAATCTCTATAAATCAATTAAACTCCATAAAAATCCATGGATTTATAATTCCATTAAAGTCTCTCAAATTCCCGATTGAATACACCCCCCCTAAATAAACGGTGTAGGTAAGAAAAGTAAATGTAATCAAAGGTTGTGATAGTCTGACATTTTTATATTCATTGTAATTTCAAAACTATAGGACTGTAGAATAAGCAATTTTTTGTATGGCTAGGCTTGATTCTTGGATCTAGATTGATCCCATGTTGTATATAACCTATGCATCACTTTAATGTTTAGTTGAGAGAGTGAGCTAAGTCTTACAATGAGTTTGTCATAATAATGTAGTCCAACTTCATCTTTAATAAGAATTGAATCTAAAACCTCTTACTTGCAAATGAAGAAGATACCACTAGACAGTAATACGAAGTGGTCACTTCAATATTTTTTTAATATACAATTTCATCATTTTCCACATTACACGTTATAAATAATATGAAGTAAAAGTTTACGTAATGTGCAATTTTTAATAGTCACACTGAAATGATAATTAAATAAGAAAATGTTCTAACTTTCGGTACACTTCAGCTGGAACCGATCCCAAATTCGGATTATGGAAACAAAAGAAGTACAACCCCAAATGAGGCATAAACTTTATTCTCGTAAACTGAATTAAAATTTACACAAATATTTAGAGCTCGTTGGGATGTGCTTTTGAAATGATTGAAAGCGCTTTCGGTGAAAATGTTTTTAGAACAAATATTTAGTAAAGATGCAAGTAAATCCTGAAAAATGCACTTAAAGTGCTTTCTGGAAAAAGTACATAATTGGTGTTTATTGTAGAAAGCACTTTAAGTGCTTTTGGAACCCAAAAACATTTTCAGAAATTTTTTTTAGTTATTTTAAAAGCACATCCAAACGAACCTTGTCAACAACATTTCATTTTACTTTAGAGCGGTTGAGCATGACTCTTGAAATTTATTTAAAAAATAAATTCTGGGAGTACGCTAGAAACCGCTAACTGTAAATCCTCCATCGATGCTAATGACTTGTCCAGTTATGTAAGAAGCAGCCGGAAGGCAAAGGAAAGTCACCAACGACGAAACTTCATTAGGCTGTGCAGGGCGGCAGATGGGAGTTCGACCTATTAGCCGTCTGTAATCATCCGAATGGTCATCCTGATCATGCAATCAAACCTTAAAATATTAGTTTATGAATGAAAATCTAGAAACATACATAAGATAAGGTGTGTACAAGGAAAAAAAAGTGTACATAAATCATTTTCCTCGGATGAGTACAAAACGCAAGGTTTTAAAAGAATTCGGATCCTCGCCGGATCATTTTTGTGAGGATTCCGAGAATCTATGAATCGTTTATTTTCATCGTACATCGTGCGGTTAGAAATCATTTTAATTTTTTTATTTAAAATTAAACACAAACAGTATTTGACAAAAATGACTGCACGATGCATGATGAACAAATACGATTCGCAGATCTCCAGAATGTTCACAAAGAGGATCCGAAGAGAATCCTATTGGGTTTTAAAAAATCATATATAGGTGGCCAAATAGGGTTAGGTACTTACAGAGTCAGGTTTAACCCCGGTGTTGACAGCCCATGGAGCCACAGAGTTTGTGCGAATGTTGTCTTTTGCCCATTCACATGCCAAATTCTTAACAATCTGGTTCACTGCTCCTGTAACATGGCAATAACAAAATTGTTGAAAGGCTTTTTAGGTGATGATTTAAGTTGCACAGATAGAGACTTGGGAATACATAGATGACACCGTAAATTTTGAAAGAAGGAAATGGTCGAGTTTCACGCATTTATTTTCTTAATCGAAAGTACTTACCCTTGGTTGCTGCATAGGCAGATGTTTTAGGTAGAGCTTTCATACCACCAACTGAGGAGACAAATACAATACTTGCATTTCCTGAGGCCTTCAAGAGAGGGTGTGCAAGTTGGCAAAGATGGAAGGGAGATTCTACATTGGTGCTCATCATAGTTGCGAAATCTTCTAGAGTATAATCTGTAGCATTCCTAAGAGTAACTGTTCCAGCATTATTTACCTGCACCAAAATAAATTTCACATCAAACTGAGGTTAGTTAACCACCACTTGGCGTTTCAGTCTAATAAGGTGGGAGAAATGAGACAAGTTCACAACCACACGATTTTCCTGTCCAATTATACATTGCTATGTGTAAATTTCTACTCACATAACAATACATTATTGGGACAAAACACCACGGTGATGATGAATTTGTCCAACATAAGTTTCTCTTAATACATGTGTAACTTTCAAGGCTGGAGAAGAATTGGGCGTCATTTATAGCAAAGTCAAACCCCATCTTTATCTTTGTTCTTCTAAGCTCTAGGCGTAATTTAATAGTCAGTTGAAAGAAAGTTAGAGAGAAATAACATAACAACGGCAGTGAAATAAACTTACAAGGATGTTAAGCTTGCCATGAAAAACAGATGAGACAGTCCTTATGAGCTCCTCCCTCTGATCTTTAGATGTGAGATCACAAACCGAGCCACTCACTTCAAACCCCTTACTCTTCCACCCTTGAATCCTCTCGCGGAGCAGTTCTCCGTTTCGAGCGCACGTATGTACGGTTGCCCCAAGTCCTGCAAGCTCCTCTACAACGGCAAATCTAGTACATGAAGAAAACCTTGAGTTTGCAAAAACAGAAATAGCCATTTGAGATTTGAGAGATTAAAGATTACTAACCCAATGCCTTTGGTTCCACCTGTAACAAGTGCAGTTCTACTCTTTAGAGACCACCTTTGGCTGTCGAAACTTGCCATTTATTTTGTTCTGAAAGTATTTTGTCATCTTACAGTGATTATATAAAAAGAAAAACGCTTAAAAGTTCATAATCAACTGAAAAGTCGGTGACTCGAATCTATCAAAGCTGTCTGTTTATATACAACTAGCCTATCCGTATATGCACTTTCTTTGTGAAGCAATATTTTATTAATTTATATATACACACACACATATTATCAGGAAAGAAATTGATTAGAGAGCAAAACCACGAGTACAATTAGTTCAATACAATCAAAGTCTAAAGCTGGGACAACACAAACAAGCAAAGTGCGATCCCAAAAATGGGGTATTTAACTACCAATTCCTAAACTAGTGACGGCATCAACAAGGAAGTTGGTCTCTCAAAAATTATGATTCCAAGAGATGTAGCGAAGAAAAAAAAAACAGCAAAATTTAATTTTACTGTGTATGATTTTATTTATTAATATAAGACCAAATTGTCTTTTCATCTAATTAACAAAGAGAGTTTTTGTTAGTTTACATATAAAGTTTTTTTGAGCACACATACTAAATGTATGATATTAAATCGAATTAACAACTGGCCACGTCTTTCTCTCGTTCTTTATCAAACTATTATTGATGTGGGACACTCATGCTCGTCAAAATATTGATAAGCTTGACTTTAATATTTTCAATTGAATTTTGGACTAGAAATTGAGATTACCCTAACATGGAAATATATGCTTTTGCACATGATTCTTGGGTTCCATGTTTGATTAAACTTCAAGAATAAATATAAAAAATAAATTAATAACAGTGATTTTCACACATTTTTTTTGCTTACATCACTGTGTATTTTTGGCTATTAAATTGAAGGAGTTACAAAAGAATCAATTAACAAAAATAAACAAAAGTACGTAGAAAGAGAAAGATGTGTTAAAATCATATCCCACCTTGGACTTTTTGGAATACCGCAAACAAGAATGCGAAATCGCATTATTATGCATCTTGGACTTGGTAAATTGGTTGTGCACAACACTTTAACTTGACAAACAAAGTAACAAGTAATGGTGCAAGAAATGAGAAACGGTGCTTTCATATGATTCAGCACTTTATACATATACAATTTTGATATTTTGTAGCAGCAACCAAGTTAGTAAAGAACACAATTTTGTAGCAACTAGGTTTACTTTGTCATTTAATTCGAATTTAAAACATAGAGAAAAACAAAGAAACCAAGATCAGCGTTCAAAAAACGATTTGGTCCACCATTGAACATATCGGAATGTCAAATCATAAAATGAACATACCTTATCCATGAACATACCTTGTCTCAATGTAAGTGAGAACACATTTAAAATACTATTCTTTTATTTTACCACTTGTATTTCTCATCCGTCATCACACCCATTACTTCAAAATATTTATTTTCTTAGTTAATTCTTTGACTCATATGTTTTCAAAGTTTTATTTTTTTAAGTTCATATTTCCCAACCTTTGGACCAGTCAAAGTTTTTCAATTTTTTTTTTCCTACTTGGAAGGGGGTTCTCTATGGTGCTACTCTTTTGATGAAGGTATGCAGTGGAGAATTGGTGATGGTTAAACAGTGGCACGATTGGTGATAATAATGTATCTGACACTGAATGTTTTGTGTCAATTAAGATGGTTGGTGGGATTTGGATTGGCTCAGATATGACTTACAACTTACCACGTAAAGCTAAGACGAATACCTCTGCAAAAGCAAGAAGCATCGTGATACGCCCATAAATTTCAATAAAATTAGCTCAAATGCATCCTTTTTTTTTTCAAGGGCAGCCTGATGAGGTGGTTCTAAAGTTGTTATTCGTTGTCCTGCTGTCATGATTGGTGCTAGTATGGAAAGGTACGTCTACCTGTGAGTTCGGCGTATAATCTCCTTTTATTTGTATGGTGGGAGGTGGATTGAATCTACTTGGGATTGCGTATGGAAATTGGATGTGCCCGCTAAGTTGAAAGTGCTTAATTGGTCGGTTAGCAAGGAGAATCTGCGCACTGGTCGGTTAGCAAGGAGAATCTGCTCTCTAATGAATAGAGGGGGAGAAAATGTAGAAAACGATTAGTTGTTTCATGTATTCTCAAAGAGAAGTGTTATTGACACTTCAAAAATCTCATTCTACACTCCTCACAGGTGTATTTTTCTTTCTAAATATAGAAAGTTTAGAGTGTAGAACGAGAAATTTGGAGTGCCAATAACAATTTCATTTTCAAATATATATATATATATATATATGAGTACAAATACACAGAATAATTATATTACTATGAATTTAATCTAGAAGATTAGAGTTTAGGATAAACCTAATTATCATCATACAATAAATCTAATCCGTAAAATGAACTTAATCCCTACAATCAACCTAATATAGAAGATTAAGAAGAAATTTTAAGGAGTGAGACAATCTCGCTAATACCTCCCACCAACCCTTAAAAAAAAACCCTCGGGGGTCGCAAACTGGGTGACCACTGGTGGACAAGTTTGAAACATAAGGAGCCAATGGCCACGACCTGTGGAGAGGCTTGATGAGCACATCAGCAGGCTAATCAACAAAGAGAATGAAGTGAACACAAAACTACCCAGTGCCACTTTTTCACGAACAAAGTAATAATCAAGTTCGATATGGGGTATGCGAGCATGAAAAACAGGATTAGTAGCCATATAAGTGGCACTGAGGTTATCACAATACAAAAGCACTGGAAACTGCAATGGGATGCCAAGTTCATAAAGTAAGTAAGATAAATATATTGTCTCTGCACAGAAGCGAGACAATGAGCAGTATTCAGACTCGGCACTTGAACGAGCAATAGTGGGCTACTTTTTGGAGAACCAAGAGATAAGATTGGAGCCCAAATAAACGAGATAAGCACATGTAGAACGAAGAGTATCCATACAACCACCTTAATTGACATCAAAATAGGCAGAGAGAAGAGCATTACGAGGTTAGGGTGTAAACAAGAGGTCATGATCAATAGTCCCTTTGACATACCAGAGAATGCGCTTAGCTGCAATATAGTGAGGAGCTCGTGGAGCACTCATGAACTGGGCAACGGTATTAACAACATAGGCAATGTTCAAATAGGCTAAAGTACGATACTGAAAGCATCCAACAAGCTCACGAAACTCAATGGTAGACAAAAGCAGAGGGCTATCTGTTATAGATAGAACAACTTTGGCTGAAAGCTGTGTAGAGGATGGTTGTAGTCAAGAAGGTTGTGCTTCTATAGTAAAGCATAGGCATATTTCAACTGATTGACATGAAGCAAACCATTGTTGGAACCTATAGACCCAAAAACTAATGGAGAGTGCCAAGATCCTTAATGTCAAAACCACCATCGAGCCATCAATAAATTTATGCACTAAACGAGAGTCACTAACAATAATGTCATCCACGTATAATAAGAGATAAATAATATGAAACACGTGGTGTAAAAAAAAAAAAAAAAAAAAAAAAAGATGAGTCAGCAAGACTTGGTTTGAAATCTACAATGAGTAAAAAAGAGCTAATGCAGTGAAATCATGAAAGGGAAATATTGAGATTTCTATGGGATTTCTAGTGACTAGCATGCATATACAATTCTAAATTTATATATACAAGCAACGGAAGCATACTATCACATATTGTCAAAGCTATAGTCATGCAAAACATAGGTTCATATATGATGCATCAAACAAAATATTGAAGAACAAAGTGAAGGTTGAGTTTTATACCTCTTAATCTAGACTTTAAACTAAGGATGAATCACCACCAAGCTCTTTGTTCTTTGAACTCCTTGAGTCTAGCCTCCCTCCTTCCTTCCTCCACCTTAAGGAAGTAAAGCTCCTTGGTTCTCCTTAAGCCTCCAAGTGTAGAAGACCTTTAACATCCACACCCACTAATGTAGTGAGATGGATGAGTGGATGACCAAAAGGAAATTAGATGATTAGTTAAAATCTCCCTTTGGTGGCCAGCTATATGTGTGTAGAGAAAGAGACTTGTTTTCTTGTGTTGCGAAAAAGAATACACAAGAACCATGCATGCCAAAAACTTTTGATACTTCCTGCTACTGCCATCAGGGCGCTTGTCCAGTGCCCAAAATTGAAAGCAGCACCCAAAAAAAATTCAAATAATTAGGTATAACAAAATTAAAAAAATTTGTCCAGAGCCCAAAATAGGGGCTGGAGGCGTAGAGCCCAAGTTTGACAATAGATGGAACAACCCAAGGTTTTGGGACATTAAAAAATATTTAACATAAGGGGGACCACTCGTCCCCCAATTAACCTTAACACATTTGCCCCTTTTTCCGATTCCCCACCCTACTTTTTTTTTCCCACTGCCCCGTCATCCCTTAATTTTGTTCTTTTCTCCCAATCTCATTGGCTGCAAGTGCAACATTCAACTCCCAAAATTCATTGTTTCCTGATTCCCAACTGCAAGCAACTGCGATGTAGCTTCCAAGCCATTCTGCAGCTGACATGTCATTTTCAGCGCCATTCACCATTCACCATTCACCAACCTTTTTGAGTTTTGAGGAAAACTTAATTTTTAAAATTTGAATTATAAATTCACAATTTAATAAAATAAAATTTTGTAAGTGACATAGAATTATAAGATAATTGATGTAGAATTGTTGTTTATTGATGAATTGAATTAATTTTTTTTGGTTCAATTTTATCAATTTTTATAATATGTTAGTGTGATAACCCGTCCCTAATTTTACGATTTTATAAATTTTAAAAGTGTGAATTGACGAAGATGCCCTAGAGGCGAGAGTGTTGACTTTTCGTTGACCATCTTTTCGTGATGCGTATGAGCTATTATTTTACCGCATTCTCGAAGTACCTAGACGATACAAACGCGTAGGCGCAAGCGGAATCGAAATCGGAGCTGTGATGGAGATTTTACGGAACTACGAATCCGATTACTATTTTTTATATATTTATACATTTTTTAAAATTTTTATATGATTATATTATTATTTTAATAATTTATTTTTATCGTGGGGCCCACACAGCAAAAAAACTCTCCACTCCCCTTATGCCAAGTGGCGATTTCTCCCCCACATTTGAGGAAACTCTCGATCTCCTCACTTGTCTCTCTCATTCAATCTCTCAATTCTCTCAGCTATCTCTGTCTAAAAAATTCTCTAGACTCTCTTTCCTTCTCAGCTACCTCGGTCGCACAACACCACCGTCCCTTTCACTAACTCCAGTGAGCATCACGGCGTAGATCATCACCTCACATTGCTCTCTATTCTCTCGAGCACTCTTCCGCCATCTCATTCCCGCAACCCTCATTCTCAGTAAAACCATCATTGGCCACCCTCACTCGCCGTATACGCCTTCACACTACTAAATCACCACCGTCACATCATATTTAAGCCCTGAATCGAGGACAAGAAAATGTACGAAAACCAATTCGAGGACTCCCGACCTCTGTAACGAACTCAGGGGTTTTCTGGTGAAATTTTCGTCGTTCACGGGCGAGGTAAGTTTCGAGGTCCGTCATTTCTCTTCCTCTCGATAAGATGGTTTGATTTCTGAAGTTTCATGTGAAAAATGAATGTGTTTGGTGCAAAAATACCTTGGGGAAATATTCCCCAGTTTTCCAACGAGAAATCCGGTGGCTTTCGAGCCATTTTCCCGCGAGATCCAGCCACGGCCGAGGAAACCAATGATATTATTCAAAACCTTGTTCCTCGATCTTTGTTTGGTATATCACATGACTAGGTTTAGTTAAGTGCGTGGTTGTTCGGAGCTGGGATTTGTCCTAGTCATCATTTTCCCAGAATTCGGCGGTTGTAGTGGCAATTGGTCGGAGAAGAAAGGAAGGAAAAAAAAAGGGGGCCTTAAGCCCAAAACCCGGTCCATACTCTTTGGTCCAAACCTTTGGATCGTTACCTGACCCGGTCCAATTTCAAAATGGACCCTAGAATATTTCTTGGAATATTCTTTGGAATATTCCTTGTGTTGACTTTTCAGAAATTTCTTGAAAACCCTCATAGGCTAATTTCGATCGTCCTGAGTTCGTTTTTTACATCCATTTAGTGAAATTCTAAAGTTTTAACATAGTTGACCATTGAGCCGTCTTGGTTGACTTTTTAGGGTTGATCGTTGACTTTTCGTTGAATTTTTACGAAAATTTCCTGGGAACCTTCATAGCTTATTTCGACACGCTGATTTCGAATCTGCCATCCGTTTCTCCAAATTCAAACGTTTTAATTGAGTTTTACTAATGGGTTCCAATATTATGCTTTGGTGTGATTACTACGGAAGACTCTGGTTTTCCCAGCTCGGAAGGATGTGACATCGCAAGTACCTGTGAGTAGGTTTTTTCTGTTATATAGCTTGTGTGTGTGTGTATATATATATATGTATATGATTGTATGTTCCATTTATACATTTGAAAAAGAATTTCCTACGTATGCGTAGATTGGACTAACGTTAATAAGAATTAACGAAATAACAGAAAATTACGAAATTAGCATAAATCCTAAAGGATGCACATGTATGCGTACTTTTATGGGATTTTAATTCTGGCCATGATTAATATTTTATTTATTACCATTATGTCGATGTGAATTATCTATTTACTGTTGCATGATCATATTTATGTTATCGGCTCATCGTTGATGCACCGGTGTTAGTACTCACCCAGGTCAGGGCCAGTCTTTCACGTGTATGTGCACATCGCACCGTATGCTCACTTTGGATCCATTGTAGGTGCCAGTCTTATCCTAGATTGTTGTAGGCAATTAGAACTCGTATGTGTTGTGCATAGCGCTAGTCTTCACGTGATTGTAGTACTAGAACGTATATCATTATTATACCCAGTCTTATTCATGTCAGAATATCTCTGCATGAACTTGTGTGTCTAGCATGTGTCGATGAGCACTCGATATGATATGTTTGCTTATGTGAGATTATATGATTACGGACGTCATGTGTTTACTTACGAAATATTTTGCCGTATTGAATTCTTAAGATTTTGCAGGCCACGGTAAGTATTTTCTTACTATATGTAGTATGTATATTTTGGAAACTATACTTGTTTTACGGTGAGGGGTTATTATATTTCGTAAAGGTTTTTACAAAGTTTTATTTTCAGGCCCACTCATCCTTATTTTTCGCGCCCTCCATGTTTTAACAACTGAACTTTCGTATTAACGAGGATTCTTAGCAAATCTAGTATTGGAGAATACCTCCAATGGTATAATTCTCAATCCACTCTATTGTACCTTACTTATGCTCTGACATCACGTGTGATATGGGTTCATTCCCGCTCACTAGTGCATTCTTATACTTTGGCACTTTTAGGTTTTAATTTACTCATATTTTCCACGTCACTACAGTTTATGGCTTTGTCACCCTCATGGTGTCAGCCAGCACAGCTCGATCCAGAGTCCAGGTGGTATCAGAGCATAAGTTTGGGCAATATTTCATTCATCACAGCGTGATGTAAGCATTCTCGGTTCTTGAGCCTAATTTTCGAATTTTGCCACCTCGTCGAGCACAAAAAATGTGTTAGCTTTTCCTAAGTTTGGATTACTTAGATGACTTATCGACCTTCTAGAAGAACATTTTGGCGATCGCCTTTAGACTTTAAGCAAAGATTTTCCCTGCCAAGGAAAGATGTAGATTTGAGATAAGTTGATGACCCTGAAGCAGGGCTACTATATCGATAGTTGTGCATCACGGGATATTTACCTACAAATTCCACTACCATCTAGTCATTTATACCAACCCTTTCAAGGTAGGAAACCAGAAATGGTTTTGATTCTTTGGCAATACCCGTTAGTATACCATTTATTGGAATTCCTATGAAGTTTACTTCGTCAAGATTCCAGAATTGTCTTGAGCGACAACCTGGTGCTAAAGTGGTAGCACTTGACGAAAGAACATCTTGGGGACGGCCACTTTTGGTCTCTGATAACACTAATCTTTTCAAACACACTAATGATCTTTCCGTGTCTTCCGGAGGAAGATCGACTCCCGTATAGGTCGTTCTAAAGTAGATTATTAGCAAATTCCTCTTTCCGGCTTTAGGACATTCCAACGAATACTAGTTTTCCGAATTTCTTTTGGTGAAGTACTCGTAATTTCGACGAGCATAGGCACAGGTGTACAAGTTGTTATTCCTACGGTTAGTAGAAATCCCAGAATTAGTAAGTAGTTTCCCTAGAATTAATGAAACCACATCACAGGACCAGTTCCTTACCAATCATCTAAAACCATCTACCCGAGCGTGCTCTAACATGTAATCAGCCTATAGTGGCGCTACTAATTGACGATACTGTTCGATATCCATGAACTATCAACCAGTATTCAGGCGGTATGATTTCTGATATCGGACATATGTACTAGTATCTGGGAATGATACCTTTATGTTCGAACGCTTGTTCACAGTTTCTGGGTAGCGAACAATATCAAAGTAATCATATGTGCGTTAATTAGGGGCACGACTGATGATTAACAGTGACTACCTGAGCCGAAGAAACTAAATTTTGGAAACTTAGGAGTGAACTTTGTTGGAGAACGGTAAACTTGTAATTGTTTTAACCATATTTTCCACTTAGGTAACCAAAACCACTTCGACCAGCCATCTTTCTAATCACTTCCACAAGAAAATATTAGTTTGAAGCACAAATTAGTTTCCGTTGTAAGAGCAATTTGAGTATCGAGAAAGCCATGAAGACCTATTAGTACGTGTCATAGAGAAAGGAAGTAGTGTTGTACATTTCGAGGATATATACCTTTAGCGTCAATTATCAAATTTTACCTGGAATATCACCAAATTGTGAAGTGAAGTACGCCATCGATCCATTTTCTCGTACTACACCCATTTTCCTTGTGCATATTTGAATGACTCCTACATCATTGAGAAAACTTAGTTACAAAAGCTTACCAATTAGGAATTTACCTAACCAAACACCTTATCTAAGGAACCTCAAGCCTATCCGCGAAGGCAAAAGACCAAACCTTAGGATCGTACCTAGATTTTAGCAACTCAATGGGTGATGATTAAAACCGTTAACCCATACTTTGAATTGATGGTCTACCCGACCAACTTTTGGAACTCGAGTTTTCTTCCGTAGCTTGTCGAATTCGTAGTAGTCTTATCGACAACTTTCTCATCCACTTTGGTAATGAGACCAAATTCTCTAAATACCGGCAATTAGCATTATACCAAATTCATCAAGGGTGCGTTTGTTGCACCGGACTGTCTCGAATTGACTAGCTTTAGGGACTAAGCTGGATTGGCTTAGACTAGACTAAGCTGGACTAGCTTAGTGAAACGTTTCGTGCAGTTTCAGATTAAGAAGGTGGACTAAATATAAATTATTATTGTATTTTTATTTATTATTATCAAAATTAATATATGAATAAAAAGGGCATATCCCTATTATTCTTCTCGAATTGCAGGTAGACTCTGCAAATTCGACCACATTAAAAACCAAAAAACATCATAATTTAATCCAACCCAACAAAAAAGAAATGGAATTTTAATAAATAAATAAAAAAGACAAAGTACGATCTGCTTAAGAAGCTAAACTGGCAAAATTCGAAAAAAAAAAATAACAGCAAAGATTAGGGGCGATCGATTGCAGCTGCTTGGTGAACATCACGAAACATTGTGAATTCGAATTTGCAGCCAAAAGGACGCAGTCGAGAGGTCGGAGATGACGCTCGAAGATGGTGCTCAGAGATGGCACTCGGAGACGACATTCGAAGACGACAAGGAGTCATCATTGGAGATGGCGCAGTCGAGAGGAAGCAAGGGAACAGTTTTAGCAATCCCATAGTTCTTGGGGGGTCTTGCTAAGACTATTTAGTGAGCTCGTTAGTCTAGGTGAGTGAGACTTTATCCCATTAAAGTTAGTCCTGGTGAGAAACAAACATTGGACTACCTTACGCTTTAATCCAGTCTAATCTAGTGAAAGCTAAAGAAGCCAAACAAACACACCCCAAATGTTAGCTTTGTTTAGATCGGGTACTTTTCATGGGAGACGTGATACCAATAGACGATATTCCTTTCATTTCCCAAAAGGGTTGTAGCTAATGAAAGTGTGATATTCCCAAAAATTATTGTGAAATGTGAATTATTCTTGGCCTTGTCGATCTTATCGACAGTTTGTCAGTGACTTTTCAGCAGTGGCATTTTTCCTTCCATGTTGGCCGAGAAAAATCAATTTAATTAAGACGTGGAATATGATTAAAGTTGTGACAACTGAGGTGTTGTCTATTTCCTACCTTTGTTCGCACATTTTCGATAACATCGAGAATTTTGAAATCCACGATGACGTTTCCTTGAATGATTTGACAGAGTACCGATGCAGTATGATGATGTATTGCTTATGCATCTCAACTGTTGGAATCATATGAAATGAAAAACCTTACTCATGACTTAGAGTCAACAGTTACCATCTTTACTTGAAAATCGAATGACACTTCTCTGTAGAGAAACGTGTTAAAAAAAAAAAACAAATTCTTTACCAACATTAACTTTCTCAAATACATCTTCATTAAAATAAGCCAAATTTTCTGACATTGATGATGGAAAAACCAAATCAACGTCTACGATTACACTATCGTGTATCACTCCGGTTGTACAAACGTAGTTATGGATTACCCCAACAAAAGACATATTTACCCTTGAACACTTTCAGCCTGTCCTACCTCATTTCAATTGAAATTCATGAGTATTGATATGACGTTGCCTACAATCCATCAAGAAGTTGTTCGAGTGGTTATAATCACTTCCTGTATCCAAATGCAAATGGGGAATATCACCATAAACTCTCAGTACGAGATATCTTATACATGTGGAGATTATGATGGTGTTTTGGTGATTATCGATTGACTTGAAAAATCAGCCCACTTTCCGTTGGTCCAAAGGGACTACATTTTTGGGCCACTTGGTAAAATTACTCACTCTTGAATTTATCGGATTTTCTGACGTATTGATCAGTATCTACTCTAATTGTGATTCCATATTCCCCCCTTTTGTGCCAGAAGGCATTCCAGTCAACCTTGGGTAAGTGTCTACACTACTGCACTTCGTATTATTTTGAAGTCGATAGACTATCTAGAAAAACCGTTGACATGGAAATTGCAGTTGTGACCATTAATTTCTCAATCACCCAACAAATACTCTGCTAAGCGAATCTTTACCGTTGGTGATTGAATTTTCTGGAAGTTACCATTGTAGCGAGATGTCATGCATTCACTCCCGTTACCTTGTATCCTAGATTGATGTACTTGTTTTGACCCTCAAATTCTTGATTGTTCTTTTAGCCTTTTTGACATAGTTTTCGCCAAATCCGAGAAAAATTCAATATGAAGCTGCTCGCTAAGGCATTATGAACTACATTGTTTGATTACATGGTATGCATGTCATTGTTGTACCTCATCGTGATGCGCGTTTCACTTTCAAGCCTTGGGAAGTCTTCTTGAAAGCTATGAGTACAAAGTTGTTATCCAGTACCACACTTCATTCTTAGACTATCAGTTAGTCTTAACAAACTACTCAAACCTTAGTGTACATGTTGTGTTTTATTCTTTCGGCATAATTAGAATGGTCGTGACAATTACTATTTCGTGTACGTGTATGGCACCATTTGAGTTTTGGCATAACACACAATACATGATTAATAGAAGAGTTTTGCGAACAGGTATATCGAAGAATCGAATTTACGATAAAGCTAATTTATGTGCTATTGACGTTATCACCCGAAAGGGTAATACGTGAGCATGGTTGAGGCGCTAATCAGACGATCTATATGTATTTCCCATTGAGGGGCAAGATGGTAATATTGCACACTCGGGAATTTGTTACTTGCTTATCGAGACAACAATGAGTTGTCGGTATTGCGGGCAAACCGTAGTATCAATAACTTATTTGTTAGGTTCATTAATCAAGTAGACAAGTAGGATTTGTTACGTTAGCATTTTATTCATAGTTTGAGCTTGACCCAAAGATGCTACACTTATTCTCGGAGTACATGATGCTACAAGTGCGTAGGTGAAATTTTTCTATTTTCAGTTTTAATTTCAGTGCAATTATTTTTAACTTTATGTTATTATATATGTATTTTGACATGATGTTATTATACATATATAAATACTTTCGACTTTATGTTTTTATAAGAAGTATTATATTATAGTATTTTACTGAAGGAGAATGAAAGTATGAGTTTGGAGGCATGAAAGAGGAATCATTATAATTCGATCACGACGGAATGACATTCTATTTTATGCAACCGCTATAACGTGATTTCTTCTTTATATATATTTCTTTCTATCTTGAGTACTTTATGTATAGCAACTTATTTCAAATTTTGGGGACAAATTTTTTTAAGGTGGGTAGATTACGACAACCCGTCCCTAATTTTATGATTTTATAAATTTTAAAAGCATGAATTGACGAAAATGCTCTAGAGGTGAGGGCGTTGACTTTCATTGACCATCTTTTCGTGACGTGTACGAGCTATTATTTTACCGTATTCTTCAAGTACTTGACGGTACGAACGTGTAGACCCAAGCGGAATCGAAATTGGAGCTATGATGGAGATTTTACTTTTGTGAAAAATTACTATTTTATATATATTTTATGTATTTTTCAAAATTGTTCTATGATTATATTATTATTTTAATATTTTCTGATTGGATATTTTAATTATTTTAATAATTTATTTTTATCATGGGGCCCACACAACAAAAAACTCTCCGCTCACCTTATGCCAAGTGGCGATTTCTCCCTCACATTTGAGGACACTCTCGATCTCCTCCCGTGTCCGTCTCATTCAATCTCTCGATTCTCTCAGCTCTCTCTAAAAAATTCTCTAGACTCTCTCATTTTCGGCAAGCTGTGACCTCCATCACCTCCGTCCCAGAACACCACCGTCCCTTTCACCAACTCCGGCGAGCATCAGATCCCAAATCATCACCTCACACTGCTTCCCTTTCTCTCGAGCACTCTTCCGCCCTCTCATTCCCGCAGCCCTCTTTCTCTGTAAAATCATCGCCAGCCACCCTCACTCCCATATTCGCCGACGAGACTTCACACTACCAAATCACCACCATCACATCATATTTAAGCCCTGAATCAAGGATAAGAAAATGTAGGAAAACCAATTCGAGGACTTCTGACCTTTGTAACGAACTTAGGGGTTTTCCGGTGAAATCTCCGCCTTTCACGGGCGAGGTAAGCTTCGAGGTCCGTCATTTCTCTTCCTCTTGATGAGATGGTTTGATTTCTAAAGTATCATGTGAAAAATGAACGTGCGTGGTGCTGAAATACCTCAAGGAAATATTCCCCAGTTTTCCGAAGAGGAATCTGGTGGCTTTCGAGCCTTTTTCCGGTGAGATCCGGCCACGGCCGAGGAAACTAATGGTACTATTCGAATCCTTGTTCCTCGATCTTCGTTTTGGTATATCACATGAATAGGTTTAGTTAAGTGCTTGGTTGTTTGGAGCCGGGATTTGTCCCGGTTATCATTTTCCCAGAATCACTGCAACCGGCCAGAGGAGAAAGGAAGAAAAACAAAGAAAAGAAAAAAAGGCCTTAAGCCCAAAACCTGACCCATACTTTTTGGTCCAAACCTTTGGGCCGTTACCCGACCTGGCCCAATTTCAAAATGGATCCTGGAATATTCCTTGTGTTGAGTTTTCAAAAAAATTTCGGAAACCCTCTTCTAGGCTAATTTTGACATCCTAAGTCCGTTTTTGACATCCATTTAGTGAAATTCCGAAGTTTTAACATAGTTGACCACTGGGGCATCTCGATTGACCTTTTAGGGTTGACCGTTGACTTTTCATTGACATTTTACAAAAATACGCGCTGATTCTGAGTCCGTTTTTCTTCAAATTCAAACGTTTTAATTGAGTTTTACTAATGAGTTCTAATATTATGCTCATGTGCGATTACTACCAGTGACTCCGACTTTCCTAGCTCGGAAGGATGTGATATCCCAAGTATCTGTGAGTGGGTATTTTCTTTTATATGGTATATGTATGTATGTGTATATATATATATATATGATTGTTAGTTCCATTTATACATTTGAAAATGAATTTCCTACGTATGCCTAGATTAGACTAACGTTTAGAAGAATTAGCAAATAACGGAAAATTACAAATTTATCATAAATCCTACGGGATGCACAGGTATGCGTACTTTTATGGGATTTTAATTACAGCCATGATTAATATTTTATTTATTACCATTGTGTCGATGTGAATTATCGATTTACTGTTGCATCATTGTATTTACGTTATATGTTCATCGTTGCTGCACCGGTGTTAGTACTCGCCCGGGTCAGGGCCAATCTTTCACGTGTATGTGCACATCACACTGTACACTCACTTTGGATCCATTTGGTGCCAGTCCTGTCCTAGATTGTTGCAGACAATTAAGACTCGTATGCGTTGCGCATAGCACCAGTCTTCACGTGATTGTAGTACTAGAGCGTATATCGTTATTACACCCAGTCTTGTTCATGCTAGAATATCTCTGCATGAACTCGTGTGTCAGTATGTGTCGACGGGCACTCGATATGATATGTTTGCTTATGCGAGATTATGTGATTACGGACGTCATGTGTTTGCTTACAAAATATTTTTCCGTATTAAATTCTTAAGATTTTACAGGCTACGGTAAGTATTTTCTTACTGTACGTAGTAAGTATATTGTGGAAACTATACTTGTTTGGGGTTATTATGTTTTTGAAAAGGTTTTTACAAAGTTTTATTTTTAGGCCCACTCACCCTTGTTTTTTGCCCCTCCAGGTTTTAGCAGCTGAACTTTCGTAAATCTAGTATTGGAGACTACCTCTGATGGTATAATTCTCAATCCACTCAACTGTGCTTTACTTATGCTTTGACATCACATGTGATATGAGTTCATTCCTGCTCACCAGTGCACTCTTATACTTAGGCACTTTTAGGTTTAAATTTACTCACATTTTCACATCACTACACTTTATCGCTTCGTCACCCTCCTGGTGTCGGCCAACACAACTCGATTCGGAGTTCAGGTGGACATTCCGGGTCGAGGTGGGTCAGTTAGACCATGTGTTAGTGCTTTTATAATATATAATATATGTTAGTGCTTTTTATAATATATAATATATGTTGGAATGATAATTTTAATTTGAAATTTTTGTTATATCATGTGTAGGTAATTTTTGCAAACAAATTATCGAAACCATGTCATTTAGGAAACAACTCTCTGGTAATATGAAAAGAAAAAAAAAACGTAAAGGATAACGAAATTGCTGAAAGTTTAAGAGGATCTCTTAATAATTTTTTTTTACAAAGAATAAGTCTGTTGAAAATTTGATAGAAAATGATGTTGGTGAAGAGTCACAAAATGTTGGTGGGGAGGCTCATCATCATGAAATTGGTGGTTATGTGGAGGAAGATGTTAATGACGAGTCTCATGACCATGAATAATGATGGTGACATGGATTTAAATGTTGATGAAGATCATATTGTTGTAGAGGAAAATATAGAATCTCCAGAACCTATATTCCATTTAAACATTTATGATCCTAGAGTTTGGATGATCTTAATGCATAAATGAGAGACTTATTCGAGAAACTATTGTCACTTATCCCAAGAACACTCTTTAGAAAATTTTCCTCACACTACTATGATCGAAATTACGAAAGGGTGAAGTTTATGATAGGAAATGGCTCGTGTACTCAAAAAAGTTGGATAAAGTCTTTTGCTTTTGTTGTAAATTGTTTAAAACAATTATCTCAAAAAGTGAGTTAGCAAAAGATGAGATTAGTGATTGGAGACATCTTGGTGAGAAGCTTGACCAACATGAAAAGAGCAAAGAGCATCTCACTAATTCGAGAACTTGGGTTGGGTTGAAAAGTAGATTGATAAAAAAATCAGACTATTGAGAAAGGATTTCAAGTGTTAATCAAGAGAGAGACACATAATTGGAAACAAGTGATGCTTAGAATTATTGTTGTTGTGAAATGTCTTGCCATACATAATTTCGCATTTCGTGGAACAAATGAAAGACCTTATGAAGACTCTAATGACAACTTCGTAGGTTTACTTGAAATGATTGTGGAGTTTGATCCAATAATGCAAAAGCATTTCCGATTCATTGAGAATAAAGAGATTCATCATCACTATTTGAGCCATAAAATTCAAAATGAGTTGATAGCTACTTTAGCTTCAAAACAAAACCGTAATCATTAAAAAAGTAAAAGAAGCCAAAAAATTTCTATCATTCTTGATTGTACTCCTGATACAAGTCATGTGGAACAAATGACTTTAATTTTGAGATGTGTTGACTTGTCAAGTACATCAATAAATATAAGGAATATTTTATGGAGTTTTTAAGTGTAGAAGATACATTAGGACAATGACTTGTCCAATTATGTAATATATACGGTATTTTCCAACTCGACAAAGCGTTGGAATATTTTGCTTGAACATATTGATGGTTTAACTTTGAAGTCATTGTCAAATACTCGATGGGAAAGTCACATTGAAAGTGTTAAAGCAATTGAATCCCAAGTAGCCCAGGTTAGAAATGCTTTGTCTAAGTTGGTGGAAATTACCGAGAATCCCCAATTGAGTAGGGATGCAAGATGTTTAGCATCAGGAGAACTTTCAAGTTTTGATATTTGTATTAAGTTTGGTTATTTGGTATGACATTTTGATGAAGATTGAAATGGTGAGCACAAAATTACAATCTAAAAACATGTGTCTTGATGTTGCTATAAAGGCATTGGAAGCAATTGTTACGTTTTTGAAAACTACAGAGAAACTGATTTTGCTTCTATCATGAGTGATGATAAAGAAATTGCACTTGATTCGGAAATTGACCTTGTTTTTCAAACTAAACATCATACACTTAGAAAAAGACATCATGATGAAGTTGATGGTAATGAGTGGGAACAACAGCCTGCTGAAAAATCATTTAGAACAAATTATTTTCTTATTATAGTGGATATTGCTCTTTCTCAACTGAAAACATGTTTGAACAGTTAAAGGCTTTTGAATCTATTTTTGGTTTCATGTTTGATGCACCGAAGCTACTTTCATTGGATGATCAAGAGCTAAAAGAAAGTTGTATGAATCTTGAAGCACATTTGAAACATAGAAATACAATGGATGTAGATGGAGCCGACTTATGTTTTTTGAATTATAGGTTTTGCAAATGATGTTACCTGAAGAAGCATTTCTATCTAAGAACCCTTGGACATCCATGGAAATAGCAAACTTTGTAAAACAAACTGACGTGTCCTAATGTCTTGATTGCTTATCGTGTATTATTGACTGTACCTGTGGCTGTGTCATCTGCAAAAATAAGTTTTTCAAAATTAAAATTATTAAAATCTTACTTGCGGACCACTATGACTCAAGATAGGCTAAATGGATTAGCAATCTTATGTATTGAAAGGGATGAGATTGAAGACTTGGAGTATGATGATAAAATTGATGATTTTGCTTCAAAAAATGCAAGAAGACGATTCCTTAAAGGTTGAAATTTCAAGGAGCTTTGTTTGGAGTGGTTGTACATGATTGTACTTTTGATTGTTGAGGTTTAGGTATTAGCCCCCCTCCTAAAGCTTCGATTAGGTTCCAGCCAAGGTTCTAAAAGACGCTAGGCGGTAGTCGGGCGGCGGGCTGGGGCCTAGCGTCTAGGCGGACTAGGCAGATTTAAGTAAATTTATTACATTTCATGTAAATAAGTGTCTGTTTATACTTAAAATATATATAATTTCATCATAAACTACAAAAATAGAATGACATATATATTATGAAGTATTGGAACATAATGAAAACATGGGGAACAAGCCTATTTTCTGTCTAAGTGAGTTGGAAAAAAAAAATTCAAAATGAAAGTTATCTATTTTCTGTCTAAGTGAGTTGCAACCTAAGCAGGTGCCTAGGCGGGTCTAAGCAGGCTAGGCAAGTGCCTAGGCGGGTGCCTCAGGAGGTTTTGGAGCTCTTTCTTAATTTTCAAACGCATAGGCATTAATCGGGGCGGTGACCAGCCGCCTAGCGCCTAGGCGGGGATTTTTAGAACAGTGGTTCCAGCCCTCATTAAATAATTTTTTTAAACATATGTTTCCGTATTAAAAAAAGGCACATTTTGAGCTTTCGCATTAGGTACCAAAAAACTCTGGACTGGCTCTGCTTCCTGCATGCCATACTAAGTCTATTAGTCATATTCTCAGGGATTACTACAGAGCTAGGTGTATTTGGGAGATTATGGGTATCCCTGGGCAGCTGCGCAATTCGTTTATTCTTTGTATTCAAGATTGGATGATGGCTAATCTAAAGACGAGCAAATGGGACTAATGGCTATGACTGGAATACTTCTTTCATTTTTACATGTTGGTTTGAGTGGAAGTGGAAGAATCAACAGGTTTTTTATAATGACTTTATCATGGCTTTGGATCCAATTGGCTATAATTTTTAGAGCTGTTTCTGCTTGGTGAAAGCTTCGGTTCATTCTTCTAATAAACCTAATTGAAGGCTGATCTTCATCTCCTGATACTGTTTGGTATAAGCTTAATGTTAATGGTTCAAGAAGGTCTTCTTCCGGTCGCATTGGTGCAGGTGAAGTGCTTAGAGATCATAATGGTGATTGGCTGGGAGGGCTTTCTGCTAATTTGGGAAAAGGGGATACTATTGATGCTGAAGTATAGAGTTTATGCTTTGGACTACAACTTGTGCTTGACAGAGGTGTTACTAGTCTCATAATTGAGATGGATTCTATGTTTGCTATCACTTTGTTCAAACAAAATTTGGTTGATAGCTTCCATTGTGATCAGATGCAAAGCATTGATGAGTCAATTAGTTAGATGTGAGATGAAACATGTTTTCAGGGTGCGGAATTGTGTTGCTTATCAGTTGGCAAATTAGAGTTTTAATACAGATCTTGGCAACTTGTCTTCAATGATCCCTAGCCTTGATTAAATTTTATGAATGATATTCTTGGGGTTGCAAAGCTGCATTTTGCTTGCGCTGATGTTAAGTTAGGTTGTTTAGGGTTTTTAACCCTCTTTCTTCTCCAATTTTTTTTTCTTTTCAATTTCTTCTAATTTTTGAATTTTGCAATGAACAATAGACTAATATTTTACCATTTTGAACGGGATGAATGTGTTCATCTCTTGTACAAATATTATGAAATAGCGAAAAAAATGACCATTACTATCCACCGCACGACCACAAGGGGTCGGGTGGTTCAGTTTGATACAAAAAATATACTTGATCCAGCTGGTACTTAACAGTTCGTTTTGAATCGATTTTGACCAATACTACCATTGAAAACAAACCGAACAGAACCAAACCAAATCATTGTTAATCAACTTGTTTTGGTCAGTTTAAGTCTATTTCAATACATCAATAAGAAAACACTCAACGTTTCAAGAGTTTTAATTTTAATGGCTTATTTAGAACAACACCTCTTAAAACTCTTCATTCTCACTTTGGTCCCTTAGACTCAATTTTTCTCATTTAATAAAACTCAAATTATGACTCTCATGCCTCCTATGGTCAAGGGTTGTCAACATTTCCGTTAAAAGGCTGATGTGGATTTCTATATAGGATTCTTTAGACGCCAGTATATTATTCTTACAAATCATCTCCTAAAATATATATACGCGCCAACTCCCAATAAGATTATGTCACATGTGCAATAAATCTGATTATAAATCTTCACTATGCGTTAGTATTTAACAATAAGAGATTATTAAGTTAAAAAAAATAAAGAGATGAAAAAAATAAAAAATCAATTGATTAGCCTGATGCACCCAAATCAAACCCAAATAAAAATTTAACAGATCTAAAGTAATGTGGAGCAAATTTTAAGTTTTACTGAGACGACTTTCAAATTTCTAGGGTCAAAATGGGAGCAAAATCGAGTCACATAGGGCAAAGTGAAGCAAATTTATGTTTCAAAAAATAAAGTGACGATTTTTGAATTACAAAGAGCATAGTGATATTAAAATTAAATTTCAAAGATAGCTAAAAATAAGCCTAAACTATAGTTGTTGTGCAAGATTCTCGATGATGGTTTTTTGTTCACTTCCACTAGTTTGATTTTTGGTTGTGTTTGGAGCAAATACACGGTGACTAGACCTGGCATTCGTGTCGTGTTTTCCGTGTCGTGTCATACCAGATATCTTAACGGGTCGTGTCGTGTAACACCCGTTAAAATAAACGGGTAAAATGACCCGATCCGAAATTGACTCGATAATATTAATGGGTAATATGACCCTGACCCGTTAGCCGTTAAGGAAAATATATTTTAAACCAATAAATAATCAAATAAAAAACATAATACTTTTTTTGAGTGAAAAAAAGGTTGCACGCCCAGTGGGACTCGAACCCACAATTGCTTGATTAGAACCAAAACACAAATCAATCTTCTAGCCATGATGACTATCATCTATCACTATTTTCTTACAATCTTTGCATTGAGCACGACATTTACCATCTTCAAAAATAGTATCCAATTTAGTGAACGTGTTCCAAACTGGAGATTGAAGTTTTCGCTTACCTAAATTGATCCTTTTTCTTTGCAAAACTCGTATTTGTATTGTCTATACTTTCGCTTCCAAGATCTCGTTATGTTCCCATTATAATCTCCACGAACTCCTCATCGTTTACTGAATCTGAATCTCTAGCATCCATTGCTTCTGAAACAAAATGGGTATAAATTAATTAATAGCTTTTTAAATAGGTAGGATATTATATTACTAACAGTAACAATGGATACTACTAAGCAATAAAGCATTCAGCATTAGACAAGATAATGTTCTGTGCAGCTGCTCCTTTGGCAGTGTCAATGGCTTGAAGATAATGTTTGAAAGTTATTAAATCGATAAATTGAGCTTATTCTTTTCTCTGAGTCAAAATGGTTATACACACAGGACATACCTTATTTCTTGAATCCAAATTAAAAAGAAGCAATGAGAGACAAAAAATTCAAACAAAATGTACAAAAATAAAATAAAAATATATTACGACGAGGGAGATTAATCCGAAAGAAATTGGAATATGTACAATTGGCTAAGCATTTAGTAGGCATACAAATTAAAAAGCAATAAAACTAGGCTTGAAGTTTTGCCAGAATTCCTCTTCCTAATAAATTATAATTAATTCATAATTAACCCGGACACTTAAAAACAATTTTCCAAGATTTAATTTCTATTCCTCATTTTCGTTAGGGTCACAACAATGATCCAAAATAGTACTCTCCAAAGCAGCCACTGCTTTCAGTTCAGTTACATTTTTTTCATTTCCGGAAGAACAGACGGCGCCGCGGCGGGTCAGGACTCGGGAGAGACAGAGAGGGTTACGGGAAGGGAGAGAGAAAGGGATTAGAATTTACTATTTAGGGCTGGGCAGCCTGGGCTCAATGGGCTGGCTTAGTGTTGTTAGTGGCTTTTTTTTTTCTTTTGAAGACTACTAGTGGCTTTTGTTTTGATTTGATCAGATCAGTGAGTCAGTGACCAGTCAGAGTCAGATGGAAATAATGAAAAATATAAGGGGTTTTTTGTCCAAAAAAGTTCTAATAATATAAGTGAAATAGAATCAAACGGTACAGATTTACTCTAATTTATCTTACGGCTGTTATTTAAGTAAAGACTTTAATAGTTTTTTAATTAATGTAGAAGTATAAAAAAATATAGAAAAAATATATAAACGCTCATAAGAACAAGCTTTACAACTTTCGTGAAGAGCTTAACTTCGAAATTCGCCACTATAATCATATAAATCATATATCAAAATTTAACCGTTGATTGTTGTTTACATATACGCTTCATTTTTCTCATCAAATTTTATTTTTTCAGATTTTATTTTTTGAAAACATGATCTATTAGAGGATGCCAGAACATGAACGGTTTGGATTGTTGATTTTATGTTCAGAGTTTTACGGTTAGTGAAAATATTGCTTGATGTTTATAAAGTTTCTACAAACTATATGACATCGACTCATATTTCAGTTAACCGTAAATATTGAAACGTGATATTAAAGATCTGAACCGTTCATCTTCTTACATCCGCCAGATGATCATGTTTTCAAAAAAGAAAATTTAAAAAATGAAATTCAGTAACAAGAATAAGGCGTAAATGACTATTGACGGTAAAATATAAATTTAAGGTTTATGGATTATAGTGTTGGATTTCGAAGCTGTCCCCTTCATGAAAGTTGTAAAGCTTGTCATTATGAGTGATTGTATATATTTTTTTTACATTTTTTACACTTCTACAATAATTATTATTAATTTTACCCTCAAATAAAAAACATTATTCATGAGGATTTGGAGGATTTTAAAAATCTAAACGATAATGTAAGTGTAACCATTATCTACTCGTACATGAATAATGATGAATCACAAGTGTTTATATATTCTTTCACATTTTTCATACTTGTATGTATGTCTTCTTAGTTTATTTTAATTTTGGACAACAACATGTTAAGTAAAATTTATTATCCTAGACTTCTCAGGGGTATTGAGGTGGGCCTGGCCCACAGTTTCCTTATGGTAGGCCTGTTTGTCAAGACTGGCCCTATGCTACTGGGGGAGCTGGCTCCTTGGCTGCTGCTGGTCTTGTGGTCATCCTTTTAAAAGCACAACAAGTTATTACATGAACAAAAGAAAGATCCTTTGGCACTTAAAATTAAATTAGAAAATAGGGTTTTTTTTAACAAACAATAGTAAGGGATAGAGAGGTGGGCTAAGCCTCATACAGTCATACTAAGCCAACTATAATAATATGGTTCAACTTCGCCTTTAGCGAGAATCAAACATCTCTCACTTATAAATAATAAAAAAAATACTATTAGATTGTACTACTAAGTGGCAAATTAGAAAACAGGTTTTTTTTTTTTTGTTTGGAAGACATTAGAAAATAGGTTTTGAATCGTAGCAAAAATGGTAGAGATCGCCATATCCATATGCATGCAGCATGCACATGGTTTTATATTCAAGTGTGAGAACAGAGAAGTAGCATGTCAGAGAGAGAGAGAGAGTCCTAACCCTTTGCTTGACAACCTATGGAATTTCCTCTTTCAAGGAAGGAGAGCTCCCATATCCTAGTAATGATAATAAGGAACTCTCATAATAAAAATAAATAATGACAAAAACTTTTTTTTTAACTTATATAGAATAATAATACAAAACTATATATTTAATATAGAATATATTGTATATATTAGTATGGCTATTGTATTTTATAATAATCTTTTAGTAATTAAACTTTAAAATTATCAAAATAATTTTTTTCTTTACGGGTCGAAACGGGTTACCCACATGTATACCAGTTAAGAACCCGTTATTAACGGATTCTTAACGGGTCACCCGAAAATGACCCGATAAGTTATCGTGTTGACCTGAAACCCGTTACTTTCGTGTCGTGTCAGAAACTGTCGGGTCTAACAGTGACTAGAAAGAATAGAACTGATTTAAAAAGAGGATTTCTAAAAGGAACTAATTCTATAGACCACTCATTCAAAGGATCATTTACTTTTGTCCAGTGAGTTGTTGGGGTTCTTAAATCCACACCGAGACACCATGGTGGTTGTAAGAGCATCCCCAATGAGGGGCTCTATATGGGGCTGGAAAAGTGGTGGATATAGCCCATCTTAGAGCTCCGAGGAATCTTTGGAGCTTTATAAAAGAATCTCTCCCAATGAGGGGCTATATCTTTTGGGCTCTATATAGGGCTATATATATTTATTTATGTAGTAATTTGATTAAGCGATGATTTTTTTTTCTGTGTTAGCTTTTCTTAAGTTGATTTTTGGACGTGCTATCATTTTTTTATTATTTTTTTTCAGGAACACTTCATCCTAAAATTGTCACAAAGTTGGATTTCATCACTTATGAATCGTTCGCTGGATTAGATTCCCTTATCTCAATCTCATCCGTTGAAAGAAACAAACCCCCACTTCATCCTATAAAATAATTTGATTTTCACGTATGACACAACAATTTACCTAGCACCAATTGGTAAATTAGTATCATACAATTTTGAAAAAAAATTATTCGAAAATTTCACCCATTAATGCCCATGAACGTTAAATCAATTTGAAATTTTAATTCTTATGGAATTTAAAACAATCATTAATTAGCCAAATTGCAAAAAAAATAAGTAAGAAAAAAAATAAAAAATAAAAATAAAAGGAGAGTATAAGTGTACTTGCAAGTGGAGGGAGAGTGATAGAATTTTGCTCACATGAGTTGCTACTTTTTTGTGGGACCCACTGTTTTTTGGTGCTAGATGTAGCTCGGTTTTATGCTACCCAAGAAAGGAAGTTGCTAGCCGCAGTAGTGGATCTAGCCCCATTTTCCGGCTCATTGGGGATGAAATTTCTCGCTAAGGCTAGAAATGTAATAGTCTCATGGAGGATAAAGCCCCTATTGGGGATGCTCCCTCGAGAAGCAAGAATCGATGTCCAAGAGCTGATGGGAGATAGACATTAAGACGATAAGACAAAAGAAGGAAAAGCGACGTGATACAGGTAGATGACGATCGTAAATAAAAGAAGAACAAGAACTTTAGAATCACTAGTTAGACCATCTCCAACCCTTAACGTAAAATCTAAAATTTTTAGCCTATAAAATTTAGGTTTTAGCCCAGAAACAGTTTTTCTGCTCCAACCCTTTTGGCCTAAAATGTTAGCCCTAAATTATTAAAGAATGAATTTAGGCTATTTTTTTTAAATTAACTTTAAAAAAAAAGTTGTAGACTATTCTAAATTAATTTCATGAACATTTTAACCTAAAAATATTTAAATTCCGATAAATATTGAAAAATCACTAAATCGATACATGAAACTCATGAAACAGTATGGAAGAATATGAAAATCATGGTAGAGATGTATAAACAAAAAATACATGAAACACACAAGACACACATAACACATATGAAACACATACAAAACACATGATAGAGATGTATAACACACCAAACATGTGAAACACATGACACACACACGAAATACATACAAAACACATAAAACACATGAAACACAAACCTTCAATCATCCTCTATATAAGCATAGGTTGAATATCTAACTATCACACAACATATTCACCAATCTTCCAACTTTCAAAGTGTTTTTGTTTCCTCAAAATCATCAATATCTGATCAATAGGTGATAAAAGAAGGCGTAGCTTGGCAATGTAGATAGCACAATACCACACAAGTCTTGCAACTGCGGATGCAGAAATGAACAACGAATAAGCCGAATTTGCAAATTCGCTTATGCAATATGAACACCATGCCGAATCTAGCCATCGTGGTTCTATCATGGGGCATTCATTTGTGCAGCGTGATAGAGAATAGTGTCATGACCGGATGATGAAAGATTATTTAATCGAACGTCCGAGATATCCTCCTCATGATTTTTGGAGGTGGTATCGGATGAGGAGAGAGCTTTTTGAAAGCATCTTGAACGCAATTGTCCATCATGACCACTACTTTGCAAGGAAGATAGATGTCGTAGGCTGACAAAGTCTATCACCTCATCAGAAGCTCACATCTGCATTTCGGATGCTAGCTAATAGGTGTTCTGCAAACTCAACTGACGAATATTGTCCACTTGCATAAAGTACTGTTATTAAGAACCTCACGCACTTCTGTAAGGCAATTGAAGCCATATATGGAAGAGGCTTATAAGCAAGGCAAATCGTGAAGACCTGAAGAGGTTTCTACGACAAACAAACAAAAGAGGCTTCCCTGGCATGATAGGAAGTCTCAATTGTATGCATTGGGAGTGGAAGAATTATGATCCTAACAGTTATTCTCTATTTGGCTGCCACGTGGCAATTCCCCCTCCCCTTTTTCTTTCTCTCATTCTCTCTTATCTCCCCCCAAGTACATTATCTCTCAGCTCACACTCTCTCCCTCTTGCAGATCTCTCTCAACTCACACTATTTCCCCGAGGACGCACCCACCCACACCACGGCGGCCACGACACCCCCCATCATCACCCTCACAAAGGTATGAATCTATTCCTATCATCTCTATCTTCATTGTGGTAGGTAGATCGTAGTGTAGGGTTGTGAATTGGCATTGACCAGAGCTCGGGAAGCTCCGGCCTTCTTCCTTGATGAAACCGGGTTAGCTCAACCCAAACCTGGAAACCCGAGTCCTCTAGCCCAAAGCTTTGGGCTAGGCTTTCATGCCCAAAACCCCATTTTAACTGAGGCCCTTGGCCATGCAAACTTGGGCCTTCGACCCGTTAAACCTTAGGACCCCAAGCTCAAGCCTAAGCATAGAACCCCATGACCCCTGGCCCAAGCCCAAACCCAGTTAGAGCCAAGAACCCAGGCCGCGCGTGAGTGGCACGTGGGCCTACGCGTGAAGGCTGCCTGTGATGGGTCATGGAGCACACGCGCCTCCGTTGGAGGTACTGTGCTCTGCCATCGTCCACGGCGACACCGGTGACTTTTCTAGCCAACTCTCAGGCGATCCATCTTGGCACGTGGCTGTACGTGGCAGCGCGTGCGGCTACCCGTGGGGGTACCTGAGGTCCCCCTTTATGTTTTTCGACATCTTGAATTTGTTTATGAAAATCATTTTTAGAAATTCAATCGTTATGGTAGAGTTATATTAATTGGACCACTTATGTGGTTAGGTGCGATTATTAGCGGCGTTTCCGTCCTTCATATTTCGCACGACTCTTCGATGACAAAGTATTTGTGAGTGGACCCCTTCTAAAATGCATGATTTTACTATTAGAAATGCATACATGAAAAGCATGATTTAATGGTTACATTTTATGAAATGTCTTATGAGTAAATTAGATTTACACTTTATGAGATATCATGCTTTACTGAGAATATTTTGAAATACCATACTTTATCGATTTTCATGTTCTTTGTAGTATATATGATGGATGACTATATACTACGAAGATGTTTTGAGATATGATGACTGAGCTACTGAGCTCTTATGATATATATATATATATATATATATATATATATATATATATATATATATATATATATTATGTTTGGAAATATTATGTTCAATGATTTTTGTGCTTATCTAGTGGTCACTATTCTGCCTATGGGCGATGATACTTATATTGGCTTCGGTTGGGTGTAGGTTGGCGGCTTCGACCTAGAGATACTTATATTGGCTTCGACCGGGAGATACTTATATTGGCTTCAGCCGGAAGATAAGTATATTGGCTTTGGCTGGGTGTAGATTGGTGGCTTCTGCCGGAAGATACTTATATTGGCTTCGGCCAGGCGTAGGTTGGCTCGGCCATAAGATATTAATATACGATACCACTATTAAGCACATTGTATGATATATGTTTTATGAAAGGTTTTATGGCATGCTAGGGTTTTCAGAAAACCTATTACTTATTATGCTATATGAGTTTCCATAAACATTGGGGGTTAGTATGGTGTCGAATAACTATGTCAGTACTATTTATATATCAACTTTGTCCACTCATGTTTGTTTTGCTCCCCCTCAGGACATAGAAACAAGGCATACAATCCGAGCTATGATGCATTTCCCTGCCAATGATATCAAGTCATCCTCTCTGCCTTTGACATCACTTGTAATAACACTTTCTATTGCACTTTTCGCTTGTTTTCTGAATTAGATGTATGCTCTGAACATGTCATGCATTATCACTATCATTTTTATTGACGGCTGAATATTATTATATTATTTTGGGTAAGGTGTGTCTATGAAAATTTCGTTGTATAGTTAGCGCTTAATTTATATGCATATTTCACATGTTCTCGGCATATGCATTCATAAAATGGCTTGCGTCACCCTCAGGTGTCGGCCAACACGTGGCCATCCCGCTGTCCCCCGGACATCGTGATCGGGGCACGTTAGATTGGTATCAGAGCATATTTAGGACTTCATTCTTCCATTTGGTAATCATAAGCTTTCTTGTGGCCATAATCTTTCGTTCTTCTAAATTTTGTTTTACCTCTTATCAGAATCATGGATCATACTAGTGGGAATGTACCTCAACGACGTCATTTTGGTCTAATGAAAGGAATTCAGTAGATGACCTTTATGCTACGAAATGTTTTTGTTGGTAGTAACAGGTCGAGTCGTACTTACATGGAGATTGCTCATAGCCACGACGTTATGAAGCTTCATGTAGTTGGTGCATGTGAGGAGGTTGAGGATTGGCTAGAAAAGATAGGGGACACCTTAGAGAGTATGAGATGCCCAGCTTCTGAATAGGCGAATATCGCTGGTTACTTCCTTCAGGGGAACGCGAGATATTAGTGGAAGTCAGTGACTGGCTCTTGCCCACGTAATTCCTTGATGACTTGGGCTACATTCGAAGACTTTCCAGCGCACACTTTTTGACCCCCGATTATCAATTGAAGAAAAGATAGGAGTTCCTAGAGTTTCGTCAGGGCAATCTAAGTACTACAGAGTTTGATAGCACTTTTTGGCGCTTGTCGAAACACCATGAAGAAACCTATGTGAACCCTCGGGAGATGAAGATTTAGCTGCAGATTTCTATGAAGCAGGACATTTATGAGCTTTTGGCACCACAGAGGTATGCCTCCTACGAGGAGATGATTGAGGCAGCTTTGAGGGTCGAACAGACGAGGTGGAACAGCCTTAACCAGAATCAGCCTCGAAACCAAAATCAACCTCGGAATCAGAATCAACGGGGTTATGGATTTTGATCCCGGAGCATGAGGGAGACTTCTGCTTCTTCTAATTCCTTCGGCCCTAGACGCTCTCAGTCGTTCAAATGACATGGTCAAGGTTTGGGATCATCTAATGAGGGCTCAGGTAGTGAGTCAGCTAGGCGATCTTTCAGCCATTTCAGTCTAGTAATCGCGGCTTATGCACGTTGTGGTTTGTGCCATTTGGGGAATTACGATGTGGTTACAGCCACGCGTCACAGATGTTGTGGGCACTATGTCCGTGATTATCCTTCAGCACCACCATCAGAGAGTTAACCTTCTGGTTTAGGTTATGGTAAGGGTAATAACTCGATTACTTCGAATTATGGTGGGGGGAAATTATTCGACTACTCAGAATTATGGTTGGAGTAGTAATTCGAGTACTTAGGTTTCTGCTCGGAGACAGCCGTAGTCTTCTGGGGCAGCTTTGGGGAGTCATGCTCATGGAAACCGAGTAGGGCACTAGGACTCGTAAGGGCCGTAAT
Organism: Cotoneaster glaucophyllus; assembly: GCA_036320875.1. NCBI lineage: Eukaryota > Viridiplantae > Streptophyta > Magnoliopsida > Rosales > Rosaceae > Cotoneaster > Cotoneaster glaucophyllus. The sequence continues at coordinate 8,945,381 of CM070067.1, forward strand.
AGTGGTTCGGGATGTCAGGCTCATGGGCAGAGTAGGACCCCAGAGTTATTACTGGTACGTTACTTGTTTGTGGTAATTGGGCTCATGTTCTGATTTATTCGGGCGCTACTTATTCTTTCTTATCCCCACAATTTACACAGGTTGTTAACCCACAATCTACATCGCTCGGTTTTGATATGTTCATATAATTGCTACCAGAAGATCTATTTTGTGCAAACTGGTGACATTTGATCGGCCTGGACGACCAGCGATTACGTTTCAGGGTGAGCGACATATCCTTCAAAATAGTATTATTTCTACCATCCTAAAGACTAAGTTATAACAGAAGGGCTATGGGGGATTCTTAGCTCACGTGCTCACACAAGGTGAACCTTCTCTGTGTGCTGGAGATGTGCCAGTGGTGAATGAATTCACTGATGTATTTCCGAAGGATTTGCCAGGTTACCACTTGCGAAGGAAATTGAATTCACCATTGATTTACTTCCAGGTACTAACCCCATTTCTTTGGCACTATACCGAATGGCACCGGAGGAGTTAAGGGAATTGTTGGTACCAAAAATAAAGCAGCTGATTCAGTAGCACGGGCTGCAATAAAGGCTCCGTGTCATTATGTTAATAAAAAATGGCTCGGTGGTATGTTAACGAATTGGTATTCAACTCTTTGACAACACGAAAAACCATTGTTCAACTCTTTGACAACATGACAAACCAAAAGCTCTGCCCTCCCCTCTATCTATCCAAGGGATGGAAGGGCAGAGGCCTTTGGTGTCCCCTCCAGTCAAGAATTTGGGCCTCACAATTAGGCGGAGAATCCGGGGAAATAAGTCTTCCTCCCTTGGAGTCTTTCTCCCGCCCCGAGTCTCATAGGAATTACAAAAAAAAGGTTCTTTCGTATACTTATAGTTATTATCATCAATTCTTTTATTTTGATAACTTCTGGGATTACATGGATTATACCTATTTGCACAAATACCTCGACGATTTCCACTTGTTAATACATAGAGCCCAATAAGCATATCTTGAGTTGGTACTGAAATAGGATCCCCAATAGCTGGAGACAAGAGGTTCATATGAGAAAACATAAGTAAACGGGCCTCCGGTTGAAGCGTAATGATCATAAGTCTGTAATGCATTGTATGTCCCATAATAGTTCCCATTCTTCTACCCTTTCCCGGGAGTCGATGACTATTCATAGCTATTACCTAGAAATGGTAGAAGATGATATTCGAGATATGGATAAAAATACGGATAGAAAATTTTTTGATTGGAGAATTCTCGATTTTTGTCTTAAAACGAAGGTCGATATTGAGGCCTGGATCAATATTGATACTGACACTAACAGTAATAAATATACTAAGACTAGGGAAGATTCAACTTCAGGAGCTTGTGGACAAAGGTTATATCCAACCCAGCATGTCTCCCTAGGGCGCTCCTGTATTATTTGTGAGAAAAAAAAAAGATAGGTTGATGAGACTTTGCATCGACTACAGGTAACTGAATCGGGTGACACTGAAGAACCGTTATCCTTCGCCCCGGATTGATGATTTGTTTGACCAACTGAGTGGTGCTAGGTGTTTTATAAGTCGACGGTTTCAAGCCCATTTTTCGGCCACTTCCCGACAATGGCGAGGGACCATGAAGGTACGAATTTATTCCTCTCATCTCTATCTTCATTGTGGTAGGTAGATCGTAAGGTAGGGTTGTGAATCGGCGTTGACCAGACCTCGAGAAGCTCCGGCCTTCTTCCTTGATAAAACTGGGTCAGCTCAACCCAAACCCTGAAACCCAGGTCCTCTAGCCCAAAGCCCAAAACCCCATTTTAACCAAGGCCCTTGGGCTATTCAAACTTAGGCCTTCGACCCGTTGAACCCCTGGCCCAAGTCCAATACCCTAGGCTCAAGCTCAGAACCCCAAGCCCGACCCTAGGACCCTAGGCACAAGCCCAAACCCAGTCAGAGCCCAAAACCCAGGTCGGGCGTGAGTGGCGCGTGGGCCTGCCTATGGGCGAGGGTGAAAGGCTGTTTGTGCCGGGGCATAGAGCACACGCGCCTTTGCCGGAGGTATTGTGCTCCATCGCCGTCCATGGCAGCGATCACTGTGGCGCCGACGACTTTTCCGGCTAACTTTCCAGCGTCCCATCTCGGCGCGTGCGGCAGCGCGTGGCCGCAGGGGCCGCCACTTTGCAGCAGTACGTGAGGGCGCATGCGGCAGCGCGTGGGGGTACCAGAGGTCTCCCCTTATGTTTTTCGACGTCCTGAATCTAGTTATGACGTCCGTTTTCAGAAATTCAATCGTTATGGTAGAGTTTTATTAATTAGACCCTTTATGTGCTTAGGTGTGATTATTCGCACGGCTCTTCGACGACGGAGTATTTATGAGTGAACCCATTCTAAAATGCATGATTTTACTATTAGAATTACACACATGAAAAGAATGATTTAATGGTTACGTTTTATGAGTAAATTAGATTTACACTTTATGAGATATCATGCTTTACTGAGAATATTTTAGAATACCATACTTTATCGATTTTCATGTTCTTTGTAGTATATATGATGGATGACTATATACTAGAAAGTGTTTTGAGATTTGATGTTTGAGCTACTGAGCTCTTATGATATATATATATATTATGTTTGGAAATATTATGTTCAATGATTTTTGTGCTTATCTAGTAGTCACGGTTCTAACTACGGGCGATGATACTTATATTGGCTTCAGTTGGGCGTAGGTTGGTGGCTACGGCCGGGAGATACTTATATAGGCTTCAGCTGGGGGAGGGTTGGTGGCTTCGGCAGGGCATAGGTTGGTGGCTTTGGCCACAAGATATTGATATACGATACCACTATTAAGCACATTATATGATATATGTTTTATGAAAGGTTTTATGGCATGCTAGGGTTTTCGGAAAACGTATTACTTATTATGCTATATGAATTTTCATAAACTACTTATATATCAACTTGGTCCACTCATGTTTCTTTTGTGCCCCCTCAGGACACAGGAACGAGGCATACAATCAGAGCTACGAGGCATTCCCCTACCAGTGATATCGTGTCATCCTCTGTGCCTTTGACATCACTTGTAATAGCACTTTCTGTTACACCTTCCACTTGTTATATTATTTTGGGTAAGGTTTGTAATGAAAATTTCGTTGTGTAGTTAGCGCGCAATTTATATGCATATTTCACATGTTCTCGGCATATGCATTCATAAAATGGCTTGCGTCACCCTCGGGTGTCGGAGAGCACATGGCCATCCCTCTGTCCCCCGTACATCGGGATTGGGGCGTGTCACTACAAGCTCGATGGGTCATTGTTTGAGGGGTTACACGATTGTGGAATGTGGAAGACCTCCCTTCAATCATGATGACGTGCATAATTTTGCATAACATGATTGTGGAAGATGAGTACGTAAAAATTGAAGAAGATTCTGGCGAAGATGTGGATGATGACCAACCAACATATGCGAGAGCTATGGCAAGAGATGTTGAATATCTCGCTACAACCACATACGAGACCCGACAGGATAGGGTCACACTGAGTGAATATATGAGACGTTTAAATAGAATTCAAGCTCCTCAAGGTCATGACACACTCCATAAGGATTTGGTTGAGCATATATGGCGCCAAGAAGGAGAACGTTGATGATGGATAATCTTAAGTGTATTAATGTGTTAGTGTTGGTGTATTAATGTGTGGTGTATTAATGTGTTCTTGTGTTAAATTTAAGTGTGCTATGTTGTTATTTTATGTAATAATTTTAAGTGTACTATGTTGGTATTTTCTAGTAATAAATTGAAGTGTCTTCTTGTGACAAGTCTTTTGTCTAGTTGTCAAAATTATTAAGACCGTTTGAATTATTGAAGGCATCTATTGTACATAAAGTGTGCAACAAGAAATACTATAATTATTGAAGGCATATAGATTAATAGAAACAATAATTAATAAGCCATAAATTTAATACACGCGATAATTAATAAGTCATAAACTTAATACAAATGATAATTAATAAACCACATAAACTTAATACAATCAATAATTCATAAACTACACAAACTTAATAATGATATCCACCATCTTGACTTGGTGGTGGACTTGGGATATAGCTTTGAGATGAATCATCATCTTGAAATATACTCTTTGTGGCATGCCTTCGCAAAATTTCATTTTGCTTATCACGTAAGAACTTCTTCCTCTCTGGAGTATATTTGTTGGGGTCCTCCATCATGAAATTACATTCGAACCTTTCTTGCTTCTTATCCCCTTCATGAGTAATGGCCAAACGCATTCGAGCTGCTTCTTCTTCCCGAGAGCTATGGCTTTCGGTCAATCTTGCAAATCTGGTAACAATTTGTGCACTAATAAGATCTTGGGACTTTCCTTTTCTCTTTGCTTCCTTTTTCTTATCTCTTCCCAAGGGGCTTTGCAAAAGAAGAAGTTGGGATAAATTCATCGACACCTTCATTGACATCATTTGTTTGTGTGGCTTCACTATGAAATAATCTTCCCCATTGTTGGTCCGCATCGATTCCCCACCTCGGACAATCCTTGAGGACGTTCCAAGCATGATACAACTTAAAAGCTTGATTTTTTGGTGTAGTTCTTGTCTTGTAAATTGTCATTGCTTTGTCACCCTATGCAAGAAATACAGAAAAATAATTAGTTGCAAAATAATATTATGTACATGACAAATAAAATATCAACAAAGAAACTCACAACTTCTGCAGCGCTCCTTCCACTAGCCATGTCAACCACGGCTTTCTCCAAGCCTCCATTCCGTAAAGTGCACGCTTTGTTGATAACCTTCTGCCGATCGTAAACACCACCACTTTCCCTTCGGTAGGCGTTCGAGTTTTCATTGAACATACCAACGATTTTACCCCACAAAACCTTTTTATTTTGATTCATGCCAACGACACCCTCTTCGCTAATTGAATCCCATGGCAAGCATAAAGCAACATCTTCGTCAAACGTCCAATTACAACCTCTAATATGCTCTTTTGCCATCTTGAAAATTTTGGAAATGGGAAGAAATGGTAGAAAGAAAAATTGGAAGAATTGTAGGAGAAAAGTGAGTTTTGTGTGGATGTTTGAACAAATACATAGGTATTTATAGAGTTTTGGGTGAATTTTGAGTTAAATTTGTTTTTTTTTTAATTATTTTATCCGTTGGATTTAAATTTGGGCCGTTAGATCTTTTTTTTACCGTTAGATTTGATTATATTCAATTTCAGTCGTTAGATTCAATAAATATATAAATATAAAAAAATTTGAATGAAAGCCGTTGGATCAACCAACGACCTGTTTAAGTAAACCGTTGGATTAAAAAGAGCAATTGGCTCTCTGGCGCACGTGGCCGACATGCCCACGTGGGTGGAGCCATGCCGGTCTTAGTCTCTGTCTTGGCGCGTTGCCCGCATGGGGCGCATCTCCTGGGGGAGTCTGGTGCTCAAGCGCTAGGTTTTAGTCGCAATGGTGGGGCCCACACCATTTTCCGGGCCAAATATGGGCCAGTTTCTGGCTTTTTTTTTAGGTTTTAGATTTTAGGTCCAAATTAGAATTTAGGTTGGAATGGATTTAGGGGAAAAGAAGGGGAAAAATAGGTTTTAAGCTATGGGTTGGAGTTGGCCTTAAGAGGGCATCTGGTTGCTATAGCAACGAAACTAAGGAAGCAACTTTAAACTCTCACGCTGGAAAGAAACACACTCACAACGGAGAACTCTCACACCTGAGAGAAAGGATTCTCAGTTTGCCTCATTTTAGTTGTATGCTTTCTAACTTATTTGGCATCGATGTAGCTTGTGTGAAGTTGGAGAAAATTAATCTCCTATCCCCTTTCTCTTTCTTGCTTACAGTCCCATATTGACATCGAATCATCCGACGGCAAAACGAGCAACCAGGTAGTCCATTTGCTTCTATTTGTTGTAGTTAATTTAATTTAGGTTTGATTGCTCTCTCTAGTCTCTTCCACCTCCCCAGCTTCTTTGCTTATGTTTTTTGCAATTTAATTTAGGGTTTAGTTCTAGCTAACATGAATGATGAAGCAGCGATTTGTTAGGTGTTTTCTCAAATAGGGTTTAATTGGCAACCAGCGAACAACTGAAGGCGAAACACAGACTCGATTCATCGCTAAGGTAATCATAGCTCTCTCTCTGAACACAGATTCGATTCATCACTAAGGTAATCATAATTCTCTCTCTCTCTCTCTCTCTCTCTCTCTCTCTCTCTCTCTCTCGTTAAAGGTTCTACCACAACATGATGAAGCAATTTCAGTTTTGGGGTTTGAATTAAGGCTCTAATTTTAAGTATTATTATTATGAGATCCACGAAGCAATTTCAGTTTGGGGTTTTCTTTATCATGGTTTGATTGGCAACGTATTATGTGAGCTAAAACCAAACATAGAAAATCATTGCTTGCAAGGGTTTTGAGTGTTACACCAAATTTCTCATTTTCTTAAGTCCTCCCTCCCTGTTTTTCCCTCTCCCTTACTCTCTCCATATGATTAATACGGTGATTGTTACGAATACATGTATCTAGTGGCGGATCCATATTTTAAACTTGAGGGTCTCAATAATAAAGGTAAAAAAAATTTGTAAACAAAAATAACATGGAAAAATTAAATGATAATACATTTTATTCATAAATCATACTTAAAACAATATTACAAGCTGCAAAATCCTATTTGTAAATATGCTATTCGGACCGAATATAAAACGTATCAATAATGAACTTTAAATCTCCATCAATTCTCGATACACACCAATTCAATAAAAAGAAAATAAGACTTGGCCAGAACGGTGTTGTTTTGGGCCAAATCATTTTAAAAAACATTAAAAAAATGGCCAAAATGGCGTCGTTTCGGGCTAAGTCTTAAAAAATATCTATTCTTTTTTGTGGTCGTCTTCTCCATAAAAACGCCGATGCCGATGCATAGCTGGAATTTAGAGCCAGAGCCAGAGGCAAGAGGCCCAACCTTATACTTCAGGAGCCCTGGGAATATTCAATCAAGGATTTTGGTTCGCCCAGGCCCCTTTATAGACACGCTCTACATGTGTCAGTGCATTGCATACATAATCGATGGAGGTTGTTGGCGATGTCAATGCTCACAAGGGAGTTAAGGTTGTGTTGTGTCTTCTCTTATTTCCCACTATGACAAATTCTCACTACGTAAAGCATTAGAGCATCAGATAAGTACCGGAAAAAGGAGAAGGAAGAGGCTAAACAAAGTCACAAGGCTATGAACAACGATAGATATGTGGCCTATCGTCCTTCACCAAAAAAGAAAAAGGCGGCCCATCGTAAGTATCCCACTGTGGGACAATGGCCATGGCCGAATTCCATGCTTGAGCAACAAGACCTTTTTCCTAAATGTCTTTTCTTTTGAACCTATCGTAATGGTGTTAGGGTTCCAGTGTTCGACAAGCTTGTTGACTTTGAAGCGTTTTTGGGCTGAATTGGAGTGGGACAAAATTTTCATAGAGGAGAAGCTAACTCAAGGAGGCGGCGGCTAAGTGGTCGGGGAGGGAAAACCGCCAGGAATGAGCTAGGAGAAAGACGGCAGTCTATCATCCCGACTTTGGAGAAGTGAACCTACCCTTGAAGTAGGTAGGAGGTTAAGGACTTAATTAGTTCCATCTGTGCTCTGCTGTGGTAGCGTGCTAACTAGCTACCTTAATTTCTAGCTAAATAAATAGTCCGGACTACTCAATAGTACTTGAAATCAACTGTTAAGATTGCTTTGGGGAAATACTATTTTTGCTTACTTGTCAATCTAATGGATATATGAGTAGTTCAAACTATTAAAGACTTACCTTGGAATGACTTAGAAACAAACGTTTTGCAGCCTTCACTAGAGGAAGGATGCCGAGAAGAATGGGGTTGCGATCACTCCTTCACCGGCCACCAGCCATTTAACATTCACTATGCAAACACTCTTGGAGAATCACATCAACTTGTTGAAATCACGCATTCAAAACATGATCTAATGAAGGCGTAAAGACTCGAGCTTATATTTAGTCTTCAAAACTTGAATCTACGGACATGATTACAACTACCGTTAGATGCTTTATAATTGCCTTATCCATTAACATCTTCATTGACTTCTGATTGCCAGCACCTTCCTTAATCCTCATTCTATCCAACATGGTTAGACCAGGTGGAATTGTAACTAGTTCATCAAAACATTTGGTCGTGTATAAAAACTCTTACTACTCTCCAGTTAGGTGTTGGTGTGGCTATGCGTTAGCAAATTCTGATTGTCGGGCCTCCAATCCTATTATTCAGAGAATTAACAAAACTTCTCCAGCAGGATGTCGTGTTTACATATGAAGTCAACGAAAACTGCTAGAGTACCATATCACCGGACATGTAAGTTAGTACATAACCGTTTATCTCCCTTTCATCGTATGAAACGTTTTTATCTTTTTTGTAGGGTATGGTTGCATTCAAAAGGTGTAGCGATTGTCTACTACAAGGGCCAAGTCACACATACTCTCGGTCTTACCTACAAGTGTAAGCGAGCCTGACCTCTACCGTCTCTGCTACCACTTGAACATTGCAAGAGCGTTCCATCTCCTTGATCTCGTGTATCCTATTTTAACATGAGGAGAAACATGTATACCAACAAAGTTAACTGGTTTGACATGATGCACAAGAGGGTTTAGAGATCCATGAGATGAGTTAACTGGTTTGACATGATGCACAAGAGGGTTTAGAGATCCATGAGATGAACACTCGCACAGTGTTCAAGCGGTTGCAGAGACGGTAGAGGTCGTGCTTGCTTACACTTACAAGGTAAGAGTGAGGGTATATGTGCGAGACAGCGGTTGCAGTAGGCAATCCTTATACCTTTCGAATACAACCACACATTGTCAAGAAAGATAAAAACACGTCATGCAATGAAAGGGAGATAAATGGTTACATACTTACCTGTCTAGTGGCATCGCTACTCCAGCAGTTTTCTTCGACTTCATATTTAAGCATGACGTCATGTTGGATAGGTTTTGGCTGTTGGAGAATGGTTCTCTCAAAAAAAAAAAAAAAAAAAAAATTGGATGCCTGACAATGAAAAATTGTTGACACCAATACCCGACCGAAGAGGAGCAAGAGCTTTTATACAAGACTATAAATGTTTCAATAAACCCGTTACAATTCCGCCGGCCTAACCATGTTGGATCGAATGAGGACAGGATGGTGGAATCAATTCGAAGACAATGGAGATGTTAATGGAAAAGGCCATTGATGAGCGTCTAAAGGTGGTTGTAATTATGTCTGTGGATTAAAGTTTTGAAGACTATAAATATAGGCTTGGAGTCTATGTTCCTTCACTAATCATGTTTCCAAAAAATGGACCACTAATGTTGTTACTTTGCTTGGGTGGGGAACGAAAAACTGAAGAAAAGAATGAGGTGCTGTTGGATTGAGAAAAATTATCAAGGGATGTAGGATAAGAACTACGTAACAAATGAAGATGTTTATCTGAAGAAAAGGTGTTGCATAAGAACTAAAGACATCAATCAAAGTGATACAAAGTAACCAAGTCAAAATGGCATCTCATGGATTATAGTTTGAAAAACAATGTTGTTTCGGAAAGCTCTTTTGATATATGTACTAATTGGATCATGATTGTTGTCAATGTTAAGTTATGACTCATGTTTTATGGTTTGTATGAAACTGAGATTGTGATGGATGGCTGTTTCCTTATCTACTGAACTCTTTTTTATTGGTATTGAGACTATGAAGGAAATTTGCTCAAGGCAACCAATATCGATATTGATTCTATAAATTAATATTTCTACTGATATTTTAAACATTGTATCATATATAGGTGGAGGTAGAGGAAGAAGAGATACTTACAATCTCAATGTCAATAAAAAGGAGTTAAATAGAAAAGAAAACAGCAATCATCTCAATCTCATTGTCATACATATCATTTGACAAATCATATAATACGAGTCATAACTTAACAATGAAACCAATCATATTGAAATCTAATTACTACATATATCAAAAAAGCTTTCGGACGCGAAATTGTTCTTCAAACCATAATTCATGAAATGCCATATTTCGACTTAGTTACTTTGTAGCACATTAATTGATGTTTTTAGTTTTTATGCATCACCTTTTCTTCGGATTAAAAAATCTTTCGACCGTCGTCATATGGTACATAATACTTTTTCTTCTTCTCAAAAATTGGAAAGACAATATAATGGATGTAAGGTATCCATGAGTTCTTGATTAGCCAAACCTCACCAGAATCCATATCATCAAGCTTCTTCTTCTTCCCTATACTCTCCATTTTCTTCATTCTTCTAACTTTCTCAACTAAGCAAAGTAACAACATGAGTGGTCCCCTCTTTGGAAACATGATCTAGTGAAGGTACATAGACTTCAAGCTTTTATTTATATTGTCTTCGAAACTTGAATCCACAAAAATGATTACAACCACCATTGGATGCTCTGCAATTACATTTTTCCATTAACATCTCCATAGTCTTCTAATTGCTTTCACCCTCCTGAGTCCTTATTCGATCCAACATGGTTAGACCAGTGGAATAGTAACGCGTTCACATAAACATTTATAGTATATATAAAACTCTTACTACTCTTCAGTTGGGTGTTGGTGTGGGTATCAACAATTTTTTATTATCGGTCCCCCAATCTTTTTTTTAGAAAACCATTATTCAGCTGCCAAAACTTCTCCAACATGATATCGTGCTTACATATGAAATTGAAGAAAACTGGTGAAGTACCCAAGCAACATCACAAGTAAGTTAGTACATAACCATTTATCTACTTTTCATAGCATGGAGCATTTTTATCTCTCATGACAAGGTGTGGTTTTATTCGAAAGGTGTAGGGATTGCATATTAAAAAGGCCAAGTCTCGCACGAATACTCTCGATCTTACCTCGTAAGTGTAAGCGAGCCCGACCTCTATCGTCTTTGCGATCGCTTGAACACAGCAAGAGAGTGCATCTCGTTGATCTCTAACCCCCTTGTGCAACATGTTGGACTAGTTAACTTTGTAGGTACATATCTTCCTCCTTGTGTTAAAATAAGATACAAAAGATCAATGAGAGATGAACGCTATTACAATGTTGAAGAGGTTGTAGAGACGGTAGAGACTGGGCTCGCTTACGGTAAGACCAAGAGTATCCATGCGAGGCTTGGCCCTTGCAGTAAGCAATCCCTACACCTTTCTAATACAACCACACCCTGTCAAGAAAAATAAAAATACTTCATGCCATGGAGGAAGATAAATGCTTATGTACTAACTTATTTGTCTGAAGGCATGGCTACTCCAGTCGTTTCTTCGACTATTTGTAAGCACTACATAATGTTGGTGAAGTTTTGACATCTGAAGAATGTTCAGACCAACACCTGACCAAGGAGCAGTATAAGAGCTTTTATACAGGACTATAAATGTTTTGGTGAACCCGTTATAATAGTATACAAGACTAAGGAGATGTACACCTGGTTAGACCATGTTGGATCGAATGAGGATTAAGAAGGGTGCTACAAGACTATGGAGATGTAATGGGTAAAGCCATTGCAGAGCATCCAATGGTGGTTGTAATCATGTCCGTAGATTCAAGTTTCGAAGACAATGTAAGCATGGAGTTTGTGCCTTTACTAGATCTTGTTTTCAAAGAAGAGACCACTTGTACTATTACTTTGCTTGGGTTGGGAACTTGGAAGACCGAAGAAAAGAAATTGGAGGGTTTTGGGAAGAAAAGGAAGCTTGATGATATAGGTACTTGTGAGTTTTGGCTAATCAAGAATTCATGAGGTAGTGATTAGGATGCCAACGGATTGGGAAAAGTTATCAAGGGATCTAGGATACCTTACGTGAACTATATTACATTTTTACAGAGGAGAAAAAGTGCTACGTAACAAATGAAGACGGTCTCTTTATTTTTAGAATAAAAGGTGTTGCATTAGAACTAAAGAAATCAATCAAAGTTCTACAAAGTAACTAATTCAAATGGGCATCTCATGGATTAGAGTTTGAAGAACCATGTATGACTGGCTGTTTCCTTTTCTTTTCTATTTCTCTCCTCTACCTCTATCTATATATTGTACATGATATCCCTGATATATTTCGTAACAACAACTGGAGCATCTTCTTTATTGGAAACTGGCTTAATTTGAGAAGCCCTTTTTTGGTGAGTTTGGGGATAACCATCTCTGGGTTTAATGTCACCAAATAGGTTGGCTGCATACTTTGGTTCCTTTTTCAGTTTGATAAAAGGGAAATTTCCCAGAGAGCACCATTTTTGTGATTTTGTGGTGCCATACCATTTGGAAGATGGCGACATGAGCAAGCTCGTTTGTCTATCATGCCTTAATGTACCAAATAAAGATGAGGATGCCAAGTCATGACATATGTTTCTAAGATAGCCAATCATAATATGCCATGTGTACAAAGTTTTTTGTAGACTGTTAGAAAGAATATTGTAAATAGCTTTGGCTATATATATCTCATGTGATGTAATTATTCATTCATTCAATGAAAGAGAAATATTCAGAAATATTGTGTTCTTAGTTTTCTATATGGTTTCATCGCCAACCGCCTCACGGCCTCTCTCGATCCTTTTCCCTTCCGCTCTGCTTCTCTGATTTCTCTACAATTTGCTTGATTTCTTCTTTGATCTTGCACTTCGATCTTGTACTGTATCTCTTGATCTCCAATGGCGTCTCCTTCTGCATCTTCTGAGTCGGTGTCCAACTCAAACCCTAATTCCTCTCAATCTTACACATCTCTCACGATCCAAAACATTGGAAACATGGTGCCAATCAAGCTTAAGCAATCCAATTATCTGCCATGGCGAGCTCTCTTTGCCCCAATTCTTCGGCGTTATCAGTTTCTTGGTATTATTGATGGCACAGAACCGTGTCCGGCGCCTTTTCTGCATGACCGATCTCCCAATCCGACGTTCGAGTCTTGGTTGGAGAAAGATCAAAATCTTCTCATTTGGTTCAATTCCACACTCTCTGAGGAGGTAATTCCATTTACAGTTGGCGTTTCGTCTTCTCGTGATCTCTGGCTCAAACTCGAACAACGATTTGGGGGTGTTTCAGATGCGCACATTCATCAGCTTCGATAGCGCCTTCAGAGTATTCAAAAAGGCTCACAATCCATGTCTGATTATCTGCAAGAACTCAAAGAGATCTCTGACTCCCTCACTGCTGTTGGCGCTCCAATTTCTGATCGCGATCAGATTGGTGCCACTCTTGCTGGTCTTTTGGATGATTTTAAGTCCTTCACTGATTCAATCATGCTCTGATTATCTTCTACTTCTTTGGATGAATTGCATGGGTTACTACTTACCAATGAGCTTGCTATGAATCGTCGAAAGAAAGCTAACTCATCCACCAATGTTGAACCGTTTCATGCTCTAGCTGTACAAGGTCAACCACCTCTTCTTCCCATACCTCCTCGGGCATATGCAGTCCAGCATCCACCACTTCAGAACTCTTTTCGCTATAATTCGAATCGAGGAAGAAACAATCGCTACAATAGTACTCGTGGAACTCGGGGCAACTATCGAGGAGATCAGTATACCAGTGACTTCACTCGCACCAACAACAATTCTAACTCTCGTGGTTCATCTTTTGGCCCTCGGGCACCGTGTCAGATTTGTGGCAATCCCAGTCATGAAGCTATTGACTGTTTTGATCGCATGAATCCAGAGATCTCAGGTCGAATTCCCCCTGCCAAACTTCAAGCAATGTGTGCACGCCATTCTACCAAACCTTCTCCTTCTTAGCTGATAGACTCTAGTGATACCTTGCACATCACCAATGACATCTCAACCATCAATTCTCCTACTCCCTACACTGGTGAAGACAAAGTATACATCGATGATGGTAAAGGTCTATCAATTACTCATGTTGGTTCTTCTACGCTACGCACACCTGCAACTTCATTTCAATTGAAAAATTGTTCTTCATGTTCCTCACATGAAACAAAATTTGTTGTATGCATTTCAATTTCTCCTTGATAATTACTATTCTTTGACACTTGACTCTGATAGATCTGTTGTTAAGGATCGTTCTACGGGGAAGACGCTTTTGCAGGGCTCAGTTAAGGATGGTTTCTAGCCTCTGCACACTGTCTCTTCTACTGATAAAGCTCCCTCTTCCATTTCTGCATTGGCTTTTGTTAGTTTAAAGCTCCAGTCAAAATATGGCATAGTCGCTTGGGTCATCCCTCTTCATCTATATTTCGCAAGGTTATATCTAGTAATACACTTGTTGTGCAAGGTACATCTTCTGTGGACTTTTTCTGCTTTGATTGTGCTATAGCCAAAAATCATAAGCTTCCTTTTAAAGTTGCAAGTTCGTCTGGTTCTCAAAGTCTGGCATTACTACACTGTGATGTTTGGGGACCTGCTCATGTGCCCTCTGTTAGTGGTTTTCGTTATTACTTGTTGTTAGTAGATGATCATACTAAGTATAGCTGGTTCTTTCCCTTAAAAGTCAAATCAGAGGTGTATTCTACATTTGTAAGCTTCAAAACATATGTAGAAAATTATGTTGGAAATAAAATACAAGTTATACGCTCATATTCAAGAGGTGAATTTGTTAGTACTTCTTTTCAATCATTTCTCAAATTACATGGTATTTCTCATCAGCTTAGTTGTCCACATACTCCTGAGCAAAATGGATGTGTCGAAAGGAAACACAGACACCTCATTGAGACATCTCGTACTCTATTGGTTGCCTCTCATGTTCCTCAACAATATTGGGTTGAAGTTATCTCCTGCTCTTTATTTGATCAATAGCTTGCCTATTTCTGGTATTGTTCATTCTCCTTAGGAATTGTTGTTTCATTATTCTCCAGACTACACTAGACTTAAGGTATTTTGCTGAAACGACATTCCTTGTTTAAAACCATAGATTACTTCGAAGTTAGAAGGTAAAAGCAAAGAATGTGTCTTTCTTGGATATAGTATGCAACATAAGGGTTATAGGTGCTTGGATCCTCTTACTGGTTGAGTATATATCTCCAGACATGTGGTATTCAATGAGACAGCATTTCCATTTCATCAAATGCATCTTCATTCTCAGTCATCTACTACCCTGCCCCTATCTCTCCCATTATAGATCTTCATTTTCGCATTTCTCAACCCTTTTCTTCACCTATTCCTCAATCTCCTACACCTGCTGCTCAACCTTCTGCTCCATCACAAATCACCAACACTACTTCTGTTGAACCCTCCCCTGTCCCACTTCCCAACATTCATCCCATGGTCACTTGATCTAAAAATGGTATTTTTCGACCTAAAGCCCATACTGCTACTAAACACTCTCTTCCATCTACTGTGGACTATGTTCCTACTACTTACAATCAAGCTGCAAAGTACAGTGAATGGAGACTAGCTATGCAAAATGAGTTTAATGCACTTCAATCCACTGGAACTTGGTCTCTAGTTCCCTCATCACCATCTCAGAATGTGGTCGACTGCAAGTGGGTGTTTAGAATTAAGAGAAAGCATGATGGTTCCATTGATAGGTTTAAGGCTCGATTGGTTGCCAAGGGTTTTCACCAACAAGAGGGACTTGATTATCAGGAAACATTCAGTCATGTCGCTAAGCCTATTACTATTCGCATTTTGCTCACTTTTGATGTTCAATTTAATTGGTTTCTGCATCAGCTTGATATCAGCAATGCATTTCTTCATGGAGACTTAAAAGAAGAGGTGTTTATGCAACAACCTCCTGGTTTCAGTGATCCCACCTTGCCTAATCATGTGTGTAAACTCAGAAAGTCCTTATATAGACTAAAGCAAGCTCCAAGGGCATGGTTTGATAAGCTTTTTCAAGCTCTTAAGTCCCTTGGGTTTACTCAATCTTGTTCTGATGCTTCTCTTCTCAAGTATCATGTTCTTGTTATTGTGTTGGTTTATGTCGATGACATATTGGTCAGTGGACCTGATTCTTCTGTTTGTAACTTGTTCATCAAAAAGCTTGGATCTTTATTTCCAGTCAAGGATTTAGGTTATCTTCACTACTTTCTGGGCTTAGAAGTTCAAAGATCACAATAGGGTCTCTTTCTTCATCAAGGAAAGTATCTCCTGGATCTACTGCATAAAACCAAGATGGAAGGTGCAAAACCATGTTGCACACCTCTTGGAACTACAAAGTTGGATCACAATGGCATCTTATTATCTAATCCTACTTAATATAGGTCCATTGTGGGTGCATTACAGTATTTTACCTGGACTCGTCCTGATATCTCTTTTGCTGTAAACCAAGTCTGCCAATTCATGCATCAACCTACTGATCTTCATATGCAAGCAGCTAAAAGAATTCTCCGCTTTCTCAAGGGCATAGCTTCACATGGTCTTTGGTTCAAACCTGGTAATCTCAATCTCTCAGCCTTCTCCAATGCAGATTGGGTAGGTTGTACATTTGATCGTCGATCGACCAGTGGCTTTTGTGTGTTTCTTGGCTCAAATTTAATAAGTTGGAGTGCTAAGAAGCAGCCTACAGTGGCTAGATCATCCACTGAGGCTGAATATCGGTTTCTGGCTCACATTGCAGCTGAGGTTACCTGGATTTGCAAGGTTTTTCATGATTTTGGCTTTCCTTTATCTCTCAAACCTACGATCTGGTGTGATAACATCTCTGCCATATCTCTTGCTTCTAATCCGATTTTTCATTCTCGGACCAGGCATGTAGAAATCGATTATCATTATATTAGAGAGTTAGTTCTTTCTAATCTTGTTCGGGTTCAGTATGTATGCATTGAGGATCAACTGGCTGATATTCATACCAAATCTTTGTCTAAGAACATGTTTCTTTTCCTCCAGTCAAAGCTATCACTTGGAACTCCATTTCATTCCAAGCTCAGCTTGAGGGGGTGTAAAGATGAGGATGCCAAGTCATGACATATGTTTCTTAGATAGCCAATCATAATATGCCATGTGTACAAAGTTTGTCAGGGGCGGAGGGACCATAGGACCACAGTAGTCCTAGGCCCATCCTGCCTTTGTTTATAAAAAAAAAAATTAGTACTACTTATTTTTTTATTATTTTTATCACTTTCCCAAGACTTTTTCACTTAAACCATTCCAATTTCCTAGACTAAAGATCCGGCCCCTTTTAAATATTTTAAAGATATTTATGTAATCTAGTCTAACCCTAAAGCCTATCTATTCCAACTTCCAACACTTCCATTCCTTTTCCCAATACTAAAAATTAGTATTTTATCACTCTTTAAGTTTCTAGCCGTAGGTGTTTTTGTTTCCCTTTACCGAGAAAGTTTTGGACTTTTGGTGGGTTAGGAAGAACTGCGAATGGGTTATGTGGCTTTTGCGAAATGGGGTTTGTAAATGTTTCGATTAAGATTAGCATTCAAGCCTCAAGGTTGGTTTGACGAAAAGGGGACTGATTTCCATAGAAGGAATAAAACAGAGTTTGCGTGAGTAAGAAACTGCCTAATCTTGGTGGTCCGAAACAATGATATTTGGGCTGCTCTGCTGCTAGTCTAGGTATCTGTCTGTGTATTTCTTTTCGATCACTATCAGTCTTCAATTTCCGTGATCCTCAAAGGTATGAACTTCGAATCTCCAAAGTTATCATTCTCAATTTTTTTTGCAATTTGCTAATTCATATATGTTGTCATCTATAATTGTAAATTAATTTAACAAATAATTTTTTTTTTTTTTTTGCAGATTAAAGAATTGCATCATTCCATCAAAAAAAGACATTGAAGTTTAGCTAATTGGTCAACAACCCAAAGTATGTATTTTACTCTCAATTCCTCTTACAATTTTTTGTTTATAAATTATGATTAAATCGATGTCTTGCAATTTCTCTTAACTATTGCCTAATTTGTTTTAGTTTGTAAAATTAGCATCTATGTTCATATTTCCTTTAATTTAAAGTTAGTCAATCTATGTTTTTTTTACTTTTCAGTTATGGAAAGATATTTCACAAGAAAAACACAACCTGAGATATTAGAACCGTCTCCAAAGAGTCAAAAGAACAATGAAAGTAGTTCAAAACAAACTTGTGTGGATTCTATGGAAATTTTTGTAACTACTATTGATTTAATTTTTTTTTAAATATTTGTGAGAGGCTCCTCCTAAACCGAAATCCTGGCTCCTCCACTGAAGTTTGTGTAGACTGTTAGAAAGAATATTGTAAATAGCTTTCGCTATATTTATCTCATGTGATGTAATTATTCATTCATTCAATGAAAGAGAAATATTCAAAAATATTGTGTTCTTAGTTTTCTATACCAAATATGGTCTGCACATTTTGGTTCCTTTTTCAGTTTGATAAAAGGAAAGTGTCCCCAAGAGCACTATATTTGTGATTTTGTGCTGCCGTATCATTCGGAAGACGGTGACATGAACTAGCTCTTTTGTCTATCATGATGTTGGGAAAGAGCAACCAATTTGTTAGAGATGTTTTCTGTCCTGGTGTAAGTTGCTTCTCTTTCTTTGTTAGTTGTACAGTAGATGCAATACTGAGTTAGTTCTTCTCTTTGATCCCTTGTGTATGTGAGTTTGGTTCATATCTTTGTAATAACCCCATCTCTTTTCTGTATTTGTCTGCAAGAAACAATCTGAGACTTGTTCTTGGCTAGTCTCTGTTTGTGTTCTGGGTGTTTTTGGAATATGTAGTGAGAGCTTAAAAACTCTTTTGTAGTGCATTTTCTCAGTCTCCAAACCGGACGTAGGCTCTAATAAAGGCGAACCGGTATTTTCACTTGTACTATATGGACGATTTCTGTATTTGTCATATTTTGTCTTTGCTTATGTTTTGATTTTATATTTGTTGCTCCCACACTAGAAGTTGAATCAAGACCATGTCTTTGGTTGCTTCCGCACAAGTTGAATCTTCCCGCACAACATTCTTCAATACTTGAACAAAATTAGAATTGCCATGACACCAGTAGAGTATCACGAAAAACAGTTACAGAGCATTTCAGGATTCTATCATCTTCCTCACTGTCTTTTCTCTTTGAGGGGGCAGCAACCTTATTCTATACGTCAGCTGCATCCTTCTGCATATCTAGCTTGGCAAGAGCAACCGCGCAACTGCATGTAAAATGCAGTGGACTGACCAGTTAGTAGAGACATTGCGCTTGCATTGCACCTGGGTTGATCGCAATTTCGATTACCTATTCTTGCACACTTTTGGAGATACTGTTGGAAATAAGTCAACAATCTGTGATAAATTTATATATGCTAATAAAAAATAAAAGCAAACAGTGTATGAACAATGAAATAATATTAGACAGAAATATTGAAGATCGAACCTTACGTACCGCAATGTCCTTGAAACAGAAATTTTGCCCGCTTGTAGTTCTACGGACGTCTGCTTCACCAGGATTCAACGATCAAGTCAAAATTCCAGCACCGGAAAACTTGACTTCTGACGAATTTCTGTGTGGTTCTCTTAGAAAAGATATTTGTGATTGTAGAAGAAGAATGTTGATTTTCTTTTATTCTAAATATCATGCAGATGGATGTATATATAGTGGGATTATGCTTGTTCGCAACAGGTATGAGAATGGGATGTGACTATTGGGAGACATCTCTTCAGAGAGGTGCTTTGCTCTCTGCGTTTTTTCATTGACTTCAGACTTCGTCTGAAAAGATGAGTCTGTTCAAAAAAATAATTTAATTAAATTCAAAATTAATTAAAGAATTTAATTTAATCAATTATATATATATTAATTATTATTAATTATCAATTAATTAGTACACCCCAAAGCCTAATCCCAAAGGTGAGCCCAATTTTAGTCTCCAAAGGTCTATCATTCCAATCACTTTTTATAAGGGACAAAGTCTTATAAAGTGAGAAAACCTTTTGGGAATGGCCAATGTGGGACAAAAAAAATTTCTACTCAAAATTTCCAACAATGCCATGGTTCCAACATCTACAAAGTGCAATTCCGATCAATAAAACAAAAATCAATGAATGAATATACATAATAAATGTTGATTTATTTATTTATTTTAATCAAAAATCACTTCTACTCATTTATTTTGTATGTCAGACTCAAATTTCATAGGGATATCTCTGTATTGCAAACTTTTCATGTATTTGAATTTGCCATTGTAGAGGAGCTTGCATGAATTGGGGCAACCATACATACGTGTGCTCAAAATGGAGAATTGCTCCACGAGAGGATTCAACAGTGGAAGAGTAAGGGGTTTGAAGTGAATGGCTCAGTTTGTTATCTCACATCTAAATATCAGAGGGAGGAGCTCATAAAGATTGTCTCATCTGTTTTTCATGGCTAGCTTAACATCCTTTTAAGTTTATTTCACTGTCAATGTTATCTTGTTTTCTATGAAGCACGGATACTTTAGTTTGGTCGTCTATTTGATACCCTTATACTTTAAGAGGAGAATTTTAAAAGGAGAAAATTAATAGAAAACAAAGATTTTGTTGAAAGTTATGAATACAAAGAATTTGCCTTTACTTGAATGAACTTGAATATGGATGTTTTCGTGTTAAATTATGGGTTAAATTATACAAAACTATCTTAACTATAGGTAGAACAACAATCTCATACCTCATGTTTTAAAAATTACAATATCATATATCATCTTACGAATTTGTTACAATGTCATATCTCCGTTAATTTTTCTGACAATTTCTCTGTTAAATGCTGATGTGGCATGAGGTGAAGTCCACTCTCTAATCTAACTGAATTAAAAAATTAATTAAATATTTAAAAATTAAAAATATAATTATACAATTTTTTAAAATGTGGGACCCACCTCTACAAACCCTCACCTTCTTCCTATCCCACCCATCTCCCCCCACCCTTCCTCCTTTCACTCCAAAACTAGAACCCATCTCCACCTCCCTCCCAATGGCGCTCCTTCTTTTCTCCAGCAACCTTAGAACAGGTGCTGCTCCACCGCGACATCTCAATTCCCAAAGTTCTCTGCTTTCAAAAGGATAGCTTTGAAATTGGTTTCTGATTTTGAAAAAAAAAATTAAAAATTTGGTTTTTGATTAAATGGGGTTTACCATTGATTGCAATAATATGCATTTCAATTTGGGGAATTTCAAATGTGGATTTTTGCCCAAATTTTCTTGAACGGAATCAGTTTTTCAAGTCTGAGATCCCGACTCGAATTCTGCCTCTTCTTGCCGTTGTCTGATTTTATATTCTTCCTCTGCCCGTCCTCACCTTCCACAAGCCTCGAGAAGGTCCTTGAAATACCCAAACCCTACAAACGGTTTCAGATTGCAGGTGAGGGTTGTTGGGGTGGTGCTCATGAAGGTCCTTGACGGAATTAACATGTGCGGCTGCTTGCTTGAGAAGAAGGAGGTGCCTTTTTTTTAATATTTTAACTTGGCGGGTTGATGATAACTCGGTGGCGGAGATAGAGGAGGAGAGGACGACGGTGGGGGAGTGGTTCTGGTTTTCGTGGTGAAGGAGGGAGGTGGGGGGATGGGTATGCTGGAGAAAAAGGTGAGGGTGATGGGTTTGTAAGGGTGTGTCCCACTTTTTTTTTTTTATAAAAATGTTGAAATAATTTTTTAAATTTTTTAATATTTAATTAATTTTTTAATCTAGTTGGATTAGAAAGTGAGCTATGCCTCAAATCACATCAGCATTTAATAGAAAAATTGATAGAAAAATTAAAAGAGGTATGACATTGTAACTAATTCGTAAGATGAGGTATGACATTGTAATTTTTAAAACACGAGGTATGAGATTATGGTTCGATCCACAATTGAAATAATTTTGTGTAATTTATTCTAAATTATATTTTAGACTATATATTTTTATTATCGTATACATGACGCATTATATCGTATCACCGTACCTATGCTTCATAGCTTGTTTCTCTCTTTTTTTTTTACTGAATATTAAATAACGGCAGTTTCCACAAAAAAAAAAAAAAAAAAATATATATATATATATATATATATATATATATATATATTAAATAACGGCTGGAGCTTAGAAGAATAAACATGAAGATGGGTTTGACTTTCTTCTTTGGCCTTCAAATTTGGACATTGTATTAATAGAGAAATTTATTTGAGATTAATCTGAATGTTTATATGAAATAAAAAAACCTCACAGTTCCTCAAAATGAGGACGGAGAGCAGTCCTGTTGACATACAGTATGAACAAGAGCAAGACACATGAAGGTTAGGGTACAATTTAGGATTAACTTTTTAAAAGACATCAAATTGCAAACATGAGTCATATTATAATACTATAAAAGTGATCAAAATCACTGGGGGATGACAAGTACTGCCATTTTTGCGTAGACTGATGGTTAATTACACTAAAATCATATGAGGTTTTTTGAATTTTCACAAAACTCCTTCAGATTTGAAACATTACACAAATGCCTCTTGAGGTTTTAATTTACTTTCACAAATACTCATTTGGTAAAAAAATTGTCCATAAAAAGACAATTTTACCCTTATAATTAATTACTTTACAAAATAAAATAAAATTTATATATATATAATTAAATTATAAATTACACAAACATTAAAAAAATAAAAAAGAATGATAAATCCCATAGGCATCCAAACATCTAACTTTTGTTTGTTTTTCCACTACTGCCACTAACATGCACCCACAAACTCATTCCTCTCGTTTCTAGCAATCCCTCCCATTGATTGTTTCCCGGAGAAATGTTGGAGGGTCGGTCCATCTTGCTTTCGAGGTTGTTTCTCGACGATATTTCCAACGGCAAGCGCTCATTGGGGTTCGGAGGCGGCGCAGATGACGGAAGAGCATAGAGAGAGGAAGTTGTGTAAGCTATTGGGTTGTTGTGACACGGTGGAGACGGAGTTGAATTAGTCTTCGCGTGAGCAATTGGAGGATCAGCAGCATTCTTGCGTTCTTTTTTTATTTTTTAATGTTTTGTGTAATTTTTAATTTAATTTTCTTTTTTTATTTATTTATAAAGGTTTTTTTTATTTTATTAAGTAATTAATTATAAGGGTAAACTTGTCCTTTTATAACCAAATTTTCAAGCAAAGGGGTATTTGTGAGAGTTGACTTAAACCTTAAGGGAGGTTAGCGTAATGTATCAAACTTGAGGGGATTTTGTGAAAACTCAATAAACCTCAGGAGGCGTTAGTGTAATTAACTCGTGAACTGATAGAAGATTAGCATGGTTTAAGAGTCATATTACAATACTAAATAAGAGTCATATCATATTAAGTTTTATAATGAATATATAATATTAAAAGCAATATAGTAATTAGCCGTAGTTTTAGGGGATGTATTGTATATGAACTTTGATGAACTTTGATAGACTTTCAAGTCCAAATATATTCAATATAGACTTCTAAAAAGAACCAATAAATGTTACTTTGTGTTGAAAAAAGATTTTTTATGACTTCTAAAATGTTTGAATTCTTGTGGTATTCAAATTAAGTTACCTTGTGTTGAATAAAGATTTTTTTTTTTTTTTTTTTTTTTTGACTTTTAGAAAGTCTAAAATCTTGGGGTATTCAAATTTAACTTTTTGTGAGTATGAAAATCCATGTGTATTCAAAATTTTATTGATTTTAAAGGATTTTAAAGGATTTTGGAGCTTGACGGACATTGAGCGCTTTTATAGTAAGTTTTTTGTAATAGAAAATCCAACCTCTCTCCCTAAGATTTTGATTAATTTCATTTTTTTCACTTATGATGACATACTCCACCACCATAATGCAATGACTATATAATCTTATCATGACCATCTCCAATACATGTACAACCACCTTTTTATTGATGTCATCGCCTCGTATATTCTACAAAAAATCTCACTTGACTCCATACATATGGTTATAAACATACACTGTATAGCTTATATCTAGTGCAATTATTATTATTATTATTATTAATAAGGGGCATTTTGATTTTGGTCAAAAAATTTAACATGTTATTAGGTTTTGTCCCATTTTCAAGTTGTGTAGAGATTTTTTTTTTTTTCCTTTTAGGTGCAATTTGTGTAGAGTTAGGTAGCTTTTTCTTATATACCAATTTTACCATTTGATATAAATATTTAACATCCCTAATCTACAAATTAAAGTTTCTAAATTTGTATTCATCCCTGCACATCTTTGGGGAAAATGTATGATATTCATTGAAGTAATAAGAATGTGTACAATATTGAGAATATGATGCGTTACATGGGCCTCGATGAAAATGTATGATATTCATTGTCTCACACTTAACATTTATTAACTAGTACTATCCTCAATAAAGAGATCAATGATTACATGGTGGTTCTTTTGCATATCTTTTAAATTTTAAATTTCAAATATTTGAACATCCTCAATCTATGCAATATCTAGTAAAATGAGAAAAAAAAAATAGTTTTCCTTCAACTTTAAGCGGAAAGAGATCCTCCACTAAGGCCATCGGATCAAGTGATTCGGACTCTTAAAATTTGATCAAACGGCTAAAGTTATTATAACTTTTAAAGGGGGTCCCCTGTTTTTAGCTGTTGGATCAAATTTCAAGGGCTCGGATCACTTGATCCGATGACCTTGGTGGAAGAGATCCGGAGTGGATCTCTTTCCACTTTAAACATCTGATGAAAAAACAGTAGTACGATATCTATCTAATCAATAAGTACAAAAGCATCGAAACAAATATAACCTATACAAATACGTAATTATACCAGTAAGCAAGACATATTAACCAAAAATAGTGAAAATCATATGAAATTTATGTACCTAATAGGTAACCCACTTGCAAAAGATATAACATAACTGAAATAAATATATTATCAAACGATGCAAATATATATAGTATGAAATCTGTCTACCTAACTAATAGGTACGTAATTAAACTCACTTTATGACATATATAACCTAACCTTAATTTAGTTGAAAAGGGTTGGGTTCACCTTTGATTTACTAGTTCAACAAACTCATGTTTTTGTTGCTTGGAACTAAATATTCAAACAAAAACACAACGTCCCAATTTTAACTTATAACTAATATAACCCATACTCTATATATTTGGTAAGCTTTCAAGCCCATGGGTGTAGCGAAGTTGAGCAGTACCTTTATCTTTATTTTTTTTTTTTCCCCTGGCTTATTAATCACCAACTATAAAGTTTGATTTAGCATATTCTTTTTCATCTTTTTTTTTTTTTTTTCTCTCTAAATGATAAATTTTGTTAGAATAGATATTAGATTAGCCACCAACAGGGTTTGAACCCACGCCGTCATGCAAGAACTCATCACTTTTCTCTTTCTTTCTTTTTTTTTTTCTTTTTTTTTTCTAAACGATAGATTTTGTTAGAATAGATGTTAGATTAGCCACCAACATGGTTTGAACACACGCTGTCATGCAAGAACTCAACATTCTTTCACAATTGAGGTAAAGGACCACTTGCAAAGCACACTGTTTTTAAAGTGTGCCTATCACCAGTATTTTTTTTTTTTTTGAGTAAACGATATTATGTACACTACGAGGTGGAAAAGTGGGCTAAGTCTCAAAATGAGCTAGCAATAATATGGTTCAAATTTTCCTACCTATTACCAGTCAGTTAGACACCTTTTTAAAGGTGTGCAATGCTGATTAAGCACCAATTTGGGCACACTACCTTCAAGGGTAACAAGGAGTCTCTAACGATCATTAGGCACCAAATACGGATAAGTTATACTTTAGGACTTTGCATAATTAGCCGTCAACACAGAATGATGACATTTTTTCGAGAAATAAATACTGGTAAAATGTGAAAAGGAAATAGTTCAAATTAGTACCATGGCGTTTATGCACACACTACTAGAATTTTGGCCTATAGCTACCCTTTTCCATTGGTGGCTATTGTCAAGAGTAGCCACTCACATTGGTGGCAAACCACAATAGCCACCAAGCAGCCACCAATTAAAGAGTGTGGCCTATGTAGAGGACTCTATTGTAACAATGGCTACTCTTAATACATTGGTGGCATCTAAAAACAATGTCACCCTAATTCACATTGGTGGCAAAGTTGCAAAATAATATTAAAAAAAAAAGATGCCCTTTGTGGGCACCCAAATTGGAGTATCATATTTCTTTTTTTGTTTTTGGTGAGAAAACAAATTGTAATATCATTAAAATATAAGAATACAACTATAAATTTGCATAACTGAAATTTTATACAATTTTGTACAAATGTTGGAACCAATGTACAAATTTTATACAATTATAGAGGTAGGGTTACATCCCACGTGAAAAACCACAGGGGTATGAACTCTGTTTCTCTCAGGTTTTCAGCACTCAAAAAATTAGAGGACATAATTAAGTATAAATTTAACTGAGATCAGCTCAAATACCTCCAAGCTTATCATACAACTCTACAGCTAGCTAACAAAAATACAGATTATCCAATTTTGAAATTCCAGTTGATCGATCACAAGGCATCAAAGGTAAAAAACAAACCCCTTAACCATCTAAACCCCTTTGCCTCCAAATACTGTGGAATCCTAAAAAATTACGATAAATTTGAGAAATTAAACAAAAAAAAAGGAAACTTGATTGCGAATTAGGAAAAATATAAAACAACTACCTCCTTATGACATTGATCTGAGGAACAATGAAGACGATGGTGCTTGCTTACAATCTTAGATCCGATCTCAGACTTCACCGACCGACTCGATGAGTTTCGCTTCCAAGATCTCGTTATGTTCCCATTATAATCTCCACGGACTCCTCATCATTTATTGAATCTGAATCTCTAGCATCCATTGCTTCTGAAACAAAATGGATATAAATTAATTAATAGCTTTTTAAACATGTAAGATATGTCACATAAATGAAATTTTTTAACAAGAAAAAAAAAGAACTAGAAGATACAGCGCACACACACACAGCGCACAACACACACAGCACACACACACACACACACACTGCACATAGCACACAGCACACAGCACACAACACACACACACAGACAACACAGAACACACACAGCGCACAGCACACACAGAGCACACACACACACACACAGAGCACACGCACATGCACACACACACCCACACACACACACAGCACAAGCACACGCACACACACACAGATCACACACACAACACACACAGAGACAACACGCACACACAGACAGCACAACACACAACACACACACACACACACAGACACAGCGCGCACACACACAGCGCACGTGCGCACACACACAGAGCACACATCGCACACGCACACAGCACACAGCCACACACAGTGCACACAGCGCACACAACGCACAAAGCGCACACACAACACACAACACACACACACACAGCACACACACACATACACACACACACACAAAACACACACACAGAGACAGCACACACACATGCACACAGCACACACACACACACACAGCACACACACACACACACAGCACACACACACACACACACATACACACACACGCACACAGAGCACACACACGCACACAGAGCACACACACGCACATAGAGCACGCACACACATCTGTGCGTGCACACACACACATACACAGCACACACACAGCACACATCACACACACAGAGCACACAAAATACACACACAGAGACAACACGCACACACAAACAGCACACACAGCACACAGACAGAACACACAGCACACAGACAGCACACACAACACATAGCATAACTACCTGCTAACCAAATAACATCAAACGTCCAAAATGATGAGGTGATACATTATGTTCGAAGAAATTGCAATACCGAAAGGAGAACTGCAGTCTCAGCTCTTTGTACATCCTTGAAGGTAACACATGCAATTTGGGACTGCTTAGTATCAGTACATGAGCATTCAAATAAGACAGATTCAGACAAAGATAATGAAAGAATAAATCCATTAAACTAAATCAATCATCGAACCTCATCAACATTCAATAAAACAGACAGACAAAGATAATGAAAGACAATAAATCCATTAAACTAAATCAATCATCGAACCTCATCAACATTCAATAAAACAGACAGACAAAGATAATGAAAGACAATAAATCCATTAAACTAAATCAATCATCGAACCTCATCATTTCGACATAAACAATATCACCAGAAAAAGAAAAGAACTCGTTTATGTCTCTCTCACTTGCACCCAAGGAAAAATTGCTGACCTTGATGGTTGTTACCTGCAACAGAATGATAACATGAATCCTTTATCCAAACATCCAACATTGAAAAACAACAAACTCGAAATGAATCAGATGGAAAAATTAATACACACGACTAAAGATTAATTCTTTAAGTAAAAGTGTAAAACTAATAGAGAAGTAGCTTGTTCTTATTTTGCATGTTGCAGCAATTGTCTTTTACTGGTGTAACAGAGCAATCAAAGCACCAAACACAGATTTCCAGTAATAGAGTTCTTTGTCCCGTATATTGGATCTAAAACCCATACATAATCTGCGTTTACATCTCCACCCATTTTCTTCTCCATAACTCTATCATATCTTCTCTAATAGCACAAAATCTAAATATTCGAAATTCATACACTAGCAGCAAACCAAATTTGAAACTTATACACTAGCAGCAAACCAAATTCAAAACTCATACACAAGCAGCAAATCAAGAACCCAAAGTCCCAAAATCTAGAAAACCCTAATTTATTTTTCAATCCTAATCCCGAAAATTGAATACCTTTTGTGAGATAGACCGTCAAGTGGTGGTCGGAGTTGAGAGGAGCTGGTGGTGGTGGTCAAAGTCGACTTCAGACGGGAGGGAGCTCAACTATCGAGATCGAGAGGGAGTCTGAGAATCGAGAGGGAGAGGAGTCAATTAGTTTGAGAGAGAGAGAGAGAGAAAGAAAGAAAGAGGTGCCACTGAGTCTGAGAATCGACGATCAGATTCGAGAAGGAGAACTGAGTTGTGGAGATTCAGTCTAGGAGGGAGAGATTGAGAAACAGAGAAGGTGAATTGACAAAATTGTGTGTGTGAATTGTTTGTGTAGGCGTGTGTGAGAATTGAACGGTGGAGAGTTAATCTCCACTATTACACGGTGGGATACGGTCCGGGTAGGGCCCTCGTGTCCTCAGAAATGTGTACCCGTCCCGCCCCGTTTTTATGTATAAAATATATGGAACTGGCCCGAACCTGGATCGAATCGTTAGGACTCGCCTCGCCCCGCGGGTCCAGGACCCGTTTGCCCACCCCTAATTGCAACTGCAGATCCTGGGAATTTAAAAAAAAAAATCCAAGCAAGAGATAAAATGTGATAGTTGTGGTTAAGGAGAAAATCACAACCTTCCAAGGCTTCCATTCTTCTCGGCCCAGGTTCGAAATAACCTTGATTCACCTTCCTCGTCCCCAATCTTCGACATGCATACATAAAATGGAATTAAAATTTGAACAAAAAGCATTTTTAAGAAATAAAACTATTTAACAGACATCAATCATTGGTGAAATAAAACTATATATCCAGGTTTGAAAAAAAAAAAAATAACCAGCACCACTTAGGCGCCAACAAAATAAATAATGAAATAAAAAAGTAGAAGAAAAGTAATTTTTAAAAATAATAATTAATAGACACCAATCATTGGTGGCTCAATGTTGAAGGCC
Source organism: Cotoneaster glaucophyllus (assembly GCA_036320875.1). Lineage (NCBI taxonomy): Eukaryota > Viridiplantae > Streptophyta > Magnoliopsida > Rosales > Rosaceae > Cotoneaster > Cotoneaster glaucophyllus. The sequence goes on from CM070067.1 coordinate 8,974,898, forward strand.
ACCGATATCTGTAGCACCCCACTGTAAAGCCACCAAAAAAACGTAAGAGTAGCAACTTTATATCTATGGTCACCAATTGTCAAGGGTGTGTAAAAAAGGGTAGCTATAGGCCAAAATTCTAGTAGTGACTAGCTATTCATAAAATACCTACTTTCGATCCAAATACACCCGGACAAATCCAGGCATGTATGTACCAGTTAGGTTGATGGCTAAGCAGACAGAGGGCAAAAAGTATTTGCAGAAAGAATAATGAAGCGATGGCTAACAATGATTGATAGTCACCACTAATTGCTACGGTCTTGTTTTATTTTTATTTTATTTTATTTATAATGTTAGAAAAACAAATTAATATTAAACTCGTCATTCATGATATTTAAACTTAAAAGTTCTTATTTACAAATACTAAAAAGAATACTAATGTAGAAATCAGTGTAAACCAATGTAACAGAGACATGGATGGAAGCTGACAAGTGTAACAACGTAGTAGCACATGAAACACGGCTGAATGTTTGCCTTCTTTGCCCGATTAAGTTATTTGCTGGGGAATTTTATATTTAATTATTCAATCAATATCATGCATATAAAGTTGCTTCGACGATCAAGGAGTGTCTCTGTATCTCTCTCATAATGCGACATATTTTCTGATGGTGATATACAACCAAATACCTATTATACGTACACTAACCTTCTTCGTAAATGAATGGTCCCTAGCTTTCTTAGGCTAGCTAGTAGAAAATCTTTAGGTAGTCAAACATGGATGGAGTTAGAAATATTTTTTAACGGGGGCAATTATGAATGATGAAATTAAATTAAAATTTTAATAACGATGTCATAAACTTATTGTCCAACAACATGAATTTGGGTAACTGATGTTTAAACGGTAAAATTGTAAACCATCAGCTAATGGAAAAATTACATGCACTAGTACGAAAAACACTTTGCGCGACGTAGGTACCTTCGTCGCGCAAAAGATAGCGCAACAGACCTCCGTCGCGCATTCTTCTTCACGCAAAGTCCGTGACAGAAGGGTTTGCGCGATGCTAAAGGTACCTGCGTCGCGCAAAGGGTGTTTGCGCGACGGATCCTACGTCGTGCAAAGGGTTTTTGCGCGACGCAGCCTACGTCGTGCAAAGGGTGTTTGCGCGACGCAGCCTACGTCTTGCAAAGGCGGTTTGCGCGACGTAGCCTACGTCGAGCAAAGGTTGTTTGCGCGACGTATCTTGCGTCGCGCAAATTTTTTTTTTTTTTTTTTTTTTTAAATTTTTTTGCCAAAGACTTTTTTTATTTAATTTTTAATAAACATTGTAATTAAATTATAAACAATAATTAATAAACCAAGAAAAAGGTTTTAATTATAAAATATATGAAAATGTACTAATACAAGATGTCCTAACAAAAAAGAAAAAAGTACAAGTCTTCTAGGTTCAATACATCATGCTACTGGGAATCAGCTGGGTTCTGGGAAGTCGAAGGTGGAGCAAGATCAGGTTCTTCCATCGAGACTTCGAGGCCGGACCTCAATAAGGACTCTACAAGCCTACGCATCTTCTCGTCCTGGGCCCTAATGTGCTCGTTACAGGTTACAAGCTGGCCTTTTAGGGTTGTCACTTCCTCCTTCAAGGCAGTGACCTCTGCTGTGGATGATTTGGAAGAGGAGGCACCCGTCTCACGAACCCCCGCCTTCCCCATACACCGAACAGCCTTGCCATGACGACGACCCAACTTTTGATTCAGAACCTCATTCACGATCTGAACATCTACATTCTCAGGTACAATGACGTCTTCGATCGAGGTCTCCGGGGGAAGCTGCGATGTTGCTTCTTGAAGAACAGTATAGCTCTTTTCCATCATATCACCCTGTAATAATAAAGAAAAAACATATAATGTTTAATAACAAAATATAAATAATATTTGAAGGATTCATAATAATAAGAATTACATATACTTACATAAAGCTGCTGAGCGAGCTCAGCGTCGGGTAGAACGTAAACGTCCTTGAACATGTCAACATGTGGGAACTTAGAACCCTCCTGAATAAAAAAAAAAAAAACATTAAGAAAATTTTATTAATCAATAATAATAAATAAATTGTATAAAATTTCAAAGTTAATATACTTTTACCTGACATCGTGACTCAAGCCTATACGAAAAAGGCATCGAACCAGAATGGTGGAGAAGTGTCTTTGCCTCCCGAGCTTTCTGGCCAGCAATAGATTTCTTCTGTTAAACACACAATATACATGTTAGTGCAACTATTTGAAATAAATTAACAAAATAAGCTTAAAAAATAACCAAAACAATAATAAAATATTATTAAAATATTATGTACATACAATAAACTTTGGGTCCGTGAAATGTTTGCAGAGCCATTGCCAATCCTCTGGCCGGTCCTTCAACTCGTCCGGAACATGTAGGCTAGCAATCTCCGGATCATCCCATGTGAAAATAGTTCTTCCAATTTTTGTACCGGGTTGCTAAGTTCTCCTCTATGTAGGTCATGGCCTCGGGGGATATGTTTGTAAGATCAAAGAAGACCTACGAATATGAAAAATAATAAAATAATAGTAAGAAATTTAATAATATTTGTAAACAAAATTAAAAAAAAATGATAAAGGGTAAAAGTTAATATACTAACCGACAGTGCGTCTCGCACCAGTTCCTTCTTTTCGTCCGAAATTAATGCCCAAGAGTCCCACTGAAAATGACAATGGTCTCGAATAATAGTACCACAACTAGTAGCGATGGCACTATGCTGCTTTGAGGTAGGCGCTCCACAATGTCGCGGGTCATATGCAATCTTGATCTTGGAATTGGTCTGACGTATAATTTCCTATTGCTTCAGCATTCGACTAGGCCCCCTTGTGTTTTTTTTAGCTGGCAACACATTTCACAATCCAACAAATTATCACCATCATAACTACAATAGTTTTATAATGGAAAAAAATACAATGTAGTGAGAATTAGAAAGAAAAAAAAACCCACCTGGACGGGAGGCCTCACCCTCGACTCTGGATGCCGAGAAAGTATTATCAGAAGGCTCCGGCTCGCGGCAACGCCGGTGAGGCGCCGTGCACTGAGCAGCTCAACCGACACTGATGACGTCGATGAGACGGGCATCTGGGACGCCGTATCAGCAGCCTCAGAAAGGGGTGTTGGCTCCCCAATCATTGGAGCACTCACAGCTGGAGCAGTAGGTGCTGATAATGTGGGAGGTGCATTCGTCACACTTCGACGACGAGTGATCAAGTGCGACATCTATACATTTTTTGAACCATAAAAATATAACATTAGAAACTAAATATAACATTGCTTTGGAGTAAAAAAAATATCTACTAAAAATTAAAGTTGGCTGAAAAAAAAATCTCTACTAAAAAAACATGAGCTTTTACTGAATTTTTTAGTGCAAAAACCATGATTATCTAAAACAATCTACAAGCAACTGTATAGCAAGATAATAAGAATTATAAGATATTACATGACAACAGCTATGCAAATAGACATATATCATGACGTAATGCTTCAAGTTCATATAATTAAATCAAATATTTTAATAAGCATGACAGATTCAAAACAAAAGCTGAAAACCCTAGTCTTTTAAGTCGATTACAGCACAGAAGCATGCAGATTTTGATGTCGATCGTTAACCTTATTAAGTTTCAATTGTATAACTAAGGCTATGATACTAATCCTTATTAGTTCATACACGTTAAAAAAAACAAACTGACAACTAACCCTAGATAGTCAGAACAGTCATAGCAGTTGAGTTGAGTAGAGAAACCTTCACATTCAAATGAAGTGTTAATCACAAGAGATGAGAAAGATCTATTAGGGCTTAGGGTTTAGACCGGAAAAAGAAGTGCGGGAGTCTATTGTATGTTATAGTTTTCCGAGAAAAGGAAGAGCAAAAGGAACATAAGAGGCAGCAAAAATGAAGAAGCAATGCTTCAAAGTCCCTCGCAGGCCCCCAACATTCCCGTACTTGACGTTGATCGAACAGAGTATTGACAAGGAATATTGGAAGCCCTTGAGGGAAGTTGAAACCTTCTCCTATAAACTCAATCTCACCAACTTCACTAATTTCCATTTGACACCAAACCTTCACTAATTTCCATTTGACACCAAACCTTCTCCTATAAACTGAAAATTACGGAGCAGACTAAAAATCACGGGCAGACTGAAAATTACAGAGCAGACTGAAATTTTGAAAACAACTGAAATTTCGAAAACAACTGAAAATTACGGGCAGACTAAAAATCAAGTCACCATAATCGAACATCAAAATCTAACAAATTAATAAATAAATATTTTGCTAAATATCTGCTAGAAACCGTGGAACACGTGCAGACTAAGAGTACAATGCATGCATATGCGAGTGCGATGAGTAAAAAATTGAAAAATTAAACAGAAAAATTAACAAAAATCAACAAAATCAACACTAAAGCAAGCACAAAGCACTGATTAAATTAACGAGAAACAAAAAGTTCTGTAGACTTCTAGAGAGCAATGCAGCAAGCGATTCTAAAATGTCCTCCAAATAATCAAGCTCTGAGCCGATTTAAGCAATAATAATACTTAGAAAATAGACAAAAATCTCTAGAAATTATTTCTGAGACGAAATGAACAAAGATACCGAAACATGCACGAAATAAAAAAATGCAGAGCGAGAAATGGAGTTCGAAAGCAAAGTTCCGAGCGAGAATCGTACCGTCAAAGCTCGGCTACGAGCTCCGCCTGGGTTTACGGAGGCAGTAAGGGTTTAGAGCGAGAGAAGACGAAGCGTCCGTCCCTACTGGCTTCAGAGTGAGAGTGTGGAGGGAACGAGAAATAGAGAGGGAGATTTTGGGGTTGAAGATTGGGGGTTCGAAGATTTGGGGGTTCGAAGATTGGGTTCAGGATTTGGGTTCGAAGATTTGGAGGTTAGGGTTTCAGAAATAAAGATTTGGGGATTCGAAGGAAGATTTGGATATTCGAAGGAAGATTTGGGGTTTCTGAAATAAAGACTTGGAAAGAAGGGTTTCAGAAATAAGGGTTCGAAGATTTGGGGAAAGAAGGGTTCGAAGATTTGGGGAAAAAAGAAGATTTGGGGAAAAAAGGGTTCGAAGATTTGGGTGGGGAAAAAAATTTGGGGAAAAACAGGGTTCGAAGATTTGGGGAAAAAAGATTTGGAGGGTTTCAGAAATAAAGAGGGAAAGAAGAAGGGTTCCAAATTATTTGAGCACGCGCCCTTTTTTCACTATTGGGCTGCCAAATTATTTGAGCATTGTACGAAAATAGTTTCAACGATCCAACCGTCAAATTTGTTTGTATATGCTTCGAGATCGCATACACCAAAAATCAGAAAAAACAAACATTCAGGGATCAAGTAACGAGACCAACTTTTTGGACGGCTATAAATGAAAAATCACCAATTTAACGGTTATTTTAACTCCGATTTTGATGATTTTTTACAGATACACTCTTAAACCCTCTATGAATACAATGAACAATTCGATCGTAAATTTAACACATTTACATAAGTGGATACCACAAAATCTTATGTTATACTTAATGAAAGTATAAATAAATTCCAAGTGTTGGTGAATCTACTGTTTTGATGGGATACACATTGTATGAAACTAGTTTCAACGATCCAACCGTCAAATTTGTTTGTATATGCTTCGAGATCGTATACGCCAAAAATCAGAAAAAACAAACATTCAGAGATCAAGTAACGAGACCAACTTTTTGGACAGCAATAAATGAAAAATCACCAATTTAACGGTTATTTTAACTCCGATTTTGATGATTTTTTACAGATACACTCTTAAACCCTCTATGAATACAATGAACCAATTCGATCGTAAATTTAACACATTTACATAAGTGGATACCACAAAATCTTATGTTATACTTAATGAAAGTATAAATAAATTCCAAGTGTTGGTGAATCTATTGTTTTGATGGGATACGCATTGTACGAAACTAGTTTCAACGATCCAACCGTCAAATTTGTTTGTATATGCCTCGAGATCGCATACGCCAAAAATCAGAAAAAACAAACATTCAGAGATTAAGTAACGAGACCAACTTTTTGGACGGCTATAAATGAAAAATCACCAATTTAACGGTTATTTTAACTCCGATTTTGATGATTTTTTACAGATACACTCTTAATCCCTCTATGAATACAATGAACCAATTCGATCGTAAATTTAACACATTTACATAAGTGGATACCACAAAATCTTATGTTATACTTAATGAAAGTATAAATAAATTCCAAGTGTTGGTGAATCTACTGTTTTGATGGGATACGCATTGTACGAAACTAGTTTCAACGATCCAACCGTCAAATTTGTTTGTATATGCTTCGAGATCGTATATGCCAAAAATCAGAAAAAACAAACATTCAGAGATCAAGTAACGAGACCAACTTTTTGGACGGCTATAAATGAAAAATCACCAATTTAACGGTTATTTTAACTCCGATTTTGATGATTTTTTACAGATACACTCTTAATCCCTCTATGAATACAATGAACCTATTCGATCGTAAATTTAACACATTTACATAAGTGGATACCACAAAATCTTATGTTATACTTAATGAAAGTATAAATAAATTCCAAGTGTTGGTGAATCTACTGTTTTGATGGGATACGCATTGTACGAAACTAGTTTCAACGATCCAACCGTCAAATTTGTTTGTATATGCCTCGAGATCGCATACGCCAAAAATCAGAAAAAACAAACATTTAGAGATCAAGTAACGAGACCAACTTTTTGGACGGCTATAAATGAAAAATCACCAATTTAACGGTTATTTTAACTCCGATTTTGATGATTTTTTACAGATACACTCTTAATCCCTCTATGAATACAATGAACCTATTCGATCGTAAATTTAACACATTTACATAAGTGGATACCACAAATGAAAAAGGTAATGCAAGAACCCCAAAAGAAATCCAAAATAAGAGAAGGGAAAAAAAAAAAAAAAAAAAAAAAAAAAACACACTACTTTGCGCGACGCAGGTTCTCTTACGTCGCGCAAAATAGCTTTGCGCGACCTAGGAGCACCTGCGTCGCGCAAAGTAGTTTTTATTTTTTATCTTATGGTTTAGGTAATAAATATTGAAAAACAAGGTAAAATTAAAGAAGAAAAAAAATATTATACTTTATATATTGAAAAACAAGGTAGTTTTTTTTTTCTTTTTTTTTATCTTATACTTTATATATGTAAGCCATCAAAAGTATTCAATTCACGTTTCTAAAGAAGAAAAAAAATATTGAAAAACAAGGTAAAATTAAAATTAAAATAAAATTAAATTAAATTAAGGGTGAAATTAATATTAAAAAAATCTAAAAACAAGGTAAAATTAAATTAAAAAAAAGGTGAAATTTGACTCACTATGATATCCAAAATATTTATGGAGAAGGTGTGAACGCGAGAAGGACCTCACGAAGCTTGAGATCAGGGATTGGAGAAGTGGTAAAATAATCTTTGTTTGGCGCCAAAACTCTGCGCGACGCATTTTCGATACGTCGCGCAAAGTCTCTTTGCGCGACGCAGGGCTGGGTCGCGCAAAGTGTTTTTTAAAAAAAAAAAAATTATTATAAAACATTTTTCTCTTTTCATATTCAAATTTTTTTATACATAAACCCCACAATAATATATTTTTCTAACAAAAATCGACAATAATTCTTTTACATATATATCATTCAATTTCTTAAGTGTAAGTACAAAATAAATAAATTAAAATCTACTTAGTAAATATATATATACCACTAATGTTTTGATGGGATACGCATTGTACGAAACTAGTTTCAACGATCCAACCGTCAAATTTGTTTGTATATTTTTCGAGATCGCATACGCCAAAAATCGTAAAAAACAAACATTCAGAGATCAAGTAACGGGACCAACTTTTTGGACGGCTATAAACGAAAAATCACCAATTTAACGGTTATTTTAACTCCGATTTTGATGATTTTTTACAAATACACTCTTTAACCCTGTATGAATACAATGAATCAATGCGATCGTAAATTTAACACCTTTACATAAGTGGATACCACAAATGAAAAAGGTAATGCAAGAACCCCAAAAGAACCAAAATAAGAGAAGGAAAAAAAAAAAAAAAACTACTTTGCGTGACGCAGGTTCTCTTACGTCGCGCAAAACAGCTTTGCGCGACCTAGGAGCACCTGCGTCGCGCAAAGTAGTTTTTTTATTTTATTTTTTATTTTATCTTATGGTTTAGGAAATAAATAAATGTAAAGCTTCAACAAATAACAAGCATTCTCTCATCAAATTCAACTGATTCTATACCGTTATACAATAAACATTCAAAACAAATGATTGAAACTTTATATATATAAGCCATCAAAAGTATTCAATTCATGTTTCTAAAGAAGAAAAAAATATTGAATTCTCAACAACTAATTTTTTTTACATATATATTATTCAATTTCTTAAGTGTTATAAGTACAAAATAAATAAATTAAAATCTACTTAGTAAATATATATACCATTGAAGTTGATGGGATACGCATTGTACGAAGCTAATTTGAATGATCTAACCGTCAAACTTGTTTGTATACACTTCGAGATCGCATATGCAAAAATTCACAAAAAATAAACAAGTACATGGTATGATTTCCGGATGGTAATACAAAAACTGATTTCAACATATTCCTTTACAAGTTTATATTAATCCTCATCCGAACTACAATAATAACTCTCGCTATCCTCACTACTATCATTTCCGGATTCCCATTCATCTTCATATTCGTTTGCCTCTTCCGGTGCGTTGTATTGAGGCAGATCACCAAGGTCAATTGATATTTCGAATTCGGGAACTCCAGGTACATCAAACGGTTCTTGGACAATATTAGCATCCCAAAGTATTTCTTCACCAATTTCTATCGAAGATGATAACTGTTGGTCAGCAACGTTGTCGTCATCATCATCATGATCTTCTGGAATATCATATAGCCCTCTTCGATCAATCTTCTGAACAACTTTCCAACCATTGCCGGCTTTAGGGTCATCTAGATAGAATATTTGTTTCGCCATAGTTGCCAAAATGTATGGGTCTTCATCGTACCAATGTCTCGTAGTGTTTACTGATAATAAACCATGGTCTCGCTTAACACTCGTTCGGTTATGTGGGTTTGTATCAAACCAAAGACACTTAAACAGTATCACTTGACACCTGTCTTTGTAAAGCAATTGTACTACACTAGTTAGTTTTCCATAAAAATCAATGTCTTCACTGTCGCCCGTACTCGAGACATGGACACCACTATTTTGAGTAGACAACTTGTCATCACGCGTTGCCCCTAAGAACTTGATCCCATTGACGTGACAACCTGAGAACAATTCAACGTGAAGCGGTCCTCTCGCCAAGTTATATAATTCTTCATCGTAATAGGGTGAATTCAATTCCTTCAACTTGTTCATCTAATATGACATATACAAAAAGTTAACCTGTTAGTGTAACCAATTTTAAAGACGGGCTTCGACAAGTTGGAAAATATGCTCAATTCAAACCACATACAACTTACATGTGTGTGAACCCACGAAGGAAACAAGTCACGATGCTTTTTGGCATACACTTCTGAAGGATGTTCCCGCTTCATCAACTGTTCATGCTCTTCAAGGTATGGCAAAGCCTCGTCACAATTGTTGAGTATGAACTAATGCGCTACCTCTATGTCCTTTTTGGTAAACGATTCGCCTTTTACAGCAACACCGAATGGTCGCGCAATTTGGGCAAAAACAGGCAGTTTCTCTTTTCTGACACCACCGTCATTATTGCGTTGAGGCCGATTGAAAGTTGTCTCAACATCTTGAAGATACATTGCACAAAAAGTAAGTGACTCATATGCGACCCATGCCTCCACAAGTGATCCTTCGGGCTTTGCCCTGTTTCGGACACACTTTTTCAACTCACCAAGATATCTGCACAAATAAAAGGTATGATACAAATTATTCAAAGCGTTTGTTGTATGTATATATATATATATATATGCGCTTAATTAAATACCTTTCTATTGGATACATCCATCGACAGTTCACTGGTCCGGCAAGCAATGCCTCATCTGGCAAGTGAATCATCACGTGAATCATACTTGTAAAGAAAGCTGGGGGAAATATTTGTTCGAACTTGCATAAGACGTTCACAATGTCTTCCTGCAATTGTTTAACATCCGACTTCCGCAAACACCTTGCAGTTAACTGCGAAAAAAATCTCGACAACAACACTATTGGTTTCACCACATCAAGAGGCAATAAATGTCGAATACCAACCGGAAGAAGGCGTTGGAGTATCACATGACAGTCATGACTCTTCATGTTTGAAAATTTACACCCCTTCACATTCACGCAACGTGAGATATTGGAAGCATACCCATCTGGAAACTTTACAGAAGAAATAAAGTTGAAAAACTCTTTCTTCCCATTTGGCTTAACTGTAAAAAAAGGATGGCGTTTCTTTAATGTACCACCGACTTTCTTCATCCACAATGACGACCTAATGCCCATTCGTTCCAAATCGAGCCGAGCTTCAACCGTGTCCTTTGTTTTTCCTTCAATGTCTAGAATTGTCCCGACCAAAGTATCAAACACATTTTTCTCAATATGCATAACATCGAGGTTGTGTCTCAATTTTAACTTTGACCAATACGGGAGCTCAAAGAACATACTCTTGTGCGTCCAGTTCAGATGTGTAGTTGGCCTGGCCTTACTGACCCCTTTGCCGAAATGACCAAATTCCAAATGGTTTAACTGATCCAAAATCTCATCTCCAGACCATTCTCTTGGTCTTGGCCGAGTCTCTTTTGTGCCGTGGAAGGCTCTATCGTTCTGACGCCACTCATTGTCCCAAGGGAGCCATCTACGATGACCAAGATAACAAACTTTTCTTGCATGCCAAGACGATGTTACGTTCTCCTTGCATATTGGACATGCCAAATAACCCTTAGTCATCGACCCAGAAACCATTGCATACGCGGGAAAATCGTTAACTGTCCACATCACTGCCGCTCGCATGGTGAACATTTGCCCAGTATACTTATCGTATGTACGAACACCGTTTTCCCATAAATCTTTTAGCTCATCAACCAACGGCCGCAAATAAACATCAATGGACTTTCCTGGATCTTCGGTAATTAATAGAGTCAACATCATGTATTCTTTTTTCATGCACTTCCAAGGCGGCAGATTATAAGGAAACACGATGACTGGCCAAGTGCTGTGGATTTGGTTTAAAGCCCCAAACGGATTAAATCCGTCAGTGGCAAGTCCCAATCTGACGTTGCGCGGGTCAGCTGCAAAATCAGGGTACATCCGATCGAATTCTTTCCATGCCTCTCCATCTGCAGGATGCCTCATAACATCATCATTTACCCGTCCTTCTTTATGCCATCTCATGTCGTTTGCGGTATGCATCGACATGTACAATCGCTGCAACCTAGGCTTCAATGGAAGATAACGCATTACTTTTTGTGGAATCTTGGTCTTTCTATGTTTTGATGTCATTTTAAACCTCGGCTCATTGCAGACAGGGCATTTATCCAACTGTTTGTTCTCATTATAGAACAATATACAATTATTTACACATGCGTGAATTTTTTCATACCCCAGTCCGAGACCCTTCAACATTTTTTGGGCACTTTTATGATCTTCAGGTAAACAATTCTCCTTTGGAAGCATCCTCTTGATAACTCCCAAAAAGTAATCAAAACACTTGTTTGACAAACGAAACTTGATCTTGCCATGCATCAACTCCACCATTGCTGTGAGCACCAAAAAGTTCTCGCAACCCGGATATAATTCTTGCTTGGCATTTTTCAATAGTTTTTCATAGTTTTTGAATGCCTCACTGTCCATGGTTGGACGACTGTCATCTCCCCCTTCCTGATTGGTGTTGCTCGAGGCGTATGGATAAACGTCATTTACAATATTCAAAACTTGTTCATTAGGCTCCACATTAGATTCAACGGTCTCCACTTGTGTCACGTATGAAGATGAAGCTTGGTCTAATCGTTCTCCATGATGATACCAAGTAGTATAGGTCTCAACCATCCCATGTCTTACTAAATGAAATCGAATATTCTCGAATGTCTCCCACATTGAGTTGTTACACCTCCTACACGGACATCGGATATGAGTTGAACCTACCTTGTGTCTACTTGCAAATGCAATGAACTCATCTATTCCATCCAAGTACTCAACATCACATCTATTATGATTATGTATCCACTGTCTGTCCATTTTGTCTGCAATCCCAATAAAAGTACAAGAATTAGAATAAATTCAACTATTGTCTTGTCACCTTATTCCTCCGGTCAGGACCCTATCCCATTCAGGAATGCATAGTTATGTGCCGTAATTTACGATTCCAATGGATTAAATTTCGACGTGGGCTAATTTCGGCAGCATCTCCTTACAGTTCTTCAAGTGCACGACGTAGATACATAATATCCACCGTGCACTCAAAGAACATCAGGAAATGTTACCAAAATTCCCACTATCGAAACCTAATCCGTGAACCGCAAACTACAACACATAACTATGCATTCCCAAACTGTCCAAAAAATGGGACAATTCAAGAATTAATTGGACCGCAGTCATGCTTTCGCATCCATGCACGAAATCCAACTAATTCTCAAATGGGAAACTAAGCTTTTATTGAACAAAAAAAAAAAATGTACGAAGTTAAGTAATTTTAACTTCGTGCAACACAAAATAATTTTGTACATGATGTACAAACATATGTGCATACAAATAAACTAAATCACAATAATCACTAAAACTAAATCACAATAATCAAAACAATTATGTGTGTGTGTGTGTATGTGTGTGTGTGTGTGTGTAATCAAAATAATTATGTGTGTGTGAGTGGATGTGTGTGTGTGTGTGTCAATAATGAAAATAATTATGTGTGTGTGTGTGTAATCAAAATAATTATGTGTGTATGTGTATGTGTAATCAAAATAATTATGTGTGTGTGTGTGTGTATCCCTTATTTTCTTGGCAAACAAACACATCTTAGAAATAGGATAAATCTAAAAACAAGGTAAAATTAAATTAAAAAAAGGGTGAAATTTGACTCACTTTGATATCCAAGGATTTATGGAGACGACGTGAACGTGAGAAGGACCTCACGGAGCTTTAGATCAGGGATTGGAGAAGGTTTTGAAGAGAGATGGAGGATGGAGGCAGCTACTGCAACTGGGTTTGCAGTTTCTGCCTTCCAATCTGATTAAGTAGAGCAGAAAAAATCGTTGACTTTGCTCGACGTATGTAATCGTGCGTCGCGCAAAGGTGGAAAAAGCGGTAAAATAGTCTTTGTTTGGCGCCAAAACTTTGCGCGACGAGGTCCTGCGTAGTACCTTTGCGCGACGCAGGACCTCGTCGCACAAAGTGACTTTGCGCGACGTTTGCTGTTTTGGGTCGCGCAAACCATGTTTGCGCGATGAAATTTAGTCCGTCGCGCAAACAGGTTTTTCTACTAGTGACTTGGAAGGGTGAGAGGGTAGAAAAAATATAGAACGTGAGAGAGTATTTTGAGTTGAATGTTTGGACTAAGACTTCACTTCTAGGTATATAAGTAATTTATAGTTTTAGTTGGAGTGTTTTCATGACAAAAAAAGTTGAGTGGGGGGTATTTTGGGTTGAATGTTTGGACTAAGACTTCACTTCTAGGTCTATAAGTAATTTATAGTTTTAGTTGGAGTGTTTTCATGACAAAAAAAGTTGAGTGGGGGGTTTACCAAAAAAAAAAAAAAGGATGAGTTGGGGAAGCTACTCCCATTAAGCATACGCTGCCTCCGTCCATGCAGTCAAATGGTTTGAACAATAACTTTCTCGCCATAATATATTACTTCATGGAAATTTCTAATGATATATATTTTGATAGTAACAGAGGATCAAGTGACGGATTTAGGATTCGAACTTTCAGGGGTTACAATGTTGAAATACAAGTTTTTTGGATTGAAACAGCTTGCGAAGCGTGCAAAAAAAATCAATTTATTCATTGAGGCATTTCGTCACCACTTGGTGATAGGGATGGACAACGGTTATGGCGGGCGGGTAACCGCGGTTATTTATCCATAACCATTTATTCTCATACCCGCATAACCGTTTACCCGTTGGGTAATTGCCTAAACGGTTATACCCATACCCATAACCGTTTATAAATGGTTAACCATACCCATAACCGCGTACCCATTTAACCGTAACCGTTTAATACCCGTTTACCCATTTATCATTTTTTAACCCGTTTATCCTTTCTTTTCTTTTTTTTTTTAACATTTACTCTTTTTTCACCATTCTACGTGTTTTTTTAACAACTTGAAAATTAAAAAAGAAAAATTTGTCATAATTTTCTTTTTCTAACAATTAAACACCGTTATAGGTACATTCATCATACATTTCGGCATTTTAATTTTTTAAGTCCTTATACCATTCCAATAATTAAAATAATAGTTTACGGACGATATTTTTAACTGTTAACAATGAAGGTAATATTAAATTGGCTAGGTATTCTTGGGTTACGAAAACAGTATTCTTTGGTTATTTAACTCGGAATGTAAAGTATTAACATAATATATATAATGGACCTTGAAATCATGCATTATAGTCAATAACATTGATCTAAGTTTTGTCCAATAGGGAATATGGTTTGTGTTAATTTTACATATATAAAATAAATGGGTAAACGGTTACCCGTTTATAACCGCGGTTAATACCCATAACCGCCCATTTAAATTTCGCGGGTAAACGGTTATACCCATAACCGTTTATTTATCTAAACGGTTACCCATAACCGTAACCGTTTAATTTAAACGGGCGGGTAACCGCGGTTACCCATAACCAATGGGTATTTGCCCATCCCTACTTGGTGAGCTTGTTGTTTTCAGTCAAACTATGTTGCGCACATGTCAACATATATTGACATATGTCAAAGCAGTCTGATGAGTGATATTGAAAGAATATTTCATTATTGTCAACATAATCTGTCGAGATATGTCTATCAAACATTACATCAAACACTTGGTAGGCATAAAAATGACTCATACCAAACAATCGAAGGTCCTCGGATGACATTCACATGCATATTTTCAGGACTCTGTGTGATCCTGAGACCACCTTAATCCCATTGTATATCCGCCACAGAGAGGATCCCAAATCTCTACATTTATTATACGTGCATTTACATGCATTTAGACAACTCTTGACACTTTGATTGATCCAATGATTGGTACACGTTAGTTTTAGATAAAAGTACCGTTCACACTTACTATCTATTTGTACCCATCTCTCTAATAAATGTAACACTAATTTATCAAAAACTTTCCATGATAAATCTTCTCAATCCCTTCTCTCCCTTCTTCCCCACTTCTGTAAACCAACGAAAGACTTTCCATGGGCTGCGTGCCTTTTGTGCAATATCCGGCTATCTATTTCTCACTTATCACAAAATATTAAAATAAAACAACCTCCATTATCGAATAATGGGTGTGGTATTGGATGTGTGAATGGGTCAAGCCCTATTTTTTTAGTCTATGAGTTTTACTGGTGACTAAGTTAACCTTAATAAAAATTATGTATTCTTATGCGATTCAATCAAGGAACAAGGCATCCCTTTAAGAAAATGAAATGGAATATTAGTTATTGGAATTATATTCTCAATTGGATAATTATCTATCAGAAGTTGTAGCTTTTCCAACACAGACATTGTGCGGCAAAAAAAGAGTGGGAAAGACGGCACGGAGAGGAATCGCAGAGAGTTGGTATAGTTCTAAGGTGAAAACGTGAACTCTATTCTAATATGTCGTGGACTATTTTAATTTTATTAGATTAATTGAATGGATAAAATTTGTCTACATGTGCGTCAGTGCACAAATGGTAAATGTAACGACTCGAAATTCAATAAAAGATTGATCCATATCAAGGAGAAAAAAACTAGAAAATCATCACATCGTTTGCCAAAAATTTATTATACCATGTTGTCATAATTTGAATCAACAACGCATATTTCAGGTTTCAACAACCCATCTAATTGATAGTATTAATTCATAAGAGAAAATTAGAGTTTTCGTCTCTTAGTTAAATTTTTTTAATAGTGGTCCTTAAATTTGTCACAATGTAGTTTTTGGGTAATTCCGTTAAAATTTTCGTCTCTTATTTGCCTGTAAAGACCCTTTATTTTGAACATAAGTTATAACGTGTGGTGCTATTTAGTGCTACGGTCTAGTGGTATTCCTCTTCACTTGTAAGTGAGAGGTCTTAGGTTTGATTCTCGCCAAAGGTGAATTTGAACCACATTATTGATAGCTCATTGTGAGGCTTAGCCCCCCTCTCCTTAGTGTAGATAATATCGTATGTTCAAAAAAGTTATAACGTGTGGTGTTACCCAATAAAACCATTGCCCCACATTTTGATTTGTTCTGAGACTAATACTCAGAACTTTTTTTTTTTTTTGAACAAACGATGTTATCTATATTAAAGGGATGAGTTGGACTTAGCCTCACAATAAGCAAACAATAATGTAGCTCAAATTTACCTTTGACGAAAATCGACCCCAATACCTCTCACTTATAAGTGAAGAGAAATATCACTAGACTGTTGTATTAAGTGACAATACTCACAGATTATTAATTCAACAACTAATACATTAATTGGACAAAGTCCATGAACCAATGCTCATGCCACTACGCAATTGCTTAGTGACTTTAACTGAGGACTTAATTTGCAGATAAGGAAGAACAGTTCGGTTTGGGGACGAAAATGATATATCCATTCTCATAACCACGAAAATTAACCATATCCATAACCGCAAATTAACCATCGGGTATTATCCATAACCATATCTACCGGGTAACAGATTCCTCATTGGTTAACGGGTATATCCATCTTCGTCAATACAAAAAATATATTAGTTTAGTTAAGACATTATAAGTTAGTAGGTATTAATTTCGTCATTAAACATTTGATGTATAAAATGATCCAATGAATGGATGTTGTTGAGTATAAAAATTAAAACACTGATGATGTTGACTTGTCTTTGATATCTCACATAAGCACCATTGAGTTCACATTGATTTTGTTCAAAACTTTACTTTCCTACAAAATGCAACTTTTGTATTCTCAAGGTAATGGTTCGGTGAATAATGGATATACAAATATATACATATATATATATATTATATTGTTGTAGGCCTATTTGATTGAACGATCTGGGGTTTAGAGAGAGAGAGGGGGCCGGCCACAATTAGAGAGAAAAGAGATTGATTTAATTGTGAGGTGTGTTTGATTCACCCCATTGTGCCTTTGTTTATAGTAGTAGGATGGGTAAAAACCTTTCCTTTTAGGATTACAACATTTAATAGGTAATCTACTCCTAATAGGAATATAAGATACATTCTCATATTCTCTAGGATTTACACAATCACATTCGTATTCTAAATATGACTGCAACACTCACCCTTGAGTGTGTAAATACTCAACAAACCATCGCATCAGATCTTCAGCATATAAGGTAGAATAGTTGATGAAGTCATCATCACAACGGGTGATCGCGAGTCTCAAATTTAATTTGAAGTATGCATTTGTAGTAAAACTCACAAAACCTCGATATGGTAAAACCCAAGGCATGGGGAAAACCCATAGACTAAGGAGAAACGTGAGAAGTATGCATAATGTCTAAAACAAAAGTCAAACTGGACGAAGGTAATGAACTCAACGGAGTATGATCATTCCAGGATGGGTGCCTCATTAAAACCTCGTTAGGTAGCAAAAACACAATGGGAAAAATGCTCCTAATCGTAGGAAAAAGAGTACATTAAGATCATGTGAGTATGCTTCTAGATACTCCCCCTGAGTTAGACATAACTTCTAAATAAGAGAACTATAAGCGATTCAACTCAGATAATTTACGCATACTGATTCCTTGGACGAGCTTTTGAAAAGTAGACTTGGGCAACAACTTGGTGAAGAGATCGGCCAGGTTGTCCTGGGAACGAATTTGCTTGACTTCAATGTTCTGATGCTGTTGCTGGTGTGAGTAAAAGAACTTTGGTGCTATGTGCTTGGTGCTGTCTCCCTTGATGTATCCCTTCTTCAACTGCTTGATACATGCTGCATTGTCTTCAAAGATCTTCGTAGGAAGGTTAACGATAGATGTAAGACCACTAGTGATTCGAATATGCTCCATGACTTCTCTCAACCAAAAGTACTCACGCGATGCTTCATGCAGGGCGAGATTCTCAGCATAGTTTGACGAAGTCGCAACTAGCGTTTGCTTGGTAGACCTCCAAGATATAGCGATGTCTCCAATGGTAAAGACACAACTCGTTTGAGAACGTGCTCTATGTGGGTCAGACAGATATCCAGCATCTGTATAACCAACAAGGCGAGAATCAATCTGAGGACCATAGGGGGTGGCAACACTCAGAGATTCACGGGTATTGGACAAGCTCAAATCTGTAGTACCCTTGAGGTAGCGAAAAAATGTCTTTAACACCATTCCAGTGCCTAGCGTGTGGGCGCATTGCTATATCTAGCCAATAGATTCACAGCCAATGAGATGTCAGGTCTAGTGCACCGATCTAAGTACAATAAAGCCCCAATTGCACTTAGGTAAGGAACTTCGGGTTCGAAAATCTCTTCCTCATCCTTTTTTGGACAGACGACATCTCATTTAGCATCTAGAGTCCGAACGACCATGGGTGTGCTCGCATACTTCGCTTTATCTTCATTAAAATGACGCAACACCTTTTAAGTGTAGTTCGATTGATGTACTAGGATTCCATCCGAACAGTGCTCGTTCTCCAGGCTGAGGCATTATCGAGTTTTTCCAAGATCCTTTCATCTCAAATTTCGATTTTATGTGTGTAGCAATTTCATCAAGCTCTGCAGGAGTCCCGATGAGGTTCATGTCATCGACATAAATTGCAACGATTGCAAATCCAGAATGTGACTTCTTTATAACCACGCATGGGCATAATTCGTTGTTCACATAACCCTGACTTGTCAAATATTCACTCAGATGGTTATACCACATCCGCCCAGATTGTTTCAATCCGTAGAGTGACCTCCTCAACCTAATTGAGAGAATGTTCCGTGGTCTAGAACTATTTTAACCAGTCAATAGAAGTCCTTCTGGAAATTTCATGTATATTTCTGTATCTAGATTCCCATATAGATACGCGGTTACCTCGTCCGTAAGCTGCATATTCAGTTTTTAGAAAACTACCAAACTGATTAGGTAGCGGAACGTGGAGGATAGAGTGCCTCCTTAATGGTCAAGATTGTACCATTAGACAACATGATAAATGCATTGCCGTATCCTTCAATCAGGTTGGATGAGAATGAGAAAGTTGTCAAAGAAGCTTTCTTGGGTATCAAGTTAGTACAATAGTGTCGTTCACGCAAGATGGTGTGCGTGGTTGCACTATCTGCCAGACAACTAAGTTCCCCATTAGACATACCTAGAAATAAATTGATTGAATTGGTCACATGCATATATATAAGTCAATTCATTCAATTAAGCAATTCGAGAAAATAATATCCATTCAAATAACAATCCATAATTCAAAACAAACCAAAACCAAACAAATGATTCCAAATACTTAGAAAAACTGTTCAAAATTAAACCATAAACCTAGAAAATAGGGGGGGTAGGGTCGGCCACTAGGGGTAAACACCCAAAAACATGTCTAATTTATTCATCCATAGGCGCTGATGCCTCTTGAAAATCTGATATCTCCATTGATGTAGTTGCATCATCTGGATGATCCATATGTGCAAAGTAAGACTTAAGACGGGAATGATACTTGGCAATAGCCTCAGGGGAAGCTCGGCATATGCGTGACCTAATGATCATTTGATCCACACGATAGCACATGTCCAATTCAGTAGAAGCAGCCTGAATGGGAGCTTTGCCCTTTTTCTTGAAGTTTGCAACCTTAAGGGCGAGTGGTGGACGCTACTGGGTCACAATTCTTCCCTTAGGTGCGGCACTTTATTGACCTTGGGCCCGTGGTTGGGCTTGTCGCCCATTGCCACGGCCACGATGATTATGTCGTCGTTCATGGCTGCGAGAATTAATCGCATGCGCTTCAGGCGTGGCGTTCGAGCCAGTGGGTCGAGCTTGATGATTCTTCATCAAAAGCTGGTTCTGCTTTTCAGCGAGAAGTAAAACAGAGATCAAATCCAAAAATTTGGTGAATTTATGTGCCTTATATTGTTGATGCATGACAATATTGGTGGCATGGAAGGTCGAATAGGTCTTCTTCAGGAGATCTAATTCTGTTAGTTCCACTTTACAGAATTTCAACAAAGAACAGATTCTACAAACTTCAGAGTTGTATTCATTCACTGACTTAAAGTCCCAGAAGCAAAGATGCTGCCAGTCGTGTCTTGCTTTAGGCAAGTATATGTCTTTTTGGTGATCGAAACGGTCAGCCAGAACAAGCAGAGGGTGCGTAGGTCCTCCTCAGCGAGATACTCAGTCTGCAGTGCATCATGGATGTGTCTTCGAATGAAGATCATTGTAGTAGTCTTCTGAGCTTCGTCAACAAGTTTTTCGACGATAGAAGTCTCGATGGTGGCTCTAATACCTTTTGCAGTTAAATGGAGCTTCACTTCTTGAACCCACTTCAGATAGTTTCTTCCAGAGACTTCTAGAGCGGCAAAATCGAGCTTGTTCAAGTTCGACATATCCCTAAATCGGAGGGAAAAACGTGAGTATTCATATGGTAAGCCATAGACATATATCGTAGAACATACAGGTTCTATAGACATGTATTTGTTTAATTTATGCATGAAAACTACAGGTTTCATGTGGTATGTTTTGAATGAAAACTTCAGGTTTCAAAGGCACTAAATTTGAAACTATAGGTTCAATTTAGGTTTTTATGAACAATTAGTTCATAATGAGAGGTTCCTGCAAGAAACACAGAATACAATATACTAATTTGAATATAGTGGATTTGAGGTTCTTCGGGGAACTCAGGTGTGAGAGCTTTGTTACTACGAAAGTATGTGACGGTTCAAAGTATAGAAATAAATTATTGAATCGTTAATGTCCAAAAGTGATCTTCAGGTCAATAATTTTGTATTCATTATTAGATTAAGGGATTGCAGGTCACTTTTAATTAATTCAATAAATCGGACCATACAGGGTAGATTGTAGAAGCAAAATAATATTAAAATAATATTATTGGATCAAAAATATAGCCCGAAAAATAATTTGGGCTTGGGGCCGTGGGTTAAGGGCACGGCTTGCTGCTAGAAGCAGCCTGCGGGGTGGCTGTAGGCCACGGATCCAGGGACAGGAGCAGGCCCAAAGACCTACGGGGTGGCTAAAAAAACCATAGTCGTTGCTAGGTTTCATGTTGGGGCCGAAAGGGAGGCGTAGGCAGGTCCCGCACAAGTTGGCCTGTGGGTTTTGCACGGGAAGGCTAAGCCTAGCCGCATGGGTTGGCTGCAGGTGATGCGGGCCAGAGCATCTACAAAGCCCAGCAACCATAAAGGTTGCGTCATGCAGGTCATGGACCGAGACAAGAAGGCATGGCTGCAGGCATAGGTGACATGGAACCCAAGCCAACGCTTGGTTCTGTCCGAGGTAGCAGCAGACCCAAATAGGCTGCGCAAGTGGTCCATGTGGTGCAGTAAAGCCCAGGGGGCTGCTACCCAGTTTGTGCAGCAAAATCCCAAGTTCCAATCCCTTTTTTCGAAATTGTTAGGGTTCTACAAACCCTAATATGCTTCTAATTTAATTTTATACATTGACTCACATATTCCACATAACAATTTAATTGTGTGATGCATGAAACAAATATATATATTGACAAATATATAAACATATACAGTATATATATCAGAAGGAAAATATAAACATAGAAGGGTTCATGCATCATAGGGAATGTTTTCATGCTTCGTGGACGTTTCAAATATTTTCTTTTATTTTAAGCGTACCTGATTAGCAGAAAATGAATAAGCCTTTGAATTTGGTGGATGATAGCCTCCTCCTACGATGTGTCAAATTCCTCAGCTTCTGGCAAGAGCGTGCTGATAACGTGTTGTAGGCCTATTTGATTGAACGATCTAGGGTTTAGAGAGAGAGGGGGGCCGGCCACAATTAGAGAGAAGAGAGATTGATTTAATTGTGAGGTGTGTTTGATTCACCCTATTGTGCCTTTATTTATAGTAGTAGGATAGGTAAAAACCTTTCCCTTTAGGATTACAACATTTAATAGGTAATCTACTCATAATAGGAATATAAGATACATTCTCATATTCTCTAGGATTTACACAATCACATTCATATTCTAAATATGACTGCAACATATACTATTATATTTATATAAATTATATTATTTACTAATCGGGTCGGATTCGGTTATGATACGGTGTGGGACCTCTATAAACATATCCAAAATCATAACCGAATAATATAAACGGTTTTTCCCTATATCCAGAATATACCCAAACTTCTATACCCAAATATGTTCTATTTGGACAGTTATCCACGGTTATTAGGTTTAACAATTAGAATTGTCATCCATATTTGCAGAGTTAACTAAATATGAATAACGTATTTTGTATTAGTTTTATACATTAATTTTTTTTTATTATCTTTGTAAATATAGTAGCATCTTTCTGTTTGAAAAGAAGAGAGAGATGATGACAGGATGTTCCGGACGGGGAGGATAACCCCCATTTTAGAGTTCATTATTAATTAACACCAAAAGAATAAAAGGGAAAAGACTTTGGTATTTTGTGTAATGTCTTCTTACGCAATCTATTGACAATATCTGTTCAAATCAATACCGTCTACTAAAGATGCGTGTATTTTAAGTTATTCTAAAATAGTACCCTATTGCACCTAAACTTGTCTTTATTTTGTTTTAAAACAATAAGTTCCAAAGATAATGACCTTACCAACAGTTCTCCTTAATTATTAATTAGTAATCGGTCAGAAAAATACTCTCAAATTTTATATATTTTTAGGAAGCAGACAGAGAGGTAAGTACGCTCTTTCCTTTATGTTGCTTGGCTGTTTGAGAAACATGCAATGCTTTTAAAGAATTTCCTAACAATGGGGACAGTAGAAAAGAATTCTCTCTAAATTCAGAAGAAAAAAAAAAGTTTTTGATGTAATACAATATTCATTAAAGATGGAACAAATATGTATCCAAGAAGGATAGAGTGCAAAAAAATAATAACAACGACTAAACTGAATATATGTGGTTGAATATTCTAAATTATTTTTTGTCACTACTAAAGATGTCCAAAAGTATATGAATTTTTTTTAATGAAATGATCATAATAAATTAGGCGAGTCAGACTACAAATAAAATTTAGTCGTCCAAAGGTATAAGAATGACTGTATAATAGGTCCTAAAATGAACATGTGTGACCAAGCAAAACTCTTATCCTCTATTATTTTGCAGTCACTCAGTGTCATGTCTCACCCAACACCTTCGAATAATCTCTTGACCTTCACCAGCACCTTCTTTTGTCTTTGAAAAATGACACCTTCAGCTCCTCTCTCTCTCTCTCTCTCTCTCTTGCTACATTGTTTTATATGGAGAACCTGGAGGGCTCATTTAAGATATGTATAATTAATTAGTTAATTTTTTTTTGGAAACTATTAATTAGTTAATTATCATAGATAAACAAGTTGATAATGAAGACATTAATTCCGTAGAATCTCTCTGGATAGGACAATCTCACTAATGTATTCTAACATAAAAGCAGAGTCTTAGCCCTTCTAATTTTAATTATTACTAGCATATGGGCACACACTTTGTGTGTATGAAGGTATTTTTTTAGAAAATGAGAAGAAGAGAGGGAGAGAGAGAGAACGTGGGGGAGTGAGAGGTTTTTGGTTTTTTTTTTTATTATAATTTAATTTATTTTTTTTAATATTGGAGGTATTTTAACCTCACATGTAGGTGAGGCTTCAATAAAAACTGTAAAATTTGGACCTGTGAAATTACATTATTGCCCTTTTTTTTTTTTGTGTGATAGAAGACTAATTTGTCTTTTCACCCTCTTTTGGTTGACAAAGAGGGTTTCATTAATTAGTAGAGATTATGATAGAAAAAGTAAATGTACTGCTTTATGTTTTCTTTAAAATATTGGAATTAATGGATTAATTATTTTTTTGAACAATGAAGGCACCCATGTTAGCAAGATATATCAAGGTCAGGCATTTGCATGTGACATTTTCCATATTAAAATCAGTCTCTATGACATTCTTTCATCCCTGTTGACGAAAACCCGTATGATTTTGTTTATGCATGTGTAGATGAACATTAATCTATTAATAATATTAATGTAATACTATACATGCATATCATGCTGGGCCGCTGGCCGCAATACATCGCCTCACTGGTTTGAGCTCTACTTGTTACTTTAATATGACTAATAATGACTAAACAGAATCTCAATACAATTGATTAATTCTTATCATGTGTTATTCATGATTTAATTAAAGACTTAAATATTTCTCTTTGTTTTCTAATACTGAGTTATATATTTGAGAAGAAATTAGATTCATGTCCCTCCTTCTTCTATACCATTGATTAAAATCTTATTTCTTTGCAAATTTTTTTTAATCAAGCTCCTTAGGCTTTAGTGAATGTCATTGTTTCAATAATAAAATATTTACATATCAGTATAATTAAATTTTATTTCTAAAAATATAGCTGTTTAGTGTTAGAAAAGTTAGATTTGGTATATTTATATATATGGCCATACTTTGTATCATATATTTCTATTTTTAGTTTGTGCCCAATTTTAATTTGCAATCCTTTTTTAATTTGTACTAATTTTTTTTAATTTTAATTTGTACCTATATATTAATTTATTTTGTACCCATATATTAATTTATTTTGTACCCATATATTAATTTATTTGTACTCCAATTTTTTAATCTTTTATTTGTACTCATAATTTACTTATAATGTACCCACATTCTTCTTTATAAATGTACCACTTTGTTATATGTAAAATGTTTTTTTTTTTGTAAATGTACCTTTTTATGTAAAAATCAACCCATTTTTTTTAATTTAAAATCTATAAATGTTATCCTTTTTCAATTTCAAAATGTACCCTACTTTAAAAATGTAAAATAAAACATTTTATTTTTTGAATTAATAAAGTATTCGAATTAATAAAGTTTTAGTCTAAGCTTTTTGGTCAAATAAAATTTCAATTAAAATAATGTATCCATATGCATTTTTGGGTACATTACTATATAACTTATTTGCAATTTTTTTTAACACTATGGATAAATTATTTTGCCATTTATTATTTTAATTTGTTACATTGTTTTTATCCATTTATTAAATAATTTTTTTTTTTTTTTTTTTTTTGCTGTAGTCATTTCTGATAGTAATATAATAAGGAATTTTAAATATGAGATTTATATATGAGAGAGAGGGAGAGAGAGGGAGAGAGAGGATCAATGGACAAAAATTTTGACAAATACTTTTACACTTCTTCTCAACCTTTAGATCTAGCCTAATCTAGCGGTCCCTAATTAAAACTTAAATTGTTCTCGTAGACATGGAAATAAATAAATAAACTAATTTAAGTAATTTTATGTTTACCAAAAAAAAAAACAGAATCGTGTAAAGAGAAAAAAAAACTCAACAATCCTTCCTTCTTCCTATTCTTCTTTCAATCTCCATATTTCTGAAACCCTCTATGCCATATGTTATATTTGATTAATAACATCTATATATATATATATATATGCAATGAAACCAATAGACTTTTCTGGAAAAAAACATGAGTAGAATTTAATTATAAAAGCGCTTATGGTTTTAACTCTTGATTTGCAAGAGCATGGTCCAAAAAATGACGGAGGATAAAACTTGTTCATCAAAACCCTAATCCCAATATCATGACAGACAAGTTTTCAATGCTTTCACTACACACTACTTTAATTTGATTGATACAAAATTCCGAATCAAGCTATATATCACTCGATCTCTTAAATCTTTTGTTAAATAAACAAAATTACATCCTAAACCCTATGTCTTCATTCTTGGCTAGTCTTTGGGTGAGAATTGGGCTATGGAAAAACTTTGATATCTTAAATTTTAGGCTTTTTAGCCAAAATGGTCCCTGAAATTTGTATAACTCATCACTTTGGTCACTGAGATTTGAAATCAATAGAAGTGGTCTATATGAGTTTGTCCATCATCAATCATTTTGGTCATTCCTTGAAAAATCTCCATTAAATAAAGATAAAATGATAAAAACACCCTTAATTTTTGTCAAATCATATTGGCCCATTGTTTATTAAATTGAGGGTATTTTTATCATTTGGTGCTTAATTTTTCAAGGAATGACCAAAATGATGGATGATGGACAAACTCATGGACCACTTCTATTGATTTCAAATCTCAGGGACCAAAGTAATGAGTTATGCAAATCTTAGGAACCACTTTGGCTAAGAAGCCTAAATTTTATGTAGTTCTTAAGTTGTAATTATCACTTTTTATTTCTTTTGGTCAAATTGTCATGAAGACACACCAAATTTTGTTGTTCTGGGCAATCATGAAATCAATGGAGGTCTTCATCCCTCCCTCTTACGTTTTTGCAGATTTTATTTATTTATTTATGATTATTTATAGGGAGTTTTAACGAAACACTCCCGGTACTGTTCACTCTTAAAGAAAAACCACATTTTTACCTTTACCTGATACTATTCACTATACCTTTAAAAAGGGCTTTTCGTTAAAAGGGAAGTTTTTTTGGACTTTTCATTAGTTTTCCTTTATTTATATTCCATGTCATCATTCTTGTCATTTATTGATTAAAATTCTCCATATCATTTTTAACTAGGACCAAAGATGCTATAAAATTTAAAGGTTAAAAAGAAGTATAAAAATATTTGTCAAAATCTTTGTCCCCTGATCCTATTTTCTCTCTCTCTCTCTCTCTCTCTCTCTCTCTCTCTCTCTCTCTCTCTATATATATATATATATATATATAAATATATACACACACATATATAGTATTAGATCATAAATCTCATAAAATGTCAAACATATAGAACTACTGTCTAGCGGAATTCTTCTTCACTTGTAAGTGAGAGGTCTTAGGTTCGATTCTCGCCAAATTAAGGTGAATTTAAACCACATTATTGCTAGTCTATTGTAAGGCTAAGTCCATCCCCCTCCCTCTTAGTGTAGATAATATCTGTTTGGGCCCAAAATAACATTTTGGCCGAGCGCGGACTATCCTCGGCCCAAGACCTGCGCGAAGGAAGTGGGTCGGCGCTATGGGCCGTGGGCCAGGAAGAATCCTATCTGGAGATGAATCGGAAAAGCTGGGCTGACAGAAGCCGAGACCTATTTGGAAAAGGAGTCTGGGGAAAATGAATCAGACTCGTGACTGAAGGCAGGTCCAGAGTCCTAGTTGGATTGGGATTGGCCGATTGGATTGGTATCGGCCGAAGTAGAGTCAGACTAGGAGTCAGATTCCTATCTGAGGATGGTTGAAGGGTTTTCACTATAAATAGGGAGAGGGAGCATAACATGAAGGGTCTCCAATTCAACACACAAATCTGCCCTGCGCAAACTCTCTCAACCTTTTGAGATTTTTTATTTTTTGTCCGCCAACACATCTTCAGTTTGGATAAACAGCACTGTGAAGGCAACCGGTAAACATCTTCAGTTTGGATAAACAACACTGTTGCCATAGAATCAGCCGACCGCGGAGCACCTTCAGTTTGGATAAACAGCACTACGTCGGGGCCGACTGGTTATCTATCCAAGTCTCGGCCGAGAAGGATTTTCGAATTCTTTTCGACAGAGGTCATCTTACCAGACTTCTCGGCGAAGTGAGGTGTTACAGTTTATTACATTCGGCACATTGAAAGCTGAAATTTGATATTGAACTTCGCAGAACTAGCAGCCTTGTCTTCAGGCTCTAGGACCCAAAGGCCGAGGCGTGTTCCTTCCTCGGCCGCAGTCGCAAGATCAAGAAGTCAGCCACGCAACATAACGCCACATCCACATATTTTACTCACCGGCCGAGCTCGGCCGTCGAGTTGGCACGCTCTGCATTCAACCGACGGACGTAGTTAGCTCATAGATTACTCGGCCTGCGCGCCACGTAGGCTTGGTAGTTTTTAGGGTCAACATTTTGGCACGCCCGGTGGGACCCAGTGCTAAACCTTCGAAGTTCATGACCATTGAAACAAGGTCAGTAACAAAGAAAATGGGAAAATCAGTCGCTACCCACTCGAGTCAGAACCCTGGGGCCGAAGGCTCATTGCGAGTACAGCCTTCTGTTGCCGGAACACCTGAGGCATCAAAAGGGACACGACCAGAGACGAGCGTTGGCGAGCTGCCTCGAGACTCCCTCGCAAAGATAACAAAGGATGCCGTGATTGAAGGCTTAATGGAAGATTATGACGAAGACGGTGGTGAGGGGTCCGACCCGCCAACAGATCATTCTTTCGACGACGGCTCGAAGAACAGTCCCGGCACTTCGAAAACACGTTCAGTCAAGGACTGAGAGGAATACTCGAAGAAATACATAGTCAGAACGCCATACATACGAGGTTACTCGAGGCCGTGGTTAACAATACCCAGCACATTAGGAATTCTGATCGTTCCAGACAATTTATTCCGAAAAACAATTTCATATCAGCTTCACCGGCCGAGGCAGGACCTGCTCGGCTCAAAATGGCCGAGCTAGACAAAGGGGGTGCATCGACCAGTCGAACGGAGGATTTCGATTCAAGAGCGAAAACATCTGTCGATATGGTCGAGGTTCAGAGAATGATTGATTCGGCTTTAAAGAAGGGACCAAAGTTTCCCAAATTTATCCATCCATATCCAGCGTATGTGGAGAAGTTTGAATATCCTAAAGGCTTTAAAATCCCAGATTTTAGCCTTTTTGCTGGAGAAACATCTTTGTCCTCTTTAGAGCACGTCGCCCGCTTCACCGCATAGTGTGGAGATGTCAATAATGACCTCTATAAGTTGCGGCTGTTTAACTTCTCACTCACGGGTTCGGCATTCGCGTGGTACATTAACCTTCCACCCAATTCCATTCAAAGTTGGGAAGAACTGGTCGAGAGGTTTCACGAGCAGTTCTATCGGCCGTGGATGGAGATGTCAGTCTCTTCGTTGGCCAGAATGGCGCAAGATTCCGACGAATTGCCGATGGATTATCTTACAAGGTTTAAATCGGCCAGGAACTGGTGCCGAGTGCCCTTACCAGAGGTCGAGTTTGTTCGTCTTGCGTTGAATGGTCTGAATGTCGAATATAAGAAGAAATTCCTAGGGGCGAACTTCCGCGACATGTACGAGCTAGCTCAGCACGTCGAGCAATACGACTATCTGCTCCGCGAAGAGAAGGCCTTGAGACCCTCATCTCGAGGAACCATCTATAAAAACCCCTCGGTCAGTTATGCATTGGCATACTCTGAAGAATACGCTAGCATAGATGCAGCCGAGATAGTGATTGACAAACCTTATATATGCAAGGCGTTGACCCAGGTCAATCTTAAGGATGTCAAGGTTCGGCCAATGTCAGAAGAAAGAGCCGTGAAAACAACAAAAGTATACACATTCGACATTACTAAGGCCGACACAATTTTTGACCAATTACTACTCGCCAAGATTATAAAACTTCGGCCGGGACATAACATCCCCAAGGCCGAAGAGCTGAAGGGGCGGATATATTGCAAATATCATGACTCGAGCAAACACACTACGAATAACTGTGTCGTATTTCGCGATACCATTCAGAAGTGGATTGACGATGGGAAACTTAAGTTCCCAGAGAAGAAAATGACAGTTGATACCGATCCCTTCCCAACAACAACGGTGGGCATGGTCGATGCTTATTTACCTCAAGACAAGGGGAAAGGAAAGGCCGAAATCATTTCGGCACGATATATCCCCAGAAAAGGGACCAAGCCGAGGCTTCAGGTCGATTTGTCCTCGAATTCCCCACCTCGAGATTCGACCGGACCAGCCATCGTTGAACCTATGTCGAGTTCAAAGGTCGAGATCGTCCCTGCTCAGCCCTACTTAACAAAAGGTGGCCAACCTCGACTCAAAATCGATATGTTCTCGAATTCACCACCTCGAGATTCAGTCAAGCCAGCTATAGTCGGATCGAGGTCAGGTTCTGGTGCTGCCGAGACCGATGAATCGGCAACTTTACGCACACAACGCAAAGCCGATGTTCCGGTTAGACCCAGACCCAAGGCACAACCACAACAAGAAGGAACGCCGCGTTTGCACTCAGGACCGCCGACGCCTCAGAAAACGCCGAGCTCGAATCCGCGCAATACCGTTTTTAACAGGCTCGGCCCACAAGAGGTCAAGTCATCCTCGGTCAGGAGACGACTCGATTTTGATACTCCGTTCTCCAATGAGGAGTATTACTCCCGCACTTCTGGCAGCTCGAGTTCCTCCGCAAGCCGAATAACCTTTAAACCTCCTGAACCTAAGGACCAACGATGGTATACCTATCACTCGCCTAAAGGTGTATACACCGCGCTGTCCAAGTCACAGAAGCGCCGACGCCAAAGAATCGATTGCCTGGTCCGCTGGCAAGCAGCACAAGAAACTTCGGCCACATCAAGCCATAAATGGCAGCCGAAGGAGAAAGAAGATGATAATGATAACCGGCAAACCCCTGCCATTATGAGAGAATTAGCACAAGGTAAACAACCGGTTGATCAGGCCTTGATAACCACATTTGAGGAGGCCAAAAAACGAATTAAACTTCTTATTCGGCCTGGCGAAATGAGAGCCCGACTGGAGCATTTTAAGAAAGAGGCCGAAGATAAACTTCCTCCATTGCCCATAGAAGAACCGTTGATCAAGGTTCGGCGCAACTTGCATCCACCATTCGTCGGCGAAGCTTTGCAGTACATTCGGGAGTTTCACAAAACTCATTCGGCCAATTACCTATATGGTTTGCCGAAAGCGTGTCAGGACACAATCGACCTCATTCTAACCTGTCCAGATGCCGAGCGAATCATCCAAAAGAATTCTGATCCTGGGTTGAAAGCTAGGTTCCAGCACATACGCGAAGCCCGAGTTCTTGGTTTCAGTGTCGATCCATACACGGACATCAACCCGAGTGAACTTCCTTTTTCCTTAGAAGATCTTCAGTACTTACGATACCATTTCTAGGTATTTTTGGCCGTCTCTCTTTTCGGCCTTACGACCGATGAAATACGTCGTGTCGAACGTCTGGACGCCTACCTGGACATCAGAAATGCCCGGATAGCATACCAAGAACAAAGCCAGGCCACGGCGCAAGTCTCAGAGCCGGCACCAGCACCAGAGGTCCTAAAAGACAAGGAGGCAAACCAGGAAAAGGACCTTGAGGATAACGACGAGACTCTTGGGGATGCAGAGGAAAACCCTGGGGATGAGGACAAGAACCTTGAGGATGCGAACTTTGGGGATGAGGACGAGAACCTCGAGGATGTGGCCTTCAGGGACGAAGATGAGACTCTAAGGGACGAGGAAGAAATTCTGAAAGACAAGACTCTAGATGAAGAGGAACCGACGAAAAGGGAAAATCCCAATTCGATGGGCCCTTCGATCTTCGATAACATGGAAATCAGCATGGTCCATGTCTTGTCTGCCGATTTTCAGTCAACTCCGACTCAGCCGAGTTTCCTAGACGGCGATGTCATAGCCAAAGAAGCTACACAAGTGGACTTTGTCTCCCTCACCAGCCCCGAGGCAGCAACCAAGGATGATCACCTCAAGGCGGCTTTGGTCGAATTGTTTCCTCGCTCTTCGGCCGCTGACCTTCGTCACCTCAAACCTCTGTACGTTACGGCTTACATCGAAGGATACCCCGTCTCGAAAATCTTCGTCGATTGTGGGGCCACGGTCAATATAATGCCCGTATCTGTCATGAAGGCCTTACACCGTTCCCACGACGAACTCATCCCATCAGGCATCACCATGAGCAGCTTCGTCGGGGATAAATCTCAGACTAAAGGGGTATTACCATTAGAAGTAAGCATCGCTGGTCGCAACCACATGACCGCCTTCTTCATAGTTGATTCGAAGACCGAGTACAATGCTCTGCTCGGTCGAGACTGATTCATCAAACCAGTTGTATCCCTTCTTCATTATACCAAGTCCTTGTCTTTTGGGATGGTAAGTCGATCGTCGTACATCCGGCCGACCATCGGCCCTTTGAGGCCAACATGATCCAAGCAAGGTACTACGACGATCATGTTGGCTACATTACTTTAGAGGGACTTAACGAAGAAGGACGACCCACTCGTATTTCCGTTCAGAAAGCCGTCGAAGTTGGCGCTGAAACTGTCTATCAGGATTCGGCGAGACTCGGACTGGCTAACCTTATTATCGATCCTGATGTCTGACACCACTCCGACCTGACGCCGAGCCGCGGTTTCATCGATTATGGAACGACTGCTGGCTCATTGGCATATTATATCCAAACAGTCTCATTTGGGTATTAACCTCGAAGACACTCGGCCTCAAGTTAAGGATCCATTGGAAGAGGTGAATGTTGGAACGACCGAGGACCCTCGGCCATTGTTTATTAGTGCTCTGCTTCCCCCATCTATGAAAGAGGAGCTTTGCAAACTACTTCATGAATTTAAAGATTGTTTCGCATAGAGCTATCATGAGATGCCGGGTCTCGATCGCACACTCGTCGAGCACGAACTACGTATCCAACCTGGTTGCAAACCGTTTCGGCAACCACCCCGGCGATTCTCGACCGAAGTCCAACTCGGCATTAAAGATGAACTCGTTCGTCTTTTAAACGCCGGGTTCATTCGGACGGCTCGATACGTCGAATGGCTTGCCAATATCGTCCCCGTGCTCAAGAAAAAATGGTGCCCTCCGCATATGCATCGATTTTCGCAATCTGAATTTGGCCACACCCAAGGATGAGTATACAATGCCACTCTTGGACTTACTCATTGACGCCGCAGCCAATCATGCCGTATTATCTTTCATGGATGGACATGCCGGTTACAACCAGATCTTCATTGCCGAAGCCGATGTCCACAAAACCGTCTTTCGTTGCCCGGGGGCACTCGGCACTTATGAATGGGTAGTCATGCCATTCGGCCTTAAAAACGCCGGCGCCACATATCAACGTGCCATGAACACCATCTTTCACGATCTGATTGGCACGACTGTTGAAGTCTATATCGATGATGTGGTAGTAAAATCCAAGAGTCGCCAAACGCATCAGGATGATCTTCGGCAAGCTTTCCTTCGTATGCGCCGACATCATCTCAAGATGAACCCGGCTAAATGCGCCTTCGGTGTGTCGGCCGACAATTTTTTGGCCTTCCTTGTCCATCATCGCGGCATTGAGATCGACGAGAACAAGGCTCGAGCGATTTTGAACGCTCCACCACCAACCACCAAAAAGCAACTCCAGTCGTTGCTCGGCCAAATAAACTTCCTCCGCCGATTCATAGCAAATTCGGCAAGAAAAATGAAGGCATTCTCTACACTCCTGAAACTCAAGGATTCCGACAAATTCGAGTGGCGTGAAGAACACCAGGCGGCTTTCACACAAATCAAGGTTTCCCTTACGAAACCACCCGTCCTTGTTCCTCCTCGGCGCAATAAACCTCTAAAACTTTACATATCCGCGGCCGAGGAATCCATAGGCTGTCTCCTTGCTCAAGACAATGACGCCGGTCGTGAGCAGGCCGTTTTCTATCTCAGCCGGAAGCCCAATTCGCCAGAAGTCAATTATTCCCCCGTCGAGAAGCTATGCTTGGCTCTATTTTTCGCCGCGTCCAAACTCCGGCACTACATGTTACCAACAGTCACTCATGTCATCGCCCAAACAGATGTTATCCGATATATGCTTACTCGGCCCATAGTTAAAGGCCGCATTGGGAAATGGACGATGACGTTATCTAAATTTAGCCTGCAGTATGTCCCTCAGAAAGCAATCAAGGGTTAAACCCTCGTCGATTTTCTTGCTCAACATCCTTCCCCATACAATTTCGGGGAGGACAGTGTCGAGATCGGCATGATAGAAGCACGCGACAACTTCTGGACACTGTACTTTGATGGTTCCAGCACCTCCACATCGGCCGGCGTTGGCATCGTCGTCCAATCGCTATAACGGCATCGTTGGTATTTCTCGCTCAAACTCGACTTTGAATGCACTAATAATCAGGCCGAATATGAGGCCCTTGTCATCGGCCTCGGCGTTCTTCACGAATTACGAGCACCTCGCGTATTTGTTCTCGGCGATTCTGAACTTGTCATTAACCAGCTCAATGGCATTTTTCGTTGCACGAGTTGCACTCTGGCACCATATCACATGTTTGCCAGCTACCTGGCCGAGTCATTCGACGGTATTACATTTAGCCACGTGTCTCGAGATCGAAACACTGTCGCTGATGAACTCGCCCAGCTGGCCTCCGGAGCACAACTCTTGGGGGGCGAAGTAGGCCGGATGATACCCACACTACACCAGTTATATCCGGCCTTGGTCAATCAACAAGTCCTCCACCGCGACCAAGTGATTCGAACACGCGTAATGTCTTTACCATCATTATTGGAACGGGATAAATCAGCGGTTGTTTGTACGGTCGAAGCATTACCAGACGATTGGAGAAGACCACTTATGCAATACCTCGACAATCCGAACGGCAAGCATGATCGAAAGACAAGGGTGCATGCCACGAACTATGTCGTATATCAGGATAGGCTATACCGAAAAGGTGAAGACGGTCTTTTACTGTTATGCCTTGGACCACAAGAAGCCTTCCAAGCAATCGCAGAAGTGCACGAAGGGATATGCGGAGCCCATTAGTCAGGCCGAAAGATGCGATGCCTGTTACGCCGCCACGGGTATTTTTGGCCGAGCATGCTAAAGGATTGCATCGAGTTCGGCCGAGGATGCCTACAATGCCAAATTCATGGCCCCATACAAAGAGTACCAGCCGAGACACTACATTCAGTGACTAAACCGTGGCCGTTTAGAGGTTGGGCCATGGACATGATTGGTAAGATCACGCCGTCTTCCGGGGTAGCAAAACATGCATGGATATTAGTAGCGACGGACTACTTCACTAAATGGGTTGAAGCAAAGTCGTATGCCGATTTAACATCCAGAGAAGTGTGTAATTTCGTGGAAGAAAACATCGTGACAAGATTCGGCGTGCCGGAGACGATCATAACGGATAACGGCACAATTTTCACATCCGACAGGTTTAAGGAATACACGAGTGGATTGAATATCCGACTCGAGCAGTCTACGCCGTACTACCCACAGGCGAACGGACAAGCCGAGGCAAGTAATAAGGTTTTAATCGGCATTCTCGAAAAAATGGTGAAGGAAAGGCCTGGTATGTGGCATCTAAAGCTAAATGAAGCTTTGTGGGCTTATCGAACCTCACCGCGATCGGCGACTGGAACAACGCCGTACGCCTTGACATATGGGCACGATGCGATGTTGCCAGTCGAGTTAAGTGTAAATTTGCTGCGAATAATCGAACAGAGAATACAGCCAAGCCATGAGGCAAGAGTTAGAAGACTTGGAAGAAGCTCGACTTGACGCTTGTAATTTACAGATTGCACAAAAGAAGATTGCCGAACGAGCTTACAATCAACGGGTTAGACAAAAGACATTCGGCGAAGGTGATTTAGTTTGGCAGACTATATTACCGGTTAGAGTTAAAGATCCTAGGTTCGGCAAATGGTCACCGAATTGGGAAGGGCCGTTTATTGTTCACAGGGTTCTCGGCAAGGGGGCATATCATCTCAAGGACCGAACGGGTTCAATTTATAAGTTACCGATTAATGGGAAGTTTTTAAAGAAATATTATCCGGTTACTTGGGAAATGCGAGAATAGTTAGTGGTTTCTCAGCAAGGGGGAGGTCGAGCTAAGGACAAGAATATTCAGATCAAAATTGCAATATTTCATGAAGTTCTCATTATGATTTGCCGAATGAAGTACAAGTGATTACAAAATAAAAGCCCTAAGGAGAAGTTGGAAGAACGGTTTTGAGGAAGGCTTTCAGCTCCAGCCACCGCACTTCACCCATGATGATCTCTGCATGCCGAATCCCTTTTTCCATCCTCAGCTGGTCGGCACGCTTCGCATTGGCAGCATATTCAGTCAAGCAAGATTTGTTTGACTCGAACTCTTGCGAAAGTTGAGTAGCAAATGCCGATCGTCGATTCTGAAGTTTGACAATTTACCGGTCAAGCTCGGCCAATTGCTCCTTTTTGGCTATCAGCTCCTCGACTTGTGGGCGAAGATTTTCCTCTGCAGCCGAGGCAGCCTTCCATTCATCCTCAGCTTGGATAGCCCTTGCGAAGATTCCGAAGTGCTCCCGAGCTCGATCCAAAAGAGAAGACGCCCGTGTATTGGTAGCGTTGTAACGACCATCAGCAGCAAGATCGTTTAGACACACCCCAACGGAGTCAAGGCCCTTGCGCTCCAAGATCTGAGAGGCTGATAGCGGTAACAATTCGTGCAATTTGGTGAGCGCGTCCGGGTCGACCGGGTCATGTGCTGCTGCAGTCAAGGGCCCAGCAGTCCTCTTCGTCGTGCCAGAGACGAGAGCGTCGAACTCAGCCTCCCAGGAAGGCTACATGAAGGAACAAGTGTTAGCACGAGTTTAAACCAAAAAGATAAAAGTAAAGGAAGATGATAGACCTGACGCGACGAGACCTAGGCCATATCTCCTAAGTCATTGCTCGAACCCAAGGAGCTGAGAGGCCGAGCCCAATGTTTGAGACTGCTTCTCAGTTCACGCGGCCGATGGAGGTTATCTACATTCGATGGCCACTGGGGAGGCCAAGAAATATAAACAACGCCCCTCGACGCGTAGAACTTTCGATGAAGAGAATTGGGGGGCACCTAGCAGTTAGTACATCCTTGATTTAGAGCTCTAAAGGGAAGACATAACTAAAAATGAAAGAAGGTAGGAAGCCTTACATATGCAGACGAAACTTCCTGAGGAGGAATGCCGAGATCGATGTCGTATGGGTGCACCGGTGTCTCCGCCGTTGCCTCCGGCTCGACAGGAGGAATCGTATCCGGAGCAGCGATTCCCGCCTCATTTGGAGCCGCGACCCCCGCCTCGATTGGAGCAACGATCCCCGCCTCGACTGGAGCCGAGACATTTGCCTCGGCTGGAGTAGTATTTTTCGCTCCGACCGGAGGTGGAACAACATCGACGGCCTCGACCACGGCAGAGCCAGATTGTTGACCAACTTTGCTCGGCATCTGGGGAGAAGGGACTGCCGGCTTAGATGGCCGAGCTCGGCGAGGGCGACGCACCAGAGGAATTACCTCACTGGCATCATCCTGCGATAAACAAGTCCAAGGGCATTAGCATCGGGTTGATATGACAAACGCCATACTTCATACTTATTCTTGATCATTCATACCTCTTCCAAAACGGTCGCCGTTCGTTGCGGATGTTGCGGAGATTGTCCCTCGATCACCGTCTCCGGGACAGGAGCGGTAGGTGCCGTTGCTCCGGCAGGTCTTGGGTGGAGGGAGCAGGGAGAGGAGTTTCCAAACTGGCCGTTTCAGTGGTTTGGCTGTTAATAACATGGACCTTTCGCCCTCCTTTCTGCGCCAACTTCTTGGTGCATTTCAGAGAGCCGGGGGCTTCAACGACCGGCTCAACCTCGGGGCGGGGGCGTTTGCTCGGCCGAGTGGGCACGACAGCATCGTTTCTTTTGGAAAGTGCTTCCTTATTCTTGGCCGCAGCTGCGGCAATCACGACCGCTTGTTTGAGCGCTCGACCACCTAAGGAAGGAAATAGAATTAAGGATTGAAATTACCAAAGTAAAGCAAATATTTGGCAGGGGAGACAGCCGATTACCTGGGTTCTTCTCCCTAGCAGGAAGGACAGCAGTTTTTTGGGGACGGCCGCCGAAGAGCCGGGTAATGACACCTTCGACTTCCCCCCCCCCCCCCGAAGAAGTCCTGGGTATATGCTTCCCACCAGTCCCCGAAATTACCGGTACTGAGAGTCTCAGGAATGGATGGTCGGAGACGAAATTGTTCGCACCGTTCCTGGAATTCTCTTTCGGTGTCCCGACATTCCTTCTCAGATGAACCGGTAAGCCGTCCTCGGCTCAGAAGGGAGCGGGAGCGAAATAGAGGCACCGGGCAGCCTTGGAGGTAACCAAGTTGCCTGGCAGTAAATTGGGGATGATAAACCTCCCAGCTTGCCCGGCGAGCATCGCAGTCGAGAGGAAGGTGGCGTGATAACACGAACGACCCCCAATTTTGTCGAAGGTCACTATCCTCGCTTTCGCTCCAAGCTGAAGTCGGAAGACTAATGGAGGTAGGATAACTGCGACGATGACAGATGAGGAACTCGTCGTCAGAAAAGTCTTCCAAACCAAAGAAGTACTTAAAGACTTCCTCGACTTGATGAGGGGGCACCGGCCGGGAAGCCAGTTGAAGACCGAGCACCTCGGTAGAGAGAAACTCAGGAATTTTCGGCCGAAGCACAATGAAGTAGGTCTGCAGCCACAGATGAAATACCTAGAGAGGTCCATTCTGGTGAGGGTCAATCTTGTGGTTTGTCGCCTCGGCCAGGCAACGTGATAGGCTGGCGAGGATGGCCGGGCTCAATGCCAGGACATGACCACTAGCCAGAGCCTCGGCCACAGGCATGTTCTCGACCAGGCATTTGACCGATTTGGTACAACAAATGAAATTGTTGTACCAATAGAATAAGAAGGCCTCATGTTCCCCGCTGCGGGGCCTCTCCTCTCCTCGACCAGCGAAATGGACGATGAGGGTACTATAGTTGAAGAAGTTCTTGTGTAATTTTTGGACTTCTTCCTTCGAGGGCTCTTGACCGCTCCGGCTCAGCGTTTCAACAGCCCGAGCATCGAACAGGGCTTTGAGGTCCAGGTTCGACGAACACCCAAAGAGAGCAGCATCGACGGGAAGACCGGATGGTGATGTCCCAAGGATGGCCGAGATGTCGAGGACGGTGGGGCCGATAGGTCCAAGGGGAAGGACCATGGTGTTGGTGGCCGAACACCAGAAACACAACGCTGCCATGAGAAGATCCTTATCCATGGTAATCTCCATCGTCGAAAGCTTGATGGCGTCGTGGATTCCAAGTGCTCTCCATTCCTGGCCAAAGAATTTTTCCATGCGGTCGACCCAGGCAACCCAGGTCGTGGTAGTTGAAGGCCAAGCGCCTTGAGGTTTCGACACCTCCCATTTCGACCACTCGAGGCCTTGGCGCAGAGGTGTCAGGCATTGGTCCTTCAGAAGATCGGTGATTGTAGTGGGCACATATTTCTTGAACAGTGGTCCAAGAATTTGATGGGACGCGCTGGAGTCGTCCTCAACCCGGATGGCCTTGATAGTGCAATGATCGATGATATCCTTGTGAGTGGTGCACTCTCCAGAGAATTTGGTGATGAAGGAAGCCATTTCTGATGAAGGAAGGTTGAAGATGAATTTCTAGGCAAACGGCAAATTCTGGGTTTCTGGAAAATTCGAGAGAAGGAAGACAAAGGGAATTTGAGAAATCTGGAAAGCGTAAGGGTGAAATGAATAAAAAGGGGGTATTTATAGGCGTTTGGTTAGAAGATCAATCGGTCTGATTTTGAAATTTGAAATCGCCCAATCAGAAAGACTGCGCGCCATGATTTGTTTCAGGAAAATCAGGTGAAATGACCGAGAATCTCGCAGAGCTGACAGCGTATCGCGTGTTTTGAGGACGCACGATTGCGTATGACGGCGAGAGTTAATGCAACGTGACGTTTCGACGATTGCGTGCGTCCAGAGTTATCATTGCAGACTGTTGGGGTGACCGAGGACCGACGCGTGGCAAGTTCGGGAAGCATTCGAGGGGGACATTATTGCTCGTAATAAATGGGCATGGCGTTATTTTCTGGGAAGACTTATCGATCATCACGAGAGGAGTAACGACATTTCGCTTCTTCAAGGCCGAGGCTCGACCATAGACTCTAGGTCGACGACCTCAGAAGCGAGGGGGCACTGTTTGGGCCTAAAATAACATTTTGGCCGAGTGCGGACTATCCTCGGCCCAAGACCTGCGCGAAGGAAGTGGGTCGGCGCTATGGGCCGTGGGCCAGGAAGAATCCTATCTGGAGATGAATCGGAAAAGCTGGGCTGACAGAAGCCGAGACCTATTTGGAAAAGGAGTCTGGGAAAATGAATCAGACTCGTGACTGAAGGCAGGTTCAGAGTCCTAGTTGGATTGGGATTGGCCGATTGGATTGGTATCGGCCGAAGTAGAGTCAGACTAGGAGTCAGATTCCTATCTGAGGACGGTTGAAGGGTTTGCACTATAAATAGGGAGAGGGAGCATAACATGAAGGGTCTCCAATTCAACACACAAATCTGCCCTGCGCAAACTCTCATAACCTTTTGAGATTTTTTATTTTCTTGTCCGCCAACACATCTTCAGTTTGGATAAACAGCACTGTGAAGGCAACCGGTAAACATCTTCAGTTTGGATAAACAGCACTGTTGCCGTAGAATCAGCCGACCTCGGAGCACCTTCAGTTTGGATAAACAGCACTGCGTCGGGGCCGACTGGTTATCTATCCAAGTCTCGGCTGAGAAGGATTTTCGAATTCTTTTCGACGGAGGTCATCTCACCAGCCTTCTCGGCGAAGTGAGGTGTTACAGTTTATTACATTCGGCACATTGAAAGCCGAAATTTGATATTGAACTTCGTAGAACTAGCAGCCTTGTCTTCAGGCTCTAGGACCCAAAGGCCGAGGTGTGTTCCTTCCTCAGCCGCAGTCGCAAGATCAAGAAGTCAGCCGCGCAACATAACGCCACATCCACATATTTTACTCACCGGCCGAGCTCGGCCGTCGAGTTGGCACGCCCTGCATTCAACCGAAGGACGTAGTTAGCTCATACATTACTCGGCCTGCACGCCACGTAGGCTTGGTAGTTTTTAGGGTCAACAATATCATTTGTTAAAAAAAATATAGAAATATACATATTAATAGTGATATAATGAGGTGTAGGGGCTTTGATAAAAAAAATTAAAATTGAATACCATTAAGTTTAAGTTAAAGAATATTAGTGGTTAGGGACCGGATCCAAAGTCTCTAGTTATTTAATTTAGTTTAGAGCATACTCCTGAGATGATGATGCGGGTCAATTCTGACGGTGTAGAGTGCTCTAAAGTGGACCAAACCGCGTGTGAATTTTATGAAGGTTAACTATACGGGATGAATATGGTCTATCCAAGGGAAGTGGTGGCGATGGTGATGTCTATTGTGGGTCTAGTCTCGCTGCTGAAAGCTTTTGTAGTTAGAGAAGGTCAATGGTGCTGGGTTCGTTAAGATTGAGGTGGAAACTGATTCCAAAGTTCTTATAGACATCCTCACTAAACAACGAGAGCTGCATGAGGACATTATACCGTTCATGACATTGAGATTATAGCTAACCATATGTGCAAGCAGTTCGCTTTCGGCATGTACATCGAGGGGCGAGGGTAAGCAATCAAACTGCACATTTGGTTGCATCTTTTGTTAGTAGAGATCGTATGTGTGTGATTAAGAATGAGCTTGATATGCCAATTTGGTTGTCCAACACCTTGGCATTTGATGTACACATTTCTGTTTGTATTAATTTAATAAAAAATTTCTACCGTTAAGTAATATATATATATTGAACTTTTTTTTTTTTTGAACAAATGATATTATTTACACTGAGGGGAAGAGGGTGGGCTTAGCCTCACAATAAGTTTTCAATAATGTGGTTCAAATTCGCCTTTGGTAAGAATCGAACCGAAGACCTTTCACTTACAAGTAAAGAAGATTATCACTACCGTAGTACAAAGTGGATATATATATATATATATATATATATATACACTAGCATATGGCACACACTTTGTGTGTATGAAGATATTTTTGTAGAAAATGAGAAGAAGAGAGGGAGAGAGAGAACGTGGGGGAGTGGGAGGTTTGTTTTTTTTTTTTTTTTTTTTTTTAATATTGGAGGTA
Source organism: Cotoneaster glaucophyllus (assembly GCA_036320875.1). NCBI lineage: Eukaryota > Viridiplantae > Streptophyta > Magnoliopsida > Rosales > Rosaceae > Cotoneaster > Cotoneaster glaucophyllus. The sequence continues at coordinate 9,016,908 of CM070067.1, forward strand.
TTTTAACATCACATGTAGGTGAGGCTTCAATAAAAAGCTGTAAAATTTGAACCTGTGAAATTACATTATTGCCCATCTTTTTTTTGTATGGTAGAAGACTAATTTGTCTTTTCATCCTCTTTTGGTTGATAAAGAGGATTTCATTAATTAGTATATATATATATATATATATATATATATATATATATAGGACTATTAATATAAAATAAGCCTTGTTATGGGGCTAAATTATTTATTATTTACACAAAGTCGCACGACTCTAGCCCACCAACTTTGAAACCAAATTAAGGATATTATCTCTGGCTCAAATGACCGCCTCAACCCGTCCAAGGGCTCAGACAGGCTCCTCCCCGAAGTGTGTCTGCCATATAGACGACTATATTCAATAATATCTTGCCTCCTTAAGTGTCTATGTACGCGTCATTCGATATGTTGATGTCACCACAATGATCGAGTGAACCACCATAAAATACAGATGAGGGCTACCAACCATGAATTATAGTCACTGTCAATGTCAAATGACTGATCTACCCATGCTCTAGCTCAGCAATAAGATCGAGGTTATTCTTTCTCCATTGCTTATAAATAGAACCAGAGGCCTTCAAGCTCAAGATCTTCATCAAATTTAATCTCTACGATTATACAAACCCTAAGGGATTCCTCAAATAATTTTATTGAGAGACATCTTGTGGTCCTCATTCTATAACTTTTCTCAACGATTAAATTAACTGTCTATACTTTAGTACATAATTCATATATCATCCTTATAAAAAGTTAGATAATTCAAAAGCATTAAGACTTCCAATGATAGTGAAGAAAACAGACGAATATAGTTTTTCAAAGAAACACTAATATTGTTATCATTTAATCCAACGCCCAAAGAGTTTCAGATTTGGGTGATTTTCGGTAGAGGTGATGTTTGAGGGATGACCTAAAAAGTAGACAGTTAGATCGTTGAAATACGATGCGAAGAGAGCCCTACAAAGAATCCCTAAGTTTATATGAGGAATCCCTCAAATAAGTTTATTTGAGGAATCCCTTAACGAAAGAGTTAGGGGAACCACATATTTATACCACATTAGTGTACTATCTAATATGGTATAAGTGATTCATACCATCTATATTCAATGAGATAAATTCATTAATTGACACGACATGTATACATTACTTGCCACATCATATAGTACAACAATATGGTACAAAAATATGGTCTTCTCACTACTTTTCCATATAGAATAAGATACCTTTAACTTTCTAGACATAGACAGACATGAATTATGACATATTTGGCATCAATCCAACGATCATGTAAGTAAAAAATAAGTCCATCGAGAATGATGCGTAAATAACGGTTATATAGATTGCGTAATAACGGTTATATAGATCGTCATATATAAGAGGGCTGGTAGTGTATAAAATTTTAAAACTTTACATGCCCTAAAGATGAAAAATGCATTTCATTCCATTCGTGGACGTCTTGTAGTCTGCTATCTTCTATAGTTCTATAGGCGCATTACACGTATGCCTAAATATCCAGTCAGTCAAATCAACCTCTGACCAATTATGATATTTCGTGGGTCAAGCTTTAAAGTTTTGGCCAGAGGTCCATTAGTTTTTGGTAAATCTAAAATTGACCGATTCTATTGATAATTTGATATAGAAGTCTTGTAACGTAATTTAAACACTTTCAGTACTATATAGAAACAATAAGAAACATCGTCAAGTCGACAAATTAAGGCTAAGTGAAGCTTAAATATGCACTTGGTGATAAAAAAAATTAAACACAACATAGTCTACCACTAAACTCATCAATATTGTCTGTAACTACTTATTATTAGTGAAAAATAGTGATAAAATTATCTATAATATATCTACACACACACACACACTGACACACCCTAACCCTGAAACGTTCACTAGGACTCTGAATCGAGCTGTGTTGGCCGACACCTGGAAGGTGACGTAGCCATAAAGTGTGATGATGTGTAAAATGTGAATAAATTTAAACCTAAAGTGTCTAAAAGCAGAAGTGCGCGGTGAGCAGGATTGAGCCCATTTCACACGTGATGTCAGAGCATAAGTAAAGTACAGTAGCATAGGTAAGAATCATACCCTCAAAGACAACCCCTATACTGAGATTCGCCAAGAATCCTTGTCGATACGATCCTTTAGCAGTTAAAACCTGGAGGGGCGCAAAACAAGAAAATGTGAGTGGGCAAAAACAAAGCTTTTTCCAAAAAACCATTTCTTTTTTCCAAAAATAGTAACCCCTCACCCGTAAAACCCGTATAATTTCCCAGAAAATAGTAATACGTGTATATACATAAATCATACACGAGAGTAGGGAAAACCAAGTATATGCCATGTCAAGTGTCACAGAGATGCAATAGGTAATCCAAATAGAATAAATCAATATAAAATGGTGTGCTAACCAGAGTCACCTAACGTGACCTGTACGACTAAGCCTATATCTCACAAATCAATTCCTGCACACAAGTCGAAATCACCTAAGGTAGTCTGTACGACAGGCTAGGAGTAAATAGTTACGCTCAAGTGCTACGATCACGTGAAGGCTGTGCGATAAATTGCGGGTCACCTACGAGTCAGAACCACCTAAAGTGGTCTGTACGACAAGCTAGGTGTAAATAGTTACGCTTAAGTGCTACGATCACGTGAAGGCTGTGTGATAAATCGCGAGTCACCTATGAGTCAGGAACCACCTAAAGTGGTCTGTACGACTAGGGTTGTGCACCAAACTTGGATCCAAGGTGAGCGTACGGTGCGGGAGGTGAACATCACGTGAAGGACTGTGCCTTGGCCACGAGCGGGAGCACTAACACCAGGGTGCAGAATATTAAGTACTAAATGCAACCCAACATAATCATACACATTACAATCACTACCATCAATATATCCTCATCTGAAGCTTACTTGAGCGTCCTCAGCGTCAAGCAACAATATGCATAATTATACTAACACATATTCTAAATTGTAATGCAATTGACATGGCATTTAAATCGTAAAACCATTTGAAACAAATTTCTGGGAAAAACGTAAAACATACATACGTATATATATAGAAAACCAAAGCCCACTCACTTGGAGACCACGCTACGATTCCCTATCACAAACATCGAGGCGTCCCGAATGATCGGCGCCTAAAATAATTATCAAATTACATCTCAGATCTCTTATCAATAGAATACGTAACTCACATAAAATACATCCTCACAGGCATTTTAGAATGGTTTGAGACCCATTGACCAAAAGTCAACCGTCGGGTCACAACCCTACATAACTCGATTCGGAAGATCTGCATTTCAAATTTCTAATTTGTAACTTCCAAAGATACACATTAAACTTATAGAATAACATACTAAAGTTTCGTTACGATCCAACGGTTGGATCTCCGCCAATTGCCAAAACCAAGTGGAGGTTAACGTTTTATATTATAAACTTACAATCCAATTCGGGAAGATCCGTAAGTCGGATTCCTGATCCGTAAGTTCCTGAGTTCCTTAAATATTACATATTATCAAGTCACGTATCGTAATGAAATTAAGTTCAAACGATCAATCTACATCGTACCATTATCAAAACTGAATTCAGAACATTTAATTTAGCCTAAGAATAACATTGGCGGCCCACTGGCCACACGCCGCCGTGGGTGGCGGTCGACCTCCCCGACTCATTGAAAAATCCAACTATTTCAAAAAATTACCAAATTTCACATAAATGAAAATATCAATGAGTGGAGCAACTTTCATACCTATGACTAAGGCCAATTTGGCCAAGAAAAGCTCCAATTTTTCTCTAACCGTACGGAACCCTAGATTTTGGGTGTTCTTGATTCATCCCCAAACCAACTCCGACGTCCCAACCATTGCTTGGGCTTTGTTCCAGGCCCCAAGATGATGCTATGGGCTGTGGTAATTGGAAGAAAATGTTTCAAGATTTGATGGATCTCCACATAAGGTCACACACCCACCGTGGGTATTTCCTCAAAATTGAACTCCCCATTGTCATCTTTAAGTGTAGAAATGGAAGAGGGATCGATTGGCCTCAAGCTAAGGATCATTTTGACACCAACCTCGCCGTCCATGGTGGCCGGAGTTGGGAGATAGAACCGGGTAGGGTCACGAGTCATGGTGAACCCGGTCGGTTCCCTCCTCCTCTTCTTCTCTCATTTCACTCATTTTTCTCTTCTCTGATTGGTTTATCCTTCCTCTCTCTTCTCCTAACTGGGCAACGCCCACCTCCTTTATTTTTCTTTCCTTTGCATCTCCACCATCCATTTTCCTTTCCTTTAATCTGGGCCACACATGTGGCTCCACCAGATTTTCTCCACAATTTCTGGAGCATTCCAAAAATTAATTAAATCACTAAAATATCCCCAACTTCAAACGTTAATAACTCCTTCGTTATAACTCCAAATCACGAACCGTTTAAGCCCACGTGTCTGTAACGACGAGTACTATAAGGATATGCCAAGAAAATGAATCTTACATGACACGACACGACAGTCAACAAAGATCAAAGCACTTTCCTCGAAAGGGCATTTTCGTAAATTCACTTATTAAAATTATAAAATCATAATTTCAGAGACGGGTCGTTACACACACACACACACACACACACACACATATATATATATATATATATTAAAAGTGTACATAGAAACAAAGTACAATAATAAGATTCTAATGCAAGTCTATTGTGGTGGTGGTGCAGAGATGTTGGATGTGGTTCTGCTATGCCAATCTGCCATTTTGATCCGCCAGCCGCCTGCTTAGCTCCTCAACTTCTGCCATTATAGTCCCAACGATTCCTTACAAAAAACAAACATAGTTAAATAACCAAAAACCAACATAAAATTCTACTAAAAAATCGACATAACCTTCCTTAAAAATATAACATTCCCCATAAGTTACAAACAGTTATATCAATTTATTTCAAGCAACCAACCAATTATAATCATCACAATTTAATTATACTCTGAAGCAATAAACATACGTAAAACCCAAGCATTAAGGCCACACAGACCCCCCCTCCCCCAATCAAAGGCCAAAACCAGCCCTAAAGGCTAGCCTCACCCTAAACCCGAAACCCAAAGCCTACACCCATCCCATCCCTACCTTACCATAAATCCGACCCTAAACTCCACCCCACCCCCAAATATGATCCCAAAGCCCACACCCCTCCCCGGGTGCCCCAAATCCGACCTCAAAGCCCCACCCCCTCCCAACACCATACCCTTACCCTAAATCCAATCCCAAACTCCACCCCCACCCCAAACCCGGCCCATTCAAACCCAAAGCAACTCCAAAAACACATGAATGAAAAATAAATTAAAATTTAGGGAGGAAATGCCTTTTGGCAAGATTGAGAGTGAGTGAGAGAGAGAGAGAGAGGAGAGTGAATGTGAGAGATTGAGAGAGAGAGAGAGAGAGAGGAGAAAGTGAGTGTGAGAGAGAGAAGATAGTGAGAGAAAGAGAGGGAGGAAATGCCTTTTGGCAAGATTGAGAGTGAGTGAGAGAGAGAGAGAGAGAGGAGAGTAAATGTGAGAGATTGAGAGAGAGAGAGAGAGAAAAGAAAGTGAGTATGCAAGAGAATATAGTAAGTTAGAGAGCTAGAGAGAGGGAGGGAGATGGTTGAATTTGGGAGAGGGAAAGAGAGAAGAGAGAAGAGAGATTAGAGATTAGAGATTAGAGAATAGAGAGACAATGAAAAAATTGTGGAGTTTTTTTTTTTTTTTTTTTTTTTTGTTTTTTTGTTTTTTTGGTTTTAAAATATGTAGCACTTTGCGCGATGAACAGCTTCCTGTCATTCGTAAAAGATTTTAAAAATTAAATTTCCGCTTCCTATGTTCGTGACCCGTTTTCGTCGCCAAAGCATCCCATTCAGCAAACAAAGTTTTATTAATATTAAACATAAATAATTTTCCCGCGCCTTATTTTTGTCACCTACCCAAATTTTTAGGGTTTTGCACGAGGAAACTTTCGTTGCTAAAAACTCTGCATGACCAAATACCCAAAAACCCTAAATCATATACAATTTTTGGGAAATATACTTTGCAAGATGAACACCAGTATTTCATCACGCAAAGGCTCCTTTGTACGATGAAATGTGGGTATTCGATGTTCAAACATGTTAGTTTATTCTCATCCATTCTTTCTTTCAACTACTAAAGAATGACTTCTTCATTTCAGTATTGAGTAATTTTTGTTATCTATGATCTTGAAGGAGAGGTCTAAATCTTGAACGGCTCAAATTATGAAAATGTCTTTGCAAAATGCCGATCACACTATACCACTTATGCGTACAAGAGCTTTAACATATAGTGCCATAACAATAGCAAACTACAAACGTTGGTTGGACCATTCATAGACTTTGCAATGTAAGTTCAACGATTTCATATGCTCGTTAGGGTGGTTTGAAAATGTTAATCATTAATTAATTGAATTACATTGTATCACTTATACATATAAGAATTTTGTGAATCAAAAGTTGAATTACATCATCCATATCCCACCTAATATGCACTCGTATTGTCCACTGTTCTAAAAATCCCCGCCTAGGCCCCTCCTAGGCGCTAGGCGGCTGGTCACCGCCCCGATTAATGCCTAGGCATCTGAAAATTAAGAAATGACGCCTGGACCTACTGAGGCGCCTGCTTAGACCGTCTAGGCACCCACCCAGCCTACCAAGGCCCTCTTAGGTTGCGACTCACTTAGATAGAAAATAGATAACTTGTTGAATACTTAAATGAACACACATTATATGTTTGTTTCCCATATTTTCATTACGTTCCCATAGCTCATAATGTATATGTCATTTTATTTTGTAGTTTATGATGAAATTATATATATTTTAAGTATAAATAGACACTTATTTACACGAAATATAATAGATTGAATTAAATCCGCCTAGTCCGCCTAGGCACCCGCCTATACCCCGCCTAGCTACCTAGGCGCTAGGCCCTAGGCCCTAGCCCGCCTCCCGACTAGCGCCTAGCGTCTTTTAGAACCTTGGTATTGTCTTGAAGATTGTCTATGCAAAAACGGTTGTGAAATTTTCAAAATAAAATAAAATAAGAAAGAAACAACTTTATATTATCAATATGATGTATTCTTTTTTTTCATTTTCTTAAGTTTTGAGTTATGAAATATTTAAAAAAATAAACAATTTTCTTCTACAATTTAAAATATAAAAGTATATATAAAAAAGAAAATAAGTTTGGTTTATGCAACGAAATAGTAGGATTCGGCACACAAAGTTATAAAAAAGATAAAGTAACAAATAATTTACTTTTATAATTTAAAATATAGAATTAGTGAAAGAAGATAAATTCACTTTATTTGAAATTCGTAGTGAAAAGTTAAACAAATAATAAAATAAAGAAAACAATCGTTTACAGTTTTAAATATAAAATTAAATAAGTTTATTTTGCAACGATATATTGAGATTTCGTCGAAGAAAATTTGAAAACATTAAACAGAAATAATTTTCTTTTACAATTTAAAATACATACAAAATAAAATAAATTGACTTTGTGTGACGAAATCTACAGTTTGCGGGACGACAATTTTGTCATGCAAAGTTTTATTTCATTTATTTTTTTATACACGTTGCTGATATCTATAGTCAATGTTTTTCATTAAAATTAAACGCATCGATAGGTTAAATTGTGATCTTACTCTTTTGATAAGGTACAATATTAAATTTGTTTGAATATATACATAGGTACATGATTTATAAGTGCAATCATATGTGTAAGTCCATTAATAAACATGATTAGGCCAAGTTGTACAATTGTTCTGTAGTAGGTTTTGGTTATGTTTGGGGTTTTCTGTTCAACAAAAAATAAATAAAAAAATAAAAGTCCGATTTATCTCCCACAATTTGGTTTTTTTAGATTTAAAATCAAGAAGTGATCATTGAGATTGTTTACTGTCAATCATTTTGGTGATTTTATTAAAAATCTCCATTAAATTGAAGAAACTACCAATTCAATTTAAGGGGTTGATTTAACAAAAATACCCTCAATTTAATGGAATTTTTTTGACGGAATGACCAAATTTATTAACAATTTCAGAGATCACTTATGTCGATTTTAAATCTCAAGAACCAAAATAAAGAGTTATACCAATCTCAAAGATCATTTTGGCTCCTTTTGGCTAAAAAGTCAAATTGATATAAAGGAGTGAGGGAAGATCAAAATATAGGAACTGGATCCCCTCCGGATCCAAAATGATCTGAGCCCACTAATCAATGAATCTGGACCATTGAAATTTGATCTAACAGTTACAATTATTACAACTTTTAGAGGAATCCTCTTTTTGTAGCCGTTAGATCAAATTTCAATGATCCGAATTCATTGATTAGTGGGCTCAGATCCCTTAGATCCAAAGGGGATCAGTTCCCAAAATATAAACCTGGAGCAATCTGCACGATCGCCATTGCTTTTTCTATTTTTCTTTCTTTAAGTATGAGGTGTTTTCTTCCCTTTCCAATACTGGATGTGTCTTGGCCCTCGGGCTATGTGTTCTAGATGTTGTTACGTACTTGCCACTGTTGCCAGAGGTTCAACAACGGACGGCTTCTTGTCAACCCAGAAGACTAAGACCAATATTCGGCACACGTGTATATCTTTGGAATATGAGTAAAACAAAAGAATTAAAACAAAATCGTCTAGGCTACCTTTCTGCTAATTAGTCTTTTAGCCTCTTAATCAAAGTTTACCGTTCAGTGAGAATTATACTTGTAGTTGTATATGATATGTTGACCAATATGATATATATGTTAATTAGTTGGAAAAATTAATTCGTTTAAATACGATTTATCTCCTTAACAGCCTCAATTTACTGTATGTAGTTATAAATTGTACATTATCTTATTGTGTGATGGTCGCACTCCGAAGTTTGATTGTCTCTAGTGATATAATAATGATGATGCATGATATCATGTGAAGTCTGATTGTGTATGTAATTTAAGTACAAAGGAGGAGGAATTGAAGCATCTTGGCACTCTTTTACATAAGGAGATTTCAGTCAGTTTGTTTCAGTTTGTCTCTAAGCACCATCAACTTACAAGAGGGACTCATCAGATCAGGACCCACAACAGTGATTTATTATATGTTAAACCATTAATTGCTTCCCCCTCCAAAGAAAAAAACAGAGAGAAAATATAAGTACTGACTGAAAGCCAACCAGAAATACTAAGCAAAAAGAAAAAGTTGCTACCATTTTATCAGGCAAGGCATAGAGTATTTGCCACTTTGATTACCTTCCAACACCACCCTAAGCAACCTCTCAGACGTCCTCCTTGGCTCAGATCGGTCCATGTGCTTTTCAGACTCCAACTTAAATATATACACTCAAATATTATTGCACTTCTTTCATAACCCCATCTACTTTGATTACCTTTCATCTTTTTTTTTTTTTTTTTTTTTTTTTTTGGAATTTTGATTGTGCAACAATGGAACAAGCACGGTATTGGATGTGGGCAAAGCGCAAACACAACAGCTTGAGTTCATCCAATCACGATCATCATGTTCAAGTGCCAACTTCAAACGATGACTCATGGGAAGAACAAGCTTTCGCCGAAGACGCAGCAGGGCCTCTCGGAGGCTGCATATGGCCTCCGAGATCTTATTCTTGCAGTTTCTGTAGGAGAGAGTTCCGTTCAGCTCAAGCTCTGGGAGGCCACATGAATGTTCACAGGAGAGACAGGGCTAGACTAAAGCAGTCTCCAAATGACGAAACTGCCCTTCAAAACAACCTTCATCATCATCAGGATCATGATCATTCTGTCCAAAATAGTGCTAATAATCCCTTTTCATCATCTTTGGGTAATTTCCAATTCCCATCTCGTCAAGTTTGTGCCCTGGTTTACAACCCTAAAAACCCTAGTTCCGATCCCGGTATTATTGCAACATCATCACCGTCCTCAGTTTCTAAGCTTTCAGCTCAGCTACCCTGTAAAAAGAATTGTGCTGAGCAAACCCTGATCCCACCTTCTTCTTCTTCTTCTGCATCTTCTCCTCAATCTTGGTCAGTCTTGGGCACAAACAGATATCATAACAACAAATCTGTGGCGAGAGATCATATTGAAGGAGAGAAGTTTTCGAGAGTTGTAGAATATTCTGGTTCTTGTAGGGCAAAGGGTGATCACCATGTCGCAAATAATGATCATAATTTGTCTGTGAGTTTGAATTTGGTTGTCCGCTGTGCTCGTACTTCTGTCTCCAGTGACGGTGATGAGGCTATAGTTAGTTGCAAGAGAAGAAGAACGGATGACATCCCATCATCGATACCCTTCTTCCTAGAATCAGGTTCTGTTGATAGAGTACATCATCTCCAACCAGCTGAAGGGTTTGAATTTAGCTCCAGCTCTATAGAAGACTTGGATCTTGAGCTCAGGCTTGGTGACCGACCTAAGGTAATTAAAGTTAATAAGTAGCAGAGAGAGGCAATATCAACTGCTGATCATATAAACATATAAGTTTACTGCTTGACCTTGTGCTGGTCTTATCTGTTTGATGAAATCCTCCTTAGTTTGCACCTTTTTCCCCTTAATTTCATATTTGAGGCCAAGGCCTCTGACTTTGTTTAATTTGATTTCATCTCTTGGAGTGCTGTATGAATTTGTGTAGGGTGTAACAACCACCGTATGGGAGTTACAGAAAAGGATGAAATTAATTACGATTTGTCTTTGTTAATAATCACAATGCATCTCAGCTTACGATTTGTCATTGTATATAATTGTTTGCTCCTTGACAGGATCCTTACAAATTAATAAGTTCATAAAAATTACTTAAGAAATAGAAATTTAGGATTCTGAGCCCCTTTCAAGTGAAATCATTATCTTCATGTAGCTTTGTATGCTAAGTTTTTGAAATTGAATAGATGTACCAGTATATAACTTACTTTTATGAGTAAACAATTATGCATATAATTAGGATGTAGGGTTTTTCCAAGATATTTCTCATGCATCCACAATGGGAGCTCCAACTCCTCTCTCTAGTCTAAATATCAAATGTGATTAGAATTAACTTGAGCTGAGATTAACCAAAGCACCAGCTCTCCACTCTGCACTCAAGTTCAAATTCTCTTGCTTACAGTTTAGATGGATTTAACATACGTAGAATTTTGTTTGGGAAAAAAAAACTTTGAGGTAAGCTTGTTATAGGCTAAGCAGTAAATTTGACTATAGTTATGATATCAAAAACATGCTGAGTGCAGTCAAGAGTTTAGGTTAGAGAGAGAGAGAGGGAGAGAGAGAGAGAGAGTATTTGTTTGTGGGGTTTGAAGGGCGAAGAAACTGACTAAAAACTGCATGGAATACCGTGACTCTTTTTCCCATTCAGTATTACCTCGCTGACATTCCGTCAGATAGGGTCATAGACAACTCAACTTACCCACACAAAAAAAAATAACTCGAGACTCTCCAGAGAGATGACATTTTCAAAGCCACATAAAGTCAGATACTTCCCAACATCGATCCTCTTTTCTCTTGTATTTTTATCACCACCCCCGCCAGATCTCTTTTGTTTCAGTTTTTTCTATCCTCTCCCGCTAAAATCCATTTGCTTGTGTTATCTGTCTCACTTTTTTCTCTCCCCCTTCGTCTTCTCAAATCTGTCCAAAATTGCCACCAACCCAACGGAATCAATCTAATTAACTATTCATTACCATCACACTATATAATTAAAACCAACTTTCTTTAATCACGAAAGAGAATATTATCGTCTCACCACCTCTGGGCCGCTACATAACTATGCATCTTTTGGACCTTCTTGTGTTTTGCACCGTATATTTTATTTTCAAAAGCCGACGATAAAACCCTAATTCTTGAATTTTATTTTTTATATTTTAGTTTTAGAAACAACACCCCCAAAATAATTATGCCCAAATAATTCCTTTACAGATATAAACCCTAACCCTAGGGCTATCATTCTGCGGCGTTCTTTAAATTTTCAACCTTTATTAACACTGAGCCCGAACTGTGTCCACTTTATTGAGTTTTACAGGGAAAAATATGAAAATGGCAATTATTCGGAAGGAATTTAAGTCGCACCCAACAATTATATTCCACAAAAAGATATGAATCGAAGATTGTTTTAATGATTTGAGAAGCTTTCGATGTGGGACTTTGTTTCTACGATGCATGTGAAAATGAAAGGCAGAATATAAATTTAAAACAACCAATGCATGGTTGTGTAATGTGTATATATATATATATACAAGGACGGGGCTTGTTAATTTAGGGAAAGCGAGATTGTTTGCTTCGGCTTCTACGAAGTGCTACATCTATGTAAAACGGTTTTAATGGTGAATGGTTGGGGTTTTCTCTTCATATATTAAGATATGAGTTGGACAGGTCTCATAGTTTTACAGAGAAGTTTTAAAGGGAAGTGGCAGTGGTGCACATGGGATTTCAGATGTCGTTTTTCTCTTCTCTATTTAAGGGGCGGTACTATAGAATTGAGTGAGAGAATGAGCTAATTATTCTGAGCAGCTCCCAAACCACGGTTTAAAGAATGAGAATTTTGAAGAATAAATTCTGGGGTTATTAGGTGGGTGTGTTGGGAGTAATTGTTTATATATTGTTTGACAACTAAGGGTATATTTGTCTGGGAACGAGTTCCAGCTCTCACGAGCTCACTTCACTACTTCACGAGCTCAGTAAATATTGATTCTAGCTATTTGTGTATTAATCACAAAATAAAACTGGAAACTCGTCTTTGAAATTTGATTTTTTTTTTTTTTTTTTTGATCAAACGATGAATTTTGATTTATTTGAACTTTGGTATGTAAACTTAAATTTATCAGTATTGGGCTCTAAACTTGTTACAAACTTAAAATATTGAGCAAAAGTTGTTTTGAGGTTGGAGTTTGAGTGAATTTATATAGGCCTGTTTTTGTTATGACCCGTTAGCATAAGCCTATGGCATAAATGACTATAACACATACCAAATGCAATCACTTTTGCAATTCTTCATCAAACTCAGATTCCTGCATCATTTGATATATGTCCATGTATATGTACATCATGCTTAGAAGAACTACTATAAAAATTACTTTGAGCGACGAAATAAGTTTGTTGCGCAAAGTATGATTTCGTCGCTCAAAACCTTGTGCGACGAAAGTTTTGTCGCGCATGGTTCGTCGCACAAAGCTCGTGACAATAGGGCTTGCGTGACGAAAATTAATCTTCGTCGCGCGAAGGTCCGTGCCCCGACGAAATATTTTGTCGTGCAAAGATCTTTTACGCGACAAAATTAATTGTTTGCACGACGAAATATTTTGTCGCACAAGGTTTTTTGACTTTTTTTATTATTTCTCTTATTTTAACTTAATTCTATTAATTGTTTGCGCGACAAAATATTTGGTAGCGTAAGATTTTTTAATTTTTACTTTTTTAATTTAATTGTATGACTTTATTTTTTTTAATTATTTTAATTTAAATTGATATATTCAAAATAAAATTACATATGAAAAATAGTGATCAAATTATCCAGTATATATAATATATTAATGTACACAAAAATTAACAAAGTACAATAATAAAATCCTAATACAAATCTATTGTGGTGGTTGTGGTAGGGGATATTGACACGCCCAATCCTGATGTCCAGGGGATAGTGGGATGGCCATGTGCTGGCCGACACCTTGAGGGTGACACAAGCCATTTAATGAATGCATATGCCGAGAACATGTGAACATGCATATAAATTTCGCGAGAACTACACAATATAATAATATTCAGCTGTCAATAAAATGATAATGGATGACATGTTCAGAGCATACATCTAATTGAGAATACAAGCGGAAGGTGTGACAGAAAGTGCTATTACAAGTGATGTCAAGAGTTGAGAGGATGGCACGATATCACTGGTAGGGGAATGCCTCGTAGCTCGGATCGTATGCCTCGTTCCTATGTCCTGAGGGGGCGCAAAACAAAACATAAGTGGACCAAGTTGATTTATAAGTAATACTGAAGCGGTTATTCATCAATGTACTAACCCTCAAAGTTTTATGAAAACTCAATAGTATAACATGTAATAGGTTTTCCGAAAACCCTAGCATGTCATAAAACCTTCGTAAAGCATATATCATATATAGTGTGCTAAATAGTGGTGTCAGTATCGCCCGAAGGCATAGAGAACTTTTCTTTTGCCCGAAGGCCTTCATTCATCTGTAGGCTCCTACAACACCCACTCGAAGGCATATTGTGACCACTAGATAAGCACAAAAATCATTGAACATAATATTTCCGAACATAAGTACATATATCTCAACTGAGCTCAGTAGCTCACACATCATATCATAAAACATATTTGTAGTATATAGTCATCAATCATATATACTACGAAGAACATAAAACCGATAAAGCATGAATATCATAAAGCGTAAATCCAATTTACTCATAAACGTTTCATAAAACGTAACCATTAAATCATGCTTTTCATGTATGCATTTCTAATAGTAAAATATGCATTTTAGAAGGGGTCCACTCATAGATACTTCATCGTCGAAGAGCCGTGAGAAATAGGAGGGATGGAAAAGCCGCTAATAATCGCACCTAAGCACATAAAGGGTCCGATTAATAAAACTCTATCATAAATATTGAATTTCAGAAAACAGACGTCATAAACGGATTCAAGGCGTCGAACAACTTAAGGGGGAACCTTAAGCACCCCTACGCGCCGCCGCAGGGTGGCGGCCCCGACGGTTACGCGTCGAGATGGGTCGTCGGAAAGTTGGTAGGAAAAGTCGCCAGCGCCATGACGGCGGAGGCACGTGTGCTCCATGCTCCGGCACAGGCGGCCCTTCACGCGCGTCCACATGCAGGCCCACGTGCCACTCACTTGTGGCCTGGGTTCTGGGTTGGGCCGGTTTTGTTTGGGTTTGGGCTTAAGGTAGATTGGCTTGGGCCTTGATTCTGGGCTTGGGCAATTGGCCTAGGTACTTGGGTTTAGGCTTGGGCCTATTGGGCTGGGTAACCCGACCCAAAAAGAATCTGGGTTGATGGTTATTGGGTCAGGTCGACTCGGTTTCAGGCCAAGGTTTGACCGGTTTCTCAAACGCCTATAACTTCTCCGATATTTAACCAAATCAAGTTATTTAAAAAACCAAAGTTGTAGTACTCAATGAGATGAAGAGAATGATACCTTGCACGACGGCTAACCCACAGTAGTTTGGCCAAAAAACGCCTTAAAAGTGGCAGTGCTCGCCAGAAAGTTAGGAAAAGCTACTCCAAGCTATTTTATGCGATTAACACGTATGTACAACTTAAAACAAGCTTCGATTTAACCCTAAAACACATCCCAAGGATTTCTAGAAGCTTATCTTCATCAAAAAATTCACAAAAACCACTGGAGCTCGTCAGGGAAACGATCACCGTGACTGCCACGGTGGAGCACCAATTCGACCTGGGTTTCTCGGGGTTGCACGTCCAGGTGGTGGTGATGGTGGTTGTTGTGTGTGATTTACATAGAGGGGAGGGAGAGTTTGCGCATAGAGGGAGCTCGAGGAGAGGGGAGAGAGTTACAGAGAATGAGGGAAGGTGAGAAAGTGAAGGGATAGAGAGAGAGAGGTAAAGAAAAGAAAATCCAAAAAGTAAGGGGGAATCCAGATTAGGCAATGGGATAGGGGACAAAAATCTCCTTATGGGTTTCCTTGGTTCGTAATTTAACAACGTAATATACGAAACACAAACTATCCGAAAACGTTTGACATTCAAACGTAGAATCTTCGCTAATCCGAATCTGAATCCGTTAACGCCTATGCGTTCATGGTGATGAGTACGATAAGAATATATTATTAGAATTAAAACTACGCGTTTTGACGAGATGGTCAAACAAAGTCAACTCAAGGGTAATTCGGTAATTTCATAAATCCGACAATATGAAAATACACTTAAATTTGGGACGGGGTTTCACAATCTACCCTTTAAAAGAATTTCATCCCCAAAATTACAATCTTAAATAAATTAGTACGGATATTGACTCCTCATCAGTTCCTCTGTTTCCTATGTCGCTTCCTCGACTGCATGGTTCATCCACAATAGTTTAACTAACGGAATGAATTTGTTCCTCAGAGTTTTATCCTGTCAGTCGATGATCACCATTGGTTCCTCAACATAACTTGTGTCCTGACTCACCTCTAACGGTTGTGGCTGAATAACGTGAGAGGGATCCGGTACATACTTCTGAAGCATGGAAACATGAAATACGTCGTGTATCTGCGACAACTCTAGTGGTAGCTCCAATCTATAAGCAACCGCACCAATTCTCTCTATGATCCGGTAGGGGCCAACATATCAAGGACTCAACTTCCCTAGCTTACCAAAATGAACTACACCATTCCAGGGCGACAACTTCAGGAAGACAAAGTCACCAATCTCGTACTCACGATCCCTGGAATGTTGGTCCATGTTGCTCTTCTGCCAATCTTGCGCCGACTTCAAATTTCTTTTAATCAACTAGATGTTAGTATTTGTGGTGTCGACAATTTATGGCCCCATTAACACTCGTTTACCGACCTCAGTCCAACACAACTGTGTTCGGCACGCCTTCACATACAATGCCTCAAACGGTGCCATGTTGATACTAAAGTGGTAGTTGTTGTTGTTGTAGGCAAACTCGGTCAATGGCAAATAGCTATCTTAACTACCTTTTCACTGGAGAACAGACACTCTCATCATGTCATCCAAAGTCCGAATCGTCCTCTTAGATTGACCATTGGTCTGTTGATGATAGACAGTGCTGTACAATAGCTGAGTATTCATGATCATTGAATGTTCTCTAAAATCTGGAGGTGAATCTTGGATCTCTGTCCGAAACAATGGTGACGGGTACATCATGAAGTTTAACGATATTATCAATTAATAGCTGTGCCAACTTCTCTAATGAGCAGTTTTGGTGAGTCGATCCACAATCACTCATGCCATCATACCTCAACCGCGTGCTTGGCAAACCATACACGAAATTCATGGTGATGTCTTCCCACTTCCACGTTGGTATAAGGAGATTCTACATGAGCCCTTTAGGTCTTTGTCTATCTGCCTTCACCTGCTGGGAAATAATACATCTCTTCACATACTCTGCCACATCCCGTTTCATCTCATACCAGTAGTAGAAAGGACAGATAATATGATACAATTTAGTACTCCTCGAATGCATAGCTTACGCCGAGATGTGAGCTTCATCAAGAATTGCCTTATTCACCACTTCATTGTCCTAAGGCATAAACAACCTATTTCCTATCACCAAGGCTCCATCTCTCCGGATTTTCAAATCTCGCCTATAACCATTCCACACCTATTCATTTGGGTCTGCACACTGTTGGTCGAGCTCTTGAGCTTCCCAAACCAAATCCACCAAAATATGCCTAATTTGGAAGTGTGCCAACAATGCTCCCTGTGAATCTGGTGTCAAGGTAATGCAAGTTTCTCGAAGAGAAAACAATAGTGGAACATGGATAGCTCGAAGGGAGGCAAGTTGTCCATAGGATTTCCGACTAAGTGTGTCCGTTATGACGTTTACGTGGCCAGGATGATACTCAATAGTGCAATCGTAGTCACTAATGAGTTTCATCCATCTTTTTGCCTCAAATTTAACTCCTTTTGGGTCAAGACATACTTCAAACTCTTATGATCGATAAAGATACGGCACTTCTCGCCTGTAGGCTCCTACAGCACCCATCCGAAGGCATATATAGATGTCAATCGCCTGTAGGCTTTTACAGCACCCACTCGAAGGCATATAGTGACCACTAGATAAGCACAAAAATCATTGAACATAATATTTCCGAACATAAGTACATATATCTCAACGAAGCTCAATAGCTCAAACATCATATCATAAAACATATTTGTAGTATATAGTCACCAATCATATATACTACGAAGAACGTAAAACTGATAAAGCATGAATATCATAAAGTGTAAATTCAATTTACTCATAAACGTTTCATAAAGCGTAACCATTAAATCATGTTTTTCATGTATGCATTTCTAATAGTAAAATATGCATTTTAGAAGGGGTCCATTCATAGATACTATGTCGTCGAAGAGTCGTGCGAAATAGGAGGGATGTAAGCGTCGCTAATAATCGCACCTAAGCACATAAAAGGTCCAATTAATAAAACTATATCATAACAATTGAATTTCAAAAAACATACATCATAAACAGATTCAAGACGTCGAAAAGCATAAGGGGGACCTTAGGTACTGCCACACGTAGCAGCACAAGCCGCCACGCGCCAAGATGGGTTGCCGAAAAGTTGAACGGAAAAGTCGCCAACCATAGTACCTCCGGCGGAGGCATGTGTGCTCCACGTGCTGGCATATGTGGCCCTTCATGCGCCACTCACGTACGACCTGGGTTTTTGGTTGGGCCAGTTTTGTTTGGGCTTGGGCCTGAGTTGGGTCCTGAGGTAGCTGGGCTTGGGCCTTGATTCTGGGCTTGGGCAATTCGGCTAGGTACTTAGGTTTGGGCATGGGTCTATTGGGCTGGGTTACGCGGCCCAAAGGAATTTGGGTTGAGGGTTATCGGGTCGAGTAGACCCGATTTCAGGCCAAGGTTTGGCCGGTTTCTCAAACGCCTAGAACTTCTTCTATATTCAACCAAATCAAGTGATTTAAAACCCAAAGTTGTTGTACTCAACGAGATGAAGAGAATTGTACCTTGCACGACGGCCAATTCATCATGGTCTCGAAAGTGGTGGTGCTCGCCGAAAAACTAGGAGAAGCTACTTCGAGCTATTTTATGCGATTAACATGTATGTAAAACTTAAAACAACTTTTGATCTAACCCTAAAACACATCCCAATGGTTTCTAGAAGCTTACCTTCGTCGAAAAATTCACAGAAACCACTAGAGCTTGTCGAGGAAACGATCACCAGTGGAGCACTAATTCGACCTGGGTTTCTCGGGGTTGCACGTCCAGGTGGTGGTGATGGTGGTTGCTATGTGTGATTTTCAAAGAGGGGAGGGAGAGTTTGCACAGAGAGGGAGCTCGGGGAGAGGGGAGAGAGTTAAAGATAAGAGGGAAGGTGAGAAGGTGAGAAACTGATGGGAGAGAAAGAGAGGTAAAGTAAAGAAAATCCAAAACGTAAGGGGGAATCCGGATTGGGTAAGGGGATAGGGGTCAAAAATCTCCATGTGGGTTCCCTTGGCTCACAATTTAAGAACATAGTATACGAAACACAAAATATCTGAAAACGTTCGACGTTCGAACGTAGAATCTTCGTTATAAATCCGCAATTTAATCCGTTCGCGCCACGTGTTCATGGTGATGAGTACGATAAGAATATATTATTAGAATTAAAACTATGTGTTTCGACGAGATGGTCAAACAAAGTCAACTCAAGGGTAATTCGGTAATTCATAAATCCGACAATATGAAAATACACTTACATTTGGGACGGGGTTTCACAGATATGGTCCAATAGTGTCTTAATCCTCAACTTTTTCCGTCAAAGTCTCGCTGATTCCTACGAACAGACAAATATGGTCAAATAACCAAAAAGCAACATAAAATAATACCAAAAAATCCGCATAATCTCCCCTAAAATTGGCATACCCCAAACTCCACCCCACACCATACCCAATTAATTAGCTCCAATAAAGAAAAAAAAATTAAAATTTGGGGGGAAAATACCTTTTTGGCAAGATTGAGAGTGAGTGAGAATGAGATAGAGGGGTGAGTGTGAGAGAGTTAGAGGAGATAGTGGGAAAAAGATGAGATAGTGAATGAGAGTGAGAGATAGAGAACAAAGAGAGAAGAGATATTAAGTCAGAGGAGTGAGTGTGAGATAGAGGGTCGAACTTGGGGAGAGGGAAAGAGATGAGAGGTAAGAGAATATAGAAAGACATTGAGAAAATTATGGAGGAGTTATTTTGGTTTTAAAAACCGTATCACTTTGCGCGACGAGGATACCAGTTTGCGCAACGAAATATTGGTCGCGTAAAGTCTTAAAAAAAATTTCCCGCGTCCCATTTTTGGCACCCGCCCAAATTTTTAGGGTTTTTCGCATGAAGTGTTGGTCACGCAAAGTCTTAAAAAAAATAATTTAAAATCCCGTGTCCCATTTTTAGCGCGCACCCAAATTTAAGGATTTTGCGCGATGAAATATAGGTTCGTCATTCAAAATTTTAAATTTTTTTGTTTATAAATGATAAAAAAAGAAAATAATTTTATTTTACAGTTTAAAATATAAACAAATTAAAATAAATATGGTTTAGGAGACCAAATGTTGATTCGTCGCGCAAAGAAAATAATTTAGTTTAACAATATAAAATATCGAATTAAATAAAAAAAAAGTAAATAGGATTTAGGGACGAAATATTAATGTTCGTCGTGCAAAGTTTTTAAAAATTAACAAAAACTTATGAAAATAACTATATTTTAAAATATATAATATAAAATAAAAAAAGGAAAATAAACTGGTTTAGGCAATGAAATATTTGGATTTTGGCGCACAAAGGTTTTGAAAAAAAATATTTTTATTTTATTTTTGGCAAAACTTTGCGCGACGAAGTTCAAAATTTCGTTGCTCAAAGTGACTTTGTGCGATGATGTGTGTTTCGTCGCGCAAGAGTTTTTTTTACTAGTGAAGGGAAATTTAACAATTTCCCTTTCTATTCTCCCACCACTAAGTATATACACGCTCTAAAAGTCATACATAGTGATTCAAAGTGATAGTGAAGGTGAATATATAAGCAAATTTTTTTTAACAGTTCTTGTTACAAAATGGCATTTTACTTAAAAAAAAAAGCATGTCCATATACCCCAAAACAAAATGGATTGGTAAAAAGGAAGCATAAACACATTGTAGAAACTGTCATTGCTTTGCTACAAAGTGCAAAATTACCTAGGTAGTTCTGGTTTTATGCTTGTGCCACTGCAACATATTTAACTAATAGAATGCCTTGTGCTACTCTCAAAATGAAATCCCTTTATCAGTTGTTACATAATCAAGTTCTTGATATTAGTCATCTCAAATTTTTTTGATGTGCATGCTTTCCTTTATTTAAGCCCTATAATACTTCAAAGTTCTAACCGAAAACAAAAAAAAATATTTTTCTAGGATATACAGGCCAACATATAGGGTTCTTATGTTTGATATTGTTACTAAAGAACTACGTCTCTAGGCATGTACTATTTAATGAAACAACATTTCCATATTCAAATAGTTCTATTTTTACCAATTCATCACCATCCACACTTACACAACTGCATTTACCTACTGTATCAATACCATCCATCTCATTACATAATCAAGTGTTATCACCTTTCATCTCATAATCATTCATTTTCATCTACAGTCACAGAATCATTGAATACTCATTCATCTAGAGCCTCGGATTTTTTGACTGCATATAGTGCCTCAGATTCTTTGGAAACACATGCATCTAGTGCCTCAAAGTTTATTCAAACACCTTCACATGGTTCACAATTCGTACCAATACATCATTCTCCTAGTCCATTGCCTACTAATAACTTATCTACACAGCATCCCATCCATGTGGACCCTGATTTCCAACAAGAACAACTCATTGTTGTTCTTCCTATTCCAATGAATGTGTATCCAATGTAAACAAGGTCCAAGAATGGTATTATTAGAAGAAAGGCTTTTTCTGCACTTGTTAGATCTTCCAAATTACCTATCTCAGAACCAAAAACCTTTAAAGCTATATCTAAAGTACCAAAGTGGCAAGATGCAATGAAGAATGAAATGGATGCATTGCATTCTCAAAATACATGGTCTCTAGTTACTCTTTCCGCTGATAAGAACTTAGCTGGATGCAAATGGGTGCACAGAGTATAGAAAAATGTAGATGGATATGTGGCAAGGTACAAAGTTAGACTTGTGGCAAAGGTTATAGCCAAGAATAAGGTATAGACTATGGGGAAGCATTCAATCCAGTGGTCAAGCCTACAATCATTAGGCTAATTCTTGCTTTAGTAGCTTAGTTCAAGTGGCCACTAAGGCAATTAGATGTTAAAAATGCATTTTTTGCATTGAATTCTTCAGAAATAAGTATACATGGAACAACCTCCAGGGTTTCAAAGTTTAAGCCACCTATCCAGTTATGTTTGTAAGCTTCATAAGTCACTGTATAGATTTAAACATGCTCCCAGAGGTTGGAATAGAAGATTTACAAGTTTTTTTACTAGGATTGGAGTTCAAAGCTTCACAAGATGATCTCTCTTAATTTGTCCAACATTCTTCAAAAGGTACTATGGTATTGCATTTTTATGTTGTTGATGCAATTCCAGTTGATATCCAGTGTGATTACAGATCTTACTACAAAGTTTGAAATGAAAGATGTTTGAAATGAAAGACTTGGGCACACTGCATTATTCCTTGTGTTTACAAATCAGGTTAACTCTGAGGGGTTATTTGTGTCACAATCAAAGTATGTCAACAACCCTAGCAGCCATGCGTCGCCAGCACCCCCTACCATGTCCTTTTTTACCATTAATACAATTATATCTATATTAAAATTTACCAAACACTTAGTTAAAAAAAATGACCAAACATTTTTACACTACTGTTCACACTCAAATTACTTTTAAAAATACAGTGTATTAAACACTCACTTGCTTTATTGTACAATTGATTAAACTTAAATCACATCATAAGCATTTTTATAAAAAGCGCATTAATCTCAAATTGGACTTTGGGGTTGGATAGACTACTAGTGAAGGTTAAAATTTTAGAGAGGGGGATCCATGAGTATATAGTATTATTACACATTCAATTTCTTTTTCTTTTTTTTGAAAGGGACACATTCAATTTCTTTTAGATGTGTATTTTAATAACCATCTATAATTTGTGGAATCTGTGGGCCTGAATATGTGCATGCAAAGCTTAAGGTACAGTAGCCCGTTGTAAGATTAACACACACAGCCCTCTAAGGCCCAACAGTCCACCCTAAAACATTTTTTCAAGTTGAACACTTCAACAAGTTCATTTGTGCTTTCAAAAACAAGAAAAACCATGATATGATATGATTGAATGAAATTATTCTTAACCTTGCGAAATAATATAATCTAGATTTGAAATAGGGAAGTCATGGTTGAGTCTCACAATGGGCTAACAATAATATGGTTCAAATTCGCTTTTGACGAGAAACGAACCTAAGACCTTTTACTTATAAGTGAACAGAAATACCATTAGATCGTAGTACTAAATGACCTCTTGATTTCATTTAAAAAAAATTACTTTTTCATAATTTGGTTGTTAGTACATACAGAATATGATAATTTGGTTGTTAGTATATACAGAATATGATATGAATGTAACTGATATTCATTTGTTGCACATCCACTCATTAAGGAAAATCCATGACAACTGAAAAATTATATTTATATATACTAAAACTCAAACTCCCCTGGTATTGTTCTAGAACAGTGTTCTTCCATTTTCACCCCTGCTTCTTTGTTGTTATTTCAACTTTGCTCCATGGCATTGCAGTTAGGCCTGGCAATTCCTGACACAACCCGATAATCCGACACGACACGACACGAAATTAACAAGTGTTCGGGTCGACACGATAACGAATCGGGTCGTTATCGGGTAACCCGATAAGCACCTGTTAAGATAACGGGTTGGTTCGGGTATACACGTGGGTAACACGAAACACGATAAGCAGAATATTAATTTTATAATTTTATAACCCTAAAAAAATACAATAAAAATTATATATATTAATTTAACAATTTTATACCCCTAAATATATATATATTAAATTAACTATAATAATTATAATAATTATATATACTTGAATAATTATACCCCCAAAATATTAACTATAATATATATATATATTAAATTAACTATAATAATTATATATACTTGAATAATTATACCCCCAAATTATTAACTATAATAATTATATATATATATATATATATGTATTAGATTTTAAATTAAATTTTATACTCCTAAAAAATATAATAATTACGTACAAAATAAATAGATTTTTCCTTGGTGGATCATCATCATCGTCGCATTCACCATCTTAACGGACACCAACCTTCAAACCCAGATCCTAGAGGAACCATGTTTGCACAAATATCCACTGGGTTAGGAAGAAAGAAGGCCCGTAAGTATACTAAATACACACACACACACACACACACACACACACACATACCATTCAACTTTATGGGATACGAATTATACGAAACTAATTTCAATGATCCAACCGTCAAACTTGTTTGTATATGCTTCGAGATCGCATCAGCAAAAAATTGCAAAAAACAAACATTCAGAGATCAAGTAACCGGACAAAACTTTTCGACGGTTATAAAACGAAAAATCACAATTTAACGGTTATTTTAACTCCGATTTTGATGATATTTTACAGGTACACTCCTTGACCCTATATGAATACAATGAATGAATTCGATCTTCAATTTAAAATATTTACACTAGTGGATACCACAAAATCTTATGTTATACTTAATGAAAGTATGAATAAACTCTTAAGTGTTAGTGAATCTATTGTTTTGATGAGATACGCATTCTACTAAACTAGTTTCAACGATCCAACCGTCAAACTTGTTTGTATATGCTTCGAGATCGTATACGCCAAAAATTGCAAAAAACAAACATTCAGAGATCAAGTAACGGGACAAAACTTTTCGACGATTATAAACGAAAAATCACGATCTAACGGTTATTTTAACTCCGATTTTGATGATTTTTTTAAGCTACACTCCTTGACCCTATATGAATACAATGAATAAATTCGACCTTCAATTTAAAATATTTACATTAGTGGATACCACAAAATCTTATGTTATACTTAATGAAAGTATGAATAAACTCTTAAGTGTTAGTGAATCTATTGTTTTGATGAGATACGCATTCTACGAAATTATTTTCAACGATCCAACCGTCAAACTTGTTTGTATATGCTTCGAGATCGCATACGCCAAAAATTGAAAAAAAACAAATATTCAGAGATCAAGTAACAGGACAAAACTTTTTGACGGTTATAAAACGAAAAATCACGATTTAACGGTTATTTTAACTCCGATTTTGATGATTTTTTACAGCTACACTCCTTGACCCTATATGAATACAATGAATGAATTTGATCTTCAATTTAAAATATTTACACTAGTGGATACCACAAAATCTTATGTTATACTTAATGAAAGTATGAATAAACTCTTAAGTGTTAGTGAATCTATAGTTTTGATGAGATACGCATTCTACAAAACTAGTTTCAACGATCCAACCGTCAAACTTGTTTGTATATGCTTCGAGATCACATACGCCAAAAATTGCAAAAAACAAACATTCAGAGGTCAAGTAACCGGACAAAACTTTTCGACGGTTATAAACAAAAAATCACGATTCAACGGTTATTTTAACTCCGATTTTGATGATTTTTTTACAACTACACTCCTTGACCCTATATGAATACAATGAATGAATTCGATCTTCAATTTAAAATATTTACATTAGTGGATACCACAAAATCTTATGTTATACTTAATGAAAGTATGAATAAACTCTTAAGTGTTAGTGAATCTATTGTTTTGATGAGGTACGCATTCTACAAAACTAGTTTCAACGATCCAACTGTCAAACTTGTTTGTATATGCTTCGAGATCGCATACGCCAAAAATTGCAAAAAACAAACATTCAAAGATCAAGTAACGGGACAAAATTTTTCGACGGTTATAAACAAAAAATCACGATTTAACGGTTATTTTAACTCCGATTTTGATGATTTTTTACAGCTACACTCCTTGACCCTATATGAATACAATGAATGAAATCGATCTTCAATTTAATATATTTACACATAGTGGATGGATACCACAAAATCTTATGTTATACTTAATAAAAGTATAACTAAACTATAATAATTATATATATATATATATATATATATATATATATATATATTAATTTAACAATTTTATTAAACTCTTATTTTCGAGTGTAGATGTAGTAATTAAACGATAAATGTGTTTTAATGTTTTGAAGTTATATTTATGTGACAATGTGTGGTATGTGCAAATTTTTTTAAAATATATATTTTTCTTAACGGGTCATAACGGGTCGGGTCACTTTACCTGTTGGGTAAAGTGACCCGACCTGTTAAGGACCCGTTAAGATAACGGGTGCGACACGACACGACCCGTTAAGATAACAGGTGTTACACGAAAACGACACGAACACGACTGACACGACACGATTGCCAGGCCTAATTGCAGTCCCTGCTTGATTTGTTTAATTTCTGTTGGATGTTTTTGATTCCACGCGTCCATCATCCGTGGATCTTTTTGCCACGCGTCTATGCATGCTCTATTTGGACCGAGAAGGACGGGATTGTCCCATCCACATGTTGATCATCGTCGATTGGTTCTTTTGGCTTCTCTTTTTCAACCTTTCTTTTCGTCTTTCATATTCCCGTTTGGTCTTCTATGTCCCTCTCAAACCCATTTTTCTTTCAGTTTTCGTTTGGTCTTCTCTGTCCTTCTCAAACCTTTTCCTCTTTCACTCTCCGTTTTTTGATTTCGTTGTTGACGAATCTGTGTTTTGTCGCTGTCTGCCATCGTCTCATGTTGTTCTGAAAATTTAGCTTCCTCATAAGATATCAAACTGTGTGAGTTTTTTCAAATTTTTACTTTTCCTGTTGTTATGGGTTTTTGTGAGGGATTGAATGAGATAGAGTTTGGCTTTTGGTTGTGGGAGAAGGACCTAGGCTTTTTTTGAAGAACAGAGAGGCCTTTTAAGCAGAGAGTTAGGTTAAGGGTGTCTGGGAGAGGCACCTCAATTTGAACCTATTTTTTGGTCCATTAGTTTGTTCTTTCCCTGCTTTTCCATTTGTTCCTTTTTTGTTGTTTATGATTTCTGCTTTGAATTTTTTGTTTGTTTCATTTCTTATGTGAATATTTTTCTTCTTGCTTTGTAATCGTCATTATTAAAGTCATCTGTGTTTGTGTGTGATGCAGGGCCAGTGTATTCAATATGCTTCCAGTCATGAGGGAATCTAGCTGATAAGGTAATGGATTTAAAAAAAAATTATGTGGTGTTACTTTTCTTTTTCGTTCTATATCCATTTGGTATCACGGAGAAAAAGCTTAATTCTGATTCAGGTTTAATTTTCAAGAACAAATATAATGTTCATGGACAGTAGCAGCCATTTGTTGGTTTCCTAAAAAGCCAGAAACATCTGAAGTCGTATTAAATTGCTGTTGGAAACATTTTGTTTTTCTTTGTGTAAATAATGTTTGGCACTAATGTGTGCTGTCTTTTTGACTTCTTGGTGTTAAAGTCTCCATGTCTTCCCTTCAGACCAAGAGTGAATAAATTGTGGATCGTTTATAGTTTTTGTCATTTTTTTCTTTTTGTGGTTTTGTGGGAGTTTCTTATGTGTCATTGAAATTCCCTTTTGATAGGATAAATGGAAAGCATATGCCCTACTCCTCTTAATCAATTAAGAGCATACACAAAGGAGGACAAAATCAGAATTCGGATATGCAGGATTTGGAAATCGACGATTCCAGGGACTGTTCAAAAGTACACAAACCTGCACTGTATATTAGTTGACGAAACGGTGAGAAATAACTGTCTAATTATTTTACCCAAAGCTCAAATCAATGACTATTAACTCATTGGATAATGTTTTTGCTGGTATAAAAAGGTCAAAAATTTATTTGTCGTTTCTTTATCTACAGAAAAGAGGAACTAACAGTAACTTTGTGGGCAACCTATTGCAAATTAAAGATTTCGTTTGTAAGCCTATTGCAACCTGTGTGTTTTCAATGTTGTTTATATTTTGTGATGTTATTTTTACGTCTTCTGGACATGCTGCTGAGTATACTTTGAGTTGAGACCTACAATCTTTTTTGATTGGCATACAACCAAGTTTTGGTAAGCCTTTTTTTCTCTGTGTGGTCCATTTCTTTATTTATTCTTTTTCTTATTTCAATGTTTGATTTATAGATAAACTTTATGTTTAAATTTTTTTTTTTTGACTGCAGATTTTGTCTCTGCAATCAGATGCTACATGTCATTGTCTCATCTCATTCTTCTTCGCTTTTAGCAACTGCCAGCATTTCAATTTCGTCTTTTCTTCACGGTACATAATCTATTGAAACATTTAGTTTTTAATATATTAACCATTTTGCAATATCTATATTCTGTTAGTATTCTTACTGCCTACCTTTTTCATCCTATTTTTTCGTTTTTCATCCATTTTTATTTGACTTTTATGCAACCCATAATCCTCAGTTTCTAATCTTTCATTGCATATATTTGATTACCCAATCTATATTCAACCGCTTTAATCTTTAAATTGTTTAATGTTAACTCCAACATTTTATTTCCATTATGTAATCATTTCTTTCATATAGTTTTCAATCCCGCAGTAACGCGCGGGTACAAATTCTAGTATATACTAAAAGAGAAAAATGTGGTACTGTAGAAGTAACAGTGTTCTTCCGTTTTTACCCTTCCGTTGTTCTGTAAGTTCAGCTTTCTATGTGTTTTATACAGTAAAATGTCATTTTTGTCCCTGCTATGCAATAGAAATCCCCAGAAACCTCAGCACTCAGGTTCGCCATCTCTCTTCCATCTCTGCTCTCCTCGATCTCTGCTTCGGTTTCTTCAATCTTTGCTTCGTGATCTCTTCCATCTCTGCCGGTCGACTTCTATTCGAATTGAAAACCCTCTGCAGCTCTCTTCCCCAAATTTCACCAGCAACTTAGCTCCAGAATTTTCCAGTTGAAAAAGCCCATATCATCATCATCTATTCCTCATCACCACAGGTACCTTCTACACCTATTACAAGTCAAAATCTGCTTTAAATTTGTGATTTGATATAATTGGACTTTAGAAAAAACTTGATGATTTTGAGGGATCCAATTTAACGGTTAGAAATTTTTTTACTGATTTTCTGGATTCGTGGGTTGGGGGGAAGATTAGAAATTTTTTCGTTATTTTTCTGGATTTGTGGTTTTTTATTTATTTTAGGGATTAGAAAATTTGTCCATCGGAACTTGGATGTCGTCCTCGGAGAAGCCATAGCGGTCGACGAGGCATCTGTGCATATAGCACATATGAATCAGCCAGAATTAAGCCACTCTAATGATATCAATCTTCCCCAGAGGGTAGAATGACTAACCCTTTTATTGGTGGTACATATTCCCATATTTGAGGTTTCGCATGCTTATCCTTGCATATATGCAAAGAGATATAGGTGGTATAACAGATTAATAATACAATAGTTACACCTGCCTTCTTAATAATGGTAATAGTGGCACAAATGAACATCATCTTTGGAGTTAAAATAGTTGTAGGATCAAATTAAAGTTACAAAACTTTTGATCGAAATATACCATCGTAGTGTACTGCATCCACATGTGCCTGCCACCTTGAGAGCTCTAATTATAGTTATCCTCAGATCTGTAGTGGCAAGAATGTTTAACTCTATATTGTCTCACACGTTACCTGACAGAGCTTATCAATCTTATCATACCGGCACCATTCTATATTCGTCAATAACATCAGTCCTATTTTCAAACAAGGTCTCCCCTCTACTTCTTATCATAGGCAAATCATTTGCAACACCCCCTATCGATAGACCCACAAAACCGAACTATCCCTATTACATGAGTTACAAGTTAATAAACGCAAGGCCACATCTCCCTCTCTCTCTCTCTCTCTCTCTCTCTCTCTCTCTCTCTCTCTCTCTCTCTCTCTCTCATACACACATGTGATACAATTTAATAAACTCAAGCCCATTTTACAGGCCAAATTCCCTTGAATCTTCAGAGTGCTTGGTACAACATGTAAACTATGCTGATATAGGGATTTAAATCGTTTTCAGTTTTTAGAGTGTTTATATATTTTAGTTTTAATTTGTATGTATATAATTGCAGCGAAGTACAACGAGTAAAGCCATCAGCTTTGATCCTAGGTACTAGAGACAGAAGGTGTGTGACTTCAAGATTTTACAGTTTTGTTTGGTTTTTGGTATTATTAGACTTGAATTTGCTTTTTTGTTGTTTGATTATATTCAAATCAAAGCTTAGCTTTAGATTTTTATATATTGATTTCATTATAATTTTATGAACTAATTAGTTTTGATAAGTTGATAATTGGTTATTAGTTTACTTCAACAAGTCAAGGAGATATAGGGAGGGGGAAGTTATGGTTTGTCATTTTAACTTAGTGGTTAGCTTGATATACCTGCAGTACCTACCCTTTCTTCAACCCCACTCAATTATGTTTTAAACAAATGGTCAGACTCCCCAAGATCTTCACTGATCAAGCTTGACTGGGTAATAGAATATTATTACAAATAATAATGCGAGCTTATTCATGCTTTAAAAGCATGATATTATAGTGGTCATTTACAGCAACTTTGGAGAAAATTACGTAGAAATTAGGAGAAAGACTAATTGGAATTGCTGGACTAACAAAATTATTGCCTCCTCCTCAAGTTGCCGAAGGTATTCACTATTTTTCAGCACAAGTTTTTGATTGAGTGATACAGAGGTTTTGGAATCAATTTTTTTTTTTTTTTGGACAGTTCAAACTATTGGTTAGTTGATGTAGAATGAAGTTTTAGTTGTTTTACAGATCTTCTGTTTTCTTACCTATAGAAAGGAATTGAGGATGTATGTTTTTGTGTCATTTTGTATTTATTTTACATTTTTGGTTCATTTAAGTATTGATGTTTGTTTTAATTTCAGATTAATTTTGTCTTCAGTATATTAATTAAAATTTAGAAGGATGGAGCCAGTGGTTTTTGAAAAAAGGTTGGTTTCTTCAATTTTTTATTCAAATGTTTATGGTTGTTTGAACAGATCTTTCTCTAATATAAACAGAGCTAAATTGAATTACTTTTTTTGCATTGTATTTGCTTTTTTAAATTCATTCCTTTTTGTTCATCAATGTAATTTGGTTTTGCAGGTCAAATTTTTTCAGTAAGAAATTTAAACTTGAAATTGAATTGAGGTATAAATGCTTCCACTTATTTAACGTGTTCTATTGATTATTATTTTGAATGGATTAGGGTTTCGAATATCATTAGTACATTATAATGTTATAAAATATTTTTGTATAGTGGTTTGGAATAATTACATGTGTGTGTGTGGTTGTGGTATTCATGTCTCCAGTTTGTTCATAGAAAGAATTCTATGGATGTCCATGAGAATATCATTGGATTTTCAAAACATGCGGATTCATTAGGAAAAACAAATTCACAGAGAAGAGGGTGTTTTACCTATTTTTTTAGTACAATTTGTAGAAGTAGAAGATGATTGATTAATGTAGTGAGCTTAATTAGAGGAAAAAAAACCCAATTAAAAACATGTAAAAGCATTATTATTAAAGAAAAGATATCTGTTTAGTCAAATATCATATGCAAATCCTAAGAATGGTTGTGATATCAATGATTATAATTTGATGTTCTTATATATTGTGTGTAGAAGTAATATAATTTGAAGCCAACTATAGTTAGTTAGTATAAGACGGGGAATCAAGCTGGGATTTTGTTTTGGTTTTTTAATGTGTAGTATAACTGTATCGACTTTCATTTCTTCATTTGTTTAGAAATTTTGTGAACTATTTAGTGATTTTCTGTTGAGTTTCTTCTTAAAAATTTAAATTTAAATTATTTCAATTGGAATAGGGGGAATGGTGGATGTGAGAGTTTCTTAACTGAAACCCGCTTTTTCTATCTTTATTTTGTTATGCTTTTACATTGCTTCCTATAAACTATTGCAATCTTAATATATACAGCTTCTGTGTGTTATAAGTTATAACAGAACATTTGTTTTGTTTCTTATTGTTAATTACCGACTATTTCAATCTATTCGTTACAAATATCATCAAATTAAAACTATTTACTCATCTCTAATATTTACTAGTCTTTGTTTTATAATTTGTTATTGTTTTTTTGACATCTACAGACAACATTGTGTTGAATAGTACCGGATGCTCACTTTATTTCATCGAATTGGACATCCCAGAAGTTAATTCATATAAATCAGTGTGAGTGCACATCTAAAATCATGCTTCCGATTTAAACCTCAAAACATCCTAATTTTCCAAAATTTCTTACACTGCTTTTAAATATGCAGGTTTTCAAACTGTAAAGAAAAATGCTGCCCCCTTCTTCAAGTTGACCCAAAAGAGTTTGATGAAATTCCTATCAAGTCACTCAAGAAAAAATCACCTCCAGCTACTAGCAAAACAGATACCGCTGCTTCAAAAAAGAACTAGGTAAGTATGGTTTCGTTTCGCTTAATTTTTTGTTTCAAATCTACTCAAATTTGATCTCAATCACTGTCTTAATACCTTCCATCCTTTTTCTCTCTGTGTAGCTTGGTTTCTCAATGATAACACTGATAAAAGTGCTGCAAGAAGACTTTTCCTGGACTCCTGAAAAATGTTTCACATCATATAAAAATATCTCCTTATTTTTTGTATGTAAATATGATCATCCTAATCCAAAGATGGTTGTAGCTCCTGCGGTCCAATCAAAAACTCATATCTTTCTCCCTATCTTCTCCCTATCTTCTCACAATTAAACTTTAACTCAGCATTTCATCCTGTTTCAAAACCCGCAGCAATGCGCGGGTACTAAGAGCTAGTAATAGTTGATTTTATGATCATAAAATTGACGCCAAGATGTGAGGTTGACAATTATGCATTAATTCACAAAATTAACCGAGGAAAAAAAAATAGTGAGAGGTGCGAAATGTGTAGAACTTCTCATATCAAAAGTTTATCACTTTGTTGTCATCATAGTTTAACTTCCAATACATGTAGGGATCATTGGGAAATGGTTTAAAAATGAACTCGTTTGGAAGTTCTTTGAAAATGGAGGAAAGCACATTTGGTGAAAGTGTTTCTGAGTTTTGAAAGCATTTTAAGTGTTTTTTGCAAGAAGCACTCCAAGTTTTTTTTCCAAGATTCACTTGCATTTTTACTAGTGCAACCTGGACAAGTTGGGCGAGTTGGATGGTCAACCCAACCCTAACCCAACTTTCACAATTCGAGTTCGGGTTCATGCGGGTTTAGTCCAATTCGGATTTTATTTGGGTTCGTATTTATTCAGGTTGGGCTCAGATTCGTCCAACTTTATCGAGTTTAATCTTATAACACATTGTTGCGCATGATTTTTTTAAGTTTTGAACCAAACAACATCAATATTAGTTAAAATTTCATTTGAACATCATCCACACAAAAGTTGAAGCAAACATCTTAGCAACTATTTCGAATGTTTCAAGCATGCAAGTTGAAATTAAATTACAAGACGTATACCAATGCTTCAACTAAATGAAATGTAAAAGTAATGCTATCATTCATTATCCATGTAAAAACCAACAAGGAACTTCAAGCATAGTCATTCCAAACCACATAATTTATATAATTGGGATGGGTAATATGTGTAAGAGAGAATTCGGACTCAAAATCAAGTTGGGTTTGGGTTGACATGGGCGGGCAAGACATCAACCTAACCCAACTCAATAAATGATTGGGTAGAGGTCGGTTGGGTTTGGGCGGGTTTTTTTATTTATTTATTTATTTTTTTTCATTCTAACCCTCCCAATTGGGTTTGAAATCAGGTTAAGCATGGACAGATTCGAGTCGACCCAACCCAGTTGCATCCCTAATTTTTACTAAGGATTTGTTTCAAAAACACTTTTATAAAAATAAAAAAAAATTCAGTCATTTTGAAAGCACTTCCAAAGAAGAACATACCATATCACATATCACAAATATATAATTCTCCCATACCATATCACAAAAATATACATATATTTTTTATTTACTTTTTAAATTGGTTAAAATCAGGGACACATATTTTTTAACTCACATTTGACACACATTTGGAATGCATCACACCCTGCTTTCTAATGCCTCTTCTTTAATGGGGAGTATTACCTGTTACAAGCCATATATAGAATAAATCATGCAGAAAAGTGGCGTTTGTTAGTATCCCGGTCGATCAGCCACTCACAGTAATCATTATATCGAAAAATTTATCTAGCATTTGAGAATTCTGTGTAGCCCAAACCCATTGGAGTTTGCTATTAAAGACACAATGAACCGTAGACTTGGGCTTATCTTTACCTACATATACATTTTCCAAATTCAGAGCGTATTTATTTATTTTTTTTTAGTACAACTATATATTTTATATTAAGACGAGGGGTGAGTTCGGCTAAGTCACACAATGCGCAACTTAATTTGGTATCGAAATCGTCATCCACGAGATTCGGACCTAAGACCTCTCACTTATAAATGAAGAGATATATAACCAAACCGTAATATTAAGTGGCAATTCAATGCGTACTAAGAGCACAAGACTTCTTATATGGTATAGGTGACATGCCCACCCAGTCATTTGTGATGTTGGCTCACGCACTTACTAGACTCAATAAATATTTCAGTTATTTAGTTAAGTCCTTTCTCTTCTTTTTGATAAGATTACTTACCTAACAATTTTTGTTAGTTTTAACTTCTCATTTAATAAGTTGCTTACGAGTTGACTACCGTTACAATCAAATCCTTTTCTTTCTTTCTTATTTTCTTCCTTATAAAAAAAGCTTATTTTCTTTTACGAAAGGTAGATTATAAATTAAGCTCGTAACGCATAGTGAGAGACCTTCATGCAACAAACTAGTAGCTGCATTACGGAGCCCCACTCATCATAGTCTTCTTCCTCCTCTTCCTTGCTTCTCCACTCCAGTTTTCTTATATTTTTAGGGTTTGGAGGAAGTAAAGTTCAGAAAGACATGTGTTCTACAAGAAAAAAATTAGAAACCTTTCACAATCCCATCAAGCTCTCCCTAATCTTGCCTAACATCAAACCCAAGCATGTTAACTTCATAATCCCCCTGATTCTTTGCTCCATCGTTTCCATCTCCCTCATAATCTACTTTTACTTCTCTGTACCCCACAAAATTGAGGGCAATTACTCCGTACACCGTAAACCCCTAATTACCGATGAGGAAAAGACTAATATAACCCACATTTTGTTCGGCATCGGAGGCTCAGTAAATTCATGGAAAGACCGGCAGCACTACAGCGAGCTATGGTGGAAACCAAACGTCACCCGCGGGTACGTTTGGCTGGACCAAAAACCCGACCCCAACATGACGTGGCCGGAGACGCTCCCACCGTACAGAGTCTCCGAGGACACGTCACGGTTCAAGTACTCCTGCTTGAACGGTCCCCGGTCCGCGGTTCGGGTAGCCAGAATAGTGAAAGAGAGCTTTGAGTTAGGGTTAGAGAAGGTGAGGTGGTTCGTCTTGGGAGACGATGATACGGTGTATTTCACTGAAAACTTAGTTGCAGTGTTAGCGAGATACGATCACAATCAGATGTATTATATAGGCGGGATATCAGAGAGTGTAGACCAAAATGTGGGCCATTCGTACAATATGGCCTACGGCGGCGGAGGATTCGCTATTAGTTACCCCTTGGCGTCTGAGCTCGTCAAGATCTTAGACGGATGCATCAATCGATATGATCAATTTTACGGCTCAGATATAAGGATCCAAGCTTGCTTGAGTGAGATCGGGGTGCCGCTAACAAAAGAGCCTGGGTTCCACCAATTTGATATACGAGGCAGCCCACTTGGTTTGCTAGCTAGTGTCTCTCCACCACTTAGACTATGTGCAGTCCATATTTCCGAACCACACCCGGGTTGATTCGGTCAAGAAGCTAATTAGGGTTTCTAAAATAGACCCGGGTCGGACCTTGCAGCATAATTTTGGTTACGACTTAAGGCGTAACTGGTCCATTTCAGTCTCTTGGGGCTACACGGTGCAGTTGTATCCGAAGTTGGTAGCGGCTAAGACGCTAGAAACGGCATTGCAAACATTTCGGACTTGGAGTTCGAGCATGGGTCCTTTCACTTTTGATACCCGATCCATTATGTTGCAGCCGTGTGAGAGACCGATTATGTTTTTGTTGGATCAGGTTGAGCGGGTTGGTGAAGATGAGACCGTAACAACTTATAAGAGGTACAAGAGCGGAGTGGAGATAAATTGTGTTTATTGTGACTGCAGGCCAGCCTTGGAAATTGAATTTTTCAAGGTCTCAGCTCCAAAGTTGAACCCTAAATTGTGGGACAAGGTGAGGAAATTTAAAATTTTATCGTTTAATTAGTAGCATGAATAATCTGGGAAATTTTTGTTGTTAGGTATACTCTAAAATTAAGAATATGGACCAAGCTTTGTTTCATATTGGTAATTTTTTCTTTAAATTTTTTTTATAGACTATTATCGGTTTATGCGTTGTGTTATGTAATAGTTAACCGCAATTAGTGCCATATATGTGTGTAAGAAATTAATTTTGGGTAGCGCCTAACATGTTTGGCAAATGTTTTAATGGGCAGGCACCGCGTAGACAATGTGTTGAGGTCATCAACGGCACAGAAGGAGTTGATAATGTGATACAATTACAGATAAGAGGCTGCAATCGCTTAGAAAGTGTGACTCCTCCGTAGAAGGTAAAACATGGACATTTGACAACATTTGATATAAGAATAAAGGTAGAATGTACACATTTTCCCCCCTGCCAAGTAGCATGGTTTGATTGATCATACTGTACAAATCTGAGAGGGTTCCAATAGAAAGAGAAAATATGCTACAAACTAGTAAAAATCGCCGGCGCAATTATGCGAGTTTTTAAATTGTATACACCGTACATGTTGAAAGTTTCAAGTATGTATACGATAAACAATACTATTTGCATATTTGCATACATGTGAAAATCTATTTACAAACCTGTTTACATTAGGGGAAAAAAAAAAGGCCCCCAGGGTGGGGTTCATGACGTTCTACAAGTTTATAGCAGTGTTGCTCATTGTCCAAAATATTCTAGGTACATATATACGCTTATATGTAGGTGTTTTTACTTTCCTGTTACAAAATATATGTGTAGTTTGAACTACAAATGATAACACTGAAAATAAATTGAAAAGTATTGCCTTTTTTAAGAAAAAAAAAAGCTCTAAACCTTAATTCATGTATGAATCCAAGTTTCAAAACCATTCACACTCAAACTAATGAATTCAATCATACTCAAACCAATACGATCTAATACATAAGGAAGTTGTAATTCAATCATGTTAACCTTATGGGATTTCAGATGGCTCAAATCCTCCTCTCATTGACGGGTGCTCAATCCCAAAGTTCCGTGTACAGAGAATGGGGTTCATAGTGGTCATGGACTCATGTTCAGCTGGGAATGCAAGACTCGTTTTGCCTTGTAAGGAGAGGATGAAAATTACAAAACACCAAATGAATCGGATTCGTATAAGAATCGGTTGAGCTAACCTTCGAGCATTCATGAGTGCAATTCGATCCCATGGCTGCTTCTTTGATCCTTGAATTTGAATTCCTGTAAAACAATTTTGAATCTGTTTAGGTTAATATTTGAACATTGGGTTGCAAATGTGTGGAAGCCAAAAGTTGCCAATTAAAAGAAGACTTGCCCGAAGCCCAGAGACAAATTGGCGCCTCCCCATTAATGCATAGGCCATCTACCTACGCATTAAATGGTAAGTGATGAAGACTAACTCACAATCAGCCAAAAAACACTTTTTAGTGGCAATACAAGTAAAATGCTGATGATTCACTACCCTCCAAGTGCTTTCGGGTAAGAACAAAGCTACAACAGTCGGGCTAATTCGTCTATAAAAGAAGGAAGATGCCCCAAAGACAAGGACACTCAACCAATCAAACAAACAAACATACAAACTCTGCTCTAAAGCCAGATTTGCATCCAAAAGCTGTAATCAGCCTAGATCTCAGTCCTTTTCAGGATCATTCCCTACAAAAGCCATCTTTTGTCTAGTTTAAAGCTATGCTATCACCCCTAGTGGCGTAGTATCGATTCCCTTGTGTAAACTTGTTTACCATCCATCTCTTTTTAGCACACAACCCCTGTAAACTCAAATAGAAGTGATTGCAAGAGGTTCAACCTTGCCCGACAAGGTGAAGTCTTGCTCAAAGCTCTTTGTTTGTTTTCTAAGTTAATAGATCTACTGCTTAATGTATTCTCTAGCATGTATCCAAATCATACCCTTCAGTTTTCTTACTTGCAGAAGAATCCGATCAATGCTAACTTTTTAGAGAAATATCACCCCACCTTGTGGGATTTTAGGGATTGCTACATTGAAGAAGCTTAAACATTATAAGGGATCCGAGAGTCAGTTTATATGCTCATCATAGTTAAGTTTCAAGGAGAAAATACAAGTTAGAGAGGATTAAAGAAGTCATTTTCATTTCATTGAATGTTGAAGTTACAGATCAATAGTTTTACATCCTTGGCTAAGGTAGCTATCTAGAATGGCTAACTGAGCTTCAGCATCTTCAACGTCAACATTTACTTTCTTGACTTTTTCAATTTTCTGAAAAGGCTGATTCGTACGAACCGGTACTCCTCCAACCTCTTAATCTCAGAAGTCACCTCTGTAATCCTTCCTTCCATAACAGAGCTTTCTTCCATAAGTCCGACCAAAGTTTTGACTGATAAAGTTAGGGTAGTTGATCCCGAAGCATATACCTATGATGATGAAGTGATCAAGAAAGCATAAGTTATGGGAAAGTCTGGGCTTATGGATATTAGGGCAAGAAATGATAGCTTTATATTCATAAGCAGAATCTACCAGTGCGATTATAGCTGCCCGGCTACTCCTAAATGCCACAGAAATCATGAAACAGAAGTTGGAGGCAGTGCGCCTTTCTATGGATATTGTAGAAACTACTTTCTCCTTAGGTATGATGTTTTCAACAGCAAGAGGGACTTGAGAAGTCCATGCAGACCCCAAGAAATGTGTTCCTCCCTCTTCGAAGAAAAGCCCAGTGTGCAGGCATGCCCGAGGACGATGAAGGCCGTTAAGAAGACGGCACATGGTGGAAATCCCCCCACTAGTCTCATAGAAGGATTGGGTTTGAGCAATTGTTTTTGGTGCCATTGAATTTTGGAAGAAAATTGGAATTAGGGGCAAGAGTTGAAGAACAAAATGAATTTCTGAAAGTGTGAATCCTGGAAATTATGGGGAGTTCTAAAAGTTCGAAGGCTCAAAAGGGCTAAGGTGCTTTACCGAAGAGATTAAGTGGGGATTATGTAAGTAAAGCAGTTACTTAGTCGTGGGTTAATGCAAAGGTTTTATTAATGAACGACTGCTTTAAATGGCACGAGTCACGGATGAAGGCGTGTGACGACTATTTAACCATTATTAGCGCTTGTGATTGCAGCCTCAACAATGATTAAAGAGAGCACTGTTTGGGTTAATATTTGAACATTGGGCTGCAAGTGTGTGGAAGCCCAAAAACGCCAATTAAAAGAAGACTTGCCTGAAGCCCAGCACTAAGCCCAAAGACAAATTGGTGCCTCCCCATTAATGCATAGGCCATCTACCTATGCATTAAATGGCAAGTGATGGAGACTAACTCACAATCAGCCAAAAAGCCTTTTCAGTGGCAATACAAGTAAAAAGCTGATGATTCACTACCCTCAAAGTGCTTTCGGGCAAGAACAAATCTAAAGCAGTCGGGCTAACTCGTCTATAAAAGGAGGAAGAGGCCCCAAAGACAAGGACACTCAACCAATCAAACAAACAAACATACAAACTCTGCTCTCAAGCCAGATTTGCATCCAAAAGTTGTAATCATCCCATATCTCAGTCATTTTCAGGATCATTCCCTACAAAAGCCATCTTTTGTCTAGTTTAAAGCTCTGTTGTCACCCCTAGTGGCGTAGTATCAATTCCCTTTGTGTAAACTTGTTTGCCATCCATCTTTTTTTAGCACACAACCCCTGTAAACTCAAAGAGAAGTGATCGCAAGAGGTTCAACCTTGCCCGACAAGGTGAAGTCTTGCTCAAAGCTCTTTGTTTGTTTTCTAAGTAAATAGATCTACTGCTTAATGTATTCTTCAGCTTGTATCCAAATCATACCCATCATTTTTCTTACTTTAAGAATCTCATTTGTACCTGGATCTGGTTAGTTTAATGGATATACTTTCATTTAAAGACCAATTTGGAACCAAGTAAATGGCTTAAGGGGATCTGGACTCCCTTCATTCGAACGTACAAGACCATGAATTAAAAGTCCTTGGTCACAAGGTAAGAAAAAGAACTTAATATGGACTTAACCCATCCACGACAATCCTTTGATAACAAGAAGTCCGAGTAACTTGGGACGCAAGTAATTGACTAAACACACTCTTGTTCTACATCTGCTATACTGAGATAGCAGTGGCACGCCTAGCACTTAGTTAGTTTTGATTGCGATCCTCAAGGCCTACACCTAAGGCCCTACAAAGGCTTTTTTCAGAACTAACTTTGTTCTCTTCTTGCAGTACATCAACAAGCAAGAGCTCGACTACACATCCAAAGTGCCAATCCATTGGGGGACCTATGCTGAGAGCCGAGGAGCCCACTCTGGAGATATCTTTGCCCGAACAGAATCTTTTCAAGTAAGAAGTTCGCCCCTTTCCTCGCGCAATAGTAGAGGTTGATCCGTATCACCCTCGCTGCCTCCTTGTGGTCCATCTCCTTAGCCTTTCCCGAAAATTAAAATTATGGTAAGAACAGAGGAGATGAGCAACTCAGAGCTGAGAGCAGATAAACCATAAAGGATTGAGTGAGAGGGAAGAGACAGAAGGGTGAAGGAAGAAAAAGAAAACTTTCAAGGACAGGATTTGTAAATTTAATCTAAAAAATTAGTCAAACCTAGCCTTATTAGTAAACAAAATAGTCAGCTATTGATAATAAACATAAAATGACCAAAAGAGTCAATAGTGATTAAATTGAAAGCACAACCAATATGTTGTGAAATTTTTTAGTGTGCTCTAAATACAAGGTGGTGCACCACATGTTATTATTCAAATGGTGAGTTGCTTGTGTTAAAAAAATTAAGAACTTAAAAAATAAAACTTTTCCCTATCCATATAATGACATATGATATACCATTTACGTTCCGGATACAATGAAAAATTTCTCCGATACGTCAATTAAGAAAGGAGACGTTTAATTATTCGTTAAACTAGCTAGTACCCGCTTGCTATACGTGTTCTCTCACTTTCCAAACCTTCCGATAAATTTCAAATCTTCAACAAATTCCTAGGGATAGATTGAGCTCCTTATAATTTCCATTTTCCTGGAAAATCATTTTCTCATGAATAATGTCTTGTACAAGATAAAAAACCATTGAACAGCCACCCTTTTGATTTCTGGAAACTCCTAGCCTTCCCCACAATCAGAGACATTGATGTCTTCTCTCTCACCGTGAAAACAAGCCTTGCTCTTTGCTCCGTCGCTTATCTCTCTCTTATCCTCTACTTCACCTTCTCAAACCACTCTCAGAATTTCCCTGCACACCCCAACAGTCACCAACTTTAACCAAAAGGGCTTCTCCGTCCACGATCACGATCACGAAAAGACAAATATGTCATAAATTTTGTCCGGCATCAGAGGCTCCGTGAAGTCGTGGGACAAACACGGACACTACACCCAGCTGTGGTGGAAGACTAATGTCTCCCGCGGGTTCGTTTGGCCCAGAAGTAGCTGAAGTGTTGTACAGGTCCAAATTAGTAGCTGCAATGGATTTGAGAGTGTGACTCCTCCATAACAGGTGGAAATTTGGAAAAACTGGCTCATTCTCTAATTGGACTTAATGTAATTTGAGAACAGATTCTAACCAGAGAAATAGACAAGCAAGCATGGCTCAACTGATAAGTTGGTCAGTTAAAAAATTATGATCTCCTCATTAGGATGGGATGATCAACGGTGGAGCCATAAATTGTTTTTTTATACGTGGGCTAGCTAAAAAATTACTGCAAAATCAAATTATAATTTTTTTTTTGCTTTTGCTACATACGTATTTTATTCAAAAATTTAAGTTTAAGTTTTGTATTTATTTACCTTAAAAATTTAAGTTTAACTTTTGTAATTCAATATTATGACAAGCCTATTGTGTGAAAGCCACAACTCCATGTTGTAAAATGATGAAATTGAGGTTCCACCATAAAACCAATTGGTAATATGGGGAGTAGCCCAAGATCATATAAGCACATAGCAAACCTTGTCCCTCACCAATGTGGGACAACTCTCAACATAAAATACTGTTGGTATAAAATAAAAAAAATAAAAAAATAAAAAAAACTCCATTTTGCCTTTTTGACCTAAGCTAAAAACTTCCATTTGCTTTTAGGGCTTCTAGGTTTCTAGCCAATTGGCCCACATTCATGAAGATAATGTGAACCATATTCATGTGCTTACTTTGAATATACCTACAGGCTACAGTGCAAGTACATGCTTAAAACATAAAATTCAAAAGCTACAAATGGTGGTGGAATCATAAGGTCGGCTTTTGAAGCAAGCTCCATACTTTGAAATATCTTTTTTTTATAAACTAATTACGACGGGCCGGAATGCTTTCACTCCAAGAAGGGCAAGCCCTTACATTTCACTTCCATAAGTGTGCAGCAATGTTATCCCCAATAAAATGAGATGTGTTGAGCTTGATTTGGACAAGTCCAATCCAACAAATGGGAACAAAGATTGGCTAGATATTGTGATTGTAACAATAGCTTTAATTTCTCGTGTAAACCATGATAAATTTCTACATATTAACTTGCCATTAGAAGCTTCTCGATTTGTATGGATAGTTTCCACAACAGTAT
This sequence comes from Cotoneaster glaucophyllus, assembly GCA_036320875.1. Taxonomy (NCBI): domain Eukaryota; kingdom Viridiplantae; phylum Streptophyta; class Magnoliopsida; order Rosales; family Rosaceae; genus Cotoneaster; species Cotoneaster glaucophyllus. Next base: position 9,059,612 of record CM070067.1, read on the forward strand.
TTTGATTATGTAAAGTATTGCACAAAATTTTTTACTTCCAGATTTTAGTGCGATGATTTTGAACATGTATCAAACTGTGATTTGTAGTTGCAAGAAAAATGACTCGCGTAAGTAGCCAAGTAGTGTTCTTTTATTATTGTTAATGGTGTTTTTTAGGCAGTGATGGTATTTTTCCTTTTCTGGGTCTGCGTGATTTAATCTAAATACATGGAACTGGAAGTCTGTAATTTCACCTAAATTCTGTTTGGATGCTGAGAAGATAAGTGTTCTAGGTGCAGTTGAACTTCAATGCCTCTGCTTTCTTAGGCAACTACAGCCGGAAGAAGTTGAGCTCCAAGATCATCAACCACCCGAAGACCTCTTCTGCTGGGAACTTCAAGGTTTCTGCAGAATACGATGAGTCGAAGCAGACCTCCAAAGACAGGTGGGGAGGACTTGCCTTTGACACTTCAGATGACCAGCAGGACATCACCAGAGGAAAGGGCATGGTGGACACCGTTTTCCAAGCTCCTGTGGGCAGTGGGACCCACTATGCCGTCATGAGCTCCTACGATTACATCAGTACTGGTCTTCGCCAGTAAGTACTAAGTAGCTCTTTTGTGTTTTACGTAACAGGGTCATGCTCCATTGAAATGTAGAGTTATAACGTTAGGGCTTAGATATTATAATGTTACGGTGTCAATAGAATGTTTAAACAATTTTACTCGGATCATAAGCTTCGGTAAGTAAAAATCTAAGTATATTAGAAACTCAGTTTTCAATTTTGTTTCAGACTGGACAACATGATGGATGGCTTCTACATTGCTCCAGCTTTCATGGACAAACTTGTGGTTCACATTACCAAGAACTTTTTGAACCTGCCCAACATTAAGGTTTGTTAGATTTTCATCAATTTTAGTTCCAATTTTGTGGGTAGTTTATAGACATTTGCTAATTGACTGGGAATTTGAAATATATTGGTACAGGTTCCTCTTATTTTGGGTATCTGGGGAGGCAAAGGTCAAGGAAAATCATTCCAACGTGAGCTTGTCTTCTCCAAGATGGGAATCAAGTGAGTATATATTTCCTTTTGTTGCTTATGAAATTGGGATTTTAGAAGGCAAATTAAAAGAGCAAGTGATTTCCGTAAACTTCTTTTCTTCTTTTACGCAGCTTAGTTTATTTTTGGTGCTTAGATTTTTTATTTTTTTTAAAGAAACCTTAACGGTACGAGAGAAATTTTGTTGAATAAGAAAAAAAAAATACACCTAATCAAGGAACATATAAAAGCTTACGCTTCATAATACAAGAAAGAGTAAAATGACAAATACAAGAAAAAAAAAATGAGGACATCAACCTGATCTCTCTAAAGAAAACAAATAAAAAATTATATATAAAAAAAAAGAGGGGCAATGTAAAGCCTAAACTCTTCTAAATAAAAACCTAAAAATAATAAACCTACAAAACATGTTGCAAAGCACCAAAAGCAAGGGGGAACAAACTTGACCAAGATGTACATTAATATGAAAATCCGAAACCATGCAAACCCAAATGTAAGGAAGCACAGACTGCCGATAAAGGGGAGTCATGCCAAACCAAGGTTGAAGAAGAAAAGCTCATGTTAGCAAATTTGTTAGCAGCAATATTCCCTTCTCGATAAATGTGTGAGCACCAAAAAGTCATCTTCCGAATTCGATCCAAGCAATTAAACCATTGATGTGAAGAGGCCAGGGAGGAACAAAATCCTTCGAACAAAGACAAACAATAATACTAGTAAAATCACTTACCAACCAAAGATAGTGATAAGCCAATTTCACGTCAATAATAATAGTAAATAATTCTGCGAAAACAAAATTGTGATGAAAATACCTCGACAAATACCACCAATAAATCGACCATGACAAATTCCTCCACAAGCAGCAGAACCAAGATTTCATTCAGCCAAATCATTAATGTTAAGCTTAATCCAAGAAAACTAAGGAGGAGACAAAAGCATTAGAGAAATAATTGGGGCCTTGCAATGGATAGGTCGAACCTAGAGAAGAGATAATACGAAGATCCAAAACATGGGAGCATCCAGGGATATATCCACACACACACACACATACACTTACCAGCATAAACAATCCCAAAAACAATAGTGCAAAGGTGATGTGAATAGATTGACCTTCAAATATAAACTTATTTCAATCCTTCTATTTAGTATAACCGGCAAATAGACCCGCAAAAATCCAAGATTATGCAATTGCCAAGAAAAAAGCTTACACACTCCAAAACATTGATAAAGAATGAATAAGGCAAACACCTAGCAAATTGGTAGGCCAACCACATCCAAATTTTCTTAGATACCGAGTAACGAAAAGAAAACATGAGTAATAGATTCCTCAGAAGCACGACATAACCGACAAGTGGATGCCAAAGAAAAAGCTAGCGTTGAAGTGCGATCTCAGTGAGAATTTTATCATGAAAAGCCGCTAAGTCAAAATAGATAATCGTGGGGGTATAAAATGCCGCCAAATAACCTTAACCTAAGCACAAACATTGTGTTTACTGCGGAAGAGCTCATAACCAGAAGCAAAGGAAAAATGACTTGAAGGAAGAGGGCTTCCAAATTGGTTTTTCATCCTTAGCAGCCAACCGCAGAAGAAGTCGTGAGATCATATCCGCCACTGAGCTAAAAAAGATATAGAAAACAATCCTGCGAATCCAACACTAAGCTTGAATGACAATGAAACTCAAGGAAGTACCGTAGGAGAAATAGTTGAAGATAACGAAGGATTAATACTGGGTTCATCCAACTAGTTATCAAGCCAAAAGGAAACTAACCTTCCATCATCAATAATTCAGAAGCTATGATTGTTCAATAAAGGAACAACATGCTTCAAATATGCCACACTGAGGAACGCAAGTACACATCTTGCATTTGGTCTTTAGATGAAATAACTCAAAGAGGAATCGAGAGAAAAAAATAAGTAAGGTGTGCAAAAGGAGAAAATAGTACGTGAAAATAATTTCCCTTGAATTTAAATGCTTACTACTAAAACATCTTATACTAAAAATGAATGATCAGCCCTATTATGATGAGTGCCGGAGAATTGGAAAGCGGAAATGCTGGAGAGCCAGCAAAACTGATCAGGCAAAGGTACCGCGAGGCAGCAGACATCATCAGCAAGGGTAAGATGTGCTGCCTCTTCATCAACGATTTAGATGCAGGAGCTGGAAGACTGGGTGGAACTACTCAATACACTGTCAACAACCAAATGGTGAATGCTACCCTTATGAACATTGCTGACAACCCGACCAATGTACAACTCCCCGGTATGTACAACAAGCAGGAGAATCCTCGCGTTCCCATCATAGTCACCGGTAATGACTTCTCCACATTGTACGCGCCTCTCATCCGCGATGGGCGTATGGAGAAGTTCTACTGGGCCCCTACTCGTGAAGACCGCATTGGTGTGTGCATGGGAATTTTTCGGGCTGACAATGTTCCTAGAGGTGACATTGTCAAGCTCGTCGACACCTTCCCTGGTCAGTCCATTGGTAAGTTTTGTGCCTTGACAAGAATTTGATACATCATGATGCGTTACATAATTAATGAAAAAAACCAAGAGATTATAAAAGTCAAATTGTACGGTTGTGCGCAGATTTCTTTGGTGCCATCAGGGCCAGAGTTTACGATGATGAAGTGAGGAAATGGATTGCAAGTGTTGGGGTAGAAGGCATTGGGAAGAGGCTAGTGAACTCGAAAGAGGCACCCCCGACTTTTGATCAACCGAAGATGACTCTCGAGAAGCTGCTTGAGTATGGAAACGTGCTTGTGCAAGAGCAGGACAATGTGAAGAGAGTCCAATTGTCTGACAAGTACTTGAAAGAGTCAGCTCTTGGGGATGCCAATGACGATGCCATCAAGAGTGGAAGTTTCTACGGTTAGACACTTGCTCCTAAAGGCCTTGGTGATAGGATTGCATCTGGCTTTAGGATTGTAAAAGGAAACAACAATTTGAGAAGGAAGAATTTTAAAGGTTTTAATAATTGTTTGGTTGCAGGCAAAGCAGCTCAACAGGTTAACCTGCCTGTCCCCGAAGGCTGCACTGATCCGTCTGCAGCGAACTACGATCCCACAGCAAGGAGCGACAACGGAAGCTGCCTGTACCAATTTTAGAAGTGTACTTGTAGGGAGTAGAGAATATGTAAATTAGAATGAGGTGGTCTTCCATTGTGTCTTGAGTAAATCCAAGTAAATATATACCAGCCCAATTCATTGTTCTAGTTTTTCTACGTATCAATCTAATGAAAATGAATCAAATGCTATGATAATAGAAAGGGAGGATAATTAAATTCTGCTTGCTCTATATTACTGTGTGCCAAAACAACAAATATGAAAAACTAAATAGATTGCGGCGCACTGTATGGCCAAGTTTGCATTGTCCTCTGATTTCAATTCTTGTTGGTTTGAGGAACCTTCAGATCCATTGTCAGAGGTTCTTCTACAAGACTATATGCTTTCTTCATTTTTGTTGAATAAATCACTATCATTTCTTTTCCAAAAAAAATAAAAAAATAAAAAAATAAAGAAAAGAGAAAAGACAGGAATTTGTGGATTGTAATTTAAGCCCATCTAGGCTCAACTAGATGACTCCTGCTGCTCAAAGATTTGATTGGAATTTGGACCTAATCTTTTGTTTTGAGTGGTTTGCTTGTTAGTCTGACCTTTTCGATCGAAGTCTTATTTTTCTAATTAGTATGAATTATTATAGGAAACTGTTATTAGCACTTTAAAAATTTTATTCTGCATTCCTAATAAATGAATTTTTCTTTCTAATTATAGAAAGTTTGGATTGCAAAATGAGATTTTTAGCATGCTAATTACAATTCCCTTATTGTTTAAGTCATATCTAGAATAAGAATATGATTATGTAAATCCTGGTGTATCTAGGGATATCTTGGAATATTCCCTTTAGTAGATACTAGTAAAAATGTCTACGCGTTGCTGCGGGACTTGAATGCACCAACCTTAACCACATAAATAAGACACACTTAACCTGAACAAAATTCAACATAACCATGGAAGAAGAAAAGGGATAGATTAGTGAACAGTGTCGGTAAGATAAGCAGTTCGGCTTTTATATACATTCAACCGAGCTGATTACAAAATATATGGTTGCAAAAAATGCTCTATTTCCCTGAGAAACTGAAGCAACATGCATTTTACACATATATTGCCCTTCAAGTTAAGATGATAAAATATACATCCTGTAGGCCAGACACCTGTTTTAGCAGTTAAACAAAAAAACATAAAAAGTGTGTTGTTATTGTTTCAGCAGCTAATCTTGCAAGCACTAATGTTCAAACCAAAAAAGATGCAAGGTGCCTGTTTCCGTAAGATATAAAAGAAACAGAAGCAAGATGCAGTCCACACATATTTTGCCTTGCAGTTAAGGTGGCAAAATATATGTCTTGCAGGCCAGGCATCTGTTTCAGCAGTTAACAAAAAACATAAAAATTGTTTTGTTATCGTTTCAGCAAGTAAGTTTTCAAGCACATATGTTCAAAGGCAAAAACATGGAGAGCACCTTTGTAGCAGCTGATAACGGAGACTGTGGTCATTCATTTTTTCTGTGGGCGGACATCTTCCGCACTATAGCAAAAAACATAAATTGTAGTTTAGCAAACACTGGTACGACGGATGTTATGTAGGCGTGCATGGGAAAAATAAATTGTAATTTACCTATCGTTTGTTTTTTTGGCTTAAGACTTTGTTCTGAGTGTGGCTATCGGCTCTTTGTCCGTGGGCTCAATCTTAGGGACAACCAGATTGTGGAATTCTCTAGCAATTCTAGTAGAATTGGTTGTCTTTGTTTGCTCCCTGCGAGGTTTTTTGCTGTGAATGAAACACATAAGTATATCCAAGATAAACAAGCACATTTATTAAGATTTACACATGAGATTATAATTGTGAGGAAAACTTAACCTGTCAAATTTGTTCGCTTGATCAAGGAACAACGCTTTCTTTGATGTCTTGGTAGGTACGACTGATTAGGGTTGTTGATCTAGCCGCTGGGAAAGTGTCAATGGGGCGGGGGTCACTTCACTCATAATTTGTTTTCATGCGATGGCTGTAAGATCCCACATCGCCTAAGGGTGTGGATCCTGTAAGCCTTATATGTATATTCCCATCTCTACCTAGCACGAGGCCTTTTGGGATCTCCTTGGCTTCGGGTTCCGTAGGAACTCCAAAGTTAAGCGAGTTCGCGCGAGAGCAATCCCATGATAGGTAACCCACTGGGAAGTTCTCGTGTGAGTTCCCAGAAACAAAACCGTGAGGGCGTGGCCGGGGCCCAAAGCAGACAATATCGTGCTACGGCGGAGTAGAGCCCGGGTTGTGGTAGGGCCCAGGTCGAGATGTGACAATTTGGTATCAGAGCCAATCCCTGGCCGGAAGTGTGCCGACGAAGACGTCGGGCCCCAGATGAGGGGTGAATTGTAAGATCCCACATTGCCCAGGGGTGTGGATCTTGTAAGCCTTATATGTATATTCCAATCTCTACCTAGCACGAGGCCTTTTGGGAGCTCACTGGCTTCGGCTTCCGTAGGAACTCCGAAGTTAAGCGAGAAAGGGGCCAGAGGATTCCCAGGATGGGTGACCCACTGGGAAGTTGCTCGTGAGTTCCCAGAAACAAAACCGTGAGGGCGTGGTCGGGGCCCAAAGCGGACAATATCGTGCTACGGTGGAGTCGAGCTCGGGATGTGGAGGGGGCCCGGGCCGGGATGTAACAATTTGGTATCAGAGCCAATCCCTGGCCGGAAGTGTGCCGACGAGGATGTCGGGCCCCTAAAGGGGGTGGATTGTAAGATCCCACATTACCCAAGGGTGTGGATCTTGTAAGCCTTATATGTATATTCTCATCTCTACCTAGCATGAGGCCTTTTGGGAACTCACTGGCTTCAGGTTCCGTAGGAACTCTGAAGTTAAGCAAGTTCACACGAGAGCAATCCCATGATGGGTGACCCAATGGGAAGTTCTCGTGTGAGTTCCCAGAAACAAAACCGTGAGGGCGTGGCCGGGGCCCAAAACGGACAATATCGTGCTACGGTGAGTCGAGCCCGGGTTGTGGTGGGTCCCGGGCCGGGATGTGACAATGGCAGCAGGCGTGTGTATTTTGATTGAGGCAATCGCTGGGTTCAAGGGTAGCTGATCTTGAAGCAGTCCATAAATGATGAAGTCCGTCTTCTGGAAGTCACTGTTTTGATTCCCAAGAGAGAGTTGAAAGCTTTTTGCCTCGCTGAACACATTTTTCAGAGTCGACGGCACCACGAAGGGACCCTCATATCCGTCCTCTATCACTATCACTAAAGTGTGGCAAGATAAAAGAAGTATCTTTTCGTTGTGCCTTCCTATCATGAGGAAGTTGTGCTGATTCGTGCTATCTTCCACAATAAAATTGATTTTGAACCTATGCAAGGGTTGGATATTTTTATGTCAGGCAACCATTACTACTAATACTAATCTTGTGATCAATCTAGAAAATACAATAGAACCACTGTAATGCAAGCCATGCATGAATAATATTGACAGAAAGACACACATATTAATTAGATTAGCAAAGTCTAGCAATCAATATGAGGCTCCAAAGCTGTCTACCGCAAGTTTAATCCCAAACTAATAAACACGTGTAAATACTTGAATAAGGAATCCCCTAAAATCTACAGAAACCAACAACCAAAATGCATACCCTGCACATGTTCCAGCCCAACCCCTTTATAATCATCAAAGACACTCACATTAAACTCCCTCAAAATGACTTTGCAAACACCACCCCTTTGGAAAGCCTTGAATTGAATACTTAATAACTCAATGCACCACTGCGGATAACCTAGCACAGAACGAATTATTTAAACAGTTTCAACCACAAATGTAAGGAGTGAGAACAGTGAAACACATACAAGATGTACACTTTCCTCCCGCTATTTACAAAAAATGCACTACATTAATATATCACTTTTTCCGATTCAATGTCTTTTATCCAGACCTCCTGACCCCTTAGGCGATTTCTATTGGAGCCAACTTTCTAATTTAACCTGATTATGCAACAATGCTACATGCTTGCAAATAACATGTATAAGCCAACAATTTGTCGTCAATTAGTGTAACCACTACCGTTAAAATGATAACTTGACTAAAAGAAGTTTAGGTTTGTTACGAAAGTGGTTGTGGAGAGTTCTTTAACATTGGGAATTAACTTCCTAGAAGAACACAAAATAATACCATAATCCAGTGGATTTGCATCATATATAATCCATTTCTCTGACAAAATAACAAATGCAGCAAAACGGTGATCCCTTCAGCAATTTTTCCTGACATCTATGTCAAGTCCAACAATTGGAACTCCAAATACAAAGATGCTTTCTTTACAAAATAACTTCCAATAAAAATCCATGAGTGTTCCAAAACTTTTATCAACCATATGTATATCATAGTGAATTCAAGAGGTGTAGATTGAGTCATGAAGTATAAAGATATACCCAAAGACATTCTTCAAATGTTTTCTTGACAGCTTTATCTCAGGATGGGCACGACTTGTACCACCAACCCCTAGTCAAATCGAATACAACAACAGTTGCTTGGCATCAAAACTTGCATTCTGTTATGGAATCACAAAGTTTTTAAATAATGAAAGACATTTAACCATCACCTTGTAAACATGGAATATAAATGAATAAAGAAACAAAGTAAGAGATAGCCAAGGAAGATGCACCACTAATAGCCAAGGAAGATGCACCACTAAAATTCTATTATTAAAAAGATGTGATTTTTGTTCACAGGTTGGTGATAAGAGACTAACCTTGTGTAACACAAGATCAAGTAGAAGCAACTCAAGCACGACAAGGTGAAGGACAACCTTGCTCGATGTCCTGTTGTGAACGATGCGCAGGAGAAAATAAAAATAAGACAGATTACTAAATAAGCGGGAGAACATTTAACTCATGTGGTTTAAGAATCTCGTAAACAGTAAGGATATCACAATTATGGCAACAAAGATAACATTTAAGATCAAATGCAACATAACAGCGGAGATTGCTTTAAGAATCAAATTGGCAACAATTGAAGCAACCTTGTAAAATCACTTTTAGTTTTATTTTTATGGGTCAAAAAAACAAATAAAACAAATTAAGAAAAAGAAGAATTAATGGTTTCTACTTAGTTTCATTTGCACATTTAAAAAATCTCGTTGAAGCAAAATCAAATATAATCTCTCCAGCGAAATGCAAAGAGAGCAGAAGTGTCCATGACACACTCTGAAATTTGTTTTTGTAAGAACGAAATTTATCGTAAGCCATGCCATTATATGGAGAAGATGAAATTTTGATTTCTTGTCCATTTGCATGAATCTGTTAGCCCAGCATAAAAATTAATGTTGAGGCCCATGATTGAATTCGGTAAAACAATAAACCAGACAAGCGTTAATTATGTGGAAGCGATGTATAATTGGGCAGCGAAAAGCATAGAGCAGTTAGTTCATGAACTTTAGGGCATGTTTGATCATAAAACTTTGTTGTACTAAGAACATGGCGTGCACACTTGGATACATAAAAACGTTAGCATCTTACGATAACAAAAAAGGTGTAAAAGTCTCACCTGTTTATCGACAAACACAAAATCAAGACTTTGAGGCTGAGGATCATCTCTGATGCTTTTTGTGACCCACATCCTACAAATCTTGATTCGGAGTTTGTTTGCTGGCTGGTATGGCATCAGATAATGAACTGGCATCACCTCCATCAATCTAGATAGATAAAAAATTCATAATCAAATTAAATTGAGAACCGAATAAGGTGATTTATCAAAGTAATGGTGGAGTTATCTTTAGAAGAATAAACAAAAGGACAAAATAATAACGCAAACTTATACCTTCATGTAAATGTTTTAAAACATCTTTATAAACTATATTTTTTGTATAATCGTATGGCATGTCGCTATCGTGAGCAATAACAATTTTTAGACCTTTTTTGAGGTGACTCTGGACAGGGTAACATATATTTGTCCATGACAAAAAAACAGGTTGCGACAGATACAGGCCGACAATTTTCAAGGATTGTCCTTGGCTTTTGTTGATTGTCAACGCATAACAAATTTTTAGAGGGAATTGTCTTCTTCGCAGGCTAAAGGGATATTTATGCTAAGATGATTAAGTAATTATCCTGGGGATATAAACTCTTTCACCGATGTTGCTTCCCGTTATGATTTTTGCTTGTATAATTCTGTCATTTAATTGCATCATAACCAACCGTGCTCCATTACGCAACCCAACACTTTGGTTTAAATTCCTGATCAACATCACTGGGGTGCCAACTTTCAAAACCAACTTGTGGTGTTGTAAACTAGGTAAATCAAGTTGGTTCAAAAATTCTATTGGATAAAATTTTCTAAATTTTCTAAATTTTCCGTTGAAGAAGACACCGAATCAAGACTAAGATAGGTACGACTTTCGTCGGGCACTATACCCAACATAAAATCGTTTATTTCAGTGGCTGTATCATTTCGTAGCGTCACAACAGCTCTTTCTTTCAAATATGGCACATCTTGAAAACTCGTTTTGAAATTTGCATACACAGTTGAAACCATGGCTTTGATGGGATCTTCATCAAAACGGATAAAGAATTATTTTGGAATTTGAGCCCAAGAGCTTTCTTCCTCAGTTGAAGACAAAGACCTGGCAGAAGTACCGTTGCTAATGTCTAATATTCGCTTTGCAAAATTAGCAAGTTAATGTTTTTCCGTTTCGTCCAAACTTATTTTCGAAAGCCTCATGTTTTGCTTCAAAAAGAATATAGTTAAATAGGGCCAAAGGTATGAACTCGTCAATGAAGCTTCAACAACGTTAGTGACACTTCCATATGGAACAACAAGAAGAATTTACCTGAAATCACCTCCGAAAAGAATCGGCTTACCCCTAAACAACAAATGGTCAAAACCAGGTTTTGACCCTTTAAGAACATCACTAAGGGACCTATCTAGAGTTTCTAAACATCATTTATGATTCATGGGCGCTTCGTCCCAAAGAATGAGAGCAGCTTCCGTAATTAGTTTTGCAAGATGAGTCCTTTTTTTTAATTTCACAAACCTAACAATTTGTGATGTTGATAGGAATTTTAAATCTAGAGTAAATAGTTCTTCCACTAGGAAGCAAGAGAGAGGCAATTCCAGATGAAGTCATCGCTAAAACAATTTGATTTTGGGATCTAATTCTAGTTATGATGGTGGTCCTCAAAAATGTTTTGCCTGTCCCACAATAACCGTGCACAAAAAACGAGCCATATCTGTTGTTGTTAATTGTTTCTATGACACTGTCATAAACATATTTTTGCTCTCTATTTAACTGGTTGATCAAGAGCTAGTGCTCATGTTTTAGTGAGTCAGCATCATAATCTAACTCTTCCCTTAAACTCCTATTCGCAAGTCTATCCATCATCAAATTGTTTGGCTGTGGTAGGTGATGCTTCGACAAAGAACTATTTACAACGGCAAACAACTTTTCTAACTCACATAAAAGTGAATTTCTAAGTTCATATTGGTATTTAGAGACATCTTGTAGGTCAAAAGCATTTATCATGTTTTTCAAAATGTCATCACACATCATCTTCCACCGCGTTTCAAACAAAGCTGATGGATCAGCAACATCACAAAATAAAATAAATGTGACAAACAATTGCCTCAATTGAAAGGATGACGCAGTGACAATCGCTTCTAACTTAGCGTTATTCCATTCCCTATCATCCCCCAATAAACCAAGCGAGGTGCATGCAGCTCAGAATGAGGGTTCAAAAACGCCTTTGACAGTCCTCAAATGATTAAAACTAAAGCTGCCTTTTTGGTACTTCACAGCAGCCTCAAATAATATAATTCACCTGCAGCAGGGTGAACATACACAACCTTACCTAGAGATCTACCTCTTTTTCTACGGGTCCACTGTTTCTCATCATTTTTCCATACATATTTGGTAGGAAATTCAACGTAAGATAACTTACGTGCATCAGGGTCTTGAACATTGGTTTGAAACCACTGTGTTAACGTTGTGCTTTCAAGATTAGGGTGGTTAAACATAGTTGAGATCATCAATCTCTCTGAAAAGAACATTTTGGTCAAATGGAAGTTGTACAGACAACCTCTTAACCGATAGTTCTCTAAAATGAATGTGAAACTGTAACAATCTCCAGCCTACTTCGTAAGGGCATAAGTATCTACAGTTTAGATAACCCACAACTTCATCAAACTCCTCATCCTAAAAAATAGCTTTAGTCTGATCAACACCTTTAGTTATGTACTTAAAAAGATACTTAATAAGTGTTGATTGACAACACAATTCAACATTTATATGTGCTTGATACTTCATAAATAGCTCATATTGTAAGGGACAACAAATGCATTATCAAGCTTGATTCCATGTTTTAGAACAAATAGATTTTCTATATCTCGACGCTTATATGCAATGAATCCCTTAGTAAAAAAAATGGTTTCACTTGTGAAAGCTTTAGGATTTTTTTTTTTTTTTTTGAACACTTGTTTTCTTTCATGCAAGACAAAAATTGTTTCGCAATACCACATGGACCGTGGATCATGTACTGCACAACTACATCATACCCAGCCTTGTCACATCTTTCATTAGAAATCTGAGCGGAAATGATAGAAACAACATCATGAGGAGAATGATATTTATAATGTTTATTGACCTAGAGTAAGATATGACAAAGAGGATGACCTCTTTTTTGGAACACCACCATGTAAATCACTGTTTTTAAAAAAGAATACAGAGATATCAAAACCATAGACTTTTTAGACTTGCAGCGAGAAGATGGAAACAAACAAATGAGAAAAATTGGTCAAGAGTGACGAACTAACCAAATTCGACTTCACCAAAAGGTTTTCCTGACTTGAGGTATTTAATCATATGGTCAAGCTTTGCTTTAAAAATTATGGAAATTAGATCTAGACTGTCTTCAGCTTTACAACTAGGTTTATCACGCAGATTTTCAAAGTGGCGACATATAGCCATGACATCCTGATAATTATTTATCATATATCTAACACTACTAGTAAACGAAGTTGGTAGAATTACCCTCTAGCCAACAGCAAAACCATTTGCATTTCCTATTTTGAGCGCTTTATGAATTCCTTTAAGACCTTCCGTTCTTAAAAAATCTTGATTTGCCCTAATGAAATCTAACATATCTTCTTTAAGTGTTGCATATGCATCAACCATGTATTGTTGAAACAATCTGCCGCCTTTCAATTGGGTGTCACTGTGTCCTGGTCTATCCTGAATTTGATAACCTAAAAAATGCTCTCATTGATATCCCCCCTCCCATTCCTTGGTTTTTCCCCCTAAAATTTGGATTCTAGGGAAGACCTTTCATATACCCATCTTCACCGTATGGGAAAAGAAGAGGATATTAGAGCGCCATGTACTTAGGATGTAACTTTGTGATTCCATGTAGGCCATCAGTGTGAAATTGGCCGACGTCCCCAACTATCAAGCCACCTATCCGGTCACATACAGGCAGATTGTACTGCACATCACGATTACCCTGTGCAACGTACAAATGCAGCTTTAAATTACTTGTAGACCCTTTATCAATCCTATCACTGGCGAGCCTAAAAAGCTGAATGACCTCATTACACTCGTCTAGCATTTTGATGAGGCCACCAACAAGCTGTTGATCGAGTTTTTCAGATGCTCATGATCTGTTGAAACAACTAATACGATTACTGACTTCATTTTGAGTGCCATAAATGTACAGCTGTGCAAATTTAGGATTATCACCTTCTAGAGGTAATAGAGAACCCATTAAATGATACACTTGGCCATTAATCTTAAAAACATATGAACCCCGACCCTTGTTGATCGACGGATCAACTTTGGCTCCATTGAAGTTAACGTCAGCATTGACTTATACGATCTAATATTTGTTTTAAACTGCAAAAAACCCTCGAGAATTTGTGGGGTTTAGCAAATGATCCAAATAAGCGGGGGTGGGTTTAGCATGTGGGAATTGAACTTTTTGACTCATGCAACACGCAGTAAACTGCAGGGTAGAAACAGAAGAAGTATGCTTAGTATGCTTCTTTGTCTACTCTGCAGACCAAAATAGAGCACTGCAGTACTGATATTGGCAATTTCTTAATCCAAAATCAACATATTCTAGATCAATCCCTATAAAAACAAAGATTAATACAAGCATACATCAAACCAATTGATAGAAGTTAATTAACGGAGAAAGATCAGATTTTGAAATCAGCAAGAGAATGCAAAGAGAGTTATATCGAAAGATTGCATATTTTTTTTTTTTTTTTTTTTTCTGATAGGCGGCCTGCCCAGTAATGAGCGAGTTTGCAATAGAATGAACACTGTGAGTATCTCTGGCCAACAGACAGTGCACAGTGGCACGGTTAGCAGGAAAAACGAGTACAGAAATTTGAGGAGAACTCGTCTTATCTGCCAAATGTGAGGCAAAAACACCACTGGCGGGAATATTTTGTTCAAAAATGGATGCAAATGTTTGGGGAGGGTTGTTTCCATTGTTTAAAAATAGCAAAGAGCTTGAAGTATTGTTGTATTCATCATTAAAAATAGCATACATTAGCCTGGAATCCAACCCGAAACTATTATTTGTCCATCACACATTATCCATCAGACCGGAGACATTTGTCAACAGGGCCACATGAACAATCATAATTTAGATTTCATAAGTTAATTTTTTGTGTTTGTTAACTACATTTGACTCGATAAAACAATTTGAGAAAAACTCAAGGCAAGATAATGGACTTTTGCTCTCGTTTAAAAAATATTGACATGTGTTATAAGTAATGTAATAAAACATACATAAAATGGTGCGATCTAGTTTCATTCCTTTCCACAAAGCTCTGAGGTTGGACTCTTATCAAACATTGAGTTCGATACAAATTATTAATGATAGAAATACTTCAACATGTTTTGAGTTTAAGCACGACTACTTAAACATGTCATCACATCCATAAGTTGACTAATTATAATTAGTTTCACGATGCAATTTCTATATACTCACATGAAGAAAAACAGACAGAGCAAGTAAAAACAAACTGTAAAAGCAACATATGAGTGTTTCTCGGTTCAAACATAGAAGCACCAGAGTTAAAGGTTTTTATATGGATTATGAGAAAAAACTCATTACAACACTAAAACCCAAAGCTGTTAGAGATTTCTATTTTGTCGAGAAAATGATAACGCCATAAAAACAAAAAAAGAAACACATGAAAGCGCAAGCAAGCCAATTTTTTATTTCCCACACAATCTGGTAGAAGGTGTGATTTTCTTGAAAATATTCAACAGCACTTAATAAAGCAGTTTAGGAGGATGAGACAGTTCACTACCAGAAAAACCTAACGAAAACACCAACTAACCAAAGCAACTGACCTCCGAACAACGATTTGGAAAATTGAGAACGCAACAAAGAAAGGAAGCAACCAACAAAAAACATGTAAAATGCCTAAGAACATTCGATAAAGAATCAAGAACACTGGGTTAAACCAGAGTCATAGAGACATCAAGAGAGCTTTCGAACAATAACAGAATTGCATAGACAAAATTAAAACCAAAAAAACAAAAAAAACTATCGGACCTCTGGACAATCAAAGGTCACATAGACAACCAAGAATGAGAAACAAAGCATAGAGCAAAGGAATAATATAAGCCGAAAAAAACCAAACAATCAATTAAAAATGATAAAGCTGCACTGTCTGAAATGGAAAGCATAGAGCAAAGGAATAATATAAGCTCGACCTACTGGCTCGAACGCTCCGCATGAAGCGTATGCAACAAATTCTAGCAGCCACAAACGACTAAAGCATCATCGTGGCCGTGGTAATGGGCGGCAAGACCATCCACGAGTCTAAGGTCCACAGAGCCAATGCCCACCCAAAGGAGGAAATTTGACCTAGAAGTGCCAACCCCTTTCCCCTAAGGCCTCAAACTTGAAAAACAAGGGAAAAACTACCGTTCAATCAGCTTCGACTGAATTAGACATGTGTTACCATTGTGGATCAAAGGATCATTGGTCACGCGTATGTCGAGCTACCCCCGAGGCCATTGTCAAGTATCATTCTCGTCGTGAGTCCAACTTTGCCCATCTGCAACATCCCGAAGATGCTACTACATCCATGGAGATATCAGATTTTCAGAAGGCATCCGCTCCTACGGAAGAATAAAGTTCTATTTTCCTAGGCATGTTTTTTGGGGAGTTTTTACCCCTAATGGCCGAACCCACTAAGAGTGGCCAAACCCCCCTTATTTTTAGGTTTATGATTTAATTTTTGGACAATTTTTCTAAGTCTTTGGAATAATTTGTTTGGTTTTGGTTTTTTTTGAATTATGGATAATTATTTTATGAATATTATTTCTCGATTGATTAATTGAATGAATGGAATTATATTTATGGATGTGACCAATTCAATTAATTTATTCTTAGGTATGACTAGTGGGGAAGTTAGTTGTCTGGCTGAAAGTGCTACCACCCACACCATATTGCATGAGCGACATTATTTTACTGACTTAGTACCTAAAAATGCACATTTGACAACCCTCTCAGGCCTATCCAACCTGATTGAAGGATACGGAAATGCCCATATAATGTTGTCTAAGTGTACTGTCTTAACCATTAAAGAGTCCTTCTATTCTCCACGTTCCAAAAGAACGTTGCTGAGCTTTAGAGATATTCGACATAATCAATATCATGTTGAAACCACTAAAGGGAATGGCTTTGAATTTCTTTGTATCACTTCTTACGAATATGGCTAGAAGCTTATTCACGAGAAGCTGGAATGCTTCCCGAATGGGTTGTACATTACAACCATTCGCGGCATAGAGGCCCACCATGTGGCCGGCTCTGTGCTTGGGTTCCAGAATACTTTGTTGCTTTGGCATGATCGTATGAGACATCCCGGACGTGACATGATGCGTTGTATCCTCAAATCATCACATGGGCATCATTTGCCTCCCTACGTTAGATTCCCCCTTGCAAAGCTTGTTATTTGGGGAAGTTGAATACTTAACCCTGAATTACAAAGATCATTTACAGGCCTCCTAAGTTTCTTCAAAGGATTCAAAGGGATATTTATGGACCTATCCAACCAATATGTGGACCATTTAGATATTTTATAGGTGTTGGTTGGTGCATCGACAAGTTAGTCACATATCTGTTTATTGTCCACATGCAGCGCTGCATTTGTGAAATTCCTAGCATAAATGATTAAGCTTAGGGCTCACCACCCTTATTATCCGATCAAGTAATTCGACTGGATAATGCTGGAGAGTTTATGTCACAGACTTCTGATGATTAGTGCATGCCTATTGGGATTGATGTTGAACATCCTCTACCCTATGTTCCCACCCAAAACGACCTGGCAGAAGCTTTCATAAAGTTCCTTCAATTGATAGTTCGGACTTTGGTTATGCGAACCAAATTGCCAGTATTTGCTTGGGGCTATGTAATATTGCACGCAACTATGGTGGTCCTCTTGAGGCCCACCGCTACCCAACCTCATTCACCGTTACAGTTGGTTACTGGATACGAGCCCGACATCTCGCATTTATGTGTGTTTGGGTGCGCAATCTATGTGCCAATAACGCCGCCACTACGTACCAAAATGGTTCATCAGAGAAGAATGGAAATCTATGTCGATTATGATTCACCATTAATTATTCGCTACTTAGAGCCCTTTGACAGGAGATCTCTTTACCACATGTTTTACGGATTGTCACTTCGATGAGACAGTTTTCTTGTCGTTAGGGGGAGATAAGAACGTTAACATTCTTGTAGAATGCCACAAATTGTCGTGGTATACTCCCACTATGTCTCATTTAGATCCCCGCACTACTCAATCTGAAACTGAAGCACGTCATATTCTAGATCTTCATAGCATTACTCAAAGCATGCCAGATGTTTTTACTAATCCAGCAAAGGTGACGAGTTCACATATACCCACTGCAAATACACCTGCAAGGATCGACATACCTAAAATACGCCGTAATACCACCTTGGAAGGTCGAACCGTCCCTGAGGGTGTGGCGGCCGCACTTCCCACGCGGCATGGTACATTGGCGGCTAGCCAATCATCTGCTCCTACCCTGAAGCATGGCAGACCCTTTGGTTCAAAGGATTCCCAACCCTAAAAGAGGAAAACGACACAACTAGGGACCTTAGTCTGAATTCGACCATCGCTTACTCATCTGCTACAACGCATAAGATTATTCTCAATTACGGTGATGTCTTTGATGAATGTCGATGTAGAATAGATTGGTCAAACTGGAAACAAGTAATCCAGGTCAAACTCGATTCGTTTGTGAAACGTAAGGTGTTTGGGCCCGTAGTTTCTACTCTACCACATGTGAAGCCCGTGGCTACTAGTGGATTTTCGTGAGGAAGTGTAGTGAGAAGAATGAAATAGTGCAATACAAAAGCACGCCTCATAGGACAAGGTTTCTCTCAACACCCTATGATCGATTACGAGGAGACGTATTCCCCCGTAATAGACATCATAACGTTCCGCTACCTTATCAGTTTGGTAGTTTTTTAAAAAATGAATATGCAGCTTATAGACGTGGTAACCGCGTATCTCTATAGGGATCTAGATACGGAAATCTACATGAAAGTTCTAGAATGACTTCAATTGACTGGTTCAAATAGTTCTAGACCATGGAACACTCTCTCGATTAGATTGAGGAAATCACTCTATAGATTGAAACAATTTGGGTAGATGTGGTATAACTGTCTGACTCAATATTTGACAAGTCAGGGTTATGTGACCAATGAACTATGCCTATACGTGTTCATCTAGAAGTCACATTCCAAATTTGCGATCGTTGCAATTTATGACGACGACATGAACCTCATCGGAACTCCCGCAGAGCTTGAGGAAATTGTCGTTCACTTAAAATCAGAATTTGAGATGAAAGATCTTGGAAAAACTCGATTTTATCTTGGCCTGGAGATCGAGCACTATTCGGATGGAATCCTAGTACATCAATCGAACTACACCCAAAAGGTGTTGTGATGTTTTAATGAGGATAAAGCGAAGCCTTCAGGTACTCTAATGGTCGTTCGGACTTTAGATGCTAAACGAGATCCCTTCCGTCCCAAAGAGGATGAGGAAGAGATTTTGGAGCCTGAAGTTCTATACCTAAGTGCAATTAGTGCTTTATTGTACTTGGCTCAATGTATTAGACCAAATATCTCATTCGTTGTTAATCTTTTGGATGGATACAACAACACGCCTACACACTGACACTGGAATGGTGTTAAAGACATTTTTCACTACCTCAAGGGTACGACGGATTTGGGCTTGTTCTACATCCATGAATCCTCGAGAGGAGCCGTCACCCTCTTCGGTCCTCGGGGTTGATTCCCGCCTTGTTGGTTATGCAGATGCTGATTATCTGTCTGACCCATATAGGGCACGTTCTCAAATAACTACGTCTTTACCGTTGGAGACACCCTTATATCTTGGAGGTCTACCAAGCAAACGCTAGTAGTGACTTTTTCGAACCATGCTGAGATTCTCACCTTGCATGAAGCCTCGCGTGAGTGCTTTTGGTTGAGAGCAGTCATGGAATATATTCGAAGCACTAGTGGTCTTAATTCCGTCGTTGACCTTCTAGGATGATCTTTGAAGACAATGCTACATGTATCGAGCAGTTAAAGAAGAGATACATCAAGGGAGACAACAGTTCTTTTACTCTCACTAGCAACAACAGCATTAGAACATTGAAGTCAAGCAAATCCGTTCCCAGGACAACCTGGCTCATCTCTTCACCAAGTCATTGCTTGTAGTTCTCTTATTTGGAACTTATGTCTAACTCAGAGGGTGTATCCAGAAGTATGCTCACTTGATCTTAATGTACTCTTTTTCTTACGATTAGTAGCATTTTTTCCGCTGGGTTTTTGCTACCTAACGAGGTTTTGATGAGGCACCTATACTGGGATGATCATACTCCGTTGAGTTCACTACTTTCATCCCATATGACGTTGGTTTTAGATAGTATGCACACTTCTACTTTTTTCCTTAGTCTATGGGTTTTTACTTGCCTTAGGTTTTACCATAGCGAGGTTTTGTGAGTTTTACTACTAATGCATACTTTCTTTAAATTTGAGACTCGCATTCAACTGTTGTACCGACGAATTCATCAACTGTTCTACCTCAACTGCTGAAGACCTAATGCGAAGTTTTGTTTGAGTATTTACACACTCAAGGGGGAATGTTGCAGTTATATTTAAAATAGGAATGTGATTGTGTAAATTCTTGTGTATATAGAAATATCTTGGAATATTTCCTTTAGTAGATATTATCCTATTAGAGTTGTAATCTTATTAGGGTAAGGATTTAACATATCCTACTACTATAAATAAAAGCACAATGAATTGAAATATAACGCACCTCACAATTAAATCTCTCTCTTCTCTCTTATTGCCGCCGGCCTCTCCCTCTCTATTCTCTTATAATAGTTCAGTTAATTAGGCCTACAACACTTATTATATTATTATTTTTTATTAATATATTAATTAATTTATAATTTAACACGAACACAATACAAATATAAATATAAATAGATAATAATCTAACACAACCTATTACCATTTTTGATAATCTACAAAACTTCAATCCATTGTTAAATTAATTAATTATAACACTCATCACACGATCACGTTGTAGGGCAAATTTATCCAAAAGATGCATCAGTTTGTTAGAAAAGCACATGGTGAAGTCTAATTCTGTCCCATGTACCCTATAGGATATCCTATAGGATATAGCAGTTAAAAATTGTCGTAATGTGTGTCTCAATACAAGCAAATGTGCTGTGACCCTGAACCCACAAACAAAAGCTACAAAAATTGCAGCCTCAGCAATCGTCTTGGCATGTGTGGCTGCATTATATTCGATAATTTGATCAGAGACCAAGTTGATGTTCTTTTAATCCCGTTTGAAATTCTTCTAGTACATGTGCCTTTTCATAAAGGCAGCATAGCATAATTGTGCCTTTTCATTTTTTGACAACTATATCAATGTATAAAATATACTCTAATATCTCAAGGGAGTAATTCGAACTTCAGTGCAAATGAGAGAACACATTTACAAACTAACCTAATCCGCACCTGCCGCTGTACCTCTTGATTAAGATGTAAGAGCATTAGACTTTGCACATTATGAATAAAAGAACCCAAATTTACCTAAAAAAGACTAAAAGTTTGCTCTCATTTTGAAATGGATATCAGTTAAAGTTCTATACAAGTTTCATCATTATGCCGTGCGCATGACATGAAGTGCAGCTAAATCTATTTTAATTCTTTATCATGCTGCAGCACAGAATTTGTTTATTGCCTTCATACGAAGTTTCTTGATTTGGTTTGGTGCCTAAAGAATGAATTTACGCATTTCAACTGATTTAGTGCTTAAATTAATAAGTACATTATTGTTTGTTTAATCCAAAGTTTTGTTCCTAGGTCAAGTTACATTCCTAGCCCATTTTTTTTTAAATAATAAGTGAGATAGTGGGTTTGAACTTTTGCTAATTTGTAGTCCTTACTTAACTTTTCAATCACTTTTGAAAGCATAATTACTAAAGAAATTTCATAGTGGTTAGCATCAAGATATGTTCCCTTGACGATTAAAGATTAAGATTCCTTCCAACTTGCTATTTAACAATTGTTTTCTTAAATACTGTGGCCTCCTAATGTCAGATTAATACAATCACTACAATAACTGGAAGTTTGGAGATCCGAATTTCTAGCAGGACAAGCATACAATGTCGTTTAAATGGATACATTTGGGAGTTGTTGATATTTTAAAACAATCGTCATGCATTTCTTGAAGTGTAATTTCTCTTTTATGTATTTACAATAGGGAAGTGTATTATGATTGTTGGAACACAAATTGTAGCACTGGTCTAAACGATTGAGATTGAACTTGCAAAATAGGTAGAAGACCTCAAAGTGCTTAGAAGGCGCCTATCTCAAAGCAGTAGGTTTAGTTTGTTGGGTACATAGACATATCTATTCATAGCGTTGGATGGGGAGTCCTTTGGGAATTATGAACCCTGGCGCTGGTGTAACTCCAGATTAATGAGGAGATAAGGCGAGAAGATCTCTCCTTACCCGTATAAGGTTCTTGATTACTTGGAGTGCAAACTAAGTCTCATTAAGTCTCATTCCCAAACAGTTTGAGAGGTAGAGGTTAATTAAATTTCGATACACCACGAGGCTTCTGGCTTAAGTAACCCCTCATATATAGAACCTATCCTATCTCACACCTAGAACAGAGAGATTTTTTAGTGTGACCGGAACACGGGATGTTACATCACGTGTCACTATACAAATGATGGAATATGTGTGTTAAAACCATAATAATTTAAAAAATAAAATTTTTCACCATTTATATGAAAACACGTGATATATCACTCATATTCCGATCACAATAAAAAGTTTCTCCCCGGAACGTACCTAGACTCCGAAGCTGGGGAGTCCGGTTCGTCAGGCACAGACTTTTTCATTTTGGGCAGTTTTGAGTTTCCCTGACCTTAGTCGCATTTGGATTGCTAGACATCTAATGCAACGTGGCAACATCCTGAAGTCGTGGTCCCAAAATGATCTTAGATTTTAGCGTCAATAATTTCCTTCAATTCATAGTTCATTTTATGCTATGTGTACTAACTTCTAATGGATATTAAAATTATTCTGATTCATTTCTCATGCGTTTAACACATACATAATAAAAAGTATGTAAATCCCATACTAAAATTCGTCATTCAATACCTAAAGAACCAGAAATAATTAAACATGCAATTCGAGGAGATTAATTAAAGGATGTAATGTCCTCTAGGCCTTCCATCGTTTGTCGGAAAAACTCATGTAACAATCGCACTCCTACAGTAGACCAAATTTTTTGAGAGTAATACTAATATATTGAACTCACATTAGTGTAACAACAATGTTATAGGTATCAAACTCAAACAACTTGATTCCTATAAATAGGTATGACACGTAGTCAAACTACTGTGCAAGCCTAAGACAAATTTTGAGTGCTCCGAAGCATAATCCAGAAATTTTAATCTTTATATCTTGATTTTTATATTTTTTAAATAAAAATCTAACAATTAAAATACTGAGTACTCCGAAATATCCAAGAAAGTTCCAGGTTAAGATGCACCATACCTACCATTGTAAATAAATTCCCAACCTCAACATTAACCGTCTACCAAATCTCATGGGTAAAAACCAAAACCAATCACTCAAGTTTCAACCTTTTTGTTTTTGTAACAAGAGAACAAAAGATTATAACCAAATACAAACGTCACAAAATATGTCCTATTCGATCGCTTCACCACATAAAAGGAAGTGTGAACCTCTTCTTCTCCATGCTTGAGAGCCTGTCCCCTTTTCCCCGCATCTTCTGTAGCTATTCAAAGTGTTCGAATCTTGCATAGGCTGCTTTCTGTCACTCTCACTTTGTATCAGCCATAACCGACGATCCATGTGGTCAAATAATTAGCGAGTCCTATGTTTTCACTGCCTCTTGGAAACCACCTCTCTCTTTCCCTTTAGTCCATTCCAATCCCACCAAGCCATCAAATCCTCATTTTATTCACCTAAAACGTTCTGCCAATCCCACACTTATAGTCCAGTCCAATCCAATGCCACCACCAAAACCCTCCTGACCAAATGGCAAATATTCTGAAAATTTTCCCTGTTCTTCTTCTCCTCGCAATCTTAGCTTCATCCCAGGCGACTGAGCTCTTCTATCCCGGATTCAAACACGGGGGTTCCAATCTAACCTTATCCGGCGCGGCAGAGATCGAAAAAACCTGCATGTTAAAATTAACCAACCGCACCAGCAGGTTGATGGGTCATGCTTTCTACACTTCACCAATTCAGTTCAAGAACTTAACCAACGGCAAAGCCTTCTCCTTTTCGACCTCATTCGTCTTCACCATCGTCCCCGAGTATCCGAAGCTCGGTGGCCACGGCATGGCCTTCACAATCGCCCCCTCCAAAGACCTCAACTCTCTTCCAAGCCAATACCTCGGTCTCCTCAATCGCACTGAAATCGGCAACTTCTCCACTCACATCTTCGCAGTCGAGTTTGACACGGTTCAAGATTTTGAGTTTGGTGATATCAACGATAATCATGTTGGAATCGATATCAACAGCTTGAACTCAAATGCCTCGGCTGCTGCAGCTTACTACAAAGACTCTGTTTTGAAACAGAGTCTTAATCTCAAATCTGGGAAACCAATTCAAGCATGGATCGACTACGATTCGGATCAAAATCTCATGAACGTAACGATTTCGCCATCTTCTTCAAAGCCCAAAATTCCAATTCTTTCTTTCCATGTGGATCTTTCTCCGATTCTTCAAGAATTTATGTACGTTGGGTTTTCAGCTTCGACCGGTCTGCTTGCTAGCTCCCATTACATATCAGGGTGGAGCTTCAAGGTCGATGGAGAAACCCGACTTCTTAACTTGGGTTCTCTTCCTTCTCTTCCAAAACCCAAGAAAAATCACACATCTTTAATGATCGGAGTCTTGGTTTCCACCATAGCTCTCGCTCTGTCTGCAATCTTTGTTTCAATATACATTTTCATGAAGAAACTCAAGAATTCCGATCCGGTAGAGTCATGGGAGCTGGAGCTGGGCCCACATAGATACTCCTACCAAGAATTGAAGCAAGCCACGAAAGGGTTCCGTGACAAAGAGCTGCTCGGGCAAGGCGGGTTCGGGCAAGTGTTCAAAGGCACGCTCCCAAACACGAAAACACAAGTCGCAGTTAAGCGAATCTCGAACGATTCGAAGCAGGGCTTGCAGGAATTCGTGTCGGAAATCGCCAGCATTGGTCGGCTCCGCCACAGAAACCTGGTTCAGTTGCTGGGTTGGTGCCGGCGGAGAGGCGACCTTCTTCTAGTTTACGATTTCATGGAAAATGGTAGCCTCGACAATACCTTGTTCGACCAGCCAAAAACCGTGCTGAGCTGGGAACAGAGATTTAAAATCATCAAAGGGGTTGCTTCCGCGCTGCATTACTTACACGAAGGATATGAACAAGTTGTGATTCACAGAGATGTGAAGGCCAGCAACGTGCTGCTTGATAGTGAACTAAATGGAAGGTTAGGAGATTTCGGGCTCGCGAGGCTACACGAACACGGCTCGGTTTCAAGCACTACGACTAGGGTTGTGGGGACTTTGGGTTATTTAGCGCCAGAGATGCCGCGGACGGGGAAGGCAAGCACCGGCTCGGATGTCTACGCATTTGGTGCGCTTTTGCTGGAGGTGGCTTGCGGGAGGAGGCCAATTGAGCCGAAAGCGGCAGCGGAGGAGCTGGTGTTGGTGGATTGGGTCTGGGAAATGTACGGAGAGGGAAAGTTACTTGAGGTGGTAGATGAAAGGCTGCATGGGGAGTTCTGTGAGGAGGAGGTGGTGATGGTGTTGAAATTAGGGCTGATGTGTTCGAATCATGGGCCGTCGGATCGGCCTAATATGAGGATGGTGGTTAGGTATTTGGATGGGGAGGTTGAGATTCCGAAGGACTTGAGGGGCCCACGTAGAAGAAAGGGTGGTGATCATGATCACGAAGCTGCGTTTGGTGACATACTCAAGTCTTTTGCTTCGTCGTCTTCGTCTGATAAGATGAGCTTGTGTTCTAATAGGGATATGGATGCTAGTTTCACTTCGATTTCTACTTCTCCACTCTGTCTTCAACAAGGGGAAACCATATAGCCTATAGATATTTTTTTTTTTCATTTTATTTTTGTGGAAATTTGTTATATGAAATATTGTTGACGAATGTTTGACAACAACAAGAAATACGTGCAAAATGCAAATTATTACACAACCCAAGTTTCTGAAGAAGTTTCTACTTAAGTAAATGTTAGAATTATTAAAACTAGTTTATTGTGTGAAATTTTTCAATTTTTTTTTATTTTTTTAAATTAGAGATAATAAATTATTGTTATTTTGTTTTCTGTATCATTATTATTATTATTATTAAATTTTATTTTGTTAAGCGGAGGGAGATAGTTCAAAACTATTACAATAATTCATGTGAGATGGGAGTTTCGAACTTAGAATGCATGGCAATTTCTGACACGACTCGATAACCCCGACAGGACACGACATGAAATTAACAGGTGGAGGGTTGACACAATAATGAATCGGGTCGTTATCGGGGTAACCTGATAAGCATTGTTTGGGCCCAAAATAACATTTTGGCCGAGCGCAGACTATCCTCAGCCCAAGACCTACGCGAAGGTAGTGGGTCGGCGCTATGGGTCGTGGGCCAGAATCCTATTTGGAGATGAATCGGAACAGCGGGGCTGATAGAAGCCGAGACCTATTTGGAAAAGGAGTCTGGGGAAAATGAATCAGACTCGTGACTGAAGACAGGTTCAGAGTCTTAGTTGGACTGGGATTGGCCGATTGGATTGGTATCGGCCGAAGTAGAGTCAGACTAGGAGTCAGATTCCTATCTGAGGACGGTTGAAGGGTTTGCACTATAAATAGGGAGAGGGAGCATAACATTAAGCCTCTCCAATTCAACACACAAATCTGCCCTGCGCAAACCCTCTCAACCTTTGAGATTTTTATTTTCTTGTCCGCCAACACATCTTCAGTTTGGATAAACAGCACTGTGAAGGCAACCGGT
Organism: Cotoneaster glaucophyllus; assembly: GCA_036320875.1. Classification (NCBI taxonomy): domain Eukaryota; kingdom Viridiplantae; phylum Streptophyta; class Magnoliopsida; order Rosales; family Rosaceae; genus Cotoneaster; species Cotoneaster glaucophyllus. The sequence continues at coordinate 9,086,313 of CM070067.1, forward strand.
GATATCTTCAGTTTGGATAAATAGCACTATCGCCGTAGAACCAGTCGATCGCGAAGCACCTTCAGTTTGGATAAACAGCACTGCGTCGAGGCCGGTTGGTTATCTATCCAAGTCTCGGTCGAGAAGGATTTTTGAATCCTTATTGGCAGAGGTCATCTCGTCAGCCTTCTCGGTGAAGTGAGGTGTTACGAATTATCAGGCTCGGCACGTCAAACGCCGAGTTGTTTATGATTGGGTACTCACAAGTTGGTTTCAGAGTTCGGCATTCAGACGGTCGAATAGCTTTTACTGTCAAGACTTATATCTGTTTCGAGTACCTGTGTCCCTATACATTGGTGTCGATTCGGCGTGCTTATACTTTCACAAATATAATCACGGTGGCCGAAGCCGACGATTCGTGAACTTCGCAGAACTAGCAGCCTTGTCTTCAGGCTCTAAAATCCAAAGGTCGAGGCACGTTCCTTCCTCGGCCGCAGTCGCAAGATCAAGAAGTCAGCCGCGCAACACAACGCAACATCCATATTTTACTCATCGGCCGAGCTCGGCCGTCGAGTTGGCACGCCCCGCATTCAACCGAAGGACGTAGTTAGCTCATAGATTACTCGGCCTGCGCGCCACGTAGGCTTTGTAGTTTTTAGGGTCAACATTTTGGCACGCCCAGTGGGACCCAGTGCAAAAACTACGAAGTTCACATGATATATCAAGATCACAATCAGGATGAGATTCGGCGCCTATTCAAGGAATTTGTCGAGCAACAAAAACGCCTTGGCCGAATCATTGAAGCAAACGAAGAAAGACAAAAATCTTTCTCTCAGATGATAAAGGTGAAGTTCCATCACAGCTTACAAGATCAGTGGTTAAATGAAGATAGAGCTCGATATTACGAGTGGCTCGATAAGAAAATGCCTTATGGGTTTAAATCAATTCCATTTGAAGAATGGTTGGCTCAAAGGTCTGGGGGGCAATTTTTCGCTCCAGCCACAATTAGAATTCGGCCTAAGGAGATTGTCGAGACGGCGGAAGAAATACCTAGGCCACCTGTTGTCTCGGTCGAGACTGGAAGCGTGGTAGGCCTAGAAGAAAGAGTTCAAATTTCTGAGTCAAAAATTGACTTAGAAAATGATTCGTCAGCGGAGTGTTCCGATAACGAACAGAGCCAAGACACGGTTTTAGACGCCGAAACCACGCCAATCGATATGATTATTGGCGATAAAGTTGATATAAAGAAATCTCATTCGGCTACGTTGTTCAAGTTAAAAACCAAAATTGGTGAAATTATTATGCCTGGGGGGCATAATAATTGTTCAACACATTCGGCGGTCGAAAATGAAAAATATTTCACCAAGTCAAAAAAATTTGGAGAAAATTCTTTATTCGGCCTAAAGCGAAATCAATTTGAAGATTTTGATATTAAAAAACCTCGGCTTGGAATAGAACATCGTTGGCCTCCTCCTCTTTAAAGTTTGGCCACTTTTGTTTTCTTTTGCTAAAAAAAAAAAAAAAAAAAAAAAAAAAAAAAATCGGCTGCCTAGGCCGAAGGTAAGCAAGCAAGGCGGCGGGTTTCACAAGCCGAGAATCAGGGAATTGCTATGGTTTAGTTATGCTTTTTCAATTCGGCAGAGCACCCCAGTTCTTTGGCCGCATAAAAGGAAATTTGATTGAATGCCATTCTTCGGTCGAATAAGAAAATTTCGCCGAATGCAATTCATCGGCTGAATAAGAGAAATTTGGCGCGCTCGGTAAGAAGCATTTCGGGACATTTTGTGGGCCAGGGTTGGTTTGTCATAATTCGGGCCAAGCAGGCCGAGCTGCCAAAACAGAGTCTTCTCGAACTCTGCCCACTTTACTCTCGACCCCACTTTTCTCTACCCCTAACGATGTTTGCCGAGCCTGGTATGAATCGTGGCAGCTGAGGACGCCACAATGTTGACAGATCATACATGTTATTGCCAAGGGGAACAAAATTTCTTCTTCGGCGATACGACGGGGTTTACTAGTAACAAAATTAATTTCCTCAACCATTCAGCTTATGAGCCGGAGCTCAAGGAAACTAGGGGGCATATCGTCTCGAGGACCGAACAGGTTTAATTCATAAGTTACCGATTGACGGGAAGTACAAGTTCTCGGCAATGGGACAGGTCATGTCAAGAACAACAATATCCAAAGATCCAACAAATGCAAGGTTTGATAAAGTTTTTATTAATATTTGCAAAAAGGAGCACAAGATTACAATTAAAGCCCTAAGGCGAAGAAGGGAGGACAGTCTCGAGAAAAGCTTTCAACTCCAACTACCTCACTTCGCCCATGATGATCTCCGCATGCCGAATCCCCTTATCCATCTTCAGCTGTTCGACTCGTTTCTCATTGGCAGCATATTCGGTCAAACAAGATTTGTTCGACTCAAATTCCTTCGTGAGTTCAAAAGCGAATGCCGATCGCCGATCTTGAAGTTCGACGATTTGGCGATCAAGTTATGCCAGCTCCTCTTTTTTGGCTACCAGCACCTCGACCTTCGGACGAAGGGTTTCTTTTATAGCCGAGACGGCCGTCCATTCGCTCTCGGCTCGGACAGCTCTTGCAAAAACTCCGAAGTGCTCCCGGGCTCGCTCTAGAAGGGTAGAAGCTCGAGTGACGGTAGCATTGTCTAAACGACCATCGGCCGCAAGATCATTCAGACATGCCCCGACAGAGTCAAGGCTTTCACGTTCCAAGATTTGAGAGGCCGACAGCAGCAGCAGTTCTTGCAACTTGATGAGTGCGTCTGGATCGACAGAGTCGTGTGTCGCAGCAGTCGAAGACCCAGCCGTTCTCTTAGCCGTACCAGCAACAAGGGTGTCGAACTCGGCCTCCCAGGAAGGCTGCATGAAGGAACGAGTGTTAGCACAAGTTAAGCCAAAAAGATAAAGGCAAGAGAAGATGATAGACCTGACGCGACGAGACCTCGGCTATATCCCCTGGGTCGGTGCTCGAACCCAAGGAGCTTAGAGGCCGAGCCCAATGTTTGAGACAGCTTCTCAATTCACGCGGCCGATGAAGGTTATCTACATTCGATGGCCACTAGGGGGCCCAAGAAATATAAACAGCGCCCCTCGGTGCGTAAAACTTTCGGTGAAAAGAATTGGGAGGCACCTAGCAGTTAGTACATCCTTGATTTAGAGCTCTAAAAGGAAAACATAACTAAGAATTAAGGAAAATAGGAGTCCTTACATAAGCCGACGAAACCTCTTGAGGTGGAATGTCGAGGTCGACGTCTTGTGGATGTATCGGAGTCTCCGCCGTCACCTCTGGCTCGGCAGGAGGAACAATTTCTGGAGCAGTGACCCCCACTCCAGCTGGAGCAGAGATGTCGTCCTCGGCTGGGGCAGTAGTTTTTGCCTTGGCCGAGGCGACAACCGGAAGAACGTCGACTGCAGCCGAAGGGGATACAACCGCCTCGACCACGGCAGGCCCGGATGTTTGAATAACCTTCCTCGATGGCTGGGGAGAGGCGACCACAGGCTTAGATGGCCGAGCGCGACGAGGGCGGAAGGCCAGTGTAATCTCCTCACTAGCATCATCCTGCAACAGCAAAATGATAGCGTCAGCATCGGGTTGAAATAAGCAAATACTTGTATTTGTTCTAAAATATTCATACCTCCTCCAAAACAATCGCTGGCCGTTTTAGGTGTTGCGTAGATTGTCTCTCGACCACCAACTCCGGAATGGTCGCAACATGTGGAACCGGGACAGCAGGTTCCCCGACCGGCGCAGCAGCGGACGGTTCGACCGCATCAGGAAAGATCAAGACAGTGGTTGGTTCAACCGTTTTCAAAGCAGGCGACGCTCGAGGTGATCGGCTGGCGGGGATTGGCCGTTTAACTAGTAGTTCCTGAACAACGGGAACAGTGGGGAGGTTGTCAGAGACAGTCGCCTCAGTCGTTCAGCTCGAGATCACGTGAATCTCCCGTTCCCCCTTCTTTGCCAAAGTCTTGACGCGTTTTTGGAGTCGGGGAGCTTCACGCACCGGTTAGTCCTCCTGGCGCGGCCGTTTGCTCGGCAAAGCTCGCACAACGGGGGCCGAAAGGGTTGATTTTTTCTTGGCACCAGCCGCGGCAATCATGACCGCTTGTTTCAAGACTCGACCGCCAGGGTTCTTCTCCTTAACAGGGGGAGCGGTAATTTTGAGGGGACGGTCGCCAAAGATCTTGGTGATAATGTCCTCGACCGATTCCCCGAAGAATTCTTTGGTGTACACCTCCCACCAATCTTCGAAGGTGTCAGTGCTCAGAGCTTCAGGCACAGCTGGCCGAAGGCGGAATTTTGAACACCGCTCTTGAAATTCTTTCTCGGCGTCTCGGCATTCCTTCTCCGAAGAACCGAAAAGTCATCCTCGGCCAAGAAGGGATTAGGAGGTTATCAAAGGCACGGGGCAACCTTGAGGAAAGCTGAATTGCCTGGCTGTGAAGTGAGGATGGTAGACCTCCCAACTTGCCCGCCGAGCATCGCACCCAAGAGGAAGGTCACGTGTCAACACAAATGACCCCCAGTTCTGGCGAAGGGTCGCATCCTCGTCATCACTCCAGGACGAGGACGGAAGCTTGATAGAGGCAGGGTATTCTCGACGACGGCATACCAGAAACTCGTCGTCAGAGAAGTCCTCAAGACCGAAGAAAAATTTAAACACTTATTCAGCTCGGTGTGGGGGCACTGGTCGAGGAGCCAGCTGAAAACCGAGTACTTCAGTCGGTGAGAAGTCGAGAATTTTCGGCCTGAGTGTAGCAAAGTACGTCTGCAACCACAGCTGAAAGACCCAGAGGGGCCCACTCTAGTGTGGATCAATCTTTTCAGTGGTGACCTCGGTGAGACAGCGCAGCAGGTGAGCAAGAACAGCCGAACTAAGCGCCAAAACGTGACCACTGGCTAAGGCTTTGGCCACGGGCATGTTCTCGACCAAACATTTATTCGACTTGGTACAACAGATAAATTTGTTGTACCAGTAGAATAAGAAGGCTTAGTGTTCTCCCCTACGAAGGTCTGCCTCCCCTCGACCAGCAAAGTGGACGATAAGGGTGTTGTAGTTGAAGAAGTTCTTGTGCAACTTCTGAACTTCGTCCTTAGAGGGTTCGTGGTTGTCTCGACTCAAGGTCTCGATGGCCCGGGCGTCAAAAAACGCCTTAAGGTCGAGGTTCGACGAACACCCAAACAGAGCAGCGTCGACGGGAAGACCAGAAGGGGACGTCCCGAGAATAGCAGAGATATCAAGGACGGTGGGGCCAATAGGACCAAGAGGCAGAGCCATGGTGTTGGTTGCCGAACACCAGAAACTGAGGGCTGCCATCAGGAGCTCTTTGTCCATAGCAATCTCTATGGTCGAGAGCCTAATGGCATCATAAATACCAAGAGCCTTCCACTCTTGGCCGAAGAACTTCTCCATTCAATCAACTCAGGCTGCCCAGGTAGTAGTGGTCGAAGGCCAGGCTCCTTGGGGCTTCGACGCGTCCCACTTCGACCATTCGAATCCTTGTCGCAAGGGGGTTAAGCAATTCTCTCTCATCAGGTCCGTGATGGAGGAGGGAATAGATTTTTTGAATAGAGGACCTAGAATCTGATGGGTAGCACTTGAATCACTATCAAAGCGTAGAGCCTTGATGGCGCAATAGTCTATGATGCCCTTGTTTTTGGTACACTCCTCAGAGATCCGAGAGATAAAAGATGCCATCGCTGGGGAAGAAAAGGGTGAGGATGAATTTCTGGGTTGAGGATACTTAAGAAAGAAGTTCTGGATTTCTGAAGGCTCGAAAGAAATGAGCAAAGCAATTTCAGAGAGCTGGAGGCGTAAAATCGACATGGAAGAAAATGGGAAAATCCAGGTGAAAGGACCGAGAATCTCGCAGAGCTGACAGCGTATCGCGTGGTTTGAGGACGCACGATTGCGTATGACGGCGAGAGTTAATGCAACAAGACGTTTCGACGACTGCGTGCGTCCAGAGTCATCATTGCAGACTGTTGGGGTGACCGAGGACTGACGCGTGGCAAGTTCGGGAAGCATTCGAGGGGAACATCATTGCTCGTAATAAATGGGCATGGTGTGATTTTCTGGGAAGACTTATCGATCATCACGAGGGGAGTAACGACATTTCGCTTCTTCAAGGCCGAGGCTCGACCATAGACTCTAGGTCGACGACCTCAGAAGCGAGGGGCACTGTTTGGGCCCAAAATAACATTTTGGCCGAGCGCGGACTATCCTCGGCCCAAGACCTGCGCGAAGGTAGTGGGTCGGTGCTATGGGTCGTGGGCCAGAATCCTATCTGGAGATGAATCGGAACAGCTGGGCTGACAGAAGCCGAGACCTATTTGGAAAAGGAGTCTGGGGAAAATGAATCAGACTCGTGACTGAAGACAGGTTCAGAGTCCTAGTTGGACTAGGATTGGCCGATTGGATTGGTATCGGCCGAAGTAGAGTCAGACTAGGAGTCAGATTCCTATCTGAGGACGGTTGAAGGGTTTGCACTATAAATAGGGAGAGGGAGCATAACACTAAGCCTCTCCAATTCAACACACAAATCTGCCCTGCGCAAACCCTCTCAACCTTTGAGATTTTTATTTTCTTGTCCGCCAACACATCTTCAGTTTGGATAAACAGCACTGTGAAGGCAACCGGTGATATCTTCAGTTTGGATAAACAGCACTATCGCCGTAGAACCAGTCGATCGCGAAGCACCTTCAGTTTAGATAAACAGCACTGCGTCGAGGCCGGTTGGTTATCTATCCAAGTCTCGGTCGAGAAGGATTTTCGAATCCTTATTGGCAGAGGTCATCTCATCAGCCTTCTCGGCGAAGTGAGGTGTTACGAATTATCAGGCTCGGCACGTCAAACGCCGAGTTGTTTATGATTGGGTACTCACAAGTTGGTTTCAGAGTTCGGCATTCAGACGGTCGAATAGCTTTTACTGTCAAGACTTATATCTGTTTCGAGTACCTGTGTCCCTATACATTGGTGTCGACTCGGCGTGCTTATACTTTCACAAATATAATCACGGTGGCCGAAGCCGACGATTTGTGAACTTCGCAGAACTAGCAGCCTTGTCTTCAGTATCTAGAATCCAAAGGTCGAGGCACGATCCTTCCTCGGCCGCAGTCGCAAGATCAAGAAGTCAGCCACGCAACACAACGCAACATCCATATTATACTCATCGACCGAGCTCGACCGTCGAGTTGGCACGCCCCGCATTCAACCGAAGGACATAGTTAGGTCATAGATTACTTGGCCTGCGCGCCACGTAGGCTTTGTAGTTTTTAGGGTCAACAAGCACCTTTTAAGATAACAGGTTGGTTCGGGTATACACGTGAGTAACACGATACATGATAAGTAAAATATTCATTTTATACTTTTATAACCCTAAAAAAATACTATAAAAATTATATATATTAATTTAACAATTTTATACCCCTAAAAACTATAATAATTATATATATATATATATATATATATTACATTTAATTTAAAAAATTGGTGACCATTGGATCGGCTGAGATTTAATCTCAGTTGTCCATTGTGCATTCGGTTGGAGGCTATCCTTCTCTTCTCTCTCATTCACTTTGATCTCTCCAGTGTAGACTTACTCCTGCGCCATCTCCTTAATCTGCATCACTCTCGCATTCTCCTTCATTCACTTCCTTCAACTCGACTCCGGCAGCCACAAGAAAACCACACACAGGCAAGCACATGCTAAAGGTATGAATTTGGTATTTTTGGGTATTCTGTGTTTTTTTTTCAAAAAACTAGTGATTTGGGGTTTTCGTTAAAATTAAAACTAATGGCTGGGGATTTTCTAGGTTTGGGGTTTATGGGGTTTTCTAATTTTGGAGATTCTGGAGTTTCTGGGTTGGGGCATGTTTGCAAACATTCAAAGTTCCAATACAATTTCCTCATGATGATCAATTGATCTTGTTCGCATTTGCCTTCTTCTGTTATACAAAAAATAAATGTATTAGTTGTAATACTTAAAGAAAACTAAAAAAATAATAATAAACATTAGTAAAAATTAAAAAAAGTAAAATGAAAAAAGTCGTAATTAAAAACGCACCATATAGGTCGGCTCCTGAAAATGACTGCAAAGCCAAACCCAACTATCTTGTCGGTCCTCTAACTCCGTCGGACAACCCTCCTCGAGAGCACATGCGGATCATCAAACTGCTGGAAACACTAGTGCAAGTCACTCTTCCACTGCTTGTAGCGTTCGGAGAATAGCCGATTGAGGTACGCGAACATGTCCCCGTCCATGTCCTCCAAATTGTAGTTTGTCTGCAATGTAACAAATATTTTGAAAGTATTAGTAATAAAAGACAGTAATAAATATAAATATATAAATTTTACATGAAAAGCATTAAAAAGGCAACGCTATTTATGGACAATTGATTGCACACCCTGTTTTTCATCTCCTCCGGCATCACTTTCCAAGACATTCACAGCATAAGGCAAAAAGTCTGCATGACATGGCCAACGTCATGGACCAATGCACTATGCTACTCCGTCGTTGGTGCTGCCTGAGGTCGCTCATCATATTCGACTGGGATACGACCGTTGGTCACCCGAGTGACCTTCGCTGTCTTCAATTGCTGACAAGGTCCCCGAGTGTTTTTCTTCGCTGCAAAGTGATGAAAAAAAAAATCATTAACCTAGAACCAATAACAAATCCTACTAAAATTTCGGCATAACATCCCCTATAATTAAAACATTTCCCAAAACCCTGAAAATAACATAAACAATATACGTATCCAACATAATGATCACAACAGTTTAATAAAAGGTTCGGAACGATGACAACTTTTTAATCTTTACATGAGATAACAAATTGAATCTAAATTAACAAAACTCAGTTAACATAGGAATGAGGGAGTGAATTAGGATTGTATACTTGGCCGTGTACCCGAGGCATCGGTTGTGGATCTCGATGGCGACATTTGGTCATTAGTGCGGGGGCGCCGATGAGTACGTCGGGCGCTAACAGGTAATGCCACCGAAGAAGTCGACGATGCTTGCACCTGTGGGATTGAAGGACCAACTGGGTCAACCGAATTGATCGGCCTATAGTCCATCTCTGCCGGAGCAGTGGCGGCAGTAGTAACTATGGTCGTCGGACTACGTGTAGAAGTCACCGGGTTCCAATGAGGTGAGACATCTACAAAATTAGAAATCAATTTGTTTCATACACAAAGATTTAACTTACCATACATATGCTAATAATTTCACCTTAAATTTAAAACGAAATTTAAAAACCCTAATTCTAAACCCAATTCAAGTTTGGCAGAAACAAAATTTAAAATTGATATACTATACACAAGCTAATCAATTCAGATAGGATATAGACCCAGCAATTATAACTTACAAGAAGAAACTAGCATAAAGGAGTAGTTGGAGGCAAAATCATTGCCTATAAGTGTATGTGTCTGTCTGTATGTACGTGCTCTATGTGTGTGGGTGTGTGTATATACTGTCTGTGTGTGTGTCCATGTATATATGCTGATTTTGGGTGTATGTGTGTGTGTTGATGTATGCTAATTTTCCATGTACTCTGTGTGTGTGTGTGTGTGTGCTGTGTGTGTATGTACTAAGCAACATAATTACTTAATAATTTCACAGGTAGTAATTAGAAAAGAGACCATATAAAGTGATTCTCAATCTCTTTAAACATCCACATTACATATAGAAATCATATGACTATTGGATATAAATAGATATATCAGCAAATCAATGCCATGATCGTGTTCATCAAAAGAGCAAGACGGAGAAGAAATGGACAACAAAATAGTGAGAACAGTAAGGGAGAAGAGCAACTTAGGAGAAGTCATTAAGGCATCCATTTAGTTCTCAGCATTACGTAAGGATGGTGATCATGTATTTATATTATAAGTATGCCTCAAGTGCAATGTGAACACTTACCAAAATTGTTTATGATACAAAATTACAAGTCGGAAATTCAAGTTTACAGTCATACAGACCTACGTAGAGGTTTCTGTAGAGCACGTACAATGCATACATCAAAATAGAAAAACAAGAAATACCATCCGACTCTGTCTCCCTTTGTTTCTCAAATATATCCAAATTCAGCCAAGAAAGCATACATGGGAGCTGAGATTGAAGCACAACCTAAACCGGCAACCTTTTAATCACATTGAGAAAAAGAAGGGAGATGGTTGAACCTTCAAAAAAACAACTAGATGATTCAAAATATTCCACAAATCAACAAAGGTCAAGGATCCCATCTTAGACAGATTGTTTTGAGTGCCACTTAATTTTTTAACCGCAGAAAATTTTCAATTCCAAATAAACTTCAACATGAAGGAAATCCAAAAAAAATGTAAAAACTCCCAAATTAGCAATACTGCAAGATAGATACTTTATTGAAACTAGTCGTATCTGCAGGAAAGAACATTGGCTTCTCAAACCTCATGTGGTTTACAATCATTTACAAATGTGCAACAATTTAACCCCCAATTTAAGAAAACCTAATCTAACCTCACTGCCCAAAATCGTTCCCCTAATTTAAGACCTAAATCTAACCCCAATTAAGAACCCTAAAAACTCTAATTCAAGAACTTAAATGTAACCCGCAATTTACGAACCGTAAATCTAACCCGACTGCCCTAATTCTACCCCCAAATTTGAAAAAGAATAAAAACAAAAAAAACCCTAATTCTAACCCCCAATTTGTAAATAAAGACAATTGAAAATAAAAACTGAAGAGGAAATTACCTCTTGGAGACGAAGTCAGGACGGCCGGAGAGAGGGACATAGAGACAGATGAAGATACAAAGGAAGGAGAGAGAGGGTATCGCGCAGGGAAAAAGGAAGAAGATGGAAGTGAGGGGAAGGAGAGAGGGGGTTAAAATGTAGAATCTTGTGCGACAGAGCCTTTGTCTCGCAAGGCTAAAAAATCATCACGCAAGTTTTTTAAAATTTCCACGAAAAAAATGCCTTAATTGAAATTTCAGACACTTGCGCGACGAATACAAATATTTCGTTGCGGAAATATACTTTGTGCGACGAAATATATGTATTCGTCGCGCAATATTCGCGCGTAAATTTAAAATGACTGTTAAATCGTGATTTTTCGTTTATAACTGTCGAAACATTTTGTCCTATTACTTGATCTCTGAATGTTTATTTTTTGCGATTTTTGGCGTATGCGATCTCGAACCATATACAAACAAGTTTGACGATTGGATCTTTGAAATTAGTTTCGTAGAATGCGTATCCCATCAAAAAGATAGATTCACTAATACAAAGTTTATTTATACTTTCATTAAGTATAACATAAGATTTTTGTGGTATCCACTAGTGTAAATAGTTTAAATTAAATCAAATTCATTCATTGTATTCATATAGGGTCAATGAGTGTAGCTGTAAAAAAAATCATCAAAATCGGAGTTAAAATAACCGTTAAAACATGATTTTTCGTTTCTAGCCGTTGAAAAGTTTTGTCATGTTACTTGATATCTGAATGTTTGTTTTTTGCGATTTTTGGCGTATGCAATCTCGAACCATATACAAACAAGTTTGACAGTTGAATCGTTGAAATTAGTTTCGTAGAATGCGTATCCCATCAAAAAGATAGATTCACTAACACTTAGAGTTTATTTATACTTTCATTAAGTATAACATAAGATTTTGTGCTATCCACTAGTGTAAATAGTTCAGATTGAAGATCGAATTCATTCATTGCATTCATATAGGGTCAAGGAGTGTAGCTATAAAAAAATCATCAAAATCGGAGTTAAAATAACCGTTAAATCGTGATTTTTCGTTTCTAACAGTTGAAAAGTTTTGTCTCGTTACTTTATCTCTGAATGTTTGTTTTTTGCGATTTTTAGCATATGCGATCTCGAACAATATACAAACAAGTTTGACGGTTGGATCGTTGAAATTAGTTTTGTAGAATGCGTATCCCATCAAAAAGATAGATTCACTAACACTTAGAATTTATTTATACTTTAGTTTTGTCCAGTTATTGATCTTTGAATGTTTGTTTTTTGCTATTTTTGGCATATGCGATCTCGAACCATATACAAACAAGTTTGACGGTTGGGTAGTTGAAATTAGTTTCGTAGAATGCGTATCCTTTCAAGTTCAATGGTATGTATGTGTGCGTGTGTGTGTGTGTGTGTGTGTATTTAGTAGATTTAAATTTATTTATTTTGTATGTATAACACTTAAGAAGTTGAATGGTATGTATATTTAAGCCGATCCAATGGTCACCAATTTTTTAAATTTAATTTAATATATATAATTATTATAGTTTTTAGGGGTATAAAATTGTTAAATTAATATATATAATTATTATAGTATTTTTTTAGGGTTATAAAATTATAAAATTAATATTTTTCTTATCGGTCGGGTTATCGGGTCGTGTCAGGAATTGCCAGGCCTAGCTTGCACGACCAAAAATTGTTATGTGTCACGCAATTATGCTTTAAAATGGTTTTTTTAATTTTTTTTTATTTTGTTTACAATTTATTATAAAATACAAACATACCAAATTTATTTACAAAGTAATTCACATATAAAATGGGAATCATTCAAACCATTTTTTCCATCACTCTATATAATGCATTAACCATTTTATGTGTTTTACAAAAAACAGTTACAAATAAATTGACTTAATCTTCATCCGAACTATAATAACTTTCACTTTAGTCACTATTGTCATTTTCAGTGTCTCATTCCTGATCATCGATAGGTACGTCACCATCGTCGTTTGTGCGCATTGGACCATCGTATCGTGAAATATTGCCGAGGTCAATTGTGATCGACTGAATCAGTATTTCGATTGAAGATACTCCTTTTATCTGAAATGGCTCTTGGATAAGATTAGTATCTCGGAGTGTTTCTACACCACTTTCCATCAAAGATTCAAGACGTTGGTCAGCAACATTGTCGATGTCGTCGTCAGTACAATCTTGTTCTGGTATAGCATAGACGTTCCTATGATCCATCGTCTGAACAACTTTCCAACCCCTCTCGGCTTTAGGGTCATCTAGATACATAATTTGTTTTGCCCTGGTTGCTAAGATGTAAGGGTCGTCATCGTACCAAGTTTTGGTAGTGTTCACTGATAGTAATCCATGATTTTTTTTCACACTTCCATGCCTATTTGGGTTTGTATCAAACCATCGACACTTAAATAGGATCACTTGGCACCGTTCTTTGTAAAGAAATTGCACGACACTTGTTAATTTACCATAGAATTCAATGTTTGTACATTTATAGTATGTGCGCAAACCGTGTGTCCATAAATCTTTTAGCTCATCCACCAACGGCCGTAAGTATACATCGATTGACCTACCAGGATCTTCAGTTATCAAAAGAGTCATCATCATGTATTCTTTTTTCATACATTTCCATGGTGGCAAATTATACAGAAATATGAAAGTCGGCCAAGTACTGTGGTGTTAGTTTAAAACCCCAAACGGATTAAATTCGTCAGTGGCAAGTCTTAATCTAACATTATGAGAATCAGCAGCAAACTCGGGGAACATTCAATCGAACTCTTTCCATGCCTCCCCATCTGCAGGATGTCGCATCACATCGTCGTTTACCCGTTTTTCCTTATGCCATCTCGTGTCAGTGGTAGTATGCGTCGACTTATACAATCGCTACAACCTAGGTTTTAGGGGCAGATAACGCATGAAGTTTTGTGGGATCTTAGTCGTTCTATTCTGAGATGTCATTTTGAACCTCGTCTTATTGCATACAAGGCATTTATCTAATGTTTTATACTCTTTGTAGAATAAAATACAATTGTTTTTGCAAGCGTGATTTTTTTTCATAACCGAATCCAAGACCATTCAACACCTTTTGCGCGTGTCTATGGTTTTTTGGTAAACAATTGTCCTTCGGAAGCATTCTCTTGAAAACCCCAAAAACGTAATCGAAACATTGGTTCGACATACAATATTTTTCCATGCATTAGTTCCATAATGGTCGTGAGAACGGAAAAGCTTTCACACCCCAGGTATAATTCTTGGTTGGCATTTTTTTAATAGTTTTTCATATTGTTCGAACTCTGCACTGTCCATTGGTGTAGGCACATCATCTTACTTTTCCTGATTGGTGTTTGTCCATGCAAATGGAAAAGCATCATTTATAATATCCATGACTTGTTCATTAGGATCCACAATAGGTTCAACATTATCCACTCTTGTGGCGTTTGAAGACGAAGCATTGTCTAACTGTTCCCCTTGATGGATCCAAGTATTATATGTCTCAATCATTCCATTCCTTGCTAAATGAAATTAAACATTTTCAATTGTCTCCCTTAACGTGTTGTTACACCTCTTACAAGGACACTGGATTCTAGTTGTACCCGAGTCGTGTGTACGTGCAAAGTCAATAAAATTCTCGATTCCATCAAAGTATTCATCCGCGCATCTATTCGGGTTCTGTATCCACGTCCTGTCCATAATTCTTGGAACCACAATAACAATAAAACAATCACAACAACTTTATACAAAATGATAATGTCACCTTATGCCTCCGGTAAGGGCCCTATCCCATTCGGGAATGCATAGTCATGTCACGTAATTTACGGCTACATCAGATTAGATTTCGACGTGGATGAACTTCGACGGCATCTCGATACAGTTCTTCAGGTGTATGACCCGAAGAACGTACAGAGATGACACTGAAATCTCCACAACCGAATCTTGATCCTTCAACCATAAACTACGCGTCATAAGTGTGCATTCCCAAACTGTCCAAATAATAGGACAATTCAAGAATTAATTGGACCGTAGTCATGCTTTCACATCCATGTGCGAAATCCAACTAATCCTCGAATGAGAACCTAAGTTTTACTAAAAATAAAAAACAAGTACGGAGTTTAAGTTCATTTCAATTAACTCCGTACATCACAACACATATTTGTACGTCACATACAAATTTAACAACATAATATAAATATAATTTTATAACACAATATAAACATAACAAACTAAGTTCAACATAATTTAATTAATTTTTTATGTTTAGAAAATAAAACAAAGAAAATTCCTTCTCAATCATTCTCCACCAATCGCTAATCACACACAGTAGCTCGATCAACCTAGAGAAGAAGATGGAGGGAGTATTAGATGATGAAATTGAGAGAAAATGGAAATGACGGATGCTGAATTGAGCAAAATCGAAGGGATGAGCACAGAGGCACAATCTGTAATTTTTTTTGCAGTTTGCCTCTGCACATGGGTAAATCTAGATTAAAAAGGACGAACGATTTTGAGCGACAAAGCATGTAATTCGTCGCTTAAGATATCTTTGCGCGACGAAAAAGGTCTTCGTCTTTCAAATGTCATTTGCGCGATAAAAAAAGGTCTTCGCTGCACAAATGCCTTTTGCGCGACGAAAAACGAACATTCGTCGCGCAATGCATATTTTTATTTTTTATTTTTTATTTTTTATGTTTTCCTTTTTTATTTGCATGTGACACACCCTGACCCGGAATGTCCACTTGGACTTCGAATCGAGCTGTGCTGGCCGACACCTGGAAGGTGACGAAGCCATAAAGTATAGTGTTGTGGAAAATATGAATAAATTTAAACCTAAAAGTGCCTAAATACAAGAGTGCGCCGCGACATCAGAGCATAAGTAAAGTAGAGTAGTGTGGGTAAGGATCATACCCTCCCCCTATACTGAGATTCGCCAAAAATCCTCGTCGATACGAACTTTCAGCAGCCAAAACCTGAAGCGGTAAAAAAAAAGGGTGAATGGGCTTGAAACTAAAGTTTTAATAAAAACCTTTTGAAAACGTTATAACCCCTCGCTGTAAAACCTACATAGTTTCCAGAAAATCGTACTACGCATAAGTATGAAATCAAATGCAAATCATCAGTAAATCCAGAAATATTCCAAATCACTACATATCAGCGGCATCATAATAAAATCAGGTGCTCATCAATCTATGCTGACACATGAGTCGGAGTTGCCTAATGCATCATGTACGACTCATAAATCAATCTATGCTAACACATGAGTCGGAGTTCTCTATCGCAACCTATCAACTCCGACACTGTCGGAGTTGCCTATTATTGCATCTTGTACGATAGTGTCAGAGTTGCCTAGTATTGTAACATGTATGACAATGCCAGAGTTGCCTATCGCAACCTATACGACAGTATCAGGGTTACATAAAACATAAATATAGTCATGCCATAACTCAATCATTTCAAATAACACCATAAACTTACCTAAACTTACCTACGCGTCCAGCTTTTAGCTTAACACTTCAAAGCATTCACAACAATTATATGCGGGTTTATGCATATGGATGTGCCATGATGCAATCTAAACCTCAACCACCTCATAGTATTTTAAAATATATATAAGACATAGCATAAAATGCATAAATCAATTTAAAAGCATTTGTGGAAACTATCAATCATATATATACTATAAAAAAGAAAAGACTCACTTACCTGGAGTCCGCACTACCACTCCTTAGCACAAACTTCAAGGCGTCACAAACGATAGGCACCTAGAACAATTATCAAACTATATCTCAGAATCATTATCAATAGAACACGTAACTTACATAAAACACATCCCTAAGTACGTTCTAGAATGATTTGAGACCCATTGACCAAAAGTCAACCGTCGATCTACAACCATATGTACTCAATATGGAAGATCCGCACATCGGATTTCCAATCTGTAACTTTCAAATATCCATATTATGCTTCTAAATCATCATACTAAAGTTTCATTACAATCTAACGGTTGGATCTCCGCCAATTACAAAGTTAAGTGACGGTCAACATTTTATTTTACGAATTTACAAATCTAATTTAGGAAGATCCATACGTTAGATTTCCAATCTGTAAGTTCTATGGTCCTCAAATATTACGTAATATAATATTTTAAAGTTTAGTGACGATCCAACGGTCGGAATCGTCGATCGCTAGACTATTCAAGTGGTGAACCTTAATGAAACTAGGTTCAAACGACGAAAATTCGTCAATCAGACTTCACAAATGGAATCAGGGTATTCAAATTTAGCCTAGGAAGGTTAGGGAACATCTCGGCCCACGCGCCGCCGCACGTGGCAGTTGGCTGTCCCGAGTCACCGGAAAAATCAACTATTTCCAAAAATTATCAAATTTTACAAAAAAGTAGATCTCAGTGAGGTGAGCAATTTTCATACCTGTGGCCGAGTCAAATTCTTCCGGGAAGCGTCCCAATTTCATCCAAACCTGCAGGAAACCCTTTATTTGGGTAGTTGTTGATTCGTCACCAAAACGAACTTCGATGCCTCATCCAAGGCGTGGGCCTTGCTCCTAGAGTTAAGAGAAGTCTTTTGGTGGTGGTAATCGATGGTGACGCTCGCCGGAGCCACCAGAAAAAGATTAAAGCTGCCGGAAAGGTCGGGGGCTTTGTGGCTTCGAACTGGAAAAATGAGAAAGAAATTGGGAAATCTAGGACTACAGAGATGCAGGGTTGCCAGTACACTTATCATATGTGCGCACCCCGTGTGTCCATAAATTTTTTAGCTCATCCACCAATGGCCGTAAGTATACATCGATTGACTTACCAAGATCCTCAATTATCAATAGAGTCATCATCATGTATTCTTTTTTCATACATTTCCACGGCGGCAAATTATACGGATATACGAAAATCGGCCAAGTATTGTGGTGTTGGTTCAAAACCCTAAACAGATTAAATCCATCAGTGGCAAGTCTCAATCTAATGTTACGAGAATCACCAGCAGAATTAGGGAATGTTTGATCAAACTCTTTTCATGCCTCTCCATCTGCAGGATGCCTCAGGATATCGTCATCAACCTACTTTTCCTCATGCCATCTAATGTCCGTGGCAGTATGCGTTGACATATACAACAGCTGCAACCTAGTCTTCAAAGGCAAATAACGCATGACTTTTTTAGGGATCTTCGTCGATCTATCTGAGATGTCATTTTGAACCCCGACTCATTGCATACAGGACATTTATCCAATGCTTTATTCTCCTTATAGAACAATACACAATTGTTTTTGCAAGAAGGAATTTTTTCATAACCCAATCCGAGACCATTCAACACCTTTTGAGCGTTTCTATGGTCTTTCGGCAAACAATTGTACTTTGGTAGCATTCTCTTGAAAACCCCCAAAAAATAATCAAAACATTGGTTCGACATACGATACTTTATTTTCCTGAGCATCAGTTCCACAATAAATGTGAGCAAGGAAAATCCATCACACCCTAGGTATAACTCTTGGTTGGTATTTTTTAATATTTTTTCATATTCTTCGAATTCTCCCTTATCCATTGGTGTTGGCACGTCATCTTCCACTTCCTGATTGGTATTTGTCGACGCAAATGGAAAAACGTCATTTAAGATTTCCATGACTTGTTCATTAGGATCCATATAATTAGGTTCAACATTTCCCACTGTTGTCACGTTTGAAGACGAAGCATTGTGTAATTGTTCCCCGTGATGGTTCCAAATATTATAGGTCTCTACCATTCCATTCCTTACTAAATGAAATCGAACATTTTCAGAAGTTTCCCTGAATGTGTTGTTACACCTCCTACAAGGACATCAGATTCTAGTTGCACCCGGGTTATGTGTACGTGCAAAGTTAATAAAATCCTCGATTATGTTCAAGTATTCGTTGGCGCATCTGTTCGGGTTATGCATCCACGTTCTGTCCATCATTCCTACAACCACAATAACAGTACAACAATCGCAACAACTTCTACATGATCTTCTCACCTTATACCTCCGGTAAGGGTCCTATCCCAATCGGGAATGCAAAATTATGGCACGTAATTTACGGCTACTTCAGATTAGATTTCGACGTGGACAAATTTTAGCAACATCTTTGTATAGTTCTTCAAATGCACAACATAGATATGAAATACTTATATGTCACCCGAAGAACATACAGATATGCCACCAAAATTCCCACGATCGGAACCTAATCCTTTAACCGTAAACTACGGGGCATAACTTTGCATTCCTAAACTGTCCAAATACTTGGACAATTCAAGAATCAATTGGACCGCAGTCATGCTTTCTCATCCATGTGCGACATCCAACTAATCCTCAAACGGGAAATTAAGTTTTACTAAAAGAACCAAGTCCGAAGTTAATTTCAATTAACTCCGTACATCACAACACATATTTGTACATATACAATTCAACATTATAAATACTTATAACATAAATTTAACAACTCAATATAAATAAATTTAACAACATATTTTCAATATACTTTCAATATTTCATTTTTTTTTAAATAAAACGAAGAAAATACCTTCCAAATCGTTATCCACCGAGCGCTAGTCACACATCATATTCCTATACACAACAAATTTTACGGTGTTAGTATGAATTCCGCAGCACATCAAACTTCCAATGCTAGAAACACTGCCTAGAAAGCTCATTCAGATGCTTCTGCTGCTTCTCATCGTTTTCGTCAACATCCCAATGAACTTACATTAATCCAGGCCCTGGCCCCCATCACATCCTGGGCTCGACTCTGCCGTAGCACGATATTGGCCGCTTTGGGCCCCGACCACGCCTTCACGGTTTTGTTTCTGGGAACTCACACGAGAACTTCCCAGTGGGTCACCCATCAGGGGATTGCTCTCGTGCGAACTCACTTAACTTCGGAATTCTGATGGAATCCAAAGCCAGTGAGCTCCCAAAAGGTTTCGTGCTAGGTAGAGATGGGAATATACGTATAAGGCTTACAGGATCCACACCCCTAGGCGATGTGGGATCTTACAACAATAAATTAGTAATTTAAAAAATACTATATTTTAACAAAAATAAATATACATTATTTAATACAAACTTACCGATAACTCCCCAAGCATAGACTTCTTCAACTCCTCATGCACCTTTTTCCCAGACTCAAACTCAGCAGAACAGTCCCTTGGCACTAAATTGCTAATATCATAAAAAAGTTCGGCGTACGGCTCGATCCTATTTTTCTCTACAAAGTACGGCACTTCATTTCGTCGATACCGCTCAATTCGCACAACAACTTTCTTTTTGCCAGAACCTTCTCCAGAATCGGCTATTGTTTTTTAAACAATTTATTTATTTATTTATTTTTTTTGGAAATTATGGGTTTTGAAAACTATGTTTATATTGAAAATAAGAATCCTTTGCGCGACGAACACATTGGTCGCACAAAGACCTATTTCGTCGCGCAAACGAGTCATAAATGTGCAATAAATGGGATCGTTGAACGCAATCTGACCTTTTTCTTGCGCGACGAAATCACTTATTTGTCGCGTAAAGTGATCTTCAGCAACGACACTTTCGTCACGCAATATATTTCGCAACGACATAATTGATTGTAATTATAAGGTTTACGTAAACATAGATATCTATGTTTATGTAAACTTTATAGTTACAATCAAATTTCGAGTTAAATATTTATTCTCAAAATTAATATTACATTAAATATTTATTCTTAAAAATAATTATAATTAATATCATAAACCATTCAATTCTTTAAATAACCAAACATGAATTAAAACATAATTAAGTCCAAATACATAACTTAAAAAAAAAAAAAAAAACTACTATTTCGATGGTCCTTCATTCTACTTGGCGTATGAACACCAACGATTGTAACCTCCCTCCAACGCAGCCTCCATCAAGTTCATCAACTGTTCGTTCGTATCATCATCAAGAGTATACTTGCACTGTTTCACATATATGCAAATAATTAATTCCAACATATAACAACATATTTCACAAAGTTAAGTAGTGATTCATCAATAATATACTTACTAATAATTCATTCATCACCGCCTTCTTCGCATTCTCGGGCACAAATTCCCAAGAACATCACTCAGCAGTTGGACAATTATTCCGCATGGCTACAGCAATCGTATGCATGAAGTCCAAATGTTCCCTCAAATCATGAGGGGTGGCGTCGTGCACACTCTCATCCTTGTTTTTATCCTCCATCTCAGCACAAACAGAATTGTCAACAATAAGAAGAACAAAATTGTAAAGAAAAAGGACAACACAAATGGATATTTATAGGAAAGTTTTGACCTTGTGCAACGAATTATTTGTCGCGCAAATATGTATACTAAATGTGGAGTTGATCCCTCTGATTCACCTGCATTGAATCTATGAAGGGGCTGATTGAAAACTGACAGCATCTTGCGCGACGAACTCTTTGTCGCGTAAAGATCAAGATTTCGTCGTGCAAGGTTTTGGCTCCAAAATTAATCTCCCTCGTTTTTCTTCTGACTTTGCGCGACGACACAATTTATTCGTCGCGCAATATGGTCTTGCATGACGAAAATTTTCGTCGCGGTTTTTTTTTTTTTTTTTTTTTCCTCCCTTTTTTGAGCAATGACATTGATAGTTTCATCGCGCAATGACCTCTTGTGCGATGCAATTTTCTTCGTCGCGCAAGCTGTTTTTTCTACTAGTGTGAATGTGTGCATGCATAGAGAATATTTGTCCCCACAATATCCGTGTGTCACTCTCGCCTTCTTTACTCTTATTAGTCCTCTCTGGAATGCATAAAGATTCAACAAAGCAGTAAGGTATTGCATCATGTCTCAACATTTTTTCCTTTGTGTACTACTACTACTAATTAAATGCACATGAGTTGTTACAATTCTTTGTACATTTCAACTGTGGTTTACATATTTAATTTCATGAGACCCACATTTTCTCAGAAAATTGAATTAGGAGTTGTGACAGCTCTTAGTCTCTAGTATTTCCCTCATTTCAAATCCGTCCATGTTCGAAAATATCATGCAAGGTTGCTACCAAACGTCTGGTTCGGATATTTAGGTGAAAATTACGCCTGTCATGACTAGAACTTGTCCAAAAAAGGGGCCTGTAGGAAAGAGGTGCCTAAGAGCTTTTAAATCATCTCAATGTGTTATGCTATTTTTCTAATCTTTAATATCGGATCCTAACTTATACAACGCATTTGTCACTTAGTACTACGCTATAGTGATTTCCTCTTTATTTGTAAGTGAGAGGTTGTAAGTTCAAATTTCGTGGATAGTAAATTCGATACCAATTTATCCCTCACCCATTTATGTAAATATATAATTGTATTTTTAAAAACATACAAACTTAATGTGCATAGATAACCAAAATAATAAAAGAAAAAAAAACCAATGACAAGTTCCATTCCAATTGGAAAGAATTAAAGTGGCATCCATATGAAAGAAGTCCGGCGCTCAGTTATGGGAAATGCCCTTTTAATTTTGTATGAATATCAAAATCATGTCCCTTAATCTCAGAGCTTAGTTAGTTTATATTCAACTTGTGTGGACGGTGCGAGTGGGAGTGGAAAGGTCTAAGTGAACGTTGCAACGTCTGTGGACTCGTGAGAAAGATGATGGAATTTGAGCTGTTGAGGTCGGTGTGTGGAAATATTCCTCCTTTTCCTAAATGGCCAACTGCCAATCCTTTGTGCTGTTTGTTAACTATAGATAAAAATTGGAATGTTGTCAACTTGTTATATTATATATATATGCAGAGTGCATGCATCTTACTTAATTGCCCTAGTTGCACTTGTTTACTGTTTAGAATATTACAGATAATAAAAGTACCTTTCAGGCCACAAGATTAAATCAATCTAATTTTTCATATTCCTCTTTTGACAATTTTTCTTTTCATATTTAAATAAGAGTTCATGAAAACACTGGTATATCTAAATTAATAATCCATAGCATAGTATGCAACTGTCACACAACGTAAGAAAAATTTGGTATTAGCATTTTATAAAAATTATCTTGCATTTCATGTATATTAAAAAAAAAAAGAGGGAAAAAAACATTTGATTGAGCGATGAATGTACTTTCAGAGTACAAATAACAATACCTTCAAACAAGCTAGGAACCAGACCATCACATATTAATTTACATAAAGGTAATGTTACGCAGACTAATTTTTTAAAATAAATTGCGTAAATCATATGACGTGGTTGTTAATGATTGAATTATTACTTAAGTGTTAATTAAAATACTTATTTTCTATTGGTGACATGTCATATGATTTACGAATTTAGTAATCTAACAATTTAGCATCTCAACTATCCAAGTCTAATATAAAATTTGAAATGATTAGAAGAGCTCAAGTTTGATGTTGAGAGGTATCACTAGTATTAGTACGGATGACCAATTTAATACCAATTTATTTTCTTGACATAATCATTGTGTGAAATTCCGTTCCCATATGTTACTATTTAAGTTTATGTATTTCGTATTTACACGAATTTACTTTATTTTCATTAATTTTATATTTTTAATTAACTAGTTTCATCTCAACAAAAAAAAAAGAAAAAAAAACTAGTTATAAAGTTTGAATTTTCATCTCTAGCCAGTAAAAATCTGTAGACCTTGCGATGTCACACTAATTAAGTATATTTGGTTAAGCTCGATTTCACAAAAGCGTAGGTGAAAACCGTTTGCGGAACGGAGTTGTAACGAAGTAGAAATAAACGATTACAGGCAGGGGCAAAATGGTCAATGAGGACCTTTAGGGTGCGTTTGTTGCACCGGACTATCTCGGACTGGACTAGCTTCAGGGACTAAGTTGGACTGGCTTAGACTAGACTAAGCTAGACTAGCTTAGTGAAGCGTTTGGTGCAGTGTCGGACTAACAAGTAGGATAATTAATAAATTCTAATATTATATTAATTTATCTATATCTCTATTAATATTTTATTCTTAATTCTCTCATTTTTTATCTTTTCTTCCTCTTCTTCGAAACCCAATTCCACGCTTTGAGGTCTCAGGTTGCTTACCCCATCTTATCGCCGACGATCCCAAGCTGCTGTCGTCCCAATCCAAGACCTTTGCCGTTTTCGTCGCCGTCACGGGCGTCGATGTTTTGGCCTCCAATATTCCTTCATCGCCGTCGTGTTCCTCACCAACTACTGGGTTCACAACGATTCCGTGATTTGGGTTTCAACGGTTGTCGTGTTCCTCACCCACCACTGGGTTCACAAAGATCCCATGATTCGGGTTAGAACGGAGACCATCGGCGGCGATCTGTGCCCACGACGGTCGAAGGTGGTGCAGCTATATAGGTCTTGTTGGAGGAGGAAGAGACGGAAGAGAGTAGAGAAGGAAGATAGTCTTAGCTAGCCCCCTCTTTTCGAGGACTCTCGCTAAGAACTTCTAGCGAGCCTGTTAGTCCACACGAGTCCCCTTTAGTCTCATTAAACATAATCTCAGTATCTAACAAACACTGGACTATAGTCCAGTCTAATCTAGTGAGAGTTAAGGAAGCCAAACAAACGCACCCTTACAGTTATAGAATGGCTCCAAGAAGTGTGGAATGGGGGGGGGAGTCGCGGGTTAACCCGACAACCCAGTTCCTTGCATTTCGACCCAGCAGATTGGAAGAATTTCATCATCTTTTTTCTGGAGAGTTTTGACGGCCAGGCTCATCACCACCACCACCACTCCACTCATCTCTCTCCCATAAACATAACCCACCTAAACCTTTCTTTTATTTGGACCTATTTTCTGACATTCCGAAGCTTAACAATTTAGAGCTATACCGCCGACCATATACCACGTTCGTTCATCTTGATGCCAGCAATCACTTGGGTTAGATTCGCCTCACCACCAGCTTCAAAAACCTGGTCTCTGATCGTCCATCGTATATCAGACGAGGGCAAATTGTGGGTGCACAACACATAGTCTTCTGATGTTTTTCGGGTGATTTTCACCATTTTTCGACCACTTTTAGGGGTCAGGTTAGGTATGGAAATTCTTCTCCATGTTTCATTCTACTTGTTTAAGAAATTTGGTGTAGTTTGGAGCTAGTCAGAAATTGTGGTTTCTGTTCGCCAAAAACCACCACGTGCGATGGCGGCTTGTGGCCAGAAAACTGACATTGTTTCTAAGCTTAGTTTGATGCCCTGAAATTGTTTTTGACATCTTTTAGGTGTGATTTCGTTGTTTGAGCCTAGTTTTGTGTATTGTTGCCACTTTACCTTTGTAGTAACTGAAGATCCGACTGTTGGATCATCACGAAATTGTAATATGCTGTTGTGTGCATTATTTGAGGATCATAGGAATTTATAGATTGGAAATCCAATATGCGGATCTTTGGGACTAGGTTACTAGGTTGTCAACCGTACCGTTGACCACGTTGACCGCGAGTTAACTTTTGGCCAAAAGTTCCAAATTATTCTTAAATATTGAATTTGACTTTACTAGATATCCGATAGAGCCTAGTGGGCCTATCTTGGTCAGCGAGCCATCCTAAGGGATGTGTGCTTCAGTTGGCATGCGAGTGGCACCTTACCGAAAGTTACATGATTATTGAACTTCTAGATGTTATAAATGATGTGTGTGATTGATAGTTTGAAGTATCATGTAGGACCTATACATCTATGTGATTAGATAGTTGTTGCTCAGGTAGATTCGATAATGTGGGTACTTACAATTGTGAGTTCTATTGAATGGCTGTATGATAGGGTGTACAATATGTAATGATGTAACTACACTATGTAGCAGTGTGATACATGGTTGGTCCTGCCTGATTAATCTACTTTGGGGGTCACTGCCTCGATACCCTGCTTCGCCTCAATTTCGTTGAGTGGTCAAGAATTGTATTCTATTTGAGATTCCGTTGAGTGGTCCGAATTCCCCGCTTTGCCTCAACTCCGTTAGGTGGTCCAGAGTCATACTCTATTTGGGATTCCGTTGAGTGGTACGGATACCATACTCCACCTCGGTTCCTTTGAGTGGTTCGGATACTATCCTTCACCTCGGTTCCGTTGAGTGGTCTAGAATTTTATTCTATTTGGGATTTCGCTAAGTGGTCTAGAACTAGATCCCTAGAAATCTTCACGACTTCTTTTGAATCAGCCTAGAATGCGGAAACATAGGAGCCTTCGGCTTTGGCCGAACTATTACGCTCTAGCCCTAGTTTTCAGCATATTTATGAATGAGAGATTCAAGAACCTTCGTGGTTGATTTAGAAAAACCGATGGATGTCTGCGTGACTCCTTCGATATTTCCAGCGAATTTATAGTTTTATAAAGTATAGTTTAGGAGTGATATTATTACGATCAGATTGGTTGATCAATATGGTTAATGGTTAATATTGTGCATTGTTGATTCTTTGAAATGTTATATATTATTGATTGCGGTATTGTGTTAGAAAACATTGTGATATATATGATTGACGAAATGACAATCCTAGTTGTCATTTGTTTTCGTTATATAGTTTAGAATCTAGAATCATGCTCGTCGAGTTCTAGAAAGTGCCACGAGAAATGTCGGCACTTATCAAAGAATGATCTATGAATGGCTCGATCCTTTCTTAGGGTATGTAAGCAGTCTAACACAAAGGTTACATGCAGACATGATATAAAAGAAAAAGTTACTGTGTTGTTGAGTCGTAGACTTGCTTTAGTCATGTCTCTGAGGCAAGGCATGATGGATGAATAGGTACGTTGTGACTTCATGTGTCGATTCTGGACGTATCTATTGATTTGGGCATGACACATTGTGTGGCTAAGTCCAAATCCTCCCTTGTATTAGTGTAAAATGGTGTATAAAAAAACAAGAAGTTTATATTACGTAGGTTCCTTGATTTTGTCTCATTTTTAGGCAACCACCTTGTTAGTGCAGATTATATGAATCCTATACAATGATATCTTGAATATTTTTAAGGGAATATTTTTTAACCCAATTTTGTCGGTTCGGTTTTTTTGGTTTGACTTCACTTCGATTTGATTTCGATTCAATTTTGTCTGCTCGGTTTCGTTAAAATTTCAATATTTAAAAAAACAATTAACAACCTTTGTTTATTAAAAAATAGGTAAATTACATAAGACTACCTCAATTATGGGTCGAACTACAATCGCATACCTCATGTTTTAAACATTGCAATGCCATACCTCAACTTATGAATTCGTTGCAATGTCAGACCTCCGATAAATTTTCTGTCAATTTGGCTGTTAAATGCTAACATGGCAGGCAGCAGGCCCACTCACTCGTCCAACTGATTGATAAAATAATTAAATATTAAAAATTTAAGAATATTTTAATAACAACAAAATTAAAATAATAAAGAGGGTCCCACCACTAAGCTTAGCAACTTCTTCTCCATCAGCACCGTGCATTCTCCTTCTCCCATACCAGACACCACCCTCACCTTCATACTCTGGTGAAGTCCTCTTCTTCTCTAGCCACCTATTGTCCCCTCTAGCAATTGATTATTTCTGAAAAAAAATTTCTCCCTCTTCCTTCTCTAATTTTCGATTTTGGATACCCAATTTTGCTTCTCATTCTCAGCCAAATTGTCTCCAGTTCCCTTTTTGCCTTTCTTTGCCACACCTGTCAAATATTCCTCTGCCATCATTGTGGAGCCAAAAATAATCACAAGGCGACACATGGATCTTTGGATAAAAAAGACAAAGATACCCTTGAGGCACATCTGGATTCCTACGCGCGAGCAGCGGGCAATCATTTTTCAACCAAGTCAAAAGTACCCAAAATAGGTAACAATTCAAAACCTATTTCATCCATCCACATCAAATCCTTTCTACAAGGTAACTCCAAAACATTCCTTTTAAATTATATTAATTGGCTAATTAATGGGTTTATTACCTAAATAATTATTAATTGTCAATTAAACTATCCATTACAACCAAAAAATACCCAAAAGGCCGGTCACCTTCTTTCCCAAAGGGGCCGGCCATGCCTTATATATTCTACCACATTTTTTTCCTTTTATCATATTAATTAGCTAGTTAATTAGGCAATTATTCTATTTGCTAATTAATTAGCTAATTATTTCCATAACTCCCAAATTAACACAAATCAAGAACCTAACCCACAATGAGAGCTAGTTGGTCGGTCCTCTCTCACCCAAAAAGGCCGGCCACACCCCTACAAAAGGCCTCACATTCTCTCCAAAACACACTTCCATTTCTCTTGCTAAAATTCTCTAAAATTCTCAAACACTTTTCCCTCAAAATTCTTACTTTGGCAGCGGAGGTTCTTCAGCCAAAGCCCCCATTCATCATGGGCGCGTGAGGCTCTTGGCCTTGACCTAAGGTGTTATTTGTTTTGTAGGTGCAATTTTGTCCAAGAACAAGGAGGAAGAAATTTGCATCCACAAATTGGTGCTTTCATTGAGAGAAGAGTCACACACTTGTAGAAGACTCTCGCATCCAAGAGATGGGACCGCGACGATCCACGAGGCTAAATGTGACAATAAGTGGAGCGGTACCATTACTACGAGACTCCACCATGGCAACCACCGCCTTGGCCACCATGGCAACCACCCGCAGCGAGGTCCATGGCACCAAAGCTACGGCCCAAGCCATGTTATTCCAAGCCCAAGGAAAACCGGCCCATGTAGTGCAAATCCAACGCGAGCCCAATGCGTTGCCGAGCCAAGCCCAAGCCTCGCACTCACGTGCGCCACACGTCGAGCAACCTGCTTCCGCCGAGAAGCCCACTCTCGTGGCCTAGCCTGCTCCCGCCGAGCAGTCTACTCTCGTGGTCTAGCCTACTCCCGTTGAGCAGCCCACTCCAGTAGCTCATCCTGCTCCCGTGGCCTTCCAAGCGCCTAATTCGGTCTAAGATTAGTTCGCTTCAAATTTATGGGCCTACGATCGAACCGGGGGCATTATCACCACATTTCTCCGCGGATTTGACATTTCCCAACTCAAATCTCATGCCCGGAGTCTACCACCCTTCCCCTGCTCAAGGAGGCACATTCCTTCCAAGCTCTTCTAATCCAAATGGCCAACAACACTTATCTCGACAAGTCATAGAGTTGACGAGCGCTCTAGCACAGCAGACGACCTTGGTGAACAAGCTCTTGCAGTGCACTAAGATGCAACGTGCCCTAAACAAGGTGTCCCGAAGTAGGACAAAGGAGACGAAGAACCTCTCCTGCAGCCACTCGACCAGCCACGAACCGAGTGTTCGGGCAGTATACACTCCCGATTGGGCCCCCGAGATAGCGTATAGTCTCGTCTTAGAGCACGGAGGAGCGTGCACTCTTGACTAGGCCCACGGACGAGCATGCATTCTTGGTTGGGGTCACACTCCAATAGTCAACATGAGCAACCTTCCAGGCGAAGTGTTCATTCGCGGTTAAGCCCGCAAGGAGTATCTTCCACCTCATATCGGAGTAGGCAGCACGACGGACGGAGAGAAGCAGTCACTCAATCCGGCTCAAGTTCAACCGGTAGCCTGCGAAGAATTCCCTCGCCTACCAAGAACGGACCACATTCACCGCTACCGCAGGCATAGACGAGTCGAACAAGTAGAAGAGCAGCCTAGACCAGCAAGGTCAAAACTAAGGGCAGCCGAGAGCTTCGCTACCCCAGCAAAGGCAAATTCAGGAAGAAGTAGAGATGCTTCTAAACAAGTGATCTCGTGATTTCAAAAGCAAAGAAGTGGTCGACGAGGCACTACGACAGGACATGACCAACATAAGCAGGTCACCCTTCACGGACGAGATCGAGCAGGCAGAGCCTCCACGCAAGTTCAGCATGCCACATTTCATATCCTTCAAAGGAGATGAAGACCCGGAGAGACACATGAAGCACTACCTAAGCTCAATGATCCTCTATCGAAACAACGACGATCTCCTGTGCAAGATATTAGCCACCACTCTACAAGGCGAGGCGCAAGATTGGTTCTACACTATGCCGCCACAATCTATCCAGAGTTTTGACGAACTTTCTTTGGTTTTCACCAAAGAATATTCATCCTATCACTCGATCAACAAGAAGTCCGACCACTTGTTCATCGTCAAGAAGAACCCAAAGGAGTCGTTATGCGACTATGTGAAGAGGTTCAAAGCAGAGAAGGTAAAGATAGTTGGATGCAACGACTCGATAACTAGAGCAGCATTCCAAAAAGGACTTCCAGCAGACCACCAGCTGTTCGAAAAATTGATCATGAAAGAGGATTTAACTCTGACAAACTATTTCGCTCTAGCAGAAAAGCATGCACTTTGGGATGAGGCTCGCTGATCCAGATAAAAGGACTGGAAGGAGTACTTGACATCACCTCCCAACTATCCAAACCGGAAGCAACAGAAGACCTATTCGCATGTTTGACGGTATCTGAAGCAGCAATAAGCTCTACCATCATACAAGAAGAGCTAGGGGGCCCAACTACCTGTATTCCACAGTTCAAAAGCTCTTCTCGATTATACCAGAAATTCAAAAAGCTAACTTTGGGGATAGTTGTTGCAACCCAGATGCTCAAGTGTTACCTTCAGACGCACGCAGTCATCATCATAACGCACTATTCCAGCCAATCCAGACGTGCGACGATAAAAGCTCATATGCTGGCAATGTAAAGTTTTTTTATGAACGCAACAACTTAGCTCAAAAGGCACGTCAAGGGCAGATGAACAGTAGAATGACACAATCGGAAGCAATTTTTGTCCTCGTCGCCCCAAAAGATTCTACATAGGAGCAACATGTACTAGCAGTTGAGCACCACCTCCAACTGTGCGATACACGGTCCTAGCCGACCCTTACTCCATAATTCAACTCTAGAGTGGCCCAATACCGGCAGTTTAGCATTTCCTGCTACGTGTAACATGGCACCAGCTCCACGGCTCCCTGCCGCTCCTTCACGCCTAGCCTAGGCAACGTAATAAAGTTGCCCAACGATGCCCCGGAGGCAGCCGAGCACACCTTAGCCGCACCTGCTCCCTCAATGGAGATTTCTGGCATTTGCATGTTGACGACGCATCCAACTACAAAGGCTCGGAAGCAGACGTGGTCCTTGTCACCCCAGACGATTCAATGCTCGAGCAAGCGATCACCTTAGGCTTCAAATGATCTAACATTAAAGCAGAGTACAAGGCCCTACTAGCAGGCCTCCGAATGACAAAAGACTTGGCGCTGAAGAAGCTTGCAATTCATTCCAATTCCCAGCTAATCACCAGCCAAACTACTAGGGAGTACGCGGCAAAGCATCCAAGGATGGCACAATACCTAGAGAAGGTACGCAATCAACTCGAGGCATTTCAGACCTACACTCTCACTAAAGTTCCGCGAGCAGACAACGCCCACACAGATGTGCTAGCCGGCTTAGGCTCCGCCTTCGACCACCAATTCAAACAGCTCTATTCTGATGGAGTATCTAGACAAACCAAGCATAGAGGCGAAGCCAGCAGCAGAGGTGTCATAGGTTAGTACAACTCCAAATTGGCAAGATTCCACTATAGACCACCTGGTCAATGACACACTCCCCACGGAAAGATTTGAGTCTACAAAGCTCCAAATAAGGGCAGCACACTACTACATGTGGAATGACATTCTCACCCAAAGATCCTACACCGAATCACATCTCCGTTGCCTAGCGCCTCCCGATGACTTGAAGGTTCTAGGCTCAATCCACGAATGCATTTGTGGAAAACACTCTGGACATCGATCTTTAGCACATAAAGCTCTTAACGCAGGCTACTACTGACCTACCATGCACCAAGATGCTAATGAGTTAGTATAAAAGTGCGACCACTGCCAACGACACAAGCCGGTACCAGCACTGCCTGCCAGCGAGCTACACCCGTAGACGAGTCATTGGCCGTTCGTGCAGCGGGTAATCGACCTGGTAGGATCTATGCCGCCTGCTACTGAGGGCAGAGGCAACCGATTACTTCACCAAATGGTAGAAACAGAGACCACAACTCAGATGGACATAGAGCACTTTATATGGAGGAATATCATTTGCCGATTTGGCATCCCTCAGTTCATCGTCACCGACAACAGCCCGCAATTCGTGGGCAAAGATTTGGTGAATTTCTTCCAAAAGCATGGCATCAAACAGCACATGTCCACGCCAAGATATCCTCAAGGCAATAGGCGAGCAGACCAAAGTACGAGCAATCCCTCAAGAAATCCCTCATGTCAAGAAGGGAAAATGGCCAGACGAATTCCCCGGATGTCTATAGGCATATCGCACCACCAAAGTACGAGCAACCTGGTGAAGCTCATTTCACTTTGGCATTTGGTTCAGAAGCAATCATTCCTCCTAATGTCATTGTGCCAAGAATCAGCACTCTACTGCCAAACATTGAGTAGAACAGAAATGAGGTGGCCACAAGCTTAGATGTGGCAAAGGAGAAGCGCGAGTAGACCATCACTCGCATCGCAGCCTACCAACAGCAGCTTCTCTCCAGCTACAAAAAAAGGGCCAAGATCAGGCAATTCCAGCCCAGAGATCTAGTCCAAAGAAAAGCCTTCATCACTGCCCGCAGTGAAGGCTCCAAAAAGATGGATCTTATCCGAGAAGGTCCGTACAAGATCAGCAGAGTAGCCGGCAAGAATAATTACACCTCGCCACCATGAAACAACAGAAAGATCGAAAAGCAGTGGAACGCCTACATTCTGAGAAAGTACCATGTGTGACCTCCCGCTACATCAAATCCCGAAGACTCAAGCAGCTCGATGGGCACCATCTCACAAACCGAGGACTATCCAATTATTATGCAGTTCCTACCTTACAGCTAAGTTTTCGTTCGTTTCACTCGTTTTTCAATGAGGAATTCAGAAGTAATCATAACTTGGCTTGGCTGCATGTTTACAACAACTGATCACTCCTAAACTTCAAAAGAAGATTGCGCCATTTTTAGGGACTCACCGCAGGAATTACACCCCCTAAGGGACTAACCATGCTCTCCAGTGCGAGAGGGTAAACTAATTCCCCGACACCCACATGGGTCTACTCTCCAAAGCGGGAGGATAAACTCTACACTCCAAATATCCAAACGTGGATGAGCCTGGCTGCCCTAGTATAACTAGATGCACGATGGCTTTCGCCGGGATTCCTAGAAGTAGCCACAATGGTGTTTTTCAAGGCTTAGCTAATTGAAGGATTTTGGGTCTCTTGGCCTAATCCGCGAGGAATCGGGCCCTAAAGACGGAGGGGGAAAATTACTGATGTGAAAATATATAAGCACACAAATTAAACCCTCTTGGTGTGAATTGTAGTATAGATGCAAGTAGGGATCGTTCTAGGCCGGGGATTAGGAGGGATTGCCAATCGATTTAAAACTGACTCAAAGACTCAAAAATAAAGTTAAAAACGTTTGAATAGGTTCAAAAGACTTAAAACAAGTTCACAAGACTCAAAATAGGTTGAAAACACTCAAAACTGCCTAAAAACACAATCTGGGCAGTTTCTGACTCTACACACAACTTTGGACGAAAATAAGGTTTTGGCTTGACTCAAAACACTTAAAAACACAAACAAAACAAGTTTAAAACAATTTGAAACAAGAAAGTAAAGGGGGGGGTTTTGTTTGAACGAATTTAAAAGTAAAACAAGTTGAAAACAGATTTTAAAGTAAAACAGAGTTTGAAAACGTTTTTTGGGAAGTTTGGATGGATGATGGGCTAGCTAGAGGCTCTTTCTCCACACATGTTATGTATGCAAACGAATCGATTCCCAGTTACTCCTTCATTGAATCACGAATGACAATGCCCCAAGTTAACCGTGACATCACTAATTAACCATCAGATTTTCCTTGAGTTATTGGATTGGATGACATCATTCGACAACCCAAAGCATTCTTCGAAAGTCCCCTACATGACATCATAATAAAGATACAATCAAAGATCATTACGTTCAATGAAAATCATAAGCATTGACATAGCACTTGTAACTATGACATCATGTCACTCATGCTAGGAATTGAACTTAACGCGATCGTTTATAAGCGACCTTCACCACTTATGAGTATAAGGTTGTAACGATTATGTGAAACTCCCTTATACTCTAGCATCAAATTCATGCATGCCAATTAAGTGTCGACCCTCAATCAACAAACACAAATAAGTTATCAATCAAACAGTTAAGCCAATTTCATTCACAACTCAAGAATTCGTAACTGAAACTTATCAATTCATATTGCACCCATAATCATGGCTTTGAAATCACCCCTAGCCAAAAAGGGGTCTAGCCACTCATGTTCACAGCAAAGCAACAAGAATTTAATTTAAACATTTAGAACAAAGAAAGAATTACACCTAGAACGCTCCAACGATCCAAAGCTTGAAGAACAAACACGTCCAAGGGCCTTCCTTCTTCTTCTTTGCTGCGGCACAAGGTATGGGTGAAGGTTTGGGTAGTGATTTGTGGTGGTGGATGATTTCTGGCGTGAAAGATGGTGAATGGATGTATATGGGCGTGAATGAATCTCTAGATTTCTGAATGGGGCCTTATATGCTGCTGCAAAGAGTCTTATTTAAAGGGAAAAGGGAAGGCACGAAATTGATGAATTAGGAATGCATTTAGGACTCCAAATCCTCAAGGAAAAAGGGGAAGTAAATCAAAATTTAAAGAAAATAGGAAAGGAAATTCGGCAGAAATTTATGTAGGAAAAGGAATGTGATTTTGGGTCAGAAATTAGGCAAGAAGGATTTAGAATAGAATAGGAATGTGTTTTAAGGCTGAAAATAGGGAAGAAATACTCTTCCTTGCACAACAAGGAAGAGGAATGTGTTAGGGTAGTGCGGCATTGTCCCAAAAGGAAAAGGAAGGGGTTTTCCTTGTCCTAAGATGAAAGAGAGATGGTTTTACATGGTTTAGGAATAAGGAAACATGACAAGGGGAATTGTTGCACCAAAGGAGACAAGGAGGGAACACAAAGGGGACAAAACGCCACTTTTGTAGGAGATGCTGTTTTTGTGTCTTTTATGCTTCCAAACTGACTTCTCACATCTTTCTAGGCTCTTTTGATCTTCAATTTCGTCCATCCACCTTGCTCCATTCACAAGCTATCCAAAACATGCCCAAAATAGCTCCAAAAAGCTCCAAAATGCACTTTCTTGATACTTTACCCCTTGGGACCTACAAACATACGAAAATAGCTTAAAATACTAAATTAAATACAAATAACTAACATAAATGCACGAGAACAAGCCAACTAATTCGCATAAATATGCTCATATCAATTACGCAGTACATCTGATAGACGGCTGCCCTGGAACCCTAAAGCTGCTACCGAGTGCACTAAGGTAGCCTACGATTTCCGAAAGACTGCCTACGGCTTACCCTTCGAGCAGGAAAGCCGCGCTAGACTTATACAACCACACATTCTCGTGAAAGGTTAAACAAGCTAGCCTGCATATACGAAGTTTTATCCACTGCCGACATGCTACGTAGTCGATAAGCTTCATCTCTGCCAAGCGCCGAACGACTTGCACCAAGTCCTAAAGTGTTGTGATACTTGCTACGCAACCTACGGAATTGGAGAAAGCCAAGGTTAATAGCCTAGTGATCACGCGAACTTGTCTGCTTCTGTAAGTAAGGCGTCCGGCTGCCGACCCTATGGCTAACAACTTTGCAAAGTTCTACACCAACACCTACGGCAGCATAGGCTACGCGACATGTCTTCTTATAAAAAAGTAGCACGCCTGCCACTGGTCTATAAAGTCTAAAGGTTAGGGCATGAACAAAAGAAGCGAAGATGGAGAAAAGCGAAGGAAGCAAGTTTATTAAATTTTCTAGCACAATTGATAAACAACTAGCGAAGGCCAAAGGAGTTCAAGGAAAGAAAAAAGCAACGAGGGAAACAAAGAAAATCCTAAAGACTACCTAAAAGACTACTCTTCAGCAACTTGGACACTCCACGACTACTCGGTCGCCACACCTTCAGCAACGACACCATCTGACGTTTCACCCCCGGCTGCTCTAGCCTAGGCACCAACATCTCCGACTACTTCACCAATGGAGGCCTCAAAAGTAAAGGTGAACAAGTCTTTTGGAGAAATAGAGAAGGTCTCGAAACCTAGAGCCCATCATTCTCACCCTTTAGCTGCTCATTCTCCTCGAGCAGACCAACACGGACGCGCTGCAGCTCATGCACTTCCTTCTTCAGACTTTCGTTGATCTTCAATACACGTTGAAGTTCCAACACTTGGGGTTCAAGCCTATCAAAATTCTCTTGAAGTGGATCACTTGATTATAAGCAGCAATCAACTCTTCATCCTTTGCATAAGCAGCGAAACGAAGCTCAGAAACTGCAAACTCAAAATCTTGAATCTGTGGTAAGTAACATCCAATCTCTTTCTCTGCACTTTCATAATTAACTTGGATCGCGTCAAGCCTAGTCTTCAAGTCAGCGATCTCTTAGCGAGCGATCTAAAGTTGCAGAGAAATGAGGGCAGAAATATTAGACCCCTTCAAAGCAACGAGCTCAGAATCCAACCTCTTAATCTCCTCGGTCGAGGAATAAGCTTCAGCTGCCATAGTCTTCGTCACCTCCTTGGCAGCCTTGCTATATCTGAATCATAGCAAGCAAATCAGTTATTCTATATAGTGTCGTATGCTTCGCAAAGGAACTTGGGCAATTAAACATTTCTAAAGCCATCAACAAACTTGGCACAAGCGTCCATGTCTTCAGGCAGATCTGATTTCAAGAGCACACAAATCTCATCAGCCTCCCTAAAAGCAGGCTTAGTGGATTTCTCATAGCTGCCAACGCGAGCAGTCTCTTCCTTCCCAGCAGGCGAATCAGTCTCAGTAGCAGAGGAAGTGGGCATTGGCGCCACCTTAGCAACAGAGTCCACCTTATTGCTCTTTATAATAGCAAGCTTCTCCAAAGGTGAACCAGACTTGGCTCCCAACGGACGTCTTGGTACAGACTTCGGCACTAGGGGCATGAAAGGACCTTTACGCTGAGCAATTTTTTCAGCAATCATACAAGCCATTATCGACATGGCAGGCGCCACATGCTCAAATCTAGCAGCCTCATTTTTCTTCCCATTGGAAGAAGTCACGTCAATCACAAGCCTCTCGTCAGCAGGCGGACCCTCACAAGCAACGGAGGAAGTCTTCAGTTTTTCTCAACCGGCATCTCTTGAGCAGGCGGGAAAATCTCTTCTTTCCATCTTCATTCATAAGAGGCTCCACGACAGCGTTCAAACAAGCTAATGCATCCGCCTTGATCCTCTTTACCTCATTTCTCGGAAGCAACCCATTTTTCTCCTGGCGAAGATGACTAAGCAGCCAACGCCATTCACGGTACTCAGCAGAGGAGCTTAACCTAACATTCTAGCAGGCAGAAGGCCTGCATGCCCAGCATTCCAGCAGCCCATGAAGCTCGCGACCTCCTCATTTCTCTCAATCGCCAGCTTGGCCCGCGTCAGGTCCAAGAGCCCAAAGGATATGAGCCATGCAGCTCGCCTAGCATTACGCCCCAATGCCACAATCTGCGGCCCCAGCCGCACAAGTAGCCCTTGGCTCTAGCCAAGTCGAGTAGCCCAAGCAATGGTCCATGTAAGGACACTTCCTCGGCCTATGCCGAGCTGACTCCTGGCCACTGTTAGCCGACGTGCCTCACCACCCTAACGGCTGCCCCGCAATAGCACTATCCAAGAAGAAGACAAGAAAAATTAAATTTTTCTTACATCGGTGCGGTACCGAGAAGATGAAGAAAGCAACGAAAGACGGTCTTTTGAACGGCCAAGTGTAGAAGATTATTAGGGGAGGGAGAACAAATATCCTCTAGCTTTCTCTCTCTTGTAGGGTAGAATAAATTGCTTTCCAAAGTTGATTTAATAACCCACTTAAGGTGGACTTAAATAGGCTTTGAGAGAAATTTATTTCCCTTTCCTAGAATGACCTAATTTTCAATTAAAGAATGAATCTACACCAAACTAGGAAAAAGACCTATGTTTCCTAAAGCAAGAAGATCTGTACACCACAAGGCGACACGTGGATCTTTGGATAAAAAAGACAAAGATACCCTCGAGGCACATCGGGATTCCTACGCAGCGAGCAGCGGGCAATCATCTTTCAACCAAGTCAAAAGTGCCCAAAATAGGTAACAGTTCAAAACCTATTTCATCCATCCACATCAAATCCTTTCTATAAGGTAACTCCAAAACATTCCTTTTAAATTATATTAATTGGCTAATTAATGAGTTTATTACCTAAATAATCAATTAATTGTCAATTAAACAATCCATTACAACCAAAAAATACCCAAAAGGCCAGTCACCTTCTCTCCCAAAGGGACCGGCCATGCCTTATATATTCTACCACATTTTCCCCTTTTATCATATTAATTAGCTAGTTAATTAGACAATTATTCTATTTACTAATTAATTAGCTAATTATTTCCATAACTCCGAAATTAACACAAACCAAGAACCTAGCCCACAATGGGAGCTAGGTGGGAGGTCCTCTCTCACCCAAGGAGGCCGGCCACACCCTATAAAAGGCCTCACTTTCTCTCCAAAACACACTTCCATTTCTCTTGCGAAAATTCTCTTAAATTCTCAAACACTTTTCCCTCAAAATTATAACTTTGGCATCGGAGGTTCTTCGGCCAAAGCCCCCTCATTCATCATGGGCACGTGAGGCTCTTGACCTTGACCTAAGGTGTTATTTGTTTTGTAGGTGCAATTTTGTACAACAACAAGGAGGAAGAAATTTGCATCCACAATCTTCTCAAGCATCATCTCTTCTTCCTCAGCCTTCCACTCCTCCAACTTCTTTTTTCGCATTAACATGCTGCAGAAGAAGAAAGAGGGGAAAATGGTCTGATTTGGGGATCTGGTTTTTATACTGTTCGATTTAGGGATCAGGGTTTTATACAGTTTGCGATTTTTCGTGATAGCTAATCTAGTGGCCGGAGAAGAAGAGGACTTCACCCATTTGGTTGAACAATCCCCTGCACCGATCTCTTCTTCAACGTCGTGACGAGCAAGTCCGCCATCTTCAAGAAGAAGACCACCCAAATCGACTTCTACTGCCAGTCTTTTTTGCTCTGTTGTTGTACCTGTTGTTTGTCATTACTGACCAATGCGCTGACCCGCATTGAAACTCATAAATCCAACGAAGTCCACTGCTTGCCCTTCCGTTGGTTAGATATGGCGGCTATTTCTACAAATGATGGTGATTGTTCAACCGAATGGGTCAAATGAGTTTGGCCCCAAAGGATACAATTAGACAAGAGGGAGAAATTTTTTTCAGACATAATCAATTGCCAGGGGACAATCCGGTGGCCGAAGAAGAAGAGGACTTCATCGGAGTCTGAAGGTGAGAGTGGCGTCTAATGCGGGAGAAGGAGAATGCGCGGTGGTGATGGAGGAGTTGCTAAGCTTAGTGGTGGGACCCTCTTTATTATTTTAATTTTGTTGCTATTAAAAAATTCTTGATTTTTAATATTTAATAAATTTATCAATCTAGTTGGATGGATGAGTGAGTGGGCTCGCTGCCTGTCACGTCAGTATTTAACAGCCAAATTGACAGAAAATTTGCCAGAGGTCTGACATTGCAACGGGTTCATAAGTTGAGGTATAACATTGCAATGTTTAAAACATGAGGTATGATATTATGGTTTGATCCATAGTTGAGGTAGTTTTGTATAATTTATCCTTAAACAATTGTATGGTTGAACAGTTATAGTGTTTTTTTTTTGTTTTTTTTGGAAACGTTATAGTGTTTTATTTAATTATTGAATAACCTAACTCAGTAGCCAAAATTTAGGAGCATCAAATGCTCAAGAGTGATTTATATTCAGTTCGGTTTGTTCGATTTCTATAATCCTATAACCAAACTAAACCAACTAGATTTGGTTTGGTTCAGTTTGTTTGATTCGGTTCAGTTTTTTTTGTTCGGTTTTTCAGCCTCAGTTCACTTTTTTCGACTTTTCAAAACCGACCCCTAATGGCATTGGCAGACATGACAGTGCCGATATTTATTCAAGGATAAAAACGGAACTTCACAATGCGCAGGGGGCCTATTGTATTTACAAAGGCATGAGTCTTAGGGTTCCATCCATAAGAGAAAGAGATAATTAAATTAAGGTGCTTAAATTTTACATTGTTTTGATCAAACATTTATGCCTTTTCAAATTATGATTAAGGCGCTTAGACTGGGTGCCACATCAGCTTTTTTTTATTTAATCAATTTTTATGTCATTAATATATTTCTCCAAATTAAAAGGCTACATATTGAATTCTGAATTTATCCTCCTCTCCACAGGTTTTTCTTTTTTGGCATGGCCTTTTATTTAGGGATAGTTTTTTGGGTAAATTACAAAAAACTACCTCAACTATTGGGTCATTAACAATTTCATACCTCGTCTTTAAAAAATTTTCAATGTCATACCTTATCTTCGAATTTGTTTCAATTTCATACCTTCCGTCAGTTGTCTGTCAATTTTTCTGTTAAATGCTGACGTGGCATGTGACGTGGCACATTTTATATTAAAAAATTAATAAAATATTATAAAAACTTAAAAAAATATTTTAAATATGATTTAAAATTTTTTTTTCTCTCTCTCTCTTCTTCTTCTTCTTCTTCCGCCGAACTGGGTCTTTTCGTTTTTTTTTTTCTCTGTGTCTCTTCTCTTCTTCCTGCCCAGAGAGAAGAAGAAAAAGAAAAAAAAAAAAAAAAACAAAGTATTTCGGCCCTGCCAAGAAGAAGAAGAAGAAGGAGAAAGAGAAGAAGAAGAAGAAGGAGAAAGAGAAGAAGAGAAAATAAAAAATAAAAAATAAAAAAAAGAGGGTTCGGCCCTGCCCAGAAGAAGAAGAAGAAGAAGAAGGAGAAAGAGAAGAAGAAGAAGAAGAAGAAGAGAGAGGAAGAAAGAAAGAAAAAAAAAAAAAAAAAAAAAAAAAAAACAGGTTTCGGCCCTGCCCAGAAGAAGAAGAAGGAGGAGAAAGAAAAGGAGAAGAAGAAGAAGAAGAAGAAGAAGGAAAAAGAGAGAGGAAGAGAGAAAAAAAAATGTGGTTTCAGCGCCCAGAAGAAGAAGAAGAAAGAGAAGAAGAAGAAGAAGAAGAAGGAGAAAGAGAGAGGAAGAGAAACCAAAAAAAAAAAGAAAAAAAGTGGTTTCGGTGCCCAGAAGAAGAAGGAGAAGGAGAAAGAGAAGGAGAAGAGAAGAGGAGGAGGAGGAGGAGGAGAAGAAGAAGAGAGAAGAAGAAAAAAATAAAAAAGGAGTAGGAGAGAGAAGAAAAAAATATTTTTTAATATTTTATTAATTTTTTAATATAAAATGGGTCCCGACACTTGCCACGTCAGCATTTTAACGGAGGAACTAACGGAAGGCTGACGGAAGGTATGAAATTGAAACAAATTCGAAGATAAGGTATGACATTGAAATTTTTTAAAGACGAAGTATGCAAATGTTCAGACCCTATAGTTGAGGTAATTCTGTGTAATTTACCCTAGTTTTTTTAATTATTAGTTGTGTTTATCCAGATTCATTCTCACGTCTAAAATTTGGATGGGCTCTTCCATTTGAATCAGTGGTTGCTTTCATAAATTTATTTATTCACATTTGAATAGTAATCCACTTTTGGGGTTTTCGATGTTTTCTGCTGCTTGATGTTTTCGATGTTTTCTGCTACTTGTGGGTGCAGCTGGTAAGTTGTTGTTTAATTTTTTTTTTTTTTTTTCTACTCTTCTTCTTCATATTTCTTTCCTTGTTCTTTAACCAATGCTTCTGATTTGGGGCATGATGCTTGGTGAGCAACCCCTAATACCCTATGGCAAAAATGATACCACTACAAATGAGAGTGCCACCGGTCGCATTAGCCAGTCAAACATAAGTTTGTAGGAGGCAATATCTTCAAACATACCAAATAGGAACCAACTCGCCCAAGAGGCATGCTTCTATGAAGGACGGAGGACGCATTTGGATAG
The DNA here is from genome assembly GCA_036320875.1 of Cotoneaster glaucophyllus. NCBI lineage: Eukaryota > Viridiplantae > Streptophyta > Magnoliopsida > Rosales > Rosaceae > Cotoneaster > Cotoneaster glaucophyllus. Next base: position 9,127,945 of record CM070067.1, read on the forward strand.
TTTATAACGTACCAAATGAGTGGTACGTCATACAATATTATTATTTTACGTACCAAATAACTGGTACGATAAATTAATAAATGTATTTTATACATCTCAAATCATTGATATGCACCAAATTAATATTACATAATAAATGTACTAAAATATTGATACTTACACACCAACTACACAAAAAACGTACCAACCATTTTTAATAATAATTAGTCACTCATCCAAGTTGTATAAGACAAAGAAAGATTATTCTATTTTCAAACTTGATCATGCCAAACGTACCCTACCAAAGTAAGTGGTACAAAATCACATGGAAACTAACCCAAAAAATTCTATTTAAACTTTGACGGAGGTACAATGCAAACTTCAATTGACAGGATTGGTTTTGTTTTAAATAATAATAATAATAATGACAAGATTGGTACGTTTAGTTATGCCTTCAAATGTACCACAACATTTGAGATAAAATGCACCCAAGAATCAAATTAATAAGAAAAAGGTATGTTAGAAGTTATAATTTAGTACGCTTGTTGGAAGGTATTTGGTACGGTTGTCAATAATTGGGTACGCCTGTTTAAAGTTATTAGATACATTTTAAATTTTTTATTGATGGTTTTCCAAATAGGTAAGTTAACAGTGGTATACATTTTTAGTGTACCAAGCGGATTTGTATATCATATTTAACTTGGGTACAATTGTTGTCATATATTGAGTAAGGAACCAATAACAATTCAAATTCGAAAGCTATTGAGATAATACTTTCAGATTCCAAGGATAACAACAAAATAAAAAGGATAATGACAATTTTTAATGAAATTGAAATCAATGTTCTAAAAAACGCTAAGCGCTAGTCGGGTAGTGAACTGGGGTCTAGCACCTAGGCGGTCAAGACGGATTTAATGAATTTATGATATATTATATAAATTAATTAGATTTACTATGTAATATATAAATAAATATGAAACAATATGTAATTTTTGTAAAAAGAATAATATATGTAATGTAAGATTTCAAGTATATAAATATAGTTTGGTCTTAGAAAAAACAATAAAGCATTAAAACAAAACCCACGTAATGACCCTGCACTCCACTTGTCCCACATCACTCCCAATCGGTGAAGCCCTACCTTTCTCACATGACAATAAATATAGCAATAGTACACTGTTCAACACTTTTGACGCCTTGAAATTATTTGGGTTTTCTTCCATTTCATCTTCATCCTCTCTCACATCTTCGTTTTCATTTCGTTATTTTTTTTTTCTGTTTCCTCTTCCTCATCTCGCAAATCTTCTTCCATTCTCTTATGTAAATTCCCTTCTTTTTCGAGTCTGGCGTCGTGAGAGTTGGAGTTGAAGATGTGAGTCTACTTAAGACGAGATAGCATGATTTAGAGCAGAAGATAAGACATTGATGAGAACTGTGCACATAGCAGAAGAGAGTTCAAGATGGAAGTTGCAGAGCCAGCGATGGAAAAAGACTGCCTAGGCCGTCTGGACCACCTAGAGCGCCTAGGGAGCGCCTAAGCGGCCGCCTAACTCCCCACCAATTTCTGTAACGATTTTCCTTAAAACGCATCAGGGCTCCATCGTCCAACACCTAGGCGCCGCCTAGGGCCTTTTTTTGAACACTGATTGAAATACTAAATTAAGAAGGAAAAAAATCTGCTGGTAAAAATAAATAAATTCCCAACGCTTGAAAGAATGGCAGTGTTCATAAATTTTAGAAAAACGAAATCATTTTTTGTAATCTACTTGGCTCCTCATTTATAGGAGGCGGTACAATCTAAAACGTAAAACCTATAGATGTTTAATCAAACAAGTTGAGGAATGAGGCACCAATATCAAAAGCTCCCTAAGAGAAATCCCAAAACTAACATTAAAATTCCATTACTTAACTCCCAACACTATATTAGAGCATTTCTAATGGGAGATGCAAAATGTCTTGAAATTATATTAGAAATGCTCTAATATAGAATGTCTTTAAGACCTACTAGCCTTTTCGCGATGTGCTAGGATCTTGAGTTCAACGATCCACAAATGTCAACCACTTTACTGGTTCAACTACTAAGTGGGATTATGAATCTTCTAAGACCACTCTTATTTTTAATGAGTTTCAATTCACATTCTTTATGACTTCTATCACAAGTCACTCAATTTATTGACTATATCATATTCATAATCTATATTGTTTTGTGAAAACTTTCTTCTTCTCATAGCTGCAATGGTATGATTCCATTGGTTGTACTCCCACTGTTACATTTTCTTCGGTTGTACTTCCTTAAGGTGGAAGATTCCTTGTAGTTTAGCAGTACACTTCCTTTAGTTACACTCCCCCTAAACTTACAACCTTTTGTACTTAAGCTAGCATTCTAGCTTAGAGATTGCTTTCAGACGCAATCTGCCTGCCATTCCCATAAAGTGCACGCCGCAGAGTATCGATCAGATGTTGAAAGTCGTCCAACCATCCATTTCGTCAACGATGAGGCACAATCCCGACACGAGTTTCTTCTTTTTCAAACAGAAGGTGACAAATCAAACAGAGAACGGTTTGCACAACTGCGCCGAATGGCACCAAATCCGGAAATCATGACATCCAAATGACATCATAACTAACACTTTACGAGAATAGAAGAGAATCCTTAGTATGCTCTGAACAGACCACGCTCTGATACCAATCTGACACGCCCCGACCCCGATATTCCCCAAGTACCAGGATAAGCACGTGCTGGCCGACACCCGAGGGTGACGAAAGCCATTTATTTAGTGCAAATGCTGAAAACAAGGAATAGATAAGACTGATAATTATAAAAGAATAATGAATATGCATTTAAGGAACGTGTTCAGAGCATACACTAATCTATAACACTAAAAGAATTAATATAAAATTGAATGAAACAAAGAATGGGTCCTACACCGAGAGGACTCGAAAATGCCGGTGCAAAAGTGCCTTAACGCCGGGATTGTATGCCTCGATTCTATTCCCAAAAAGGGGCGCAAAATAAAGGTGAGTGGACCAATTTGATATACATATAGTAAAACAGTTATCAACATACTAACCCCCAGATTTTATGAAAACACATATATATCATGATAAAATAGGCTTTCCGAAACCTAGCATGTTGTGCAATATCTCAAATCACAACTTTTACATATAATAGTTGCTAATGAATGTCCAATATAACACTTCAGGCCCCATGCCGGCTCCCCGTCTCTGAGCAGACAGTCCGAGGAAAATACACTTCAGGCCCCTTGCCGGCTTCCAGTCCCTGTGCTAAATAGCCAGAGGAAACACCCTCCAGGCCCAATGCCAACACCAAACCGTCGGTCGGGACGGACCGGACACTATCCCTACGTCCCGTAGCGGAATAAGGACCGCTAGATAAGTACAAAACCATTGAACATATATATTGAAAAGCAACTTCATAGTATAAAGTCACCGATCGTCTATACTATAAAGAGGTGTTAGAAACATGTTCTAAATATTGTATCGTCATCGATCAGATATCCTATAAAGAACATGGGTTATAGGAAAAATAGTAGTAATTCAAACTAGCCTCAATAAGCATGTTATCTCAAAGCATTTCATAGAACATATTCATCAAATCATGTTTTTCATGTATGCATTTCTAGTATTAAAACATGCATTTTTAGAAGGGGTCCACTCACAGTACTTCGCCGTCGAAAGCTACGCAGACTAGCAAAGATAGAACGCCACAATACTTGCCCCTAAGCACATAAAGGGTACATTTGGTCAAACTCTATTCAAACGATTTAATTTGGAAAATGGACATTGGAAACGGTCCAGGACGTCGAAATTAGCCTAGGACGGGTCCCGAACGAAATCTAAAAAGTCAACCTGAAAGTCAAAGTCAACGGTCAACGTTGACCAAGTCAATGGTAAATGTTGACCGGTCAAAGGTCAGACTAGTCAACGAGTCTGGGTTCGGATCAACGGGTATGGGCTTAGGGTTGGATCCGGGTTGGGCTTAGGTTTAGGGCTTTAGGATTTGGGTTGGACTTAAGGGGAAATGGGTTTAGGGCTTTGGGTTTTAGGGTTTAGGTTACAGGTAAACGGGCCGAAGGCCCTGATTCTCACATGGCCCAAAGGCCTGTCTCTTCCTCTGGGTTGGGTTCAAGCTACATGGGCCCAAAGGCTCAACTTCCTTACGGCCCTAAGGCCTTAAGCCTTTAAGGTTTGGGTTTGAGGTGCACGGGCCATAAAGGCCTAAATGAGATGGCCCAAAGGCCTCAAGGTCTTTAGAAACAAAATAATAAAAACAAAAAGGAAAAGGTTTTGGGGCTGGGTCTGTAACGGGCCTAAGGCCCGAAGGTTTTTGGCATGGCCTGAAGGGCCTGGTGAGAATCGGAGGGGCACACCGGAACTTCTACAGTTCCGGCCGACTGCAAACATACATCCTAGGCTCCGATATATGCATCAAAATGAAGAGGAAGGAGAGGGGAGTAAGATTATACCCTTGGTTTGCCGTGAAACGGCCGGAAGTGATTGGAAATATCCTCGATAGCCATGTACTCACTGGAGATGGGTGTCCTTTTCCCGAGCCGATCTCGTTCTAGAACCTCGATAAAATGGACGGAATAATCTCAATAATCACATCCAAACATCATTTAGAATAGAAGGAAGGGAACCCGAGGCTTACCCAATCGGAAAACTTGAAGAGGCTCGCCGGAGAATTTCCTGGGTTTGTCACCCTTGTTGCGGCTGGAGAGAGAGAAGGAGAAAGAGACGAGGTGAGATGATAGTGATGGTGGTGTGGTTGTGGGTGTGTGTGTGGTCTCGGTGCAAGAGAAAAGGAGAGAGACGAGAGGGTTTCGAGAGAGAGTAGAAAGTGCAGAGAACAAAAAGAGAAAGAGAAAGAGGAGAAAAGGGTCTCGGGGTAGGGTCAGACAGAGAGAGAGAGAAAGGACTTGGGGTGCTGCCACGTGGCAGCTTGGGACTCAAAGAGAGACTAGATGAAAGGTCCAGATTTAAACAAAATAAAGGATTAAATTGAAAGTTTTCAAATACATTTTGGGGAAAAACAAAGTTATACAATAATTGGGGGTTGGGGTGTTACAAAATGTCTCGGAGTTTCCACATTTGAGCAACAAAGGGAACACATGGACGGAAGAGCAAAACCTCTATCCTGTAATAAAGAATCTGTAACAATTTTCCCATGCATGAATTTCCATAGAAAAGAGAATGTCTAGGACGAAAAACAAGAATTCCAAACCCAACGGTCCCAAAGCACCAAAGGTTAGCGTGAGATGACCATCAGAAGAATTAGTCCAAATCAAAGTATCATAAATTTCAGTAGTCTTAGGCAAACAAATAGAACAAATTTGACCCCAAATAAGATGTAAACTATCATGGAGAGAGGTAGGACATATCCAATTCCCATCAATAATAAAATTGGAGAATTGTGCATGCAAAGTTTTACCCAAAGCATTTGGAATGTTTAAAACTTCAATTAAGGATTTATCCAACAAATTGGCATGCCAAAAAGAAACGTTTTTACCTGAACTAATAATCCAACGTGAGTTCTGTTGTAATTCAGAAAAAAAAGAGGACGAAGACCAGGCCATATAGAAGAAATCTTATACGAGGAAAAGGGCAAACCATGATTATTGAAAAATCGGCCGCGAAAATATGAAGAAGCCAAAGTAGAGGTGACCAAGATGTCCCAAATTTTTTTTAGCAGAAAAGCCTGATTCAAAGAAGCGAAATTTTGAATGCCATGACCACCCTCATTCAGTGGGGCACAACACCTCTTCCATGAAACCGTCAAAAAACCACCAGAGTCTGCACAACATGTCCAGATAAAATTACGAGCCCAATTTATGACTTGCACCAAAATAGTAGAAGGCCATCGGTAAACCGAAAAACTATGAGAAAGCATACGAATAACAACCGATTTAAATTAAAGGAAAACTAATGAAAAGGGCTTGAAAACTTTGAGTTTTAACGATAAGGACAAAATAAAGGGTAAAGTGAATAGTACCAGGTTTGACTTTTTAGTGTAAAAATGTGGTTTTTCGTTAAAGTGAACAGTACCGCGGGCTTTTCGTTAAAACTCCCTTTAATTAAAGCAACACATCCAACCATAGACAACGAACGTCTTTGCCATTAAGACATCCGTTGACGCACTCTATCAGCCAATGATTGGAAATAAACCCTTTTTGGACGACCACGAAAAAGAAGAACGCCAAGATAAATAAAATGAAGGTCCCCAAATTTACACCAAGCCAAGAAACAATTTGGGAACGACGATAAAATGCAGCTTTCCCAATATACACTCTAGATTTTTGCTTATTGATATATTGCCCAGAATTCAAGCCATATTCATCCATGAAAGCCATGAGGTTCTCAAACTATGCTTATCTCCTTTACAAAAAAAACTATGATATCATCAGCATATAGAACATGAGATGGAGCTTGAACACCACGAGGAGAAGAGATAGGATGAATGCAACCTGAATGCACCAATTCAGAAATACCTCTACTAAGAACTTCTTCAGAAATGCAGAAAAGAAGAGGCGAAAGTGGACCACCCTAATGAACACCACGACTGCAACTGAAAAAACCTACGGGAGAGCCATTAAAAAGGATTGATAAACGTGCTGAATGAAGAATAGAGTTAATCCACTGAACAAAAGAAGAATGAAAACCAAAAGCCTGAAGCACTCGAGTCAGGAAATCCCAACTAAGAGTGTCAAAAGCTTTAGCAACGTCAAACTTAATTGCGACATTGCCCCCATAGCATTTATTGTCAAGCGAATTAATACATTCCGAAGCAAGAAGTATGTAGTCGGAAATATGACGACCTTTGAGAAAAGCAAACTGATTTGGAAAAATGATCCGAGCTGCAATAGGAGCAAGACGATCTACCAAATTTTGGTAATCACTTTAAACATAAAATTAGTCTTGGCAATGGGGCGAAACTGTGAAATAGAATCAGCGTCTTGAGTTTTTGGAATCAGCGTTACAAAACTACAATTGTGATTGGGAAGGATATAACTTGATATAAAGAAAGATCTAACTGCTTGGACCACATCACCGCTAATAAAATCCCATGTGGTCCGGAAAAAATGACCACCGTAACCGTCAGGACTAGGAGCGCTATCAGCGTCCATGTAAAAAATGGTATTTTTTACCTCTTCAAATGTAGGAATAGCAAGCAGAGAAGCATTTTCAGAGTCCGACGGAATAAGTCGAGAAACTAAACTAGTATCCATTGTGCTACCATAATCAGTAAAAGCAATGGAGAAGTGCTCAACAACATGAGTGCGTAAAACATGAACATCATCATCCAAACTGGGACCAATTTGTAAAGAAGAGATAAAATTCTTAGCACATCGAAGTTTAGCAAGATTCTGAAAATAATGTGTGTTCCAATCAACATCACGCAACCAACGGACACGAGCTTTGTCACTCCAGAATTTTTCTTGAACTATAAGAGCTTGAGAAAGACAAGAATGAGCTTGTATCTCTGTAGCATAACGATCCTCAGAAAACCCCCCCAGTTGATATCTCAAGTTGTATTGCCTCAAGAGAAGCACAAGCCGCATCCACCTTTGCGTTGTCATTCCCAAACACATTCAAATTCCAAGATTTGAGAATAGGCTTCAACAGTTTAAGCTTAGCTTGCAAAATAAACATTGGGCAGCCATAAAAAGAAAAAGAATCCCAAGCAGCACGCACCATTGTTAAGAAATCTAGATTATCCAACCAAACTTTTTGAAATTGGAACGGTGTTGGAAACTGAGCAACAAACTTCTGAAATGAAATAAGCAGAGGATTATGATCAAAAGTATGATGGGTCAACGTAGAGCATGTAGTCACAGGCCAGGAGTCTAACCACGGAAAAGAGCAGAAGCATCTGTCTAAAAGCATTTCGATGTGGGAAGAAATACCCCTTCCATTTGTCCAAGTAAAAGGAGAGCCCTTGGTGTCAACTGGAATTAGATTACAGGTGTCAACCATAGCTTGAAATTATGCACAAGCAGTATGGCGAGGGAAAGTACCACCCATCTTCTCATGAACACCAAGAACCACGTTGAAGTCACCCAAAACTAAATGAGGGCCAGAGAAAATAGAACAATCATATGCCAAAGACAACCACAATGGCCTCTTTTCCACCAATGTAGTTGCCGCATAAACAAAAGAACGACCATTAAGAACACCATTATTAAAAAACTGAATGAAAATATGTTGGTTAGAAATTGAAACCACATTAGGAGAAGAAACATTAATTGAACAGAAAACCCAAAGACTTGGAAGGCGAGACGCACGATTGTTGACACCCACCAAATGCATACCAATAGAACGCCAATAAGTTTGTTTGATTCGACAAAAGAAGTCATTGGTTCAGCCAAACAAAGAAAATTTGGATAGTACTTCGGAAAGATACTACGTAAACTTCTACGTGTAGGGGGATTAGCAACACCCCGAATATTCCATTAAATAGCTTTCATGAGGAAGGATGTAACAAAGCAGACCTAGCCCTGGTCTCTATGGGCTTAGGACGTAAATCACCATCACGCGTCCTCTTTCGCATAGGCCTCTTTTGGGACTTAGAAAGAACCGGAGTCATTTCAAGCATACCATCAATATTTACTGTAACATCAACCAAGAGGAAACATGACGTACCTCATCCTCAACCATTGGACTTAACAAAATGATACCAACATCAGTCTCATACCGATGTTCAAAGCCAAGAGGAGGGCCAGAAGAGTCAACCTCGGGTACACTTTTATCATTTTTCCGCTTATCAGAATTAAAACCAGGAGAATTAGGGACCATATCAGTAGTCCCATCATCGCTGACATTAGTGGATGCCCCATCATTATCATTATGCTTCCCTATAGAATTAATATATTCCAAGACAGGAGAAGCACCATTAATAGGTGCTGAACAATTCCCCAAAACCTCATTTTCATGGCTAATAAAACAAATAGCAGTAGCGTGAATATTTGGAGCACCATCAACAATTGGTTGACTGGTCTCTATAGCATCTGAAGCTTCAATCATACAATTAAACTCAGTACGGGGAAGAGCACTAATCCCAGGATGTGAATCATTATCCAAAACCTCTTTTTCATTAATAATTAGACCATTGGAAGCAGCAGGAATCATTGGACCACCATCAATATTTTGTTGAGTGATCCATATAGCTTTTGTAGCATCATTAACTCTGTTCATAGGACGATATTCACGACAAGTAGAAGCCCTGCTAAGAGAACGGCCTCAGGTTTGATTTTGTTTTTGTAGTTGACGACATTGAGAAGCATCAAGGCCAATCAAACCACAATGCCCACAATTATTAGGGAAGTTTTCATAAACAATTTCAACAGGGAAGCCGTGATTTTCTCTCTCAACCATGATCGAAGGTAAATCACCGGAGAGATCAATATTAACCAAAATTCGAGCATAGTACCCATACAGACGTTCACGAGTAGCCTTGTCAAGCTGCATGAGGATGCCAATGCCACGAGCAATTTCCATTAAATGACGTGGGTGCCAGTATTCTTGGCTTAAGCCATATATTTTAACCCAAACCTGGGCATGCGATTGTGGGAGCACATTACCAGGTTTAAAATCTGGTTGCCATTGATATAGACGAAAAATTCCTTGTGCTAACGTACAAGTGCCTCCACCCCAAACGCGTCTCATGTCGTTTTCAGTAGAAAAATGAATATCATAATAACCTTTGCCTAATAGAACAAGCCGTCATGGCATGTTAAGAGACCACAGTGAGACAAGAGATGCTTTGTGATCAACCGTCTTCAATGTTGCGGTTCCCTTCTTCAATAGCAAGCGACCCAAAAGATTGGTGCGGCAAGATTTAATTTGTTCCTGACAGATGTCTTCACTGATCTTAACATAGCTAACATCTCCCCTAATCGTTGGAGTTGGTAATTGGCTAAGGGTGACAGAATTTTCTAAACCATCAAGAACCCAAGAGATCCATTGCAACACTGAAAATTCAAGAACCCTGATAGGATTTTTACCACCTACAAAAATAGGGATAAAAACACTTAAAAATACTTGCAAAAGTACAAGTTGTCGTAGTATAGCAGCTCAAGCAAGGTCGTTTTCCACAGGGATTGAATGAATAATCTATGTTAAAACCAAATCTTAGATAATTATTTAAAAACGAAATTGGGAAGAGATTGATTTTATAACCTAAAATATTAAAAACGAATTTAATTATAAACAATTAAATAAATTGACAAAGTAAAGAAACTAGTTTTGAAAATAAATTTGAGCACTAGGGTTCAGTCGTCACCTTAACAATCCTACGTAGTTCTTCCAATTACTTATGAATTACACATGCATATTTGAAGGTTAGGTTTTCCTAAAGTATGCCCTACTTGGACCCCCAATATAGAACGTATATCTAACATGCAACTCGTCCGTGGCGTCCAGATCGAATGTGAACATGCAAGACTCATTAAGTTTTGTGAAAACCTTTTGAAAAACCATATAACTTCTAAGACGTGTCGTCCATCCTAAGTAGTTACACATATTAACCACAAGAAGCCAGCGCCAATTTCAGGGACATCCCTCCGCCAAAATTGCATCAAGTTACTTTTCTAAATATCCTAATGGTGGCCAATCATCAAGACAATTAGATAGTTTAAAGCACAGTGATTAACAATCCAAAACTTGCATGCATAATATCATAAGCAAATTGAAAAGAAACTACATATTCTTGCTAAGGCTTGTGGCCTCACCCTAGCAAACGAAACTAGTTACTAACAACCATAAAACAAAATATTATTAAGAACATGGAAAGAAAACACCTTCAAAATAAACTTGAATTATTCCTCCTCCTTCTCTATCTTCTCCTATGTTGCTTCCCCCTCAATGGTGCATAAATAAACTAATGGCTAAAAAGCCTTATTTAAACTACTAGAAAATAATACCCTACCTAGAAAAGGTCTTAGAATAAAACTAGGAAACCTAATAAAATAATAAAACAGAAAATAAAAGGTTTCCTATTTGAACTAGAATTCGGAGTTCTCAGAAAATCAGACTTTTGACCAACCAAATCAACTCCGATTTGGTCCCAAAGGGTCTCTTTTGAAAGCTGAAGACATCCCCTACAAATCCTCGTAAAGAATCTTCCTCAAAATATACCATCTTGACCTTCAAAATACCCAAAACGTCAATCTGGGAAAGTTGCGCGCTGGGTCTTTTTTTCATCGCCACAGTCAAACGGCTTGGTAGAAAAATCTGGAATTTTGACACAATCATCTTGAAAGGCACACAAACATCCTCCAATTGGAATCACTCCAAAATTCGTCCGTTTGATCCCTTTTTGCTCACGAGGAAGGCGAATGTCTTACATTGGAAATATATAGTATCAAAATTCTACCAAAATAACCAATAAATTAATACTAAGATTAGGGTAAAATATATAGTATAATATGGACTCATCAAAATACCCCCAAACTTAGCTTTTTGCTTGTCCTCAAGCAAAACAAAACTCAAAAACAAGAATAAAAACTAACAAACCTAAAAACTTAAATAAAAGTAAACTAAATCAAAATTCCACCTTCAAGTTGCAATCCATAGAAAACGTTAAAAATTAGAACATCTTTTCAAAAGTTCAAACTAATCTCACCACAGAGTCTAAGCCATTTAGAATCAATTAGAAAAGAATTCATGAACTTTCTTTGGTGTAAAGTGAACCAACATGGTTAAGGAGACTCGACTAAAACCCTTACCTCTCATCCTTTTATTTCAACACTTCACATAACTATCATATATTTTTTTTTTTTTTTTTCATTAGTAATAGTAGTGGTCGTGTGCTAGTTCACTCGAAGCCAACTAACCACCCTGCCCCATGCCAAGACTCTACTGTTTGACGCGAGAATCACTGTTGATCAGGCAGGACTGGCCCGGTTACTAGGCAAAGCCTCGGGTGGGACAATTATTACTTTATTTATAACAGTAACTAACTTTACTTAAAACAAAAATTAAACTTAGACTAAAAGTAAGTATTTCCATCTCACTCCCCACAAACCATGTTGATGTGAACGTGCAAACGTTCAAAGTATAACTCATGAATTAGTGTCTACACAACGATAAATGGAAAAGACTCTATTGTGGGATTAACCTTCACCATGTCCATTTGTTCTAACGTTTAAAATAATCTATGGATATTAACTTAAAAAGAATGAAATATTTTTTTTTATTTGACTCAAAAATTAAAAATCTAAAATTTCTTATTTTCCACCCCCAAACTTAAATCACACATTGTCCTCAAGGTGTGGAAAATAAAGAATAAACTAGACAACAAAACATCTGGATCTAATGTAAAGAAATGAAACTACTCAAAATCATGAAAAGAAAACTAAAAAGGAAAATAACGAACAGAAACAAAAGTAACAGAAAACAAAATAACAGAAAGCAGAATAAAGAAAGAAACGACCTGGGGTTTCGAACTCAGGAAGATGAGGTACAAAAGACACTAAGCCTCGCATGTGCTGAATGATGGGCCATTATTGATGGCAATTGCTGAGGCCCGCATATAAAGAAAGCCATGAAAATCGGAATTGGGCCGCTAGAAAATAATCAGGCCAACAATAAGGAGCCCACTTGGCAGCTTACATATCGCGCCACACACATGCGCCAGAAATCCTAGCTGAGTTTGACCAAGTATTGAATGCCCTTGTCGCTTGCCTCGAGTCCAGAGCCAAACGGCTCTCTTCTATCCATTCCCATCTCCTTTTCTGAATAATAATATTGTTTTCAGAAACCAGGATCTCTCGTTCTCACTAGAAAAATGAGACATCTCTCATTGTTTTCATTTCAAACCGAAGCCTCTCATTACTCTCGTTTCTCTCAGCCCAGCACTCATTCGTACGAACCATCCATTGCACAGCAGCTCCGTCCAAGATCTGGAACCTGTTCTGCAACCAAGAACCCAACAACGTGCACACCCCCTTGTCCTTCTAACCTATCCATGGCGAAGCAAACTGAAAAACTGCGATGCTAAAGGTAAAACCATCCTGAACTCCTGTTATTTTCGGTTCAGATTTATGTGTTTGAGTGAAATTTAGCAAAATCTAAACACATGCATGTCTGATTCGTACTCTGGTCCACACCCGAAGAGTCACATTGATACCCCAAACGTGCAGATTTAAGGCCGATCGTCCATCTGCAGGTAAAAACTCAGCTACCTCGCCTTTTGTTTGTTCTAATTAAATGGTTGAGCTCCATTGTTCTGCTACTGTCACCACCAAGAGTCAAATGAAATTGTCTGTGACTGATGCATGTTGTTGTTCTAGGAATATCGTTGTTGTGCAAAAGTCCATGGTCTGGAAGCTTAACAACGGCAAGGAACAAGAAAAACTCCGAATTCTGCACTTTGATAAATGTTGATGAATGGATGATGAGTGCTAGCACGCTCAGTGGATTGTATGGTCGACTCAAATCTGAATGCAACCTGCAATTACAAATCACTCCCCAATTAGATAAGTAAAGAAAAATAATAAGAATTAAAATTGCATTTTTTTCTTTTTCAATTTTCTGATTTTTATATTTTTATGATAAGTAATAAAAACAGGAAAATAAAATAAACGAAAATCAAAAGAAAAGAGTTAGGAAGATTGGGTTGCCTCCCAATTAGTGCTTTAGTTAACGTCTATAGCTAGACGGATTGGAGTGAGATTTGTGATCACGTCACTTGTTCTCTTAGAGTTAACCACTTCTTGATAGCATCATACGGCAACAATAGGTATGGAATGAGTTGTTGTTTATCAGTGGTTGATTTCTTCATAATTGCCCTTATATGTGAACGAGTCATTGTGATCAAATAAGTCCCCTGCAGAATGGTTTACGTCTTCGCCGAACTGACTTAAATCTTGTATTTAACACCCACAATTTATGTATAGGTTGAATGTCCTGAAGAAAGATTGGGCTACTGTTAGGTTTGTTCTCCTTCCCGTTGTAGAATGTAGCATGCTAAATGGACCTGCCCAGATTTGCTTTAAATTTGATGGGTTATGTACGTGCACTATCATGTGAATTTCCAGATTCTAATTTGTTATGAACAACCCTGTGCAACATGTCAGTTATGATGAGTTCCGGCAGCTTGCTTGGTTTCTTTGCAGCATCTTGATTGGGCATGGGTGCCATATGGACTTCAGTCAAAGCAGGTTCTGGAGAAATTTCAGAATCATCGAGGGCTGTTTCCTCCCTTGGGCGTGGACAATTGGCAGATTGCTCCACAATTTCTGCATCAATCTCATCTTGATCTTCAAAGCTTTTCCCACATCTCAATGCTTGAATCTGAAATCCGTCATTGGTTATTTCTATGTATAACTCAGTTGATTCGTACACTTTAGAGAGCTTTTCCTCCACTGAAAGCTCTTGCGGCATATTAGACTGCCCAAAATAGAGCTCAAGATGCTTTTGTAAACTTGGGGTGTAGAACTCTGAATATGGATTATTCCAATTTCTTTTTGAGTCGTTTATCATATTGGTATGCTCTTGGACAAACCCTGAAAAATATTCCCTTTTGGGACACTCCGAAATATCATGGGTCTTCAAACAACAAAGTGCACAAATTGTAGGTTTAAATCCATAAAAACCCCATTCTGCAAATTTGACCCATAATGGTGGTCCTCCTGGTGGCGGCTCCATCATTGAATTGCTGCACTGCTCTCAAAGATCAACAAACAATAACCTGCAAAAGTAAAATTAGCAATTAAATAAAGAAAATATTTACAATAATTATTAACTAAGAATATGATAAACACAAATTATTTAAAACAATCCCGGGCAGCGGCGCCAATTTCTTTTTAGGGATTTTACCACCTACAAAAAAAGTAGGGATAAAAACACTTAAAAATACTTGCAAGAGTACAAGGTTGTCGTAGTATAGCAGCTCAAGCAAGGTCGTTTTCCACAGGGATTGAATGAATAATCTATGTTAAAACCAAATCTTAGATAATTATTTAAAAACGAAATTGGGAAGACGGTTGATTTTATAACCTAAAATATTAAAAACGAATTTAATTAAAAACAATTAAATAAATTGACAAAGTAAAGAAAATAGTTTTGAAAATAAATTTGAGCACTAGGTTTCAGCCGTCACCTTAACAATCCTACGTAGTTCTTCCAATTACTTATGAATTACACATGCATATTTGAAGGTTAGGTTTTCCTAAAGTATGCCCTACTTGGACCCCCAATATAGAACGTATATCTAACATGCAACCCGTCCGTGGCGTCCAGATCGAATGTGAACATGCAAGACTCATTAAGTTTTGTGAAAACCTTTTGAAAAACCATATAACTCATAAGACGTGTCGTCCATCCTAAGTAGTTACACATATTAACCACAAGAAGCCAGCGCCAATTTCAGGGACAACCCTCCGCCAAAATTGCATCAAGGTACTTTTCTAAATATCCTAATGGTGGCCAATCATCAAGACAATTAGATAGTTTAAAGCACAGTGATTAACAATCCAAAACTTGCATGCATAATATCATAAGCAAATTGAAAAGACACTACATATTCTTGCTAAGGCTCGTGGCCTCACCCTAGCAAATGAAACTAGTTACTAACAACCATAAAACAAAATATTATTAAGAACATGGAAAGAAAACACCTTCAAAATAAACTTGAATTATTCCTCCTCCTTCTCTATCTTCTCCTATGTTGCGTCCCCCTCAATGGTGCATAAAACAAACTAATGGCTAAAAAGCCTTATTTAAACTACTAGAAAATAATACCCTACCTAGAAAAGGTCTTAGAATAAAACTAGGAAACCTAATAAAATAATAAAACAGAAAATAAAAGGTTTCCTATTTGAACTAGAATTCGGAGTTCTCAGAAAATCAGACTTTTGACCAACCAAATCAACTCCGATTTGGTCCCAAAGGGTCTATTTTGAAAGCTGAAGACGTTCTCTACAAATCCTCAGAAGGAATCTTCCTCAAAATATACCATCTTGACCTCCAAAATACCCAAAATGTCCAGAAACGTCAATCTGAGAAAGTTGCGCGCTGGGTCTTCTTTTCATCGCCACGGTCAAACGGCTTGGTAGAAAAATCTGGAATTTTGACACAATCATCTTGAAAGGCACACGAACATCCTCCACTTGAAATCACTCCAAAATTCATCCGTTTGATCACTTTTTGCTCATGAGGAAGTCGAATGTCCTACATTGAAAATATATAACAAAGTATCAAAATTCTACTAAAATAACCAATAAATTAATACTAAGATTAGGGTAAAATATATAGTATAATATGGACTCATCAAACCCAAGAGATACACATTCTACCCTCAACCCTGTAAGAGTATGATGAACGAATTCGATCTTCAATTTAAAATATTTGCACTAATGGATACCACAAAATTTTATGTTCTACTTAATGGAAGCATAAAATAAACTCCAAGTGTTTGTTGAATCTATCGTTTTGAAGGAATACACATTTTACAAAATTAGTTTCAACGATCTAACCGTCAAAATCGTTTGTATATGCTCCAAGATCGCATACATAAAAAATCGAAAAAAATAAAGATTTAGATATTAGGCAACGGGACGAAACCTTTCGACGGTTATAAACGAAAACTCACGATTTAACGGTAGTTTTAACTTCGATTTTGATGATTTTTTACAGCTACACTCCTTGACCCTATATGAATACAATGAACGAATTCAATCTTCAATTTAAAATATTTACACTAGTTGATACCACAAAATCTTATGTTTTACTTAATGAAAGTATAAATAAACTCCAAGTGTTAGTGAATCTATTGTTTTGATGGGATACGCATTATACAAAACTAGTTTTAACGATCCAACCGTCATACTTGTTTGTATATACTTCGAGATCACATACGCCAAAAATCGTAAAAAACAAACATTCGGAGATCAAGTAACGGGACAAAACTTTTCGACGGTTATAAATGAAAAATCACGATTTAATAGTAGTTTTAACTCCGATTTTGATGATTTTTTTTACAGCTACACTCCTTGACCCTATATAAATGCAATGAACGAATTCGATCTTCAATTTAAAATATTTACACTAATGGATACCACAAATCTTATGTTTTACTTAATGAAAGTATAAATAAACTCTAAGTGTTAGTGAATCTATTGTTTTGATGAGATATGCATTCTACGAAACTAGTTTGAACAATCTAACCGTCAAACTTGTTTGTATATACTTCGAGATCGCATACGCAAAAAAAAAACATTCAGAAATCAAGTAATGGGACAACTTTTTGATGGTTATAAACGAAAAATCATGATTTAACGGTTATTTTAACTCCAATTTTGATGATTTTTTTACAGTTACACTCCTTGATCCTATATGAATACAATGAACTAATTTGATCGTCAATTTAAAATATTTACACAAGTGGACCACAATAACCCTCTGCACAATGCAGTTTGTTCGTCGCACAAACAACCTTTGTGTGATGCATTGGTTGGTCCGTCGCGCATACAACCTTTGCTTGACGCATTGGTTTGTCCGTCGTACAAACAACCTTTGCATGACGCATTGGTTGGTGCGTCGGTGCGTCGGTGCGTCGTTCAAACAACCTTTGCGTGACTAGGGATGGACAACAGTTATGGCGGACGGGTACCTATAACCATTTATGTTCATACCCACATAACCGTTTACCCGTTAGGTAATTGCATAAACGGTTATACTCATACGTATAACCATTTATAAACAGTTAACCATACCTATAACCGTGTACCCATTTACCCATAATCGTTTACCCATTTAACCATAACCATTTACCCGTTTATCCTTTTTTTACCCATTTTTCACCCGTCTACATGTTTTTCTTTTTAACAACTTGAAAATTACAAAAGAAAGATTTGTCATAATTTTTTTAAATTAATTGGATTATGCTGTTGTTTTGTGATTATAGTTTATACTAAGCAAAAACTTGGTACTTGATTCTCTTGCGGTTGTCGATGAATTTGTTTTTGACCTGAATTCGATGTAACAAGATATGGCTTTTTGCAATTTTAATTCAATATATCAGGACATTGTTCAAGGAACTCTAGATGTCGTCAAAGGTCGTCCAATATCCTAGTGGCTAGAATGTTGGGCTTCTACATATGACTTCCATGTTCAAAACTTTGCCCTTTCAAAAATTATTGTAATAGTTTCAAACTATCCTTTATAATAGTTAATGTTTTGTTAAAAACAAAAGAAGAAGTTGTCTAAGTAAAAGATCGTCAATAAGGATTTTCTAGTGCGCTGTAGATTCTTATCCATGACACGTATCATTTGGTACTACCACGTGAATCACTAGAAACAAATAATAGCTAAACTGATACCGAAAAGTTTTGTAAGGGACTGAAGAAGGCTACAATGAGCCAAAAGTTTTGGAAATATTACATGTCCAAGGTCCAATTTTTAAAAATTTCAGAGGTTTTTCTGACATTGTTCGTGTCAACAAACAATTTCGTTAAAAAGCCAAGGCAATCAAACATTGAGAATTTAGTTGCTAATCCATCGGTAATCCTTATAATCCGATCGGCAATCAAATTATTTCCTTTTTGTTCCGACTTTTCTGCTCTATTCGATCGAATTGTCAATGGATTATTATTATTTTTTTTAATTTTACAAATATTAAATTAAATGGGTAAATGGATACCCGTTATAACTGCAGGTAATACCCATAACCGATGGATACTCGTTATAACTGTGGGTAATACCCATAACCGCCCATTTAAATTTCAAGGATAAACGGTTATACCCATAACCGTTTGCTCGTCTAAACGGTTACCCATAATCGTAAACGTGAACTTTACATGGGTGGGTAACCGTGGTTACCCAAACCCATGGGTATTTTGTCCATCCCTATGCGTGACACATTGGTTGGTGCATTGCGCAAATAGTCTTTGCGTAACGCATTGGTTGGTGCGTCGCTAAGAGTGTGTTTCCGCAACGACCCAATTGAAACGTCGCCCAAGTTAAATTTTTTTAAAAAAAAATTATTATAAAATTTACTGATAATGTGACTTTTCTCTTTTCAAATTCATTTTTTTTACATAAAACACAATAATATATTTTTCTAACAAAAACCCGATCCGAACAACAATAATAAATTTAAAGCTACTTAATAAATATATATCATTGAACTTGATGGGATACGCATCCTACGAAACTAGTTTTAATGATCCAACCGTCAAACTTGTTTGTATATACTTCGAGATCGCGCCAAAAATTGCAAAAAAATAAACATTCAGAGATCAAGTAACGGGACAAAACTTTTCGACGGTTATAAACGAAAAATCACGATTTAACGGTAGCTTTAACTTCGATTTTGATGATTTTTTATAGCTACACTCTTTGATCCTATATGAATACAATAAATGAATTTGATCTTCAACTTAAAATACTTACACTAGTGGATACCACAAAATCTTATGTTATACTTAATGAAAGTATAAATAAACTCTAAGTGTTAATGAATATATTGTTTTGATGGGAAATGCATTCTACGAAACTAATTTCAACGATCCAACCGTCAAACTTGTTTGTATATACTTCAAGATCGAAGACGCACAAAAATCGAAAAAAACAAACATTCAGAGATCAAGTAACAAGACAAAATGTTTCGACGGTTATAAACGAAAAATCACTATTTAACGGTTATTTTAACTTCGATTTTGATGATTTTTTACAGCTGCACTCATTGATCCTATATGAATACAATGAACTAATTCGATCATCAATTTAAAATATCTACACAAGTGGATACCTCAAAATCTTATGTTATACATAATGAAAGTATAAATAAACTCTAAGTGTTAGTGAATCTATCGTTTTGATGGGATACGCATTCTACGAAATTAGTTTCAACGAGTGACTCTATCATTTTGATGGGATACGCATTCCACGCATTTAGTTTCAACGATCCAGCCGTCAAACTTGTTTGTATATGCTTCGAGATCGCATACGCCAAAAATCACAAAAAATAAACATTCAGAGATCAAGTAACGGGACAAAATATTTCGACGGTTATAAACAAAAAATCACGATTTAATGGTTATTTTAACTTCGATTTTGATGATTTTTTTTACAGCTACACTCCTTGGTCCTATATGAATAAAATGAATGAAATCGATCGTCAATTTAAAATATTTACACTAGTGGATACCATAAAATCTTATGCTATAATTAATGAAAAGTATAAATAAACTTTAAGTGTTAGTGAATCTATCATTTTAATGGGATACGCATCCTACGAAACTAATTTCAGCGATCCAACCGTCAAACTTGTTTGTATATACTTCGAGATCGCATACGCCAAAAATCGCAAAAAAGAAACATTCAGAGATCAAGTAACAGGAGAAAACTTTTCGATGGTTATAAACGAAAAATCACGATTTAACTGCTATTTTAACTCTGATTTTGATGATTTTTTTTATAGCTACAATCTATGATTCTACATGAATACAATGAATGATTTCGATCTTCAATTTAAAATATTTATACTAGTGGCACTAGTAGAAAAACCTGTTTGCGCGACAGAATCTTGCGCGACGGACTAAATTTCGTCGCGCAAACATGGTTTGCGCGACCCAAAACAGCAAACGTCGCGCAAAGTGTCTTTGCGCGACGCAGGACCTCGTCGCGCAAAGTTTTGGCGCCAAACAAAGACTATTTTACCTCTTTTTCCATCTTTGCGCGACGCACGATTACATACGTCGCGCAAAGAATCTTTGCGCGACGCCACCTTCGTCGCGCAAAGTCAACGATTTTTTCTGCTCTACTTAAACAGATTGGGAGGCAGAAACTGCAAACCCAGTTGCAGTAGCTGCCTCCATCCTCCATCTCTCTTCAAAACCTTCTCCAATCCCTGATCTGAAACTCCGTGAGGTCCTTCTCACGTTCACGTCGTCTCCATAAATCCTTGGATATCAAAGTGAGTCAAATTTCACCCTTTTTTTAATTTAATTTTACCTTGTTTTTAGATTGATCCTATTTCTAAGATGTGCTTGTTTGCCAAGAAAATAAGGGATACACACACACACACATAATTATTTTGATTACACATACACACATAATTATTTTGATTACACACACACACACATAATTATTTTGATTATTGACACACACACACACATCCACACTCACACACACATAATTATTTTGATTACACATACACACATACACACACACACATAATTGTTTTGATTATTGTGATTTAGTTTTAGTGATTATTGTCATTTAGTTTATTTGTATGCACATATGTTTGTACATCATGTACAAAATTATTTTGTGTTGTACGAAGTTAATATTACTTAACTTCGTACATTTTTTTTTTGTTCAATAAAAGCTTAGTTTCCCATTTGAGAATTAGTTGGATTTCGTGCATGGATGCGAAAGCATGACTGCGGTCCAATTAATTCTTGAATTGTCCCATTTTTTGGACAGTTTGGGAATGCATAGTTATGTGTTGTAGTTTGCGGTTCACGGATTAGGTTTCGATAGTGGGAATTTTGGTAACATTTCCTGATGTTCTTTGAGTGCACGGTGGATATTATGTATCTACGTCGTGCACTTGAAGAACTGTAAGGAGATGTTGCCGAAATTAGCCCACGTCGAAATTTAATCCATTGTAATCGTAAATTACGGCACATAACTATGCATTCCTGAATGGGATAGGGCCCTGACCGGAGGAATAAGGTGACAAGACAATAGTTGAATTTATTCTAATTCTTGTACTTTTATTGGGATTGCAGACAAAATGGACAGACAGTGGATACATAATCATAATAGATGTGATGTTGAGTACTTGGATGGAATAGATGAGTTCATTGCATTTGCAAGTAGACACAAGGTAGGTTCAACTCATATCCGATGTCCGTGTAGGAGGTGTAACAACTCAATGTGGGAGACATTCGAGAATATTCGATTTCATTTAGTAAGACATGGGATGGTTGAGACCTATACAGTGGTATCATCATGGAGAACGATTAGACCAAGCTTCATCTTCATACGTGACACAAGTGGAGACCGTTGAATCTAATGTGGAGCCTAATGAACAAGTTTTGAATATTGTAAATGACGTTTATCCATACGCCTCGAGCAACACCAATCAGGAAGGGGGAGATGACAGTCGTCCAACCATGGATAGTGAGGCATTCAAAAACTATGAAAAACTATTGAAAAATGCCAAGCAAGAATTATATCCGGGTTGCGAGAACTTTTCGGTGCTCACAGCAATGGTGGAGTTGATGCATGGCAAGATCAAGTTTCGTTTGTCAAACAAGTGTTTTGATTACTTTTTGGGAGTTATCAAGAGGATGCTTCCAAAGGAGAATTGTTTACCTGAAGATCATAAAAGTGCCCAAAAAATGTTGAAGGGTCTCGGACTGGGGTATGAAAAAATTCACGCATGTGTAAATAATTGTATATTGTTCTATAATGAGAACAAACAGTTGGATAAATGCCCTGTCTGCAATGAGCCGAGGTTTTAAATGACATCATAACATAGAAAGACCAAGATTCCACAAAAAGTAATGCGTTATCTTCCATTGAAGCCTAGGTTGCAGCGATTGTACATGTCGATGCATACCGCAAGCGACATGAGATGGCATAAAGAAGGACGGGTAAATGATGATGTTATGAGGCATCCTGCAGATGGAGAGGCATGGAAAGAATTCGATCGGATGTACCCTGATTTTGCAGCTGACCCGCGCAATGTCAGATTGGGACTTGCCACTGACGGATTTAATCCGTTTGGGGCTTTAAACCAAATCCACAGCACTTGGCCGGTCATCGTGTTTCCTTATAATCTGCCGCCTTGGAAGTGCATGAAAAAAGAATACATGATGTTGACTCTATTAATTACCGAAGATCCAGGAAAGTCCATTGATGTTTATTTGCGGCCGTTGGTTGATGAGCTAAAAGATTTATGGGAAAACGGTGTTCGTACATACGATAAGTATACTGGGCAAATGTTCACCATGCGAGCGGCAGTGATGTGGACAGTTAATGATTTTCCCGTGTATGCAATGGTTTCTGGGTGGATGACTAAGGGTTATTTGGCATGTCCAATATGCAAGGAGAACGTAACATCGTCTTGGCATGCATGAAAAGTTTGTTATCTTGGTCATCGTAGATGGCTCCCTTGGGACAATGAGTGGCGTCAGAATGATAGAGCCTTCCACGACACAAAAGAGACTCGGCCAAGACCAAGAGAATGGTCCGGAGATGAGATTTTGGATCAGTTAAAGCATTTGGAATTTGGTCATTTCGGCAAAGGGGTCAGTAAGCCCAGGCTAACTACACATCTGAACTGGACGCACAAGAGTATGTTCTTTGAGCTCCCGTATTGGTCAAAGTTAAAATTGAGACACAACCTCGATGTTATGCATATTGAGAAAAATAGGTTTGATACTTTGGTCGGGACAATTCTAGACATTGAAGGAAAAACAAAGGACACGGTCGAAGCTCGGCTCGATTTGGAACGAATGGGCATTAGGTCGTCCTTGTGGATGAAGAAAGTCGGTGGTACATTAAAGAAAGGCCATCCTTTTTTTACAGTTAAGCCGAATGGGAAGAAAGAGTTTTTCAACTTTATTTCTTCTGTAAAGTTTCCAGATCGGTATGCTTCCAATATCTCGCGTTGCGTGAACGTGAAGGGGTGTAAATTTTCAAACATGAAGAGTCATGACTGTCATGTGATACTCCAACGCCTTCTTCCGGTTGGTATTCGACATTTATTGCCTCTTGATGTGGTGAAACCAATCGTGTTGTTGTCGAGATTTTTTTCGCAGTTAACTGCAAGGTGTTTGAGGAAGTCGGATGTTAAACAATTGCAGGAAGACATTGTGAACGTCTTATGCAAGTTCGAACAAATATTTCCCCCAGCTTTCTTTACAAGTATGATTCACGTGATGATTCACTTGCCAGATGAGGCATTGCTTGCCGGACCAGTGAACTGTCGATGGATGTATCCAATAGAAAGGTATTTAATTAAGCGCATATATATATATATATATATATATATATACATACAACAAACGCTTTGAATAATTTGTATCATACCTTTTATTTGTGCAGATATCTTGGTGAGTTGAAAAAGTGTGTCCGAAACAGGGCAAAGCCCGAAGGATCACTTGTGGAGGCATGGGTCGCATATGAGTCACTTACTTTTTGTGCAATGTATCTTCAAGATGTTGAGACAACTTTCAATCGGCCTCAACGCAATAATGACGGTGGTGTCAGAAAAGAGAAACTGCCTGTTTTTGCCCAAATTGCGCGACCATTCGGTGTTGCTGTAAAAGGCGAATCGTTTACCAAAAAGGACATAGAGGTAGCGCATTGGTTCATACTCAACAATTGTGACGAGGCTTTGCCATACCTTGAAGAGCATGAACAGTTGATGAAGCGGGAACATCCTTCAGAAGTGTATGCCAAGAAGCATCGTGACTTGTTTCCTTCGTGGTTTCACGCACATGTAAGTTGTATGTGGTTTGAATTGAGCATATTTTCCAACTTGTCGAAGCCCGTCTTTAAAATTGTTTACACTAACAGGTTAACTTTTTGTATATGTCATATTAGATGAACAAATTGAAGGAATTGAATTCACCCTATTACGATGAAGAATTATATAACTTGGCGAGAGGACCGCTTCACGTTGAATTGTTCTCAGGTTGTCACGTCAATGGGATCAAGTTCTTAGGGGCAATGCGTGATGACAAGTTGTCTACTCAAAATAGTGGTGTCCATGTCTCGGGTGCGGGCGACAGTGAAGACATTGATTTTTATGGAAAACTAACTAGTGTAGTACAATTGCTTTACAAAGACAGGTGTCAAGTGATACTGTTTAAGTGTCTTTGGTTTGATACAAACCCACATAACCGAACGAGTGTTAAGCGAGACCATGGTTTATTATCAGTAAACACTACGAGACATTGGTACGATGAAGACCCATACATTTTGGCAACTATGGCGAAACAAATATTCTATCTAGACGACCCTAAAGCCGGCAATGGTTGGAAAGTTGTTCAGAAGATTGATCGAAGAGGGCTATATGATATTCCAGAAGATCATGATGATGATGACGACAACGTTGCTGACCAACAGTTATCATCTTCGATAGAAATTGGTGAAGAAACACTTTGGGATGCTAATATTGTCCAAGAACCGTTTGATGTACCTGGAGTTCCCGAATTCGAAATATCAATTGACCTTGGTGATCTGCCTCAATACAACGCACCGGAAGAGGCAAACGAAGATGAAGACGAATGGGAATCCGGAAATGATAGTAGCGAGGATAGCGAGAGTTATTATTGTAGTTCGGATGAGGATTAATATAAACTTGTAAAGGAATATGTTGAAATCAGTTTTTGTATTACCATCCGGAAATCATAACATGTACTTGTTTATGTTTTGTGAATTTTTGCATATGCGATCTCGAAGTGTATACAAACAAGTTTGACGGTTAGATCATTGAAATTAGCTTCGTACAATGCGTATCCCATCAACTTCAATGGTATATATATTTACTAAGTAGATTTTAATTTATTTATTTTGTACTTATAACACTTAAGAAATTGAAAAATATATATGTAAAAAAAATTAGTTGTTGAGAATTCAATATTTTTTTCTTCTTTAGAAACGTGAATTGAATACTTTTGATGGCTTATATATATAAAGTTTCAATCATTTGTTTTGAATGTTTATTGTATAACGGTATAGAATCAGTTGAATTTGATGAGAGAATGCTTGTTATTTGTTGAAGCTTTACATTTATTTATTTCCTAAACCATAAGATAAAAAAAAAAAAAAAAAAAAAAAAAAAAAAACTACTTTGCGCGACGCAGGTGCTCCTAGGTCGCGCAAAGCTGTTTTGCGCGACGTAAGGGAACCTGCGTCGCGCAAAGTAGTTTTTCTTTTTTTTTTTTCCTTCTCTTATTTTGGTTTTCTTTTGGGGTTCTTGCATTACCTTTTTCATTTGTGGTATCCACTTATGTAAATGTGTTAAATTTACGATCGAATTGGTTCATTGTATTCATACGGGGTTAAAGAGTGTATCTGTAAAAAATCATCAAAATCGGAGTTAAAATAACCGTTAAATTGGTGATTTTTCGTTTATAGCCGTCGAAAAAGTTGGTCCCGTTACTTGATCTCTGAATGTTTGTTTTTTACGATTTTTGGCGTATGCGATCTCGAAGCATATACAAACAAATTTGTTTTGAATGTTTATTGTATAACGGTATAGAATCAGTTGAATTTGATGAGAGAATGCTTGTTATTTGTTGAAGCTTTACATTTATTTATTTCCTAAACCATAAGATTAAAAAAACAAATAATAAAAAAAATAAAAAAATAAAAAAAAACCTACTTTGCGCGACGCAGGTGCTCCTAGGTCGCGCAAAGCTGTTTTGCGCGACATAAGAGAACCTGCGTCGCGCAAAGCAGTTTTTTTTTTTTTTTTTTTTTTTTTTTCCTTCTCTTATTTTGGTTTTCTTTTGGGGTTCTTGCATTACCTTTTTCATTTGTGGTATCCACTTATGTAAATGGGTTAAATTTACGATCGAATTGGTTCATTGTATTCATACAGGGTTAAAGAGTGTGTCTGTAAAAAATCATCAAAATCGGAGTTAAAATAACCGTTAAATTGGTCATTTTTCGTTTATAGCCGTCGAAACGTTTTGTCCCGTTACTTGATCTCTGAATATTTTTTTTTTTCGATTTTTGGCGTATGCGATCTCAAGGCATATGCAAACAAATTTGACGGTTCGATCGTTGAAACTAGTTTCGTACATTGCGTATCCCATCAAAACATTAGATTCACCAACACTTGGAAGTTTATTTATACTTTCATTAAGTATAACATAAGATTTTGTGGTATCCACTTATGTAAATGGGTTAAATTTACGATCGAATTGGTTCATTGTATTCATACAGGGTTAAAGAGTGTGTCTGTAAAAAATCATCAAAATCGGAGTTAAAATAACCGTTAAATTGGTCATTTTTCGTTTATAGACGTCGAAACGTTTTGTCCCGTTACTTGATCTCTGAATATTTTTTTTTTCGATTTTTGGCGTATGCGATCTCAAGGCATATGCAAACAAATTTGACGGTTCGATCGTTGAAACTAGTTTCGTACAATGCGTATCCCATCAAAACATTAGATTCACCAACACTTGGAAGTTTATTTATACTTTTATTAAGTATAACATAAGATTTTGTGGTATCCACTTATGTAAATGGGTTAAATTTACGATCGAATTGGTTCATTGTATTCATACAGGGTTAAAGAGTATGTCTGTAAAAAATCATCAAAATCGGAGTTAAAATAACCGTTAAATTGGTCATTTTTCGTTTATAGCCGTCGAAACGTTTTGTCCCGTTACTTGATCTCTGAATATTTTTTTTTTTCGATTTTTGGCGTATGCGATCTCAAGGCATATGCAAACAAATTTGACGGTTCGATCGTTGAAACTAGTTTCGTACAATGCTTATCCCATCAAAACATTAATTACTAAGTAGAATTTAATTTATTTATTTTGTACTTATAACACTTAAGAAATTGAATAATATATATATATATATATATATATCTAAAAAAATTTATTTTGGGTTTTTGTTAGAAAAATATATTATTGTGGGGTTTATGTAAAAAATATTTGAA
Organism: Cotoneaster glaucophyllus; assembly: GCA_036320875.1. Taxonomy (NCBI): domain Eukaryota; kingdom Viridiplantae; phylum Streptophyta; class Magnoliopsida; order Rosales; family Rosaceae; genus Cotoneaster; species Cotoneaster glaucophyllus. The sequence goes on from CM070067.1 coordinate 9,155,588, forward strand.
TTTCAAAGGAAGAAAGTCACATTTTCAGTCATTTTTAGAAATTTTTTTTTTTAAAAAAAATACCTTGCGCGACCGTCAAATTGTACACCTACGTCGCGCTAGTTTTGATAATTTTGGCAGTCCAATAGTAAAAAATAGGCGGTTTTTTTTTTTGTTTTTTCAGATTTCTAAGTTTTCTTCCTCACACTCTCTCTCTCTCTCGTTAATCTCAGACCCTCAGAGCTCAGCCATACTCTCTCTCTCTCGACCTCACTCAGTCACTCTATCTCTCTCGACCTCACTTAGTCGCTCTCTCTTAGTCACTCTCTCTCTCGACCTCACTCAGTCACTCTCTCTCTCTCGTTAATCTCAGGTTTTTGGGGTCAGATTTGGGGATTTTTTGGGGTCGGACTTCTGCTTTGCATAAGCATCGAGGTAAATCCCACTTCTGCTCTGCTTCACAAATTATTTGTTATTTTCCGTAATATCTTTTGATAACTGTAATTTCAGATTATTGCCCCTTCGATTTTGATTTCAGTTTTTGCGTTTTCTGAGTTTTGATTTCAGTTTTTGCGTTTTCAGAGGTGAATCAGAGCAGCTCCCTCAACCTCAAACACCAATTCACACAAAGGTAATCTCAATTTTGATTTATTCAAAGTTACGATCTTTATATTGGAAAATAAAATGAATTGGGGAGGTTCTTTGTTCGCCTGATTAGAGCACAAGTTTCAATTAGGGTTTGATAGATGTGTTGGGATACCGAGAAATTGGGAATATTGGGTTTGAATCAATTTTGGAAATGCGATTCATACCAAAGTAATCTTAATTTTGGAAATTGAAAATATTGTCCGTAAACCCTATTTACCGTTCTTCTGCTGATGCTCTGTGATATTGCCCATAAAATGCATAAGTACTAGCTACAATGATGCTGAGGAATCTTTTTACAAATTTATTTGGAAACTTGGAGCCTTTGGAATTGGGAATTGAAGGTTTCAATACATATTTCTGAAATTTGATTGCTTTATTTATTGAAAATGAAATTTACCTCTAAATTGTGATCAAAGAAACTGAAATTTGATCAATGAATTGGAAGATTAGAAATGTAATTCTTTTATAATTATTATAAAAAAAATTTGAATTCCTACAACTCTTGAAATTAACTCTGTTTCCTTGATTTGGAAACAAAGAAAAGGAGTATGTCAGAGGTATGGCCATGGCTGTGACTCTGAGAATTTCTGATCATGCAACAAGCTGTTGATCAGTCAAAAACTGAAGTCATGAATAAATGGACCAAATCTGCATTTATAAATAAGACTTACCCTGTTTATTCAAAATCTTAGGCTATATAATTTCCTAAACAACAGATCATCTAGGGTTGGCTATCCACTTGTTATTGTCTCTTTATATTCTTGCCATTATTTTTATCCGCTCGAAAGCAATGTTATATTTAGTTTCTAATGTTATATTTTTATGGTTCAAAAAATGTATAGATGTCGCACTTGATCACTCGTCGTCGAAGTGTGACGAATGCACCTCCCACATTATCAGCACCTACTGCTCCAGCCGTGAGTGCTCCAATGATTGGGGAGCCAACACCCCTTGCTGAGCCGGCTGATACGGCGTCCCAGGTGCCCGTCTCATCGACGTCATCAGTGTCGGTTGAGCCGCTCAGTGCACGGCGGCCTCACCGGCGTCGCCGCGAGCCGGAGCCTTCTGATAACACTTCCTCGGCATCCAGAGTTGAGGGTGAGGCCTCCCGTCCAGGTGGGTTTTTTTTCTTTCAAATTCTCACTACATTGTATTTTTTTCCATTATAAAACTATTGTAGTTATGATGGTGAAAATTTACTGGATTGTGAAATGTGTTGCCAGCTAAAAAAAACACAAGGGGGCCTAGTCGAATGCTGAAGCAACAGAAAATTATACGTCAGACCAATTCCACGATCAAGATTGCATATGACCCGCAACATCGTGGAGCGCCTACCTCAAAGCAGCATAGCGGCATCGCTACTAGTTGTGGTACTATTATTCGAGACCATTGTCATTTTCAGTGGGACTCTTGGGCATTAATTCCGGAGGATAAGAAGAAACTGGTGCGAGAAGCACTGTCGGTTAGTATATTAACTTTTACCCTTTATCATTTTTTTTTTAAATTTTGTTTACAAATATTATTAAATTTCTTACTATTATTTTATTATTTTTCATATTCGTAGGTCTTCTTTGATCTTACAAACATATCCCCCGAGGCCATGGCCTACATAGAGGAGACGTTAGCAACCCGGTACAAACATTGGAAGAACTATTTTCACACGTATTTTAAGCGATGGGATGATCCGGAGATTGCTAGCCTACATGTTCCGGACGAGTTGAAGGACCGGCCAGAGGATTGGCAGTGGCTCTGCAAACATTTCACGGACCCAAAGTTTGTTGTATGTACATAATATTTTATTATTGTTTTGGTTATTTTTTAAGCTTATTTTGTTAATTTATTTCAAATAGTTTCACTAACATGTACATTGTGTGTTTAACAGAAGAAATCTATTGCTGGCTAGAAAGCTCGGGAGGCAAAGACACTTCTCCACCATTCTGGTTCGATGCCTTTTTCGTATAGGCTTGAGTCACGATGTCAGGTAAAAGTATATTAACTTTGAAATTTTATACAATTTATTTATTATTATTGATTAATAAAATTTTCTTAATGTTTTTTTTTATTCAGGAGGGTTCTAAGTTCCCACATGTTGACATGTTCAAGGACGTTTACGTTCGACCCGGCGCTGAGCTCGCTCAGCAGCTTCATGTAAGTATATGTAATTCTTATTATTATGAATCCTTCAAATATTATTTATATTTTGTTATTAAACATTATATGTTTTTTCTTTATTATTACAGGGTGATATGATGGAAAAGAGCTCTACTGTTCTTCAAGAAGCAACATCGCAGCTTCCCATGGAGACCCCGATCGAAGACGTCATTGTACCTGAGGATGTAGATGTTCAGATCGTGAATGAGGTCCTGAATCAGAAGTTGGGTCGTCGTCATGGCAAGGCTGTTCAATGTATGGGGGGAAGGCGGGGGTTCGTGAGACGGGTGCCTCCTCTTCCAAATCATCCACAACAGAGGTCACTGCCCTAAAGGAGGAAGTGACAACCCTAAAAGGCCAGCTTGTAACCTGTAGCGAGCACATTATAGCCCAAGACGAGAGGATGCGTAGGCTTGTAGAGTCCTTACTGAGGTCCGGCCTCCAAGTCTCGATGGAAGAACCTGATCTTGCTCCACCTTCGACTTCCCAGCACCCAGCTGATTCCCAGTAGCATGATGTCTTGAACCTAGAAGACTTGTACTTTTTTCTTTTTTGTTAGGACATCTTGCATTAGTACATTTTCATATATTTTATAATTAAAACCTTTTTCTTGGTTTATTAATTATTGTTTATAATTTAATTACAATGTTTATTAAAAATTAAATAAAAAAAGTCTTTGGCAAAAATAAAAAAATAAAAAATAAAATAAAATTTTGCACGACGCAGGCTACGTCGTGCAAAGGGGGTTTGCGCGACGCAGGTACCTTTTGCGCGACGCAGGTATATTTGTTTAAAAATTAAATAAAAAAAGTCTTTGGCAAAAAAAAAAAAAAAAAAAAAAAAAATTTTTGCGCGACGCAGGTACCTTTAGCGTCGCGCAAACCCACTTTGCACGACGTAGCATGCGTCGCGCAAACCCCCTTTGCGCGACGCAGGTACCTTTAGCGTCGCGCAAACCCTACTGTCACAGACTTTGCGTGACGAAGAATGTGCGACGGAGGTTTGTTGCGCTATCTTTTGCGCGACCTTTTTTGACTTTGCGCGACGAAGGTACCTACGTCGCGCAAAGTGTTTTTCCTACTAGTGTGGATACCACAATATCTTAAGGAAGAAATAATTTAGTTTTGGAATCGTTCATTAAGGTCTACACAAGGTGATTAAATTTGTCTGGCTGAAGAAATTTTATTAAACTAAACTTTTAAAATGTCAGATTATATTCCCACATCAGTTTACAATTTCTTCTGTGTAAATATATAAGATAACCCCGATAAAGTATTCAAATGCTAATTCCAAATGAAGCCCAAACAAGTCTTCAGCAATATATCTACAGTCTCACTCCTTTTAATAGGTAAAATTAATAAAGATTAATTAAAAATTCAATCCCACAAATCTCCACCATTGCCAAAAAAAGGGCATAGCAAGTAGGCTAAGGTACATATACATAAATCCCATATGCAATTTGAAGAAAATACCTTCAAATTCATTCTTCAATGATATTTGTATATAAAAACCTTGTACAAAACAAATTTAGTAGTTTTAGTTTGAATTCTCAATTCAAAGTTACATATACAAAATCAAATCGCTTACCGGAGATCGAGGAAGGGAGAGGAAATGGAGGAGAAGAGAGATGAAATATTTGTATGATGAATTTAAGAGCAAGGGAAGGATTGGAGAGGGTTTTGAAGAGAGATAGGGGATGGAGGTAGCTGCTGCAACTGGGTTTGCAGTTTCTGCCTCCCAAACTGATTAAACTTTGCACGACAAAGATTGACGTCGCGCAATGTTCGAAAAAAAAGCGGTTGAAGTCTTTGTTTGGCGCCAAAAACTTGCGCGACGTATATACTGCGTCGCTCAAATAGTCTTTGCTCGACGGTGAAACAAGACGTTGCGTAAAGGACGTTTGTGCAACAAGTCCTGTGCGTCACGTAAGCTTTTGGCGCCAAACCAAGACTTTTATCGCTTTTTTTTCCCAACATTGCACGACAAAGGTGTTCTTTCGTCGCGTGAAGCTGTTCCTTTGTCGCGCGAAGCAGTTTTGCACGACGGCTTCGTCGCGCAAAGTTCTGTTGCGCAAAATGTCTTTGCGTGACTTTTTGTTGTCACCGTTGTGCAAACATACTTTGCATGACGCAATTTACTCCGTCGCGCAAGTATGTTTTTGTACTAGTGTTGAGATCCTTTACCTTAAGACCAACCCTATTAGTTTCCTGGAGGCACATAATACTTATCTTTCTCTTCACCACTTAGTTTTCTCTTTCAAAATCTGTTACTGCTTTTTTATTATTGATGCTTGAAGTCTCGGGTAAAACAATCATTACTGTTCAAAAAGATATAGGGAAACTTACAACTATTTACATTGACTTAATTTGGTTTGAAACTTTTGGCATCCACACGTTTGTAACAATATATATTAGGGCTAGTTTGGGATTGCTATGCTTTTTTTTTTCTTTCAAAATTGCTATCGATGTGCTGTAAGAGTGAATAGCTATGAAAAGAAGTAGGTAAGGCCATCTCCAATGGAGATGGCTAAAGGTCAAAAAACCAAAATTGACTTGATTTGCCAAAAATACATCTCTAATGGATGGTTGGGCTAATGGTGTCTATCAGACTATTATTTAGCCAAAGGGGCACCTGGCTAGCAAAATGTAGCCCCCTCTTAGCCTTTTTTTGGGGCACAACTTCTGTGCTACAATGATTGATACAAATTCAATGAACAGGTTTGGAAACATCAAACGGTTGTTTAATTAAATTAACCAATAAATTTAAAATATAAACTTGAAACTAATAAATTATTGAGATGACTATGTTTAGCCCTTCAATTGGATGGTATATGAATATGACATGATACTGTTTATTTAAAAATAATTTCTTGTAGGATTATAATTCTAGACGTGTTTGGTAAACTATAGTGTTAAAAGTTTTATTTTTTAATTTTTTTTAATTTTTTTTTAACAAACGTTATTGTCTACACTAAGTGCTAAAAGTGTTTTTAGCAAAAAAAAAAAACAAAAAAAATATGATGGGGTAGAATTGTCAATAAGAAAGTTTCATTAATTGGTATTATTCACCTGCTTCCAATGAAAAAAGCATTTTTTTAGAAACATGTTTAGAGTTACTTCTGCTTTCTGCTGTTTTAAACCCATGATTTAAAAAAACACTTCTTTCATTTACCAAACACTTTTTAAAGAAGTTGCTTTTAAAAAAATTTAAGCAACCACAAACCAGCCTTGAGTCTTGTTGTAAAACAAGTGGACTGGTCCATATAGGTGAAAACTATGTTTTTTTAATTATTATTATTAAGAAGAGGAAGAGTTCCAAAGATTCGTTGCCGTGACTACCACATGTGTTGGAAAATTAGTATTTAAAGTTATTATTTTACGTTTTCTCGTTGGATAAGGAATCGGTTTTTGGGTCAAGGATTAAATTTCTAGCCAGTTAAGCTCTGGATTTGCTTCAATTTTCTATGTTTATATGAGTCCTTGTATTCCTTACATTATCTCACACGATAATTTTTTTTTTCAAACGATAAATTATGTTAAATTAGATACCAACAGAATCAGAACTTACGTTGTCATGCGAAAGTTTTCTATTTCTTTACTATTGTAAAGGACCACTTACCCACACAATACAGTCTCTACAAACTATGTAGATCTTTTGGCAAGATTGTAGTATTTCTTTGTCATTTAAGTGGTGTCATAAATTCAACAATCTAATTGGGCTAAGAAATCAAATGAAGAAAAGAAAAAAATGCAATTGCGTCTCCAGTGATTCATGGAAAATTCAAACATGCTTCACACAATCGTTGAAAATAAAATAAGAAAGAAATTTGAAACAAATGTGATGCCAAATGACCCCACGTAGTTCCATAACAATCACGGTTTTTGACCTTTGAATTTCCATCCATCTTCAATTTAGAAAAATGCTTTGTAGCTCAATTAACATTCATCTATTATTTAAGTTTGATTTCACTCTCCTCATTAATTGTATCAGACTTATAAAAAAGTAGAACTTGTTAAGATAAGTTGTATTTTAATTGGGAAATTCACTCTGGGACTTTATTATTTTCAGCATGATATGTGGCATTATTTCTATGTTTAACACGGGATCAGTTTTTGTTTGGAAAATGCGAGAGCACATGTGGTCTTTGAACTTAAGCGAAACCAACCATGATCCCTAAAGAACGGAATTAAGGACTAATTAATCTCCAGTGTATGAGACTCTAAACAAACGAGAAGTTACATATAGTCCATGCATTCCCAGGCTCAGGCTGCCAAGTCTAGTGGTAGAAGATTCCATATACTTCTTTGTTTTCTATGTATAACCGATAGTGAAATCTGTTTGTATGAAAGTCATTGGTGTGTATGGAATGGACAGACCAATCACTAAAGTTGATGAACCACTTGCGTACTGTTACAGGCACTCCATTAATTTACCATATTTTCTACGTGAAAACGACTTTTTTAATTTTGTACTAACATTTCTTCTCGAATGTCGGCTGTAGACTATAGTCGAAGACTTCATACATATAAGTTATAACATATGCAAAATAACACCATTTGAGGAAGGATATGTGAAAACTAAACAAAATGTTTGGCAGAGAAACAAGAAAAATAGCCATGCTTTTCAAGCTTGTAATTCTCACACTAGTAACCCTAGGAGCAGCTGAAGATCTTAACTTCACCTTCAATGGCTTCCAGTCTGCTAATCTTCGCCTTGACGGCATAGCAGGAGTCGCACCGAATGGCGTCTTGAGGCTTACAAACGAGACTAAGCAGAACCAAGGCCATGCATTTTATCCCAACTCCATAACCTTCAAGAACTCATCCAACGGCACGGTTTTCTCCTTCTCTACAACTTTTGTGTTCACCATCAGATCAGAATATGCAGGTTTGAGCGGCCATGGAATCGCTTTCGTGGTTGCTCCAACGCAAGGCCTTCCCGGCGCTCTTCCAAGCCAATACCTCGGCCTTTTCAACGAGTCCAACACTGGAAATGATACCAACCATGTCTTTGCCGTGGAGTTTGACACCATCCAGAGCAAGGAGTTCAATGACATCGATGACAACCATGTTGGGATTGATATCAACGGCTTGCAATCTAAGAAAGCTGCTCCAGCTGCATACTATGATAAAAATAATGGCAGGTTTCGGAATTTAACTCTCATCAGCGGTCAACCGATGAAAGTTTGGGTGGAATATGATGGCGCCAAGAAGCAAATCGATGTCACTTTGGCTCCAATCAATGTTGATAAACCCTACACTCCGCTTTTGTCTTTGAATCTTGATCTTTCGCCAATACTCAACGAAACAATGTATGTCGGCTTCTCTTCATCCACCGGCTCAGTCCTCACATCTCACTATGTATCGGGTTGGAGCTTCAAAATCAATGGCAAGGCTCAAGAACTTCTTGTGTCAAAACTTCCTAAGTTGCCGCGGATAGGAGGTAAAAAAAGGTCGAAACTTTTGACAATTGGCGTGCCTATTTTATCTGTGAGTTTGATTTTGCTAGCTGTTTACGGTTTAATTTATGTCATAAGAAGGAAGAGGAAGTTTGCAGAATTGCTTGAAGATTGGGAGCTTGAGTATGGCCCTCAAAGGTTTAAGTACAAAGAGTTGTACATTGCAACAAAAGGGTTTAAAGAAGAGGAGCTTTTGGGAAGTGGGGGTTTTGGTAAAGTGTATAGAGGCATATTACCCACCACAAAAATTGAGATTGCTGTGAAGAGAGTCTCACATGAATCAAGGCAGGGGATGAAGGAGTTTGTTGCGGAAATTGTGAGCATTGGCCGCCTTCGCCATCGAAATTTAGTCCCACTCTTGGGATACTGCAGAAGAAAAGGGGAGCTGCTTTTGGTGTATGACTACATGCCTAATGGAAGCTTGGACAAGTACCTCCATGACCAACCGGCAGTCACTCTCAATTGGAGACAGAGGTTTAGAGTTATCCAAGGCGTTGCTTTGGGGTTGTTTTATCTTCATGAAGGATGGGAACAAGTTGTGATTCACAGAGATGTTAAGGCCAGCAATGTGTTGTTAGATGGGGAATTGAATGCAAGGCTAGGGGATTTTGGGCTTTCAAGACTATATGACCATGGAACAGACCCTCAAACTACTCATATAGTTGGAACACTCGGGTATTTAGCTCCAGAACATACAAGAACAGGGCGGGCCACAGCAAACACCGATGTGTTTGCTTTTGGGGCATTTGTGCTCGAAGTTGCTTGTGGAAGAAGGCCGATAGAAGCGCAAGGTCCCGAGCAGGATTTGATCTTGGTGGATTGGGTTTTTTCTTGTTGGAACAGAAGTAATATTCTCGAGGCAAAGGATAAAAACATTGGGACGGATTTCGTAACCGAGGAGGTGGAGTTGGTATTGAAGCTAGGGTTGCTGTGCTCTCACCCGGAGCCTTCGGCTAGGCCGAGCATGCGACGAGTCGTGCAGTATTTGGAGGGGGACATTGCTTTGCCAGAGCTCTCAGTTCTTGGGCTTTCTTCAAGTGGATTGACTTTTGCTCACCATGACGGTTTTGATGATTTTGCTGTGTCATATTCGTCTTCTATGGCCAAGGGGTTTTCATATTCATCATCCGCTGCAGAGTCCACACTCCTCTCAGGTGGTCGCTGAATGAAGAGTAACGCTACGTGTTTTGAAGAGTAACGCTACATCTCGTATACGGGAATTCAATTCATAGCCATAGACAAATATACTGCAACATCCACATAGCCATATAGACAAAATCTATATATGTAAGGTGGATTAAATTTCTGTGTATTTTGGATATCAATTGTCTGTACATGATATATATAAATATATAGCTGATACAAGGAGCTATATATCATTATCTAAAAAGTAATTGACGCTATGATTGGGGTTGATCCAAAAAGGTAGATTACATTCCTACAATCACGACATTTTGTTTCTTAACAATCATTTTTCCTTGCACAAAAAAATCGTGCCAAGATAGTGGATATTCTAGTCCGCAAAAATATCATTATGAGAAGAAAAGGACAAGGTGTTTGTTTTGGTTATCAAAGTAATTTTAGTTCATATGCTTAGATACTGATTGGAATTTTTGTTCATATGCTTAGGTACTGATTTGAAACTTTAACATTTTTACGAAAAAAAGGTATGGACATATGCACAAGTAGAACCTTGTTGGGAATTTTATCTAAAAAAATTAAAATTAATGGATGCAAAAACGACAATGAGCGGTTATAAACCGTGATTTGGTGGCCCTTTATTAAACGTTTAGTTACCCTCAAATTCAATTTTCTAATAAAAATTTGTGAACCGTTTTGTTGGTTACATATTTTCCAATAAAATTTATTTTTGTGGATATTAGAGTCACCAAGTTTGCCTTAATAATGTATGACATACTTGCCATTTAGTACTACGGTTTGGTGATATTTCTCTTTATTTGTGAGAGATCTTATGTTTGATTCTCGCCAAAAGAGAGTTTGAACCACATTATTGCTAGCCCATTGTGAGGCTAAACTCACCCTCTCTTCCTTAGTATAAATAATATCGTTTGTTCAAAATAATGTATGACATACTTGGGCATAGCTAAGTTAGCTAGGGTTGTGTGAATCCCTCTACAATCAAGTTTGAATTTCCCTCCACTAATAATTTTAATCATGTGGCCCGGTTTCGAAATTCCCTTCTACTGTAAATTATTGTAATAGTTTTGAATCATTTCCATTTCTTAATAATAATAATAATAATAATAATTAAAAACAAAACAAAAAGTTTGAATCTCCCTCACTGTCATTTAGATTAATTTAGTGTCCACCATCGCTTGAATAAAATAGTGTCCATAATAACAAATCAATCGCGAAGCATAGAAAGAGACTCGTAAGTCAAGTTGATTAGAACAATATGTTTTCCCCTCCCTATTCAAGTTAAATCACCTCTTCGTTAGACCTGGCAATTTGTTACACGACCCGTTAACACGACACGTAAACGACACGAAAATAACAAGTTTTGGGTCAACATGATAACTATTGGGTCGTTATTGGGTCACATGATAAGAATTCGTTAATAACGGGTTCTTAACATGTTTACATGAGAGTGACACGTGGGTAACCTGTTTCGGCACATTAAGAAAAAAGTTATTTTAATGATTTTAATTTCTAAACTACTAAAACAAACACTATAAAATGCAATAGTCACAGTGTATATGTATATATTGTATATTAAAATAGGTATTATTGTATCATTATTCTATATAAATTTAAAAATTTAAGTTTTATTTATTTGTTTATTTTTATAGTATACTATAGGCAAATAGTAAGACTAAAAAATTATAAAATACATTAAAAATAAAAATATCAAGTAATTTAAAAATACCAAACAAATTAAAAAAAATATAATAATCATTTACAAGTGCAAAAAATGTGAAAAAAATATGCAAACGCTCGTGATCGCATACTCTACACTTTAAGGATGGGTACATCGTTGTTTAAATTTTTAAAACCATACAACCCTCATGAATAGTATTTTTAAGGGAGTTCAAAATAAACCAATACCATTTTCCTTGGTGATTAATGAAAATTGAAGGGTTTTATTATCAAAAACGTGCAAGGTTTCGTCAACCTTGAAACGCAACTCTTTTCAATTTGCATATCCTTGAACATTTGGTATTTTGTAGTAATGTACTAATATTTTTTCATTAGACTCTTATTTTGGGGGTATGTAATACTTAAAAGACAAAAGTTGTTTTTATGTTTTGAAGTAATATTTATGTGACAATATGGTATACATATACTAATTTATTATTTTGTTTTCAATTTTTTTGGAGTCAAATTATGTTTTTCATTTTCATCATTTTTTGATTTAAAATATATTTTCCTTAACAGGTAACGTATAGGTCGGGTAATATTTGATAGGAGCATATTTATGCGACTTAGTTAGCTTGTTTTCTTGCATTTAGTTAGCTAAACTATGTTAATTATAGTGTTTAAAGTTATTTTCGTCCAATTTCAGGTTCTAAGTGTCAAAGTGGCAAAAAGAGGCAATTTGGAGCATTCTAGAGCATTTTTGGGCCAAGATTGGATGGTGCAAACATGGAGGCTTGAGGATGGACGAATTTGAAGAAAGCAAGGCTTGGAATCAGCCAAGAAAGGTGGAGACTTAAATTCAAGTTCAGAAAGATAAGATAAAAGCAAGAAAAAAGGAACATTATCACCTTATCTTATCTTATCCTTACCTTATCTTATCTTTCCATATTTTTAGCCAAATAAAGGGGTTAATATCTGATTCTTATCTCCTAAAATTAGGGATTCTAGAAGCCTAAAAACCTGCTGAAACCTAAAATTAAACATGTGCTTCACATTCCCTAAAAACATGGCGCCTAGGCCATGCTTTTAGAAGCCCTTACCTCTGCCGCACCCTTATCCCGAATTCCTTGAGATTTCCTACTCCTAAACTACCTTGGAAACCCTCTCTGGCCGTGCCTACCTCTCCCCTATAAATACATACATATGTCGCACTCATTCTACACCATTCACATTCACAATTCACCCAAAAACACATTCCTGCCACAACCCTTCATAATTCAGCCATTCCATACACTTCCATACCCCCTTGCCGCACCCACCACCCATCCACACCACCTTCATACATCCATATACACCCCCAGCCACTTGTGCTGCAGCCTAGCAAGGAGGAAGGAGAGGAGAAACAGCCTTGGAGCGTGCTTGCACCCAATCTGATTGCTGGGCGTTCTTAGGTGTATTCTACCTTATGCTTTCGATGTTTAATTTAATTTCTCTTGTTCTTGCTGTAATTATGAGAGGCTAAACTTGTTTTTAGCTAGAGGCTACTTTGAAACCATGATTTTATGTGCGTTATGAATTGATAAGTTTCAGTTACAGATTCTTGAAGTATGAATGCAATTGGCTTAACTGTTTGAATTAGAACTTATTTGTGTTTGTTGGTTAAGGGTCGACACTTAATTTGCATGCATGAATTTGATGCTAGGATATAAGTGAGTTTCACATAATCGTACAAACTTATGTTCACAAGTAGTAAAGGTTGCTGGATCAATCGTGTTAAGTTCAATTCTTGGTGTGAGTAACATGATGTCATAGTTATGAATGCCTCGTCAATGCTTATGAGTCTCAATGCACTTAATGATCTCTGATTGTGTCTCTATTATGATGTCATGTAGGGAAATTGATGAGAATAATTTGATTGTAGATGCGTTGTCCGTCCAATTCAATGAAATTAGGAGAATCTGAGGGTTAATTAGTGATCGACACGGTTAATCTGGGGCATTGTCATTCTTAATTCAAGGAAAACGTAACTGGGAGTTGATTCATATGCATATAATTTATGTGTGGATAAGGAAACCTCTAGCTAGTTCACCATCCATCCCAAAAACCCTAATTCGTCCAAATCTGTCTAGTTTAGTGTTTCTGCTTGTTTTAGTCTAAATTCACCTTAAAATCAATCCCCCTTCACTTGTTTGAGTCTAATTAGTTAAAATATGTCTTAGTTTATGCTTTTGTGTGTTTTGAGTCAAGTTTAATTCAATTTTCGTCCAAAGTTAAGTCTAGTGTCTAGAATCTGTCCAATTGGTGTTTTTAAGCAGTTTTGAGTGTTTTTAGTTTGTTTTGAGTCTTGTGAACCTGTTTTGAGTCCCTTAAGCCTATTTAAACGTTTTTAACTTTGTTTTTGTGTTTTTGAGTCAGTTTAGAGTTGATTAGCAATCCCTCCTAATCCCCGGCCTAGAACGATCCCTACTTGCATTAAATACTACAATCGATAAAAAGAGGGTTTAATTTGTGTGCTTAACTATATTCACATCAATATTACCCGTTTACTTTAACGGGTGTTACTAGGGGTGGGTCCGGTTTCATTCGGTTCGGTTGTTTGCCAAAACTGAAACTTTCCTTTGGTTTTTTTCGGTTTCATTATGTTCGGTTTGGTTTCGGTATGGTTTCGGTTTTTTTATTATTTTTTTATTTTATAAAACTTCATTTTTATTAATATGGAATCTAGAAAAGAGGCATGCATTGGTAGACTAATAATAAGAAAATGGGGAAGTGGGAAAGTGGGAAGGTAGTTGTAAATATACAAGGTCATATAAACCAATCATATTCTATTAATAACCTCAATTACAAAAAATAATGATCACCATATCCATTTAAAAAGCAAACAAATAGAGAAACTCTTCAAAGTTCTGAAGTCTTCCAAAACTTTCCTATATAAGCAATGAAATATCCTCCCTAATTGAGCCAAGTATGCTTCTTGAAAAAGTTCTAGGCTTAGTTTCAAACTTGGCAACAAAGTTTCACGAAAGAAACATCATAGGTATATATTCATAAAGTGTAAAGGGATTCGGTTCGGTTTCCGAACCTCCAAAACCGAAACCAAACCAATAAGGTTCGGTTTGGTTTTTTCTTTTTTCAGTTCGGCTCTTTTTCGGTTTTCGGTCCCCTTTTTTTCAGTTTTCGGTTTTTTTTAACCCACCCCTAGGTGCTACACGACACGATCCGTTAAGATATCAGGTATGACACGAAAAGTTTGCTTGGCCCAAAGCCATTACAATAAAATTGGGCTTTCACGTAAAGTTTGCTTGGCCCAAAGCCACGGTCGGTGCTGGCTGTTCAATTGTTCATGGTACAGAGCTCAGCAACTCCGCAAGTTCTCAAATTTCAGATGCTTCGCCATCGCCCAATATCCCGGCAAAAGAGCTTCCGCCATTTCCTAGGGTTAGGGTTTTGGTCGTGTTGATAAGGATAATTAGATGTTATTATAGTTTTATTCTTCTGTTGTTTATTTGAAATTCAAGTGTATCATAGTTATCTTAGGACTCCTACACTGATAAGGATAGCTTTTGTATAAAACGTTGTAATAGTTTACATTGTTGATTAATGGAATACGTAAACTTCACATGGTATTCGAGCCTTCGATCCTTCTATAAGTTTTTTTTTTTTTTATTTTATTCAATCCTCATGGCTTCTTCATCCTCTTCCATTCCTAATATTTCTACCCTAGTTTGGGTGAAGGTTTCTGAGACGAACTATCTCCAATGGGAGTATCAAGTCAAGCCGTTCCTGGTTGGTCAGAATTTCTGGCGTTTTATTGATGGTTCTTATCAGTGCCCCGCTCCTGTTCTTTCCGCTCCTGCTCATGCCACGTTTACTGCTGCTGCTTCTCCAGACTCTAACTCCTCGGTTGTTCTTCCTTCTTCTGTGGCCTTTTCAACGCCTAATCCGGAATGCCTTATATGGTATGAAACTGATCAGACGCTCGTTAGTATGCTTCGAGCAACTCTTACTGAGCCCATTCTTTCTTTGACTGTTGGGCTATGTACTTCTCGTGAAATTTAGGAGCACCTTCGCCAGAATTTCTCGCAGTACTCTCTTGCCAATGCCACTCATTATCTTTTTCAGTTGATCTCACTACAAAAAGGGACAAAAATGATTGCTGAGTATCTTGGCCAGGCCAAGAATCTTGTTGATCACTTGGCTTCGATTGGGCAGCCTGTTACCAATGAAGATCTGATGTCGTATGTGCTTCGTGGTTTGGAACCAGAGGATCGTGTACTCGTTGCTATCCTGACTAATTGTCCTCCGTTAAATGAACTGCGTTCTCGTCTTCTTTTCTTTGAGTCACAATTGCCCGTGACTCAGGGTGTCTCTTCTGCACCTCAGGCTTTTTACTCTGCGCGCACCAATGGTAGTGGTGGGTCTGGAAATCGTGCCAATAGGGGACAACACCAGCGGCAGTATGGTAATTATGGTGGTGGAGCTGCTGCTCTACGTGGAAATCGTGGCAACTTTGGTGGTCGCAATGCACCAAATCAAGGATATGGCCGCAATAACAACAACAATAATAAGGGCCCTCATCGAGGGCTTTCTGTAGCTCCTGGACTCCTTGGGTCATCACCAAATTCTCATCGTTCTTGCTGGATTTGACTTCAACAAGGCCATCTGGCTACAAATTGCCCACAGGCCCTTCGTCCTGACGATGAGTTATCCCGTGCATTTGCTGGTATGCACCTTGCTCAACCTTTTGATGCGCCTTGGCTTCCGGACACGTGTACAACGCATCACATGAATGCTCGTTCTCTGACTAGTCCCACTGGGTATGGTTACAGGGATCAAGTTATGGTTGGTAATGGTGTAACTCTCCCTATTGCGCACACTGTTAATTTGTCCTTTGCGTCTGGGTCTTTTAATTTTCGTCTGTCTAAAGTTTTGCACATTCCTGCCATATGTAAAAGTTTGTTGTCTGTTGGTAAGTTTACTCGGGATAATTTGGTTAGTTTGACATTTTTTTTCCTTGGGGATTTGTTATTCGTGATTTAAAAAGGGGAGTTGTTCTTTTTCAGGGCCCATGTGAGGATGGACTTTATCCAATTAAACTTGGTCGTGCTTCTAGGACTTCTGCTTCAAAGAATGCCTTTGTGTCGTCCTCTTTATGGCATTGCCGTTGTGGGCATCCATCTCGTCAAGTACTTAGTGTTTTAGCTTCCGGGCATTTGTTAGGGTCTAATTTTTCAGTTTCAATTAAGGAATTTTGTAATAATTGTGCTTTGGCTAAGTCCCATCGCTTGTTGTTAGATCCCACACGGACCAACGGAGAAGGGATGATGTGCTTTATATGTATATACTCCCCTCCATATAGCACAAGGTTTTTTGGGAACTCACTGGCTTCGGATTCCATCGGAACTCCGAAGTTAAGCGAGTTCAAGCGAGAGCATTCCTAGGATGGGTGAACCACTGGGAAGTTCTCGTGTGAGTTCCCAGAAACAAAACTATGAGGGCATGGCTCAAAGCGGACAATATCGTGCTACGACGGAGCCGGACTGGGATGTGACAAAATGGTATCAGAGCCACTCTGTCGTTCGGTGCGGATGTGCTGACGAGGTCGTCGGGCTCCTAAGGGGGTGGATTGTTAGATCCCACACCGACCAACGGAGAGGGGGTGATGTGCCTTATATGTACATGCCCCCCTCCATATAGCATGAGGCCTTGTGGCCCAAAGCGGACAATATCGTGCTACGGCAGAGCCGGATTGGGATGTGACACTTGTCGTTTAATTTGTCTTAACACTATTCTACTTCTCCATTTGATTTATTTCATTCAGATGTTTGGATGTCTCTAGTAGCATCTGTCTCCGGATTCCGTTATTATGTTTCATTTGCGAATGATTATTAGCGTTTTTCATGGATTTTTCTCATGCAATATAAATACGAAGTCTTTAATCATTTTAGTAATTTTGTACAACTATTAAACAATTTCAAAGTGACGGGGGTAAAGAATTTGATAGTTCATCGTTTCATCAGTTGTGTGCGCAAAAAGGGATTCATCATCGTTTTTCATGTCCACATACACCACAGCAGAACGGTCTTGCCGGACGTAAGCATCATCATATTTCAAAGATTGGTCGTACTTTATTACTCACGGCCAAGCTTCCCCACAATCTCTGGGCTAAGGCTCTCACCATTATAGTCTATATCATTAATCGATTGCCCACCTCTGTACTTTGGTAGTCGCCTTACCAATATTTATTTGGTCGTACTTGTGGTTATTTGGCACCTAGTGTTTTTGGTTGCCCTTGCTTCCCATTTCTTAGTGATTACGTAACTAACAAGTTGCAACCTAGATCTTTGTCTTGAGTTTTTATTGGATACAGTGCTCAGTACAAGGGGTATCGCTGCCTACACCCATCCACTAGCTGAGTTTACATATCTGAGCATGTTATTTTCGATGAAGACATGTTTCCTAAGAGAAGCTCAGCGTTCGCGAGGCTAGGGAATCTGAATTTGTTTTTGTTCCACATGTTACAGCCGCTGCTGCGGTTCTTCACGTTGCAACCCTACAGCATGACACCTTTCAGCCCCAACTGCAAGCTGCCACTCCTGCTGTTGCAGTTCCTCCCGTTGCAGCCTCACTGGCCGACACCTTTCAGCCTGCAGCTTCTGAAGCTGTTCAGCCTGCAGCCTCTGATGTTGCTGCACTCCCGCAGGTTAATTCTGCCCCACATGTTGCAGTGATGCCTCTTCATGCACCGCCTCCTCACCATGGTCCACAAAATCGATCAAAATGCGAAATTTTGAAACCTAAGGTGCGCTCTTTTTTTGCTTCTCGCCATCCTCTTCCCGCTGTATTCATTGCTACAGCTGACAGTGACCAAGAGCCGACATGTTTCAGTCAAGCTTCTCACTCTTCACAGTGGCGGCATGCCATGGTAGATGAGTTTAATGCTCTCCTCAAGAAAGGAACCTGGACTCTAGTGCCTCCTAACCCTCACCGTTGGGGGGGGGGGGGGGGGGGGGGGGGGTGGTGTAAATGGGTTTTCAAGTTAAAGCGTAAGTCCGATGGTTCGAACGAACGATATAATGTGCGACTCGTCGCCAAGGGGTTTCATCAGCAAGCTGGGGTTGATTTTTCTAAGACCTTCAACCCCGTTGTCAACCCAACTACGTACAATTCAGACAGTTCTAAGTCTTGCTGTTTCTTTTGGGTGGTCTGACACGCCCCGATTCCGATATTTCCCGAATACCAGGATAGGCACATGTTGGCCGACACTCGAGGGTGATGAAAGCCATTTATTGAGTGCAAATGCTAAAAACAAGGGATCGATAAGACTTATAAATATAAAAGAATAATGAATATGCATTTAAGGAACGTGTTCAGAGCATACAACTAACTAGAATACTAAAAGAAATAATATAAAATTGAATGAATAAAAGAATGGGTCCTACACCGAGAGGACTCGAAGATGCCGATGCGGAATGCCTTGACGCTGGGATTGTATGCCTCGATTCTAAGTCCTGGAGGGGGCGCAAAACAAACATGAGTGGACCAAGTTGATATATATATAATAAGTCAGTTATCAATATACTTACCCCCAGGTTTTATGAAAACACATATATATCATGATAAATATAGGTTTTCCGAAACCTAGCATGCCGTGCAATGTCTCAAATCATGACTTGTATATATAATAATCACTAGTGAATGTCCAATATCTCTCCAGGCCCCATGCCAGTTCCCCGTCTCTGTGCCAATTTGCCAGAGGAAAATCACCGCCAGGCCCCGTGCCAGCTCCCCGTCCCTGTGCTAATAGCCAGAGGAAACACACTCCAGGCCCTATGCCAACACCAAACCGTCGCCCGGGAATGGACCAGAATCTGTCCCTTCGTCCTGTAGCGGAATAGAGACCACTAGGTAAGTACAAAACCATTGAACATACATACATTGAAAAACAACTTCATAGTATAAAGTCATCCATCATCTATATTATAAAGAGGTGTTCGAAACATGTTCTAAATATTGTATCGTCATCCATCAGATATCCTATAAAGAACATGGGTTATAGGAAAAATAGTAGTAATTCAAACTAGTCTCACTAAGCATGTTATCTCAAAGCGTTTCATAGAACATAATCATTAAATCATGCTTTTCATGTGTGCATTTCTACTATTAAAACATGCATTTTAGAAATGGTCCACTCACATTACTTTACCGCTGAAGAGCCACGCAAACTAGGGAAGTCGAAAACGCCACAATAAATTACCCCTAAGCACATAAATGGTACACTTGGAAACTCTACTCAAATGATTTAATTTGGGAAAACGAACATCAGAAACGGGTCTAGAAAGTCAAAGTCGACGGTCAACGTTGACCTGGTGAAAGGTCAGATCGGTCAATGGTCCAGGTCGGACCGGGTTAATCGGGTTTGGGCTTAGGGTTGGATCTGGGTTTAAGGCTTGGGCTTTTGGGCTTGGTTCTAAGGCCCAAGGGTTTAGAGTTTTAGGCAAACGGGTCGAAAGCCTTGATTCTCACATGGCTCAAAGGCCTGTCTCTTTCTTTGGGTTGGGTTCAAGTTACATGGGCCCAAAGGCCCAACTGCCTTACGGCCCGAAGGCCTGCTTCAAAGGTTTTTTTGGGGCTGCAACTGTTTAAAGGTTGACGGGCCTAAGGCCCGAATCCTGGTATTCGGGGAATCGAGATCGGGGCATGCCATGGTCTCTTCATAAACTAGACGTTAAAAATGCGTTCCTTCATGATTTTCTCATGGAGGAGGTGTACATGTCGCTGTAAACCTTTATATGTGGAACTGAAATTTAATCAACTAAATATTTGGACTACATGCTAATATAATGGATTAGAATAATCACACTAATATAAACTAATAAGAACACATAACACTTACTTGTACAGTTTACCATAATGATCAGAAAGTAAGCAACGATATAATGCTGATAAAACTAGGATTCGCAGTAGTGAGTTGACTGCAGAAAATTATAGAATAAAGGCTGTGTTCTTCTCTTCTCTGGGACTCGAATACGTTCTACAAACGATGGGGACTGTATATATTGAACTGGTGTCTGAGAAGAGAGACCATAACTATTCCATCCATCGTGGGTGCAATTATGTCACGATGAGTAGAGTTTGTAACCCACTCATCCTCTTGAGTTTATGCGGTAGTGACTTCCCTTTTAAGTGTTTTATCATGATTAAAACGCATATTATAAGTCCATAAATTATATAAGTCCATTAGGTTTTCATAACATACACAATAACATGGTTTTGTTACAACTCACATTATCGAAAAATCTTACATTCTCCCACATGAGTGTAACTAAAGTCATATGCAAATTATGTTAAGAAAATATGGTGATCATTGACTTATATACACGAATTTCATAATAACTTTTACATCCAATTACCAACTTATCAGTTGAACTCAAGAAAACAGTATACAATTGCATAAGTACTCTAGGATTACAAACTAATCGAAGTTGGCACTGATGTAGTAAATCAGGGAACTTTATTAGAGAGCTTCAATGGTACCAGCTATCCTCCCACATATGATTGGTCTCATTTAATACATTTCTGTATCCTTCAGTAGTTCTGCATTACCAAATATTTCATAAGTATCATGAAACAACAAAATATGCATACTGTAAGAAATGTTTACAGCTATACCAAACACAATTACTTCATAATTATGAATTTATCGTTATGAGTAAAATACCATACCTTACTACCACATTTAAACATGATCAAGACACACTTGTAAACCCATGCTCGTGACATGTCTTTGAAAAGCTGTAACATGAGCCTTTGTTAAAGGGTCTGCAATCATGTTGTAAGTGCCAAGACGCCCTATCTTGATCACTTTTTCCCTTACTTTATCTTGTACCTTCAAATATTTGATATCCATTAACCTTGAAGCTTCTGATCTCTTGTTATTCTTGGCAGAAAAGACTGATGTTGCATTGTCACAATATATCTTCAAAGGTTTTTCAATACATTTCACAACTTGCATTTCATGAATTAAGTTTCTCAACCAGTTACTTTGTTTCATTGCTTCAAAACAACTTGTAGACATGTAAATTTCATTGCATGCAAATGATGCATCACAATGCTCCATGTGGCATATGACTCATCACAAATGGACAAGTCATGAAAGACATGTGGCACAAATCAAGTAAATGAAGTATAAAACTTCCCCAAAATTTGGCAATAAGGGAGAATCTCCCTTAACTTCGGCTAAGGAATCCAAATTGATCATAAAACTGGAAAGAAGGCTAAAGCATCTTCATAAAACAAGTAAGAATTGAAGATTGCTCACAAAATAGGCAACAAGATCCTTAAATTCGGCCAAGGGAGTATAGTGGCTGAAATTAAGACACAAAACATGCTAAAATCATCCCAAAGGCAAGCTTTGAGAGGCCTATAAATACAAGGTCCTCCCACAAGCATAGGGTCGGAAAAATCTCTACACAGAATAACCTTTGCCAAACCTTTGAAGACTAATATGCTACCAAAGCTCTCTTCGAAGAACATTCAACCAAAGCCAAAGCTTTCTTTCGACCAAAGCTGAAGCACTTTCTTGAAGAATCAACAAGCGCTCGTGTCGATTCCTTTAAGACTTTGTTGCTATCTTATAAACTTGTAACAATGTTCATTTCAAGATTAAGTCACAGAGACCCTTAAAGCAACGCAATCCCGCATCCATACCATCTTCGCCGCACCTTGAGGTGAAGACCATTCACGCATTGTTTTCAAGCTAAAAACTTGAAGCAATCGTTCAATCTTTCGTCCGAGATCAAGTAATGACGACCCTTGGATCAACAATCAACCATCTACATCAAATTTGAAGACTTAATCAGAGGAAAAGTTGTACACAGAGATTGTAACCTACAAGTTCATCAATACAAATCTACTACTTGTATACGTGTTCTCGTTTCATTCATTACAAGAATTTTCGTGTTTACATAACCAATTAATGTATTCTGATTCCATTGTTGAGACAACTCATGTAGTTTGCTTCTTACTTCTCCATGAGATTGCACCTCTACACATGATAAATACACAACCGCTGGTTGACATTCTGTCATCCACGCAACCTCCTAAATCAGCATCATTGTAATCTAAATTCTCAACATGATGAAACCCTAGCACATACTCTCGAGTTTTCTTCAAATATCTCAGGATTTTCTTACCTTCATACCATGTGCTACACAGGATTCGATTGAAACCTTCCAAGTACACTCAATGCAACAGCCAAATCTGGCCTAGTGCATACATGTGCATACATTACACTGCTTACAAGTGAGGCATAAGGTTTGTTCTTCATGTCTTCCACTTCAAAGTTTGTCACTGGACACTGAGCCAAAGAAAGTTTATCACCCTTAGCTATAGGGACATCTCCACTACTACAATTGGACATGTTGAACCTCTTAAGTACTTTGTCAATGTAGTTCTTCTGTGAAAGACCTGTGGTGCCTTTGGATCGATTTCTCACGATTTTAATCCCTAAAAAAAAGTGTGCCTCACCTAAATCGTTCATGTCAAAATTGATTGAAAGCATGCTCTTTGTTTTGGTAAGGAGTTGAACACTGGAACTTGCTAAGAGTATGTCATCAATATACAATACCATGAAGATGAACCCTGATCTTCCTGTCTTCAAATAAATGCAGTTTTCAATTTTATTCTCATTGAACCCAAATGAAGTTACCACTTGTTCAAAATTCTTGTACCATTGCCTAAAAGCTTGTTTAAGTCCATATATAGACTTATTAAGCTTGCATGCAAAACCTTCCTTCCCCCTTTCAACGAATCCTTGGGGTTGTTTCATGTAAATTGTTTCATCAAGACTACCATTTAAGAAGGTAGTCTTCACATCCATTTGATGCAGCTCAAGGTTGAAATGAGTTGTGAGGGCAATGATGATCCTAAAGGAATCTTTGGTTGAAACTGGAGAAAAAGTCTATGTGCAATCCAACCCTTCTTTCTGTGTAAACCTTTAGCTACTAATCGAGCCTTGTGCCGTTCAATGTTGCCCTTGGAGTCTCTCTTAGTCTTGAACACCCACTTATTCCCAATTGGTTTCATGTCACTAGTTCCCTCAAACAAACTCCAAACACCATTTTGTGCCATCGAGTTTAATTCTTCTTCCATTGCAGCATACCATAATAAAGCCTATGGACTAGACATAGCTTCAATAAAAGTATCATCATCACCTATATCATACTCCACTTCATTGAAGTAAGTCACATAATCACTGGATAATGCAAGTTTTCTTAGTCTCTATGATTTTCTCAATTTAATGGTGGAAGGTACAATTTCTGTAGGATTGGAAGAGCCTGCATCATTTTGGTTTGAAGTGTGATGTTGAGATGTTGAAGTCTCAACAATAAGGACAAGTGTCTGCAATGGCAGTGGCAGATCCACATGCTGAGCACTTGGTTCTTGAGATTGCTGAGAAAATGAAGTGTTGGAGGGAATGGTTATTAGAAAAACGAAATGTGCTGCATCATTATTATTCGATTGCTCCATTTCTTCAAAGGTATAGTTGTTCCTTGAGTGAGAATTATATGAACCAGAATCTTCCACAAACTTGGCATTATTGGTTTAAACTAATCTTATGTGAGAGTGTGGGCAATAAAACCTAAAACCCTTGGATTTCTATGGATAGCCTACAAAATAACAACTTGTAGTTCTGAGATCCAACTTTTTCTCCATTGAATTATACAATTGTGCTTCACATTTGCATCCCCAGCTGTGTAAGTGTGCAAGACTTGGTCTTCTACCTGTCCATAATTCAAAAGGTGTTTATTCAACTGCTTTACTTTGCACCCTATTGAGAATATAATTTGTTGTCTTAATGCCTTCTCCCCATAAGAATTATGGAAGTTGTGATTGTGAAAGCATGCTTCTGACCATGTCTTTAAGAGTGCGGTTCCTTCTTTCTGCAACACCATTTTGAGATGGTGTTCCTAGTGTAGTATATTGTGCTACAATCCCCTCTTCCTGCAAGAATAAAGCAAAGGGTCATTTTTGTTGTCCCATTGCTATATACCTTCCAAAATACTCACTTCCCATATCTGATCTTACTACTTTAATTTGTTTCCCTAGTTGTTTTTCCACTTTTAGTTTATAAATTTTAAAAATAATTGAGCACTTGAGATTTTTCAGAGATCAAATACAAATAAGTGTACCTAGAATAGTCATCTATAAAGAAGACAAGGTAACAGTTGCCACAACATGGAACTAGTCTTCTTAACTGAATGATTTCTAATAGACTTTGACTTCGAGTGGAACTAGTCTTCTTAACTGATGCAGAGGTTTTTCCTTTAAAACAATCAATGCAATCTTCAAAATCATCAAAATTTAAATTATGCAGTACTTCCATTTTCATCAATCTCAGCATTTTTTTCCTTTGAGATGTGTCCTAATCTTTGATGCCATAACGTGGAAGAATCAGTATTAGTGACTAATCTCTTAGGAGCTAATGTTTCCACATTGAGACATTCATGAAAATAAGAACATTGTAACTGCCAAAGATCTCCATTGAGTGATGCATAACCAAGCAAATTGTCATATTGATTTTTGAAATAAAATCGAATAAAATTGTCATCACCAATGAAAGAAAAATCATCCCTTACAAACTTTGAAGCTGAAAGTAAGTTCTTTCGCATGGAAGGTACATAACAAGTTCTTTCGCATGGAAGGTACATAAAGGACATTATTCAACACTAAAACATAACCAAAAGAAAGTTTTAACATGACTTGACCAACTGGCTCAACAGTGACTTTGTTTCCATTTCCAACATAGACATTGTAATGCTCCTTACTTTGGTCCATCAAATTTTGAAACCAGTGTCAAACTACCATGAGTGTTGAGGAATAAAAACCATGTTTGATTCTACTGTAACAAAGACATTTATGATTGCAATACCTTTCTTAATAAGCCAAGCTTTAAATCCAGTACAATCCTTTCTCAAATGTTTAGTGGAACCACAAAAATGACACTTTTTAAGATTTATTTTATTAAATCTAAGACCAGTGCTAGTGGAGGCAAGATCAGACTTAACAATTATAGCAGAATTGGAAGCATGTTTCTTGGAACCAAGATAAGGAGAACCTGACTTAGTTGCAGCTTTGCCAATCTTGAGTACTGCACCAGATTCACAGTTTCATGCTTACTCTTCTTCATTCTCTCCTCTTGACAGCAAATGGAGATCAACTCATAGATATCCCATGTTTCTTTCTGAGTATTATAACTCACTTTGACCTATTCATAATTATTGGGCAGAGAGTACAAGGCCAAATGAACAAGATATTGATCTGCAATGGCTACATCCATTGCATTGAGCTTGTTAGACAAATTGACAAGCTTAAGCAGATGCTCTTGAATGCTCCCCACACCATCGAACTTGGAATTAATCAAGTCTGAGAGGTATACCCCAGTTTCAACCTTACCAAATCTCTTATACTTTCCTTCAATCTTGGCCATATATTGCTTTGCCAAGTCACAATTTTGAATGCCACCTCTGATGTGCTCTTCCATGGACTTTTGCATGATTAACAAGGACATTTGATTATTCCTTTCCCACTTGGAAAAAATTTATTTCTCAGCAACTGTAGAGTCTGTTAACGCAGATGGCTGAGTTTGAGTGAATGCAAAGCTGAATTCCAACATACCAAGATGCATTTTAATCTGTTGCTTCCAGGTCTTAAAGTTGTTGCCATTTAACTTCTCAATGTTCATAAGATTGAGCATGTTAAAACCTTCCATTAGGGTATGTAAACATTCATTAAGTTGTGACTAATGAATGAAAACTGAAGTTCAATGTCACTCCAAAACTATGGATCCAATCACACTTTTGAGCAAGAGATTGTCCATATAATCAAAGTATGAATCTTATACATTTGCATAGCCAAGTATAAACACCAAAGTACATATAAAGTAATGTCTTTGGACAAGAATAAGCACTGGTTTCATAACTCACTATACATCAACTTATAGCTAATCCCAGTAAATAGTTTCTTTGGAAAATACGTTACTTGTTAGTGCTTGCAAATTGCTTACTGTTCATCTTTATTGAAACTCATGAAATCAAATCAGTAGTCTTACCACTTTGGTGATCTCTACTAAATATTTCATGAACTCATTGAACAATACCATTATATCTCTTGATAATATGACAGTGTGTTACCATAAAAATGCGCAGCAAGTATGATTATATATTATAGTCATGAAAGTCCCAAAATAAATAAAAAAATTGAACACAGCATGATGGAAATGTGTTTATATATCACAAACATAACTTAAGCCAGATGATATCATCAAATTATGCAGCGGAAAAGAATTGCAGAAGTATACATATGATCATAAATGAGTCCAAAATTAAAGTTGACAGGCTCTAATACCACATGTAAAGCTTGTTGAAATGTCCCACATCGACCGTATCAATGAGAAAAATAAGAGTTTAAATATCATAACGCCATTCCAACTAATACCGAGGCCTTTTGTGAGAAAACCCCACACCTGACTGATTGTGCAGGTGGTAATTACCAAGTTGGGGACAGTATCGGTGTTGTTGGAAGTGGGTCGTATGGCCCGTCTCTCTGATAATTCTACAAAGCTTTATATATGGAACTGAAATTTAATCAATTAAATATTTGGACTACATGCTAATATGATGGATTAGTATAATCACACTAATATAGACTAATAAGAACACACAACACTTGCAGAGTTTGCCATAATGGTCAGAAAGCAAGCAACAATATAATGCTGATAAAACTAGGATTTGCAGTAGTGAGTTTACTGCAGAAACTTATGGGAATAAAGGCTGTGTTCTTCTCTTCTCTAGGACTTGAATACGTTCTACAAACGATGGGGAAAGTATATATTGAACTGGTATCCGAGAAGAGAGACCATGCAGCAGTTTAATCGCACCAAACCATAACTGTTCCATCCATCGTGCGTGCAGTTATAGAGTTTGTAATCTACTCATCCTTTTGAGTTTATGCGGTAGTGACTTCCCTTTTGAGTGTTTTATCATGATTAAAACACATATTATAAGTCCATAAATAATATAAGTCCATTAGGTTTTCATAACGTATACAATAACATGGTTTTGTTACAACTCACATTATCGAAAAATCTTACAGTCGCAGCCTTCGGGATTTATTGACTGTAGTCGTCCTAACTTTGTGTGTAAATTACATAAAGCCATTTATGGGCTCAAGAAAGCCCTCGTGCCTGGTTCCAACATCTCAGTACATTTCTCACACAATTCGGTTTCGTTCAGAGTCGTGTAGATGACTCCATGTTCACCTTTCATAACGGTCCCGTCATTCTCGTCTTTCTTCTATACGTGGACGACATTTTTTTTATTGGTAACTCTCTAACTTTAATTCAGTCGTTTATTCAGACATTGGGACTTGAATTTGAACTCAAAGATTTGGGTAAGTTATATTATTTTTTGGGTGTTGAGGTCACCTATATAAATGTGGGACTTCGGTTGACATAGACCAAGTATACTCTTGACTTCCTGAAAAGCAGCAACATGCTTGAATGCAAACCGTGCCTTACTCCTATTGCTGCCAAATCCCAGCTTTCGGCACATCAGGAACCCACTTACCTGATGCCACTAGTTATCGTCAACTAGTTGGTGGCCTTCCATATCTCACGTTAACTAGACCGGACATTGCCTTTGCCATTCAAAACGTCTCTCAGTTTATGGGGTGTCCCACTTCTGAGCATATGGATGCTGTGAAACACATTTTGCGGTATCTCAAAGGTTCTCTGGGTATGGGCATTCGCTTCTCTCCATTTCCACAACCATTTCATCTAGTTGATGTTAACTACATTGAAATGTTTGGAAATTGAAGAGAAAATCAAGAAGAAACGATGAACAGAAGGATGAACACAGAGATCTTAGAGAGAGAGAGTTTAGAGAGATATGATTTGTAGTAACTGAAAAAGGAAGAATACACAATTATGTTTTTACAGGAGAAAACCTAACAACTCTAACCAAATACTAACAACCTTACTAACTGTATTGCTAACTATATTTCTAACTGTATTGTTGACTTGTACCCATGCACCCCCTCAATCTCAACTGGGAAAACCAGTTTGAGATTGGAAGAACATATATTCAATCACTGCTATGAAACTAGAAAACAAAACACAGAGTTGAACCACCTGCAATCTTGCAATCCCTCTTCATCCACCTCATATTCATTCCATGTCATAATATCGTCATGTATGTCACCTTGTTCCATACCTATGGGCCAAATTTTTGCTCACTGATAACACTTTTTGCTG
This sequence comes from Cotoneaster glaucophyllus, assembly GCA_036320875.1. NCBI lineage: Eukaryota > Viridiplantae > Streptophyta > Magnoliopsida > Rosales > Rosaceae > Cotoneaster > Cotoneaster glaucophyllus. The sequence continues at coordinate 9,183,955 of CM070067.1, forward strand.
AAGAGATCATTTGTATTTCTACAGTTGTCGTTGCTTTACTTGCAGAGCCAAAGCCGAGAATTGGTTACACTCTGAAAGCTGTTGCTGGAAGCTTAACAGCCCTCCCTGGAATTTCAGATATGATTGATGATACAGTGGAATCCATTGTCACAGACATGCTCCAGTGGCCCTATAAGAATGTTGTTCCAATTGGTGGTGTGCCTGTTGATATAAGTGAAGTTGTTGTCTACATTTGTCCACTGTTCAAGGTTAAGACCAAGGTTATTGTTGTCTACATTCGTCCACTGTTCAAGGTTAAGACCAAGGTTATTGTCTACAGTTGAGTTGATTGCAGAAGACAAGGAGACACTGATGTCTACACCTCTGTAGCTACTGCAAACCAAATTACACCCGTTGCAGATACAATCTTCCCATCCAAAAATTCCAATATTCCTTTGCCTCTCACAGGAGCTTCAATCAAAGAACAACCTCTTATAAAGTCGTAACACACCCTCATGCCAGTTATCACAATTTCTTGCAGGGTTACCCTTCGTGAGATTTACCGTCTACAACATTATTTAACATTGGCTTTGGCCTTTAAAACAGAAAATTAACAAACTATAGTACCACAGGATCGCCATTTGTGGGATTTACCAAAAATACTACTCTTAACAATGACATCGGCCTTCACAATTTCAACAACAGAAAATCAACATCTATATAGGATTACCCTTCATGGAATTTACCTACTCACATAACCGGACTTATAGTAGATACAAGCTAACAACAGAGCTGGTTAGACTCAAAATTATAGGCTATGATAAGGAAATATTTTGCACAAACTCCTTTGTAAGCTTTAGAACAATCTTCTCAGACAACACATTTCTTAGTTTGGCACAAACCATAATCCGAATAGTCACAAACTTGTACAAACCAGAGAGTTGCCGAAAAATCGAACCCAACAAAAGAAACAGAGCAAAATTTCAATGAAACAGCAAGACAAGAATCAAAACCCATCTTTAAGATCTCACCTTTCATTCACATTTCACTACAATTCACCTTGTTGAATACCCAAAAGACTTAATTTTAACATTCCTTGATGCCATATCTTCACCAATGAACACAATTTCAACAAAAGAACAACTTTTTTTTGTCATAATCTTGAACTAATACACTCTTGGAAATCGGCCTTCTTGAGTGAAAAATACCCAACAATCAATCAAAGAATCAATCTTTCAACAATGGCAATCGGCCTTCATTTTCTTTTCAATCAATTAATGGCAATTGGCCTTCAAATTCTACTAATCAATCTTTCACTTAGAGGAAATGGCAATCGGCCTTCATACACAAATTAACACATAATTTTCCACTGAGACAATCAAAGAAACAGTTGGAGTGTAGAAAAAAATACGAAACCTGAATCTTCAATTCTTGAGTGAAAAAGCCTAGAAAACACACCAGAGATCAGCACCCATTCAAGATAGCACAGCGGAAGTAGCAATGACCAATATTCTTGAATCCAAATATCACAAATCAGAACTCCAATTTGGGAAAAATAAGGCATGGCCATGGATGGCAGCAACACAGAGGAGTTGGCCATCAGGTGCTTCGTCACCATCAAGACCACGCTCATTGACGAGTTCCACGGCCAAGTCATCACCTTCGATTGCCCCTCCAACATCGTCGTCATTCAGGAGGGTTTGAAAGGCGGAACGCGGTGGAACATACGATTGCTGAAGGCGAACTATATAAAGAAGTTGTCATACTTGGTTCAGGTAGAAGACCCACTCGATATCAAAAAGTGTTATCTTGATCTCAATAGTCTCCGGGCCAGGGAGGAACTGGCGATTAGGCAAGCAGAGCCGAAGTCTGGCGGATTGCCAAGAAGTTACAAGACGATTGCGGAAGCACTGAAGAAAATCTAATGAAAAACGATGCAAACAATGAAATCTAATGAAAAATAGAACCACCAGAATCCATGGTGTGAGCCTGGTGGCTCGGATACCATGTTAACTACATTGAAATGTTTGGGAATTGAAGAGAAAATCAAGAAGAAATGATGAACAGAACGATGAACACAGAGATCTTAGAGAGAGAGTTTAGAGAGAGATATGATTTGTATTAACTGAAAAAAAAAAAGGAAGAATACACAATTCTGTTTTTATGGGAGAAAACCTAACAACTCTAACCAAGTACTAACAAACTTACTAATTGTATTGCTAACTATATTTCTAACTATATTGCTGACTTGTACCCTTAATATTTGCATACTTTGATGTGGATTGGGCAGGTTGCCCTAACACTCCATTCCACCACTGGCTTCTGTATATTTTTGGGGAATAATTTAATTTCTTGGTTTGCCAAGAAACAACGAACGGCCTCTCACTCGAGTACCGAGGCTAAATATAGGGCTCTTGCCTTCACAAGTGCTGATACGATATGGATCTTAAGTCTGTTACGCGAGCTTCGAGTTCCATTTTCCAAACCAGTTTTGATGCATTGTGATCATTTGAGTGCGACATACATCGCTGTCAATCATGTGTTTCATGCTCGCACCAAGCATATCTTTGGATTTTGTTTTGTTCGGGAGTGTGTTGCGGCTGACAGTCACAAGGTTCAGTTCTTACCTTCCATGTCTTAACTGGCTGATGTCTTCACGAAGGGACTCTCCAAGCCACGTTTCCAGCTGTTGTGTTCAAACTTAGTCTCCTCATCGGAGTCAAGTTTGCAGGGAATGTTGATAAGGATAATTAGATGTTATTTTATTGTTTTATCCTTCTATTGTTTATTTGAAATCAAGTGTATCATATTTATCTTATAGGACTCCTACACTGATAAGGATAGCTTTTGTATAAAACATTGTAACAGGTTACATTATTTATTAATTAGAATACGTAAACTTCACAGGCCGAAACCTCCATTATTTGATACATGTTGTAGAAGTAGAAACAAATTCCTCGAGGCCCTTAGCTTTTCTGTGGTCTTCCAACAAATTCCTTTGAAAACCATACTTTCTACATGTATATGTGCGTCAATGTGAAGTGTGAAGATTCAAATTAATTGTGGTTACGACTGGCATGCAGGTTTCTCTCTCCTCTCCTTTGCTTTATTTATTTTTTATTTAGACATACGATACTATCTACTTAAGGAGAAGAATGGTACGTTAAGCCTCACAATAAGTTAGCAATAATGTGGTTCAAATTCGTCTTTAGTGAGAATCGAACATAAAACTTCTCACTTACAAGTGAAGAGGAATACCACTAGACCATAGTATTAAATGGCCCCTTTTGCTTCTTTTAATGCTTACATTTTTCTAATATTATCTTTGTGAATGACTACAGGACTAGAACACTGGTAGAATTAATAAGGAGCTGTTTGTTAACTATTTCGTTTTCAATTTTTAGTTTTTATTTTTTTCATTTTTTTTACTAAAATTGAAAACTCATTTTGGTAACTACTTTCACCAAAAAAACTTAAGGTGAAAACTACTTTCTTGAGTTTTCAAATAAAAACTGAAACCGAAAGTAATTACCAAACTAGTTGTAAGTTTTTAAAAAATTAAAAACAAAATGATTATTAAACAGTCACTAACTTTATGAAATGTGCTATCTGCATGGAAATTTTATACTTGTTTGCTTATGTCTTGTTGTCTTGTTGACAATCAATTAGAAAGAAAAGAAAATTGATGAAATTTCAGTTTTCGATATAAAGAAATTTGAAGAAGAGAATTTTACATAACTAAACAAGAACCGAATTTGTAGTTCGAGGCGACTCATAAAAAATGTGTCATAACTAATTCATATAAGAAAAATTATTTGTTTTTATACGTAAAATTCAATATAATAAGATTACTTACAAAAGTCCTTCAAACTTAATAATTTAGAAACACGGAAAAACAAATTTGTTTTGTTTTGAGAGAAGGATATCACTAGACTGTAGTACTAAGTGGTATGCATATTGTTAGCTTAAGGAAAATCAATTATGTCTTCGAAGGATACCCCTCTTCTGATTACAAGTAGATAGATGATGAGTTTTGGTTCCTTCTATCTAAACTTTAAAAGTGTTTTTATATAACTTGTGAGGTGTTTTTTCTATTTACTAACTTTGTCAATATGAGACTAAAAACATAATCACATTTTCGACTCTTTAATTGATATGTATAAGCAATGAATGAACACTAAATTAAACCCAGTATCGGTTATGTTTAGCCATTTTGGTTGGAGATTGCCTACGTGTTTGGTAAACTATAGTGCTAAAAGTGTTTTCTTTTTTTAACAAAAGATATTTATCTATACTAAATGCTAAAAGTGCTTTTAGCAAAAGAAAAATTATGGGGTAGAATTGTCAATATGAAAGTTTCATTAATTGGTATTATTATTCATCCGCCTCCAAGGAAAAAAACATTTTTTTTAGAAGCATATGTAGAGCTATTTCTGCTTTTTGCTATTTTGGACTCATGATTTAAAAACACACTTTTTCTTCATTTACCAAACACAACTAAGATTTCAACTTTTTGAGAAGCTGCTTTTAAAAAAAATTTACACTATATTTGGACGAAGGAAATAAACTTGAAATTTGGGTAAAAATCAGAATTTATAAATTGACATGCACCAATTCCCCTGTTTAGATTCATAAACATAGAATTTAGAATTTTCGCGTGGAAAAAAACTTGGAATTTGAGACCTCCAATTTCCAAGTTTAAATTTAATGTAAATATGTGTCATTTTCCAATTTCTTTTATGTTTACCAAACAAGAAAATTCACAAATTCTATAAAATAAAATCTCGTCATTTCAATTTCTGTCATTTTAAAATTCCTTAGTAATTTTAAATTTCTTTATTCAAACATAGTGTTAAGGAACCCCAAACTAGCCTTTAGTCTTCTTGTAAAACAAGTGGACCCGTCCATATAGGTGAAAACTATGTTTTTAAAAATTATTATTATTAGGAAGAGGGGAATAATTCAAATGATAAGAAAGTTTTGCATCCGGTACGCATGGGTGAAATCTAACATCATATTGTTTGTAATTGGTTAATTTGTATGTTTCCATGAAATACACTAGCAATAAGTTAAATTATGACTGAACATGCTTCAAATGCAACAAGACACGTTGACGACGATATTGGGTAGTAATGCCACATAATCGAAAACGAAATTAGAGTAGACAGTTCGTTAGAATTTCATTAATTAACCGAATGAAGAAATATAATCTATCAAACTCAGAAGGCTTGGTCTACAATTCTTCCCTGTCAATTGTATCTTCTTCTTTGTTCAAAGATTCGTTACCGTGACTACCACGTGTTGGAAAATTAATATTTTTTTTAAGGGTTTATATCACAAATGGTCCCTGAAATTGACCTCATCAATCATGATGGTCCCTGAAATTGAAAATCGATCAATGTAGTCCCTGAATTTTAACTCGCGAATCAATGTGGTCCTTCTGTTAGTGTTCCGTCCAAATTAACTTTAAAAAAAGGTTAGAGAACCAATTTTTCATGGTAAAATGATCAAAAATAACTTTTCTTTTTTCCATCTTCACTTTTCTCTCCATTTTTTCATGGATTTGGTGCTAAAACTAAAATAAAAACAAAAAAAAGTGGTTCTCTAACCTTGTTTTGGTCATTTTACCATGAAAATTGGTTCTCTAATCTTTTTTTAATGTTAATTTGGACGGAACACTAACAGAAGGACCACATTGATTCGCTAGTTAAAATTCAGGGACTACATTGATCGATTTTCAATTTCAGGGACCATCATGATTGATGGGGTCAATTTCAAGGACCATTTGTGATATAAACCCTTTTTTTAATAAATGATAGTATTTACACTAAAAGAATGAGAGATTGGACTGAGTTACAATGAACTTGCCACAATAATGTGGTTCAACTTCGGCTTTGACAAGAATCGAATCTAAGGCATCTCACTTACAAGTGAAGAACATTAATATTTAAAGTTATTATTATTTTACGTCTTCTTGTTGGATAAGGAATTGGTTTTTAGGTCAAGGACTAAATTTCTTGCCAATTAAGTTTTGGATTTACTTTAATTTTCTGTGTTTATGTGAGTCTTTGTATTCCTTACGTTATCTCACAGATATGGTCTCACGAACTATGTAGATCTTTTGACAGTTTTGTAGTATTTCTTTGTCAACTACGTGGGGTCTAGATTCAGTCTAATTGGACTAAGAAATCAAATGAAGAAAAAACAAAAGAAACAATAGCGTCTCCAGTTTCATGAAAAATTCAAACATGCTGGACACAATCATTGAAAATAAAATAAGAAAAAAATTCGTAATAAACGTGATGCCAAATGGACCCCATGTAGATACCTAACAATCATGTTTTTTGACCTTTGAATTTTCATCCATCTTCAATTGAAAAAGAAAACTTTCATTGAAAAAGACTTGGACTAAGTTTATTTTAACAAAAAATCATGTTACAATTTTATTCAATGAAAAAAAATTAAATTTCAATGAAAAGCCCTTAAATTTTAATAAAAATGACAAAAATAACAAATTTTAATGAAAATGACACAATTTAAAAAATAAAAAATAAAAAAACCTAACGCGCGAAACCTGTACACCGTTTATGAAACTGAACACTGTTTATGAAACTGAACACTGTTTATGAAATTGGACTATTTATGAAACTGAACGGTACTATACTATTTATTGGTTCAATTTCATAAATAGAAGGGATATTTTGGATGCGGTCCCTAATCTTTAACATTCTTTGATTAAAACTTAATAGTATTCAAAGTTTGATCAAGGTCCCTTGACTTTGTACACCTCATTATATTACTATTACTATTTATATTTTTATAGTTTTGACATTAATTGTTTGATATTTTATGAGATTTATAATCCTATAAATTTAAAATCCCTCATTCTAATACTATTAGAAACGGTTACAATAAAACAATTCAAATATTTTGATTGAATAAATGGATAAAAACTATGTAAAAATAAGAAATAATAAATGGCAAAAGAATGTATCCATAGTGTTAAAAAAATTGGGACATTTTACAAAAAAATTGGTACATTTTACAAAAAAATTGGTACATTTCACATATAATAAAGTGGTACATTAATAAAGAAGAATGGGCACATTATAAATAAATTAGGGTACAAATAAAAGATTAAAAATTATGAGTACAAATAATTTTTTAAAAAATATAGGCGCTAAAAGAAATTAATACATGGGTACAAAATAAAACTAAAAAGAAAATACTACAAATTTAAAAAAAAATGTTGCAAATTAAAAGTGGGTACAAACTAAAAATATAAATATATGATACAAAGTTTAGGCATAAAAACATAAATATACCATATGTAATTTTTCTATCATTGATTAAATATACAATGTCACGTGACGGTATACACATGGGTATAAACACAAATAAAACTTTAAAAAATATGGGCACAAAAAGAAACTTAAATGGGTACAAATTAAAAATGAAAAGAAAATTGGTACAAATTAAAAAATATTTGCAAATTAAAAATAGATACAAACTAAAAATAAAAATATATTAAAAAATTTAGCCATAAATATAAATATACTAATTGTAACATTTTTAACACTAAAGGAATATATTTAAAAATAAAAATATTTTATTATTCAAATAATTAATGATGTTATTAATACCCAAGGACCTTGATCAAAAATTGAAAATGAATAGGATTTTAATCAATGGAGTAGCAAAAAGAAGGATGTGAACCTAATTTCTCCTAAATGGAATCTAATTTTTTGTTCACTTTCATAAATAGTGTCTAGTTCTTGGTCATGTTTCATAAATAATGTCTAGTTATTGAATCCAGTTTCATAAATAATGTATAGTAATTGATACAGTTTTATAAATAGTGTCTCTTTCTTGGTCTGGTTTCATAAATAGTGTCTAGTTATTGGTCTACTTTCATAAAATAGTGCCTAATTCTTGGTCATATTTCATAAATATTGTCTAGTTTTTACTCCAGTTTCATAAATAGTTTCCACCTATTGGTTTAGTTTTAGAAATAATGCCTAATTCTTGTTTTCGTTTCATAAATTGTGTCTACTTATTGGTCCAGTTTCATAAATAATGTTTACTTATTGATTTAATTTCATGAATAGTGTCTACTTATTGATGAAGTTTTATAAATAGTGTTTAATTCTTGGTTCAGTTTCATAAGGTTTGAAACTTAGACCTTTTTGGTCCTGTAAAAACACCCATTGCGCCGAAAACGATGAACCTAGAAATGACTATTTAGATCAAAACCTTGGGAAGATTATATTTTCAGTAATTAAATTTAAAAAGCTAGTTTCAATTACCAAATTAAAATTTCGTCACATTTTTTACATACCTACAATAATAATTGGAGCTCTCCATCCAATTTCTTGAGCTTGGGTGTCATCTTGGAAAAAAATTTCCTTGTGCCCGTAACACAAATAATATACCATGTGTTATTATGTAAGTGGTGGAAAATTTTATTTTTTATGTTATTAATTTTTTAACACAAGAATCTCATAACTTGTATAGAGTGTACTACCCCTGTTCTGGGCGCATTGAAAAGTTTCTCATCATCGTAACTATTGGGAAACAACACCACAAAATAAAACTGGATAAAGTAATTCAATTTGAAGTATTTTTCTTATTCTAAGCAAAAAAAAAATAATAATAATAAATAAATAAATAAAATCTATTAATGTAGCTGACAATGGGTAGCAAACAATTAATGGGAGAAAAATGTGGGAGAAAAAAGTCGAGTGTGAAAGGGAAGGGGGTACGCGCCCCAGCGCAAGTTGGGTTTTTTATTTTTATTTTTTATAATTATTCTTTTGTTTTTATTATTAAATAAAGTTAATAGGTGATTTTTTATTAAAATGTAAAGATTTGACGTCATTTTCATTATTTTTTTTAAAAAAATATTTTGTAGCTTAATTAATTAAGAACATTTATTGATGCATCAAAGATTTAAGTTTGATTTCGCTCTCCCAATCAATTGTATCATAATATAAAAAAATGGAACTTGTTAAGATAAATTGTATTTTACTTGAGAAATTCACTCTGGGACTTTACATTTTTCAGCATGAGATGTGGTATTATTTCTAAGTCTAACACTCGATAAGTTTTTACTTGGAAGATGTGAAAGCATGTGTGGCAGTTGGACCTAAGTTATAGTCCATGCATTTCCATGCTTAAGCTGCCAAGTCTCGTGGTAGAAGATTCCATAATTCTTTGTTCTCTCTCGATAACTGATATTCAATTTGTTTATATTAAAATAATTGATGTAGCCATTTAGTACTATGATTTAATAGTATTCATATTCACTTGTAAGTGAGAGGTCTTAGGTTCGATTCTCACCAAAGGCGAATTTGAATCACATTATTGCTAACCCTTTGTGAGGGTAACCCCTCTGCAATAATATCGTTTGTTCAAAAAAAAAAAATCGTTGATGTATGGAATGGACAAACCAATTGTGGAGCCAAAAAAACCACAAAAATTCACAAGGCAACACGTAGATTTTTGTCCAAGAAATACAAGATTGTCTTCGTTAAATGGGCAAACTTCTTAAATACTTCCACGTGCAGCTCAATATTCTTCTAAGTTCAAGCAGCTGACTACGACCACTCGTGGCAAGGAAAGTCTATTAAAGATAAGATTAATTACTAAATCCTATTTTTAATATACATTCTCAAGTGAAGACAAACTATATCAATTAAGTAATCTCAATCACATTTATTTTGGGATATCTTCACAATTATTCCAAGATTTTATTTACACAATATCTCAGAAATATTTTCACCAAATCCTACCCTAAAGGCCGGCCATACTCCTTATAAATACATATTTCTCCACCAAAAACTGGTGAGGCTTTTCTACACACAGAAAACCCTAAAAACTCACTTTTTTAGCGAGAGTTGATTGTTTTGCGCATTTTCGTTAAGACTGAAATATGTGGAAATTCCCATCGACACCAATCACTATAGGAGATGAACCACTTGCGTACTGTAACAGGCACTCCATTAACTTACTAGAATTTTCTACGTGAAAACGACCTATTTAATTTTGTGCTAACATTTCTTCTCGAATGTCGGATGTAGACTATAGTCGAAGACTTCATACATGTGAAGTAACACCATTTGAGGAAGGATATATGTGAAAACTAAACAAAATGTTTGGCAGAGAAACAAGAAAAATAGCCATGCTTTTGAAGCTTGTAATTCTCACACTAGTAACCCTAGCAGCAGCTGAAGATCTTAACTTCACCTTCAATGGCTTCCAGTCTGCCAATCTTTACCTCGACGGCATAGCGGGAGTCACACCGAATGGCCTTTTGAGGCTTACAAACGAGACTAAGCAGAACCAAGGTCATGCATTTTATCCCAACTCCATAACCTTCAAGAACTCATCCAACGGCACGGTTTTCTCCTTCTCAACAACTTTTGTGTTCGCCACCAGATCAGAATACGCAGATTTGAGCGGTCATGGAATCGCTTTTGTGGTTGCTCCAACGCAAGGCCTTCCCGGTGCTCTTCCAAGCCAATACCTCGGCCTTTTCAACGAGTCCAACACTGGAAATGATACCAACCATGTTTTTGCCGTGGAGCTCGACACCATCCAGGGCAAGGAATTCAATGACATCAATGACAACCATGTTGGGATTGATATCAACGGCTTGCAATCTAAGAAAGCTGCTCCAGCTGCATACTATGATAAAAATAATGGCAGGTTTCGGAATTTAACTCTCATCAGCGGTCAACCGATGAAAGTTTGGGTGGAATATGATGGCGCCAAGAAGCAAATCGATGTCACTTTGGCTCCAATCAATGTTGATAAACCCTACACTCCGCTTTTGTCTTTGAATCTTGATCTTTCGCCAATACTCAACGAAACAATGTATGTCGGCTTCTCTTCATCCACCGGCTCAGTCCTCACATCTCACTATGTATCGGGTTGGAGCTTCAAAATCAATGGCAAGGCTCAAGAACTTCTTGTGTCAAAACTTCCTAAGTTGCCGCGGATAGGAGGTGAAAAAAGGTCGAAACTTTTGACAATTGGCGTGCCTATTTTATCTGTGAGTTTGATTTTGCTAGCTGTTTACGGTTTAATTTATGTCATAAGAAGGAAGAGGAAGTTTGCAGAATTGCTTGAAGATTGGGAGCTTGAGTATGGCCCTCAAAGGTTTAAGTACAAAGAGTTGTACATTGCAACAGAAGGGTTTAAAGAAAAGGAGCTTTTGGGAAGTGGGGGTTTTGGTAAAGTGTATAGAGGCATATTACCCACCACAAAAACTGAGATTGCTGTGAAGAGAGTCTCACATGAGTCAAGGCAGGGGATGAAGGAATTTGTGGCGGAAATCGTGAGCATTGGCCGCCTTCGCCATCGGAATTTAGTCCCACTCTTGGGATACTGCAGAAGAAAAGGGGAGCTGCTTTTGGTGTATGACTACATGCCTAATGGAAGCTTGGACAAGTACCTCCATGACCAACCGGCGGTCACTCTCAATTGGAGCCAGAGGTTTAGAGTTATCCGAGGCGTTGCTTTGGGGTTGTTCTATCTTCATGAAGGATGGGAACAAGTTGTGATTCACAGAGATGTTAAGGCGAGCAATATATTGTTAGACGGTGAATTGAATGCAAGGCTAGGGGATTTTGGGCTTTCAAGACTATATGACCACGGAACAGACCCTCAAACTACTCATATAGTTGGAACACTCGGGTATTTAGCTCCGGAACATATAAGAACTGGGCGGGCCACAGCGAGCACCGATGTGTTTGCTTTTGGGGCATTTTTGCTCGAAGTTGCTTGTGGAAGAAGGCCGATAGAAGCGCAAGGTCCCGAGCGGGATTTGATCTTGGTGGATTGGGTTTTTTCTTGTTGGAACAGAAGTAATATTCTCGAGGCAAAGGATAAAAACATTGGGACGGAGTTTGTAATCGAGGAGGTGGAGTTGGTATTGAAGCTAGGGTTGCTGTGCTCTCACCCGGAGCCTTCGGCTAGACCGAGCATGCGACGAGTCCTGCAGTATTTGGAGGGGGACATTGCTTTGCCAGAGCTCTCAGTTCTTGGGCTTTCTTCGAGTGGATTGACTTTTGCTTACCATGAAGGTTTTGATGATTTTGCTATGTTATATTCGTCTTCTGTGGCCAAAGGGTTTTCATCTTCATCGTACGCTGCAGAGTCCACACTCCTCTCAGGTGGTCGCTGAATGAAGAGTAACGCTACGCGTTTTGGATACACCTAAAATAACTCATGTATGAATTGTGTTTCGAGAGTAGGTCTAGTATACTGGAATCCAATTCATAGCCATAGATATATATACTGCAACATCTATATAGCCGTAGACAAAATCTATATGTGTAACGTGAATGAAATTTCTGTATATTTTCGATATCAATTGTCAGCACATGATAGACATATATAGCTGATGCAAGGAGCTATTCTAAGCTACAAACTAATTAAGGCTATGATTGGGGTTGAGCCAAAATATGTGAAGTCTGATATAAACAAGGTAGATTACATTCCTACAGTCACGACATTTTATTTCCTAATTCGAGTCCGCAATATCATCATGAGAATTAAAGGACAAGGTGTTTGTTTCGGTTATCAAAGTGATTTATGTTCTTATCCTTAGGTGCTGATCTCAAACTTATAATCTTTAACATTTTTTAGAAAAAGGTATGAAAATATGCACAATTATAAATTGTCAGAAATTTTAAATAAAAAATAAAAATAGTGAATGCTAAAACGACAACAGGTGGTAATAAATCACAATTTTATGACACTTTATTATACGTTTAGGGTGCATTTGTTTTACCGATTATTTCGAACTAGACTAATTTCAGGTATTAAGCTGAATTGGTTAAAATCAAGGTCTAAAATATCGATGATATCGGAAATATCGGTAGTCTAAAAACACGGAAATTTCGATGGAAATATCGGGATATTATCGATATCGATAAAAATTGAATAAAAACCACGGAAATTGTAAGAAAAACTTGGAAATTTTTATTGAAACTTTGCAGGATGTTTATTTAGTCAATTATCTATTAGTTTATCACAAAAAATTGGAAGGAAATGCATTGCATGATAGATTTAACTGATTTAAGTTGATTATATAGCGAGCTGGCAAACATTGTGAGTGTAGAAAATATGTAGTAATTAATGAAAGAATGCCATTGTGAGTGTAGAAAATGTGTAGTAATTAATGAAAGAAGTTTAAACACACCATAATCATTTATATATAATGAATTAGTACAATATTTTACACTTTATACATTGCATGGTAAGATACATGAGTGACTTAGCAAGGTCTAAAATATCGATGATATCGGAAATATCGGTAATCCAAAAAAATATCGGTAGTCCAAAAACACGGAAATTTCGATGAAAATATCGGGATATTATGGATATTTTAGACCATGGTTAAAATAAACTAATTTGAACTGATTTAACAAAAAATTTAATATAATGTCCGACTAAAAAACAGGATTACTAACAAATTTTAAAATTATATTATTTAATCTGTGTCTATTAATATTTTATTATTAATTCTACTTTTTTTACTTTGTTTCTAGAACCTCCCCTCTCTCGAGAAACCTTAGTCCTCTCTGCCTGCATCAATCATGCTTTTAAAAGCTCTCCAATTTAGAAACACAAATGCCTTTTCAGACACTCACAATTTTTTTCCTTCATCAACCATGCTTTCATGGAATTCCCATTTGCAGAAAAATCACTTTTCAAAATCCCAAGTTCCTACTCATTGCCATTTCATTTTCTTTCGGTTTCTTTCTTAATTTTCTCACCAACCAAACACCTTTCAAAATCCCAGTTCCTACTAATTGCTCGCATTATCTGTCCCACCAGATTCAGATCACAGTTTTGTTGAATTGTCGCGACGGAACGCGATTGGTGGGGGAGAATCAGCGGAAGCGGTCGTTTGGTAAGTCAGAAAATTCAGGGCGTTTGTGAGGTTGAGAGAGCGATATGTGTGTGTGTGATCTGAGATAGCAAAAGACCCGTCTTTACTGTCGTTCGGGTCAACCCAGCGGAAGACCCCAAATCGACGCTGGGTTTTGCGGGACGGTAGAGATCGGTGAGAGCCGTTTCTGATTTGGTCACCGGAGAAGGGGACTGCAGCTGCTGGTCATGTACAAAAGAGAATGATTGGGTTCGCTGCCTGCAGACGAGGGAAACAGGATTATCAATCCCGTAGTTTTTGGGGATCTCGCGAAGACCTCCAAGTGAGGGATTTAGTAGATGCGAGTCCTTCTTTATTCCATTAAACTTAGTTTGTAACAAACACATGCCTATAGTAATATCTAATTCAATCCAGTTCAGTTAAACTTAATGAGGCTAAATAACCGCGCTCTTAGTTACCTTCAAAATCAATTTTTAATTAAAAATAATCTGTTGGTACATATTTTCTAATAATGTACATAAATTTGTTTTTGGGGATAGCTAAGTTAGCTAAAATTGTGTGAACTCCTCTCCAATCAAGTTTGAATTTCGTCCTCAGTGGTTAGCGCATTGGTATTATACCCATGCATTTCGAGTTCAAAACTCTCATTCTCTTGTAAGTTCTTATAATAGTTTTGAATCATTTCTTTTTTCATCATAATAATAATAATTTTTTTTAAAAAAAGTTTGAATCTCTTTCCCTATCATTTAGTTTAATTTAGTGTCCACCACCAATTGGATAAAATAATGTCCATAATAACAACTCAATGGCGAAGATTAAAGCATAGAAAGTAATTCGCTAGTCAAGTTGATTAGAACAATATGTTTTTCCTTCTACATTCAAGTTCCAATCGCCTCCCGTAGTTTAGTTGATCTTGTATAAAAATAAAATAGAAAAAGTATAAGAAAGAATTTTATGAAATGGGCTTTGCCACCTCTAACAATCACAATTAAATTGGACTTTTCACATGAAGTTTTGCTTGGCCCCAAGTCTCAGTGCTGGCTGTTCAATTTGTCCATGGTGAAGAGCTCAGCAACTCCTCAAGTTCTGAACTTTCAGATACTTCACCACCGCCCAATGTCACAGTAAAAGAGGTTCCGCCAATTCCTAGAAAAAAAAAAAAGACTAGCTTTTTCTGCGTTTTTGCTTCCAACTATTCTGCTCAATCACCACAAATTCCTCTGAAAACTATACTTTCGATATGTACTAGAAAATACGTCCGTGCGTTGCTGCGAGAGTCAGCTGTCTCAGGCGTAACCGGATGAATAAAACACATTTAAGTTGAATAAATTCAACACAATCATGAACAAACAGAGGGACACATAAGTGAATGAGGTTGATAAGATAAGCAGCCTGGCTTTTATATACATTCAATTGAGCTGACATATAAACACATTGTACAATTAGTGGGAAGAAACTGAACGTCCTTGATTACAAAGACATGGTTTACAAAAATGTTATGTTTCCATAAGAAACAGAAGATCACACATATTTTGCCGTTGCAGTTAAGATGGCAAAATATGTTTCTGTAGTGCAGGCAATCATTTCAACAGTTATTTAAAAACATAAAGTGTTCAATACTCGTTCAAGTAGCTAACTTTCTAATCACAAATGTTCAAAGGCAAAAATAAGCAGAAAGTCTGTTTCCATAAAAAACAGAAGAAACATAAGCAACCTACAGTTCACACATATTTTTCCGCTGCAGTTAAGACGGCAAAATATATGTCCTGCAGGCTATGCACCTGTTTTAGCAGCTAACAAACTCAGAAAAATTGTTGTTTGAGCAGGTAAGTCGTCAAGCACAGATGCTTAAACAAAAAAAATATGCAACACACCTTGCAGCACTCGATCACGGATAGCAAAAAAGTTAAGTGGCCGAAACCTATTGGGATAAGGAGTCCTAGGCAAATCATGGTGCATGAATGAATTTGGCCTGCGGTTGGGGGCAGATTCAAAGTCCTAGTTAGAATAGGATCGGCCGAGATAGAGATGAATTAAGATCAGCCGAGGTAGAATTTGACAAGGAAGATGATTCCTACCCAAGAACATTCTAACTCGATCAGGAGTATTTGCACTGCTATAAATAGAGGGAGGAGCACAACATTTAAGGACCTCCAACTCAACACACAAATTTGCCCTGCGCAAACCCTCTCAACCTTGAGATTTTTTATTTTCTTTTTCGCCAACACATCTTCAGTTTGGATAAATAGCACTGTGGAGGCAATCGGTAAACATCTTCAGTTTGGATAAACAGCACTGTTGCCGTAGAATCAGCCGACCGCGGAGCACCTTCAGTTTGGATAAACAGCACTGCTTCGAGGCCGACTGGTTATCTATCCAAGTCTCGGCCGAGAAGGATTTTCGAATCCTTATTGGCAGAGGTCATCTCATCAGCTTTCTCGGCGAAGTGAGGTGTTACAGGTTACTACATTGGGCACATTGAAAGCCGAATTTGATATTGAACTTCGCAAGAACTAGCAGCCTTGTCTTCAGGCTCTAGAACCCAAAGGCCGAGGCGTGTTCCTTCCTCGGCCGCAGTCGCAAGATTCAGAAGTCAGCAGCGCGCTCAACGTCACTTCCACATATTTTACTCACCGATCGAGCTCGGCCGTCGAGTTGGCACGCCCCGCACACAATTGAAGGACGTAGTTAGCTCATTAGTTACTCGGCCTGCGCGCCACGTAGGCTTGGTAGTTTTTAGGATCAACAGTAGCTAAATAAATCTGTGTTTGTGTGTATACATCAAAGTGAATTCAAGATGTCGCATATTGAGCCATCAAGTATAAAGATATACCGAAAGACATCGTTCGATGTAGCAAAATTAACAATTCATAAACATAAAAATGGTAGTTTCATGACACATGCAAAGTCTTTCTATAAATTTCAAAGACATACGTAACCGTAGCTTTGTCACACGTTCAACCTTGTTGCATAGAATATCATAGGCATAAAAACATTATATTTGTATGAATTTCATAACCATCAGAAATTTAAAAATAAGTCAGCAACTCAATATAACCGCCATATGAAAAATAGATGCAAAAGAATATTACTATGGTTCAAGTAATTTGTTCATCAAACCATGTTCGTTGCACTCAAACGATCCAGACGTCTTCTTTACAACTTTGTGGCAGGATGGACATGACTTGTACCACCAACCCCTGCCCAAATCGAATCCAACAACAGTCGCTTGGCATGCGAAACTTGCATTCTGTTATTGAATCACAGGTTTTCAAATGATCAAACATATCTAACTGTCACTTGGCAAACATGGAGTATAAACGAATAGAGAAACAAATAAAGAAGCAGCCAAGCAAGATGCACCAAAACTTAAAAAAAAAAGAAAAAAAAAGAAAAAAAAAAGAGAGGTAATTTTTGTTAACAGGTCAGTGATGAGATGATGAGAAACTAACCCTGTGCAACGCAAGATCAAGTAAAAGTAATTCGTCGATCATTTTTGACTTAGAATTAGCATTGATGGCATGCCCCGTATACATATCAGCTAAGGTGGGCAACATCCGAACATTCGATCTCAGATGCTCAAACCTATTTTGCGCATATTTAGGGTGAGAAAGATGAAACGAATAAATAAAAACGCAAAAGTTATTAAAGAAGGATCGTCTATTTACTTTTGTCTGTATTCAGAGAGCTGCGGAATGTCCGGATAAAAAAAAAAAAAAAAAAGTTGATCCCGTGCTTCCAAGAACAGGCTTTCCTATTGATAAAAGATAACAATCAACAAACTCAAACTTTAAGCAGCTAAATAAAGCATGTCAAGGTATGACCTTGGTATTGCTTTACTTTGAGGCTTGTCAAAGCAACAAAGACAAGTGGCAGCAACGATTGCACTCTGCTGTCCTCAAAACTCATCGCAGTTTCTCCCCATAAGGTTATCCTCACTGTTTCACCCTTGTAAGTAATTAAAAAGGTGGCAGTTAGCTATACGCAATGACTACGGTGCCACATGCGAAAATTATAATCAGAATTTAACGCGCACAAAAATTACCTGTTTTTTTTTTTTGTAAGTTAAGATTTCGCTTCTTCGCAATTCTTGTGCATTGGATGGTGATCTCTTCAATCAGTTGCACAACCGTCAAGCAACCAAATATATCTGCGGATGATATTGATTAGCGAGAATCAGTGTGCACCGAAGCCAACAAAAAAAATTAAAATCAAATTGAACCACTGCATCAGCTGTCTCTCCCCATAAGGTTATCCTCACTGTTTCACCCTTGTAAGTAATTAAAAAGGTGGCAGTTAGCTATACGCAATGACTACGGTGCCACATGCGAAAATTATAATTAGAATTTAACGCGTACAGAAATTACTTGTTTTTTTTTGCAAGTTAAGATTTCTCTTCTTCGCAATTCTTGTGAGTTGGATGGTGATCTCTTCAATCGGCTGCACAACTGTCAAGCAACCAAATATATCTACGGATGATGTTCATTAGCGAGAATCAGTGTGCACCGAAGCCAACAAAAAAAATTAAAATCAAATTGAACCACTGCATCGGGATCTCGTGGCTTGTTTTGTCAACAGGAACTATTGTGGTTTTCCTGTTTAACTTAATTACGGTAGCATAAGGGAGAACCTTATTTGATGCCCTGTTGTGAACAACACGAAATTTGTTGATTTCATATGCATCACCGACCCTCAGATGGTTCCAAAAATTTTGAACGTCTCGAGCATTCATGGTTACATAAACCGCATCCCTCTTTCCAAAAAGGGAAAACAAAATTAGACAGAATACTAAATGAGCAGGAGAACATTGAGCACAGATGGTGATAGAACCACACAAACAGTAAACATAGCTTGGTTGTTTCTACAGAGATGGCATGTAAGATCACATGCAAGATAATAACGAAGATTGCTTTAAGAAGGAAACCGACAGCTATCGAAGCAACCTTGTAAGCACATATTTAGTTTCATTTGTACAGATGCAAAAAAAAAAAAAAAAAATTAAATTAAGGACAAGAACAACTGATAGTTGATAATTTGATACCACATTTTGTTTATTCAGTTAAACAAGCATCCTGAAACAGAACAAAATATAATCTCTCCACCGAAATGTAAAAGGAGCAGAAGTGTCTGTGGTGCACCTTGAATATTAGTTTTAAGAAAGAAATTGATCCTAAAGCATGCTATTACATGGAGAAAATGGATTTTTCATTTGTTGTCCACACGAATCAATGACCCCTAAAAAACCAAAGAAATTCAAGAAAACCAAGAATGCAATAGTTGTAAGGTCTTGTTTCTTATAAAAAATTTAAAAATAAATCTCTCTTAAGAAAGGGACATATATGAATTAAATTTGAATACGGATCAAGAGGTAAACACAAAAATGCCAAATCAACCAATTTACGAAGGTCGTAAATCCTAATCACAATAAATTACACTGATGAGATTAAAACCCTGAATTAAAACATACCCAATTATAAAACGATGATTAAAAATTAATATTTGATCGGTTTCGTATAGCAGGATAAAGCCTCATTAAAAAGAGAAAGATAAAATGCAGAGCGAGAGAATACAGCAGCATAATCAATGAAGCCGATGCATATTTCAATCAAATTGTTGCATATTGCACTTAAGGCTCATTAACAATAGAAAATTCAACGATTAGTCAAAAAGGTGTAAGAATCTGACCTTCTTATCAATGACCACACAATCATAACCTATAGGTCGAGGATCATCTCCTATGCTCTTTGTGACCCACATCCTGCATACCCTGATTTGGAGTTTGCTTCCTGGTTAGTACGGCTTCAAAAAACGAACTAGCATCAGCTCCATCAATCTAGAAAAAAAAAATTACAAGAAAAATAAATTCAACATTGAATAAGGTAATTTATCAAAGAAATGGTGGAGCCATATTTCAAAACTAAACAAAGGGACAAAATGTTAACACACATGTATACCCTTATGCAAATGTTTCAAAACATCTTTATAAACGATGTTTTTTGTATAACTGTGAGGCATGTCACCATCAAACGCTAATCTAACATTTTTCCATCATACAATATCCATCACATTGGAGATAGTTGTCAATAGGGTCACATGAACAATCATAATTCAGATCTCATAAGGTAAGTTTTTATGTCGGTTAACTACATCTCGCTTGATAAAATAATTTTAGCAAAACTCTAGGTAGGATGATGGACTTTTGGTCTGGTTTAAAAGGCTATTTATTTTTAAAAATATGGAAGCTGCGATTTGTCTAAAAACATTGCTGGTTCGTTGAGAGAGCACACCCATCAACTGCACACATTAAAGCACTTTGGGGAGGATGAAACAGTTCATCACTACAAAAACCCAACAAAAACACCAACCAACCAAAGTAATTGACCTCTGAACAACAATTTGAAAAATTGAAAACTCAACAAAGAAAGGAAGAAACCAACAAAAAACATATAAAATGCTTAAGGACATTCGATAAAGAATTAAGAACACTGGGTTAAACCAGAATCACAGAGACAGCAAGGGACCTTCAAACAATAACAGATTTGCACAGAATAAATTAAAACCCTAAAAAAGAAAGAAACCATCGGAATTCTGACAATCAGAGAATTATAGACACAATCAAGAATGAGAAACAAAGCAGAGCGCAAATGAATAGTATAAGCCGAAAAAACCAAACAATTAATGATAAACTCCCGTTATGTCAAACGGAAAGCACGCGGAAACAACACATTGATGTTCAGGTGACATACAAAAGCCTTGATTAAAATACAATGGCTCGGAAACCCTAGATTAATGGCAGCAGCAGGAGTAGGTAACGATGCTGTGATGAGAGGCTGATCTTAACTGCAAAAAATCAGCAAGATTTAGAGTAAGAATTCAAAGCGCAAACAAACAGACTTAGTAAAGTAACTCAAACTACGACGATTGAATGGACTCAATTTGTGGCAGTGCACCAAACAAAGGGTAAGTCTGAAAACATCAATTTTAACTTTGTCCCCCACATTTAAGCAAAGAAGTTGGCACTTCCCATCTAAGCAGCAAACAACGGGAAGGTTTAATTCCTCATAATGACCCTTTTTGTATTTCACTTTTCCAGCTGAGGCGATAGATAATCTAAAAAATATGGAATTAAGATGCTTGAACGAACATTAAAACGTGCTAAACCCAAAAATCTCTACCACTCATTCCCACCCATAAAATCTATCGAGCCTGTGACATGAGCTTAATCCATGGCAGAAGGATCATATTAAGATTCCTAAGATGATTTCATTCATAGATTTCACTAACAAAAGAGCGGGGGAAACAGATTATAGCACCGTGAACAAAGAGACGAAGCGAGAGGTAACAAAGCTTAACCTCATTTGTCAGATGACAAAGATACTTTTGGCAGACCATCACATCAACAGATTTTATTAACCAATCTAAGCAAGGAGCTTAAAATGCCAAATCCCTTTTAAAAAACATATAAATAATTCCTAAATCCCACCAAATCTTTCAGGTAGAGCAAGTGCGTTTGTTGCACCGGACTATCTCGGACTGGACTAGTTTCAGGGATTAAGTTGGACTGGCTTGGCTTGGACTAAGCAGGATAAGATTAGTGAAGTGTTTGATGCAGTGCCAGAATAAGATTTGGACTAAAATATTTTGCTATTTTTTATTCACCTTTACAATTTTTAATCCACTATTGCCATTTTTTTTAATTCATTCCAGCGTCATCTAGTCATTATTCTTACGATATTTTAATCAACTTTTGCCATTTTTATTCCATTCCATTATCCTGTGGTCTTCTTCTTCAATGATACAATTGCAAGCACTCAATCCAACATCCTTTCTCTCTCAAAAGCTCAAATCACCTCTTTTTGTGAAAAACCCAAATCAAAATTCTTCATTTTTGCAGCCGGACTTAGAGAAATGCCGAAGATCTTGTGTTGGAGTTGGCGCCGAGGTTGATTTGGGTGACGAGGTTGATTTGGGCAACTTGGTTGATCTGGATTTTGAACTGGGTTTTTGTAATTAATTCGAGCATTTTGGATGCTGATATCGAAGCTTCTGGGGACAACCCGCATGAATTTATGAGGTACTCGATGATGAAAATTTGTTGGCTTTCTGGGATTTTTGAGGTCCTTGGTCGGTTAAAGCATTTCAGATGCTGCTGGCATCATTGAGATGTAGATTCATGTGGGTTGGTGTTGGGTTGGTTTTTTGGGCATCTTTGAGAGATGCATGTTAGTTTCAGAGGAGGTTCAAAGCAGACAACAGATGAGGGCGAGCGGTCCTAACTAGTCCGCCACTTTTCAGGGGGTCTCGCTAAGACCTCCCAGTGAAGCATTTAGTCCGAACGAGTGAGACTTAGTCTCATTAAAGTGAGTCCCGGTGCACAACAAACACAGACTAACATTCTTAGCTAAGCCAAGCCAGTCCAGTGAAACTTAGGGAAGCCAAACAAACACACCCCCAAATAGATTTGATCGGCCATTCAAACTTTAGGCAAAGCACCGCCCACACAGGTAAACCGTATACCAAACCCAAAATCCCATTAAAAATAACGGCAAAAAATTGGAATGATATTATTCAATTCTGAAAACAAAAGCCGAAATAGTAAGCATTAATTAAACAGAATTTAAATTTGTATAAGTTCTAGAATTTAAAAGCTCGAATATGCCATGTCTCGGAAAAAACTACAACCAAGAAACCGGCGATCTTGGCATATTAGATACTCTCATAAACAAAAATAAGAAAGACCAAACTAAAACGGAGTTCAAACGTTTAGAATAGGGAGGTCAAACGTCTAGATGCATATGGCTGTTCCCATCAAAAATTTGCCCATCCAAAAAGCACATTAAGGCCAGTCATGCAAGTCTAGAGTACAAATTTTAAGGGTGTCACTTCAACTGTAATAACTTCTCGATACAATGAGAAAATAAATCTTGGTAACTCGCAATGAGGAAAAAAACTAGACGATTCGAATAAATCTATAAGTTAAAAAATGGTTAAAGCAAAGAAATATACGTATCACTGGACCCGGCAGTTTATGACACGACACGATGACACGACATGAAAATGACACGAAAATAATAGGTTTCGGGTCAACACGATAACTTATCGGGTCATTATCGGGTGACCCGTTAAGAACCTGTTAATAACGGGTTCTTAACAGGTATACACGTGGGTAACACGTGGGCAACACTTTCGACCCGTTAAGAAAAAAAATTATTTTGATAATTTTAAAGTTTAATTACTAAAAGATTTATTATAAAATACAATAGCCATATTAATATATACAATATATTCTATATTAAATATATAGTTTTGTATTATTATTCTATATAAGTTAAAAAAAAAGTTTTAGTCATTATTTATTTTTATTATGAGATTTCCTTATTATCATTACTAGGATAAATTTTACTTAACATGTTGTTGTCCAAAAGTAAAATAAACTAGTATAGTATTTGTATATGCAAGAACTAAGAAGAAATACATACAAGTATGAAAAATGTGAAAGTATATATAAACACTCGTGATTCATCATTATTCCTCCATGAGTAGATAATGGTTACACTTACATTATCGTTTAGATTTTTAAAATCCTCCAAACCCTCATGAACAATGTTTTTTATTTGAGGGCAAAATTAATAAAATTAATAATAATTATTGTAAAAGTGTAAAAATGTAAGAAAAATATACAATCACTCATAGTGACAAGCTTTACAACTTTCATGAATGGGTCAACTTCGAAATCCAACACTATAATCCATAAACCTTAAATTTATATTTGACCGTCGATTGTCATTTACGCTTCATTCTTCTTACTGAATTTCATTATTTAAATTCTATTTTTTGAAAACATGATCATCTGGCGGATGTAAGAAGATGAACGATTCCGATCTTTGATATCACGTTTCGATATTTACGGTTAACTGAAATATCGATATTTACGGTTAACTGAAATATGAGTCGATATCATATAGTTTGCATCAAGCAATATTTTCACTAACTGTAAAACTCTGAATATAATATTAACGATCCAAACCGTTCATCTTCCTGCATCCTCCAATAGATCATGTTTTCAAAAAAGAAAATCTGAAAAAAAAATAAACAAATTTGATGAGAACAATGAAGCGTTTTTATGTTTTGGATGTGACAATATAGTATGTATATACTTATTTAGTATTATGTTTTTCATTTGATTATTTATTGGTTTAAAATATATTTTCCTTAACAGGTTACGGGTTGGGTCATATTACTTGTTAATATTATTGGGCCGATTTCAGGTTGGGTCATTTTACCCATTTATTTTAACGGGTGTTACACGACACGACCCGTTAAGATATCGGGTATGACACGAAAACGACATGAACACGGAAAACACGACACGAATGCCAGGTTTACCTATCACCCTGGTGGTTGTAAGCTATGACACCCGAGTTCCACCACGTAATCGTGTGTATAGCTGTGAAACTCGTGGTACCAAAAGGGCTGAGAAGGTTTAGAGATCTGATCAGAGAACCAAAACCAAAATCACCTATTTACCCAAGTTTCTGAAAATTCTGAAGAAACTAAATCCTTTAGCAATTCAAACAAATCCGAGGACCAAATACGATTAAATTGCCAGTTAAATAAGCAAAGGAACACCAATTAAATGAGAAATGTAAAACATTTTGAATAAAAGAAATAGATGAACGATCACAGTAAGAGCTCCAAGAGGACTATATTAAAACATTTTAGAGATGAAATGAGCTCAAAAGTTCAGAACACGCAGGTCAAACACCTTTAGTAAAATGCAATGATTTACCAATCTCACCACCACAATGGAACATACAACACTAATATGAGAAATAAAAACTTTTGGATTGAATCCAAAATCACCTGGTCAATGAATTTAATAAGCTTAGTGATCAGGTTGCTGAAAGATAATTGAAATCATAAAGAAACAAAAAATGGGGTAAAATTATACACATGGAAAGACAGTGAACCCCAAACCCTTATTTTCAAACTCAATATATTAGTCGTTTTTATCATGCGAACACATGAAAAGCCAAAGTTGCTGATAATGTTTACAACGACAAACACATTACAACTTGGTGTTCTCACACGAAACACATGCAAAAGTCAATACATTTGGTTGTTTTTATTAAAGAACTAGGCTCAACTTAAAACATAACGATTGCACATTCCACCATAACGACCACAAATAAAAATACCTCAAAAGCCAAAGGGCCAAGTGCTCTGTCCAACGATCCAAGTTCCTGAAAATCGCAAACATGGCAAAGCCATTAACACTAACTCACAGAACAACAACGAAAATAACAGCTGAGAAACAATGTTGAAAATCTATTTGTGCCAATCAAACACCGCCGAAACAGGGATCATAGCAAAGACACAACAATTAAACAATTAAAAACCACTAACTCAACCATTTTTTCGTGCAAACAAAATTGTCATCTGCACCCACTTTAAAACCATGCTTGTTCAACGACATAATCATACCAAACAAAAAGACTCAATCTATTGTTAACATCACCAACCATTATTCTCCACCAAAAAGAACACAACTCCATACATTTGTCAGGAAACGATCATAGTCGCTGCGAACTACAAATTACACAACCAGATAAAACCTCAATCAATTTTTTTTTTAAAACAAAATTATGGCACCCCCTCAATTTAAAACCGCATGTGCAAACCTCTGCTCTAATTTGTACATCACACACAACATACACGTTTTAAAACAAAAAATTACAATCATAAAACAACCAACATAGTGTTAGCACAAAAACCTCAACCATGCACCATCCAACCATGCACCACCATCTGTGAACGAAAAAAAATCAGACGCATCATGTATTTTTGAGGAATAGATAACTGAGTATTTAATTCACAGGGTCACTACCACAACAAAAAACAATAAGCCATGAACAAAAAAGGGGAAACATTACATACAGTTTGATTTCTACAGAGAGGATATTGTTAGGATTTTGGCTCGTCAAATATGTCCTAGTTGATTTAGGATTGTTTTAGGAAACCTAGAGGTATACCGATTCTTGTCCTAGAGGGATTCGGAAAGAATTTCAGTTTCCTCATCAATTTAGGTTTGGATTTCTAGAAGTCTATTTGGATTTGGATAAGTGTAATTTTCTAATCCACTTAGAAATAGGAATTCAATCAGCCTTAGGACATGTAAGCCAACCCTATGTTTATAAATAGGGTGCGGCAAGGCTGTTTTTAGAGGGGAAGAAAATAGCTAGACAACCAAGAGTTTTTAGGGTGCGGCAAGGCTGTTTTCTGGAATCTCTATTATTAATCAAAGGAGCGGTGATTTCTCTACTTAGAGAAATCACAACTGGACGTAGGCAAAAGTTGTGCCGAACCAGTATAATTCTTGTGTGTTTCTAAGTTTTCTAATATTTGCTAGTTTAGCCTATTGCCATTGGTTACATCAAAGAACAAGGTCTAGTGGGCATTTTTTCAACAATTGGTATCAAGAGCTAGGTTCAAGGTGTTCTACGATGTCAAAAGGGAAGATGA
Source organism: Cotoneaster glaucophyllus (assembly GCA_036320875.1). Taxonomy (NCBI): domain Eukaryota; kingdom Viridiplantae; phylum Streptophyta; class Magnoliopsida; order Rosales; family Rosaceae; genus Cotoneaster; species Cotoneaster glaucophyllus. The sequence goes on from CM070067.1 coordinate 9,210,356, forward strand.
ATGCGGATCTAGGACCTGCGTTAAAGCCCTTTGACGGCAAAGATGACTTCACGGATTGGCAAAGGATGATGAAGAACGTACTGATACAGCAGGATTTGGATGATGCACTCAATGGTGAGAAGCCTGGCAAACATGATCGAAGCAGCATGGACTAAGGTTCTTAAGAAGGCCAAGAGTTCCATCGAGATCCATCTCACAAGATCAGTTCGGTCACACATCACCAAAAAGATGACTGCCCATGAAGCATGGGAAAAGTTGGAGAATGTTTATACGGGCAAAACCATGTCTAATAAACTTTTTCTAAAGGATGAACTATTCGAACTTCGACTAGAAGAAGGAGGTGATATTGAAGATCACGTATGCAAGTTCCAGAATTGCATAGCTAATCTTCAAGAGGTTGAAGAAACTTACAAAGGTGATGATATGGCTATCATCCTGCTGAGGTCTCTACCTTCGTCTTTCAAGCACTTTCGAACAACTCTAATGTTTGGAAAAGAGTCCCTGAAGCTTGAAGACGTAATTCAAGCTCTTTAGTCATATGCGAAACTGGATGATATAACTGAAAGCTCTTAAGGCCTTTATGCCAAAGGCAAGGAGAGGGGGTGCGAAAAGACAAAGGAAGAGAAAACCAGCAACAGAGGTAGGTCAAAATCCAAGAAGAAAATGGAAAATAAGGAAGGTTGATTCGAATGTGGTTCAACCGATCATTGGAAGAGGAACTGCAAGATTTGGAAAGAGAAGAAAGCTAAGATGGAAGGAAGTTCAGGTTCAGCTAGTGCAGTCACCGAGCATAAAAGTGACGGGGAACTTCTTTCAGTAACATCAGGCTCCAAATCTTTCAAAAATTGGACTTTGGATACCGGATGCACTTTTCATATGTGTGCAGTAAGAGAATGGTTCGATACTTACAAAGAAGAGGAATTGGCACTGTTCGAATCAGAATGTTCGATGGGATAATACGAGCTTTGGGGAATGTCAGGTATGTCCCTAGACTAAGAAAGAATTTGATTTCCTTAGGTACTTTAGATGAGGCCGGTTATGGGTATAAGTCTAAAAAAGGAAGACTCAGGGTAACCAAAGGATCGCTAGTGGTAATGCGGGGTGACCTGCAACCCAATAAGTTGTATAAGTTAATTGGGACCACTATAGTCGGGAGAGCAGCTGTTTCTATAAATCAAAGTATAGAAGACAAGACTGAACTATGGCATCATAGGCTCGGGCACATAAGCCAGAATGGATTGCAAGAATTACACAAGCAAGGCCTGTTGGAAGGCGTGTCATCTTGCAAACTGAACTTTTGTGAATACTGTGTTCTCGGGAAGCAAAGAAAGGCATCATTTGCAAGTAGCAGTGCAGATAACCGAAGCAATGAGCAACTTAGCTATACTCACTCAGATGTTTGGGGCCCTGGACCAACTAAATCAAATGGTGGAGTCAGGTATTTTGTTACTTTCATGGATGATTTTTCTAGAAAGGTTTGGGTTTATTTCATGAAGCAGAAATCCGAGGTTTTTGCAAAGTTCAAGGAATGGAAAACAGAAACCGAGAATCAAACCGGAAGAAAGATCAAGTACCTGAGAAGTGACAATGAAGGTGAATATACAAGTAATGAGTTTACCAATTACTACAAGCAGGAAGGCATCACAAGGCACTTCACAGTAAAGAAGAATCCCCAGCAAAATGGAGCTGCTGAGAGGATGAACCGAACTCTCATGGAGAGAGAGAGAGGAGCATGCGATTTCATGCAGGATTGCCCGATAGTTTTTGGGCAGAGGCTGTTAATCATGCAAGTTATTTGATTAACAGGTCACCATCTACAGTTCTCGATTTTAAGAGTGCAGAAGAGGTATGGTCTGAGAAGCCAATGGACTATTCCAAGCTCAGGGTGTTCGGCTGTAGTGCTTATGCACATATTCCAAGTGATGAAAGGTCCAAGCTCAAACCGAAGTCTATACATTGCATATTCTTAGGTTTTGAGAAAGGAGTGAAGGGTTTCAAGCTTTGGGAACAACATGAAAAAGGTTGTCAGCCGAGATGTTGTCTTTGATGAGACAACCATGCCTCTGAATAAAGTCGAGAGCAGTACGGAGAAGAAAGACGATGCTGAAATTGAAGCAACAAAGATTCCGTTAATCAGTTCAGATGAAGAAGAAGCTCAGGTGGAGCAAATTGAGCAAGGGGCTGAATCTGATAAGAAGAAGTGCATTAGCATCGTTCATCTGTTAGGAATCAGGTGGAGCAAGAAACAGGGCAGATTGAAGGCACTCTCATTCGCTAGACATCCCAAAGGGTTCGAACTTCAACCAGCAATCCATCTGCATTCCAGAGGTGCATAGCACTAGACAAACCTAATCGAAACAAGAAGAAACCTGACAGATTTGGGTTTGACGAAGACGAAGTTAATTATGCTCTTAACATTAATCAGGAGATCCAACTACTTATCGAAAAGCTATAGCAAGTGATGAGCGAGATAGTTGGATAAGTGCTATGACAGAAGAAATAGAGTCTCTTTACAAGAACTCTGTTTGGGAGTTGGTTCCTAAGCCCAAAGATAGAAAGCTAGTTGGATGCAAGTGGGTTTTTAGAAAAAAGGAAGGACTACATGAACAAGATGCCGTGAGATTCAAAGCAAGGCTCGTGGCTAAGGGGTACTCACAAAAGGAAGGGGTGGATTATGATGAGATCTTTTCACCTGTAGTCAAGCATACTTCTATCAGATTGCTTTTAGCAATGGCAGCTCAGCATGACATGGAGATTGAGCAGATGAATGTGAAGACAGCGTTTCTTCATGGGGATCTAGAGGAGACGATCTTTATGGCTCAACCAGAAAGGTTTGTTGAATATGGGAAAGAGAACCTAGTATGTCAGCTAAAGAAGTCCCTGTATGGCCTGAAACAGTCTCTAAGACAGTAGTACAAGAGGTTTGATTCATTTATGCTGAAAATCAATTTTAGAAGATGTTTATATGAATGTTGCGTGTACTATCATGTGTTCCAAGATGGGATGATGATATTGCTATTGCTATGTGTGGATGACATGCTAATTGCTTGTCAAGACAAGTCTAGAGTTCAAGACTTGAAGAAAATGTTGAGCGAGGAGTTCGACATGAAGGATCTTGGAGCTGCACAGAAGATCATTGGCATGGAAATTCAGAGAGATAGGACCGTTGGAAGGATCTGGATATCACAAGCCAAGTATATTTAGAAGGTTCTTGAGAAGTTCAACATGCAAGAAGCAAAGGAAGTTTCAACTCCTTTGGCGGCTCACTTCAGGTTAAGTGGGCAACAATGTCCTAAGTCCGAGGAAGAGCAGCAAGTAATGGAGAAGGTGCCTTATGCTAATGCCGTGGGTTGCCTCATGTATGCAATGGTATGCACACGTCCCGACATAGCTCAAGCAATCAGTGTTGTTTCCAGATACATGGAAAATCCAGGAAAGCAACATTGGGATGCAGTCAAGTGGATTTTGCGTTATTTGAGGGGTTCTTGGCGACAAAGGATTATGTTTGAGAAGCAAAAAAAAATGCAGGGGTGTTAGGATATGTGGATGTCGATTATGCAGGGGACTTGGACAAGAGAAGGTCAACTTCTGATTATGTGTTTACATGCGCAGGAGGACCAATCAGTTGGAGGGCACTACTACAACCAATTACAGCTTTGTCGACCACAGAGGCAGAGTATATTGCATTGGCCGAAGCTAGAAAGGAAGCGATTTGGCTTAGTGGCTTGGTAAGTCAAATGGGAATGACTCAAGATTGTGTGAAGCTAAAGTGTGATAGTCAAAGTGCCATTCGCTTAGCAAAGAATTAGGTTTTTTTTGGAAGATCAAAGCACATTGAAGCAAGGTATCACAGAATCAGAGATTGGGTGGAGTCTAAGGAGATTTGGATTGAAAAGGTTCATACGGATGACAATGCCGCAGATTTCCTTACAAAGATAGTGCCGGCCAAGAAGTTCAAGCATTGCTTGAACTTGATCAATCTCGTTGATTGATCAAAGTGAAGCACCTCCTCACTTGAGGTGCAATGAGGCAAGAAGAAGATTGCCAAGGTGAAGACTCTTGAAGATTTTCAGAGCTGCTTCAAGAAGGTTCAAAGATACTCTGGGGTGCAACGATCAAGCCTTGGTTTGACTCACCAAGGTGAAGATTGTTAGGATTTTGGCTCATCAAATATGTCCTAGTTGATTTAGGATTGTTTTAGGAAACCTAGAGGTATACCAATTCTTGTCCTAGAGGGATTAGGAAAGAATTTCAGTTTCCTTATCAATTTAGGTTTGGATTTCTAGAAGTCTATTTGGATTTGGATAAGTGTAATTTCCTAATCCACTTAGAAATAGTGTTGAAAAACACTCCTAGATCTTGTTCTTTGATGTAACCAACGGTAATAGACTAAACTTTGGCAAATATTAGAAAACTTCGAAACACACAAGAATTATACTGGTTCGGCAGAACTTTTGCCTACGTCCAGTTGTGATTTCTCTAGGTAGAGAAATCACCGCTTCTTTGATTAATAATAGAGATTACAGAACTTTTGCAAACCCTAGAACTAATCCCAAACCTCTCGGCTGTCTCTGGCTGTTTTCTCCCTTAAATTTCTAAGGCTTGCCGCACCCTATTTATAGGCATAGGGTGCAGATTTACATGTCCTTTACAGATTATAATTCCTATTCTAAGTGGAATAGGAAATTAGACTTCCTTTCCAATTCCAAATAGACTTCTAGGTTTCCTAATCTAACTTGAATAAGGAAACTAAGATTCTTTCCTAGCCCTTTTAGGAAAGGAATCGGTGCACCTAAACAGAAAAGGACACTAATTTGACGAGCCAAACCTAACAATCTCCACCTTGGTGAGTCAAACCAAGTCTTGATCGTTGCACCCCAGAGTATCTTTGAACCTTCTTGAAGCAGCTCTGGAAATCTTCAAGAGTCTTCACCTTGGCAATCTTCTTCTTGCCTTATTGCACCTCAAGTGAGGAGGTGCTCCACTTTAATCAATCAACGAGATTGATCAAGTTCAAGCAATGCTTGAACTTCTTGGCCGGCACTGTCTTTGTAAGGAAATCTGCGGCATTATCATCCGTATGAACCTTTTCAATCCAAATTTCCTTAGACTCCACCCAATCTCTGATTCTGTGATACCTTGCTTCAATGTGCTTTGATCTTCCAGAAAAAACCTGATTCTTCGCCAAGTGAATGGCACTTTGACTATCACACTTAAGCTTCACACAATCTTGAGTGATTCCCATTTGACTTACCAAGCCACTAAGCCAAATTGCTTCCTTTCCAGCTTCGGCCAATGCAATATACTCTGCCTCTGTGGTCGACAAAGCTGTAATTGGTTGCAGTAGTGCCCTCCAACTGATTGGTCCTCCTGCGCATGTAAACACATAACCAGAAGTTGACCTTCTCTTATCCAAGTCCCCTGCATAATCGGCATCCACATATCCTAACACACCTGCATTTTCTTTTTGCTTCTCAAACATAATCCTCTGTCGCCAAGAACCCTTCAAATAACGCAAAATCCACTTGACTGCATCCCAATGTTGCTTTCCTGGATTTGCCATGTATCTGGAAACGACACTGATTGCTTGAGCTATGTCGGGACGTGTGCATACCATTGCATACATGAGGCAGCCCACGGCATTAGCATAAGGCACCTTCTCCATTACTTGTTGCTCTTCCTCGGACTTAGGACACTGTTGCCCACTTAACTTAAGATGAGCCGCCAAAGGAGTCGAAACTACCTTTGCTTCTTGCATGTAGAACTTCTCAAGAACCTTCTGAATATACTTGGCTTGTGATATCCAGATCCTTCCAGCGGTCCTATCTCTCTGAATTTCCATGCCAAGGATCTTCTGTGCAGCACCTAGATCCTTCATGTCGAACTCCTCGCTCAACATCTTCTTCAAGTCTTGAATTCTAGACTTGTCTTGACAAGCAATTAGCATGTCATCCACATATAGTAATAGCAATATGATCATCCCATCTTGGAACACATGATAGTACACGCAACAATCATATAAACATCTTCTAAAATTGATTTTCAGCATGAATGAATCAAACCTCTTGTACCACTGTCTTGGAGACTGTTTCAGGCCATATAGGGACTTCTTTAGCTGACATACTAGGTTCTCTTTCCCATATTCAACAAACCCTTCTGGTTGAGCCATGAAAATCATCTCCTCTAGATCCCCGTGAAGAAACGCTGTCTTCACATCCATCTGCTCAATCTCCATGTCATGCTGAGCTGCCATTGCTAAAAGCAATCTGATAGAAGTATGCTTGACTACAGGTGAAAAGATCTCATCATAATCCACCCCTTCCTTTTGTGAGTACCCCTTAGCCACAAGCCTCGCTTTGAACCTCACAGCATCTTGTTCATGTAGTCCTTCCTTTTTCCTAAATACCCACTTGCATCCAACTAGCTTTCTGTCTTTGGGCTTAGGAACCAACTCCCAAACAGAGTTCTTATAAAGAGACTCCATTTCTTCTGTCATAGCACTTATCCAACTATCTCGCTCATCACTTGCTATAGCTTCTCGATAAGTAGTTGGATCTCCTTGACTAATGTTAAGAGCATAATTAACTTCGTCCTGGTCAAACCCAAATCTGTCAGGTTTCTTCTTGTTTCGCTTAGGTTTGTCCAGTGCTATGCATCTCTGGAATGCAGGTGGATTGTTGGTTGGAGTTCGAACCCTTTGGGATGTCTGGCCGATGAAAGTGCCTTCAATCTGCCCTGTTTCTTGCTCCACCTGATTCCTAACTGGTGAACAATGCTGATGCTCTTCTTCTTCCTCAAAACCATCAGATTCGGCCTCTTGCTCAATTTGCTCCACCTGAGCTTCTTCTTCATCTGAACTGATTAACGGAATCTTTGTTGCTTCAATTTCAGCATCGTCCTTCTTCTCCCTACTGCTCTCGACTTTATTCAGAGGCATGGTTGTCTCATCAAAGACAACATCTCGGCTGACAACCTTTTTCTTGTTGTTGAAATCCCAAAGCTTGAAACCTTTAACTCCTTTCTCAAAACCTAAGAATATGCAATGTATAGACTTTGGTTTGAGCTTGGACCTTTCATCACTTGGAATATGTGCAAAAGCACTACAGCCGAATACCCTGAGCTTGGAATAATCCACTGGCTTCTCAGACCATACCTCTTCTGCACTCTTAAAACCGAGAACTGTAGATGGTGACCTGTTAATCAAATAACTTGCATGATTAACAGCCTCTGCCCAGAAACTATCGGGCAATCCTGCATGAAATCGCATGCTCCTCTCTCTCTCCATGAGAGTTCGGTTCATTCTCTCAGCAGCTCCATTTTGCTGGGGATTCTTCTTTACTGTGAAGTGCCTTGTGATGCCTTCCTGCTTGCAGTAATTGGTGAACTCATTACTTGTATATTCACCTCCATTGTCACTTCTTAAGTACTTGATCTTCCTTCCAGTTTGATTCTCGGTTTCTATTTTCCATTCCTTGAACTTTGCAAAAACCTCGGATTTCTGCTTCATGAAATAAACCCAAACCTTCCTAGAAAAATCATCCATGAAAGTAACAAAATACCTGGCTCCACCATTTGATTTAGTTGGTGCAGGGCCCCAAGCATCTGAGTGAATATAGCTGAGTTGCTCCTTGCTTCGGTTATCTGCACTGCTACTTGCGAATGATACCTTTCTTTGCTTCCCGAGAACACAGTATTCACAAAAGTCCAGTTTGCAAGATGACACGCCTTCCAACAGGCCTTGCTTGTGTAATTCTTGCAATCCCTTCTGGCTTATGTGACCGAGCCTATGATGCCATAGTTCTGTCTTGTCTTCTGTACTTTGATTTACAGAAACAGCTGCTCTCCCGACTATAGTGGTCCCAATCAACTTATACAACTTATTGGGTTGTAGGTCACCCTGCATTACCACTAGCGATCCTTTGGTTACCCTGAGTCTTCCTTTTTTAGACTTGTACCCATAACCGGCCTCATCTAAAGTACCCAAGGAAATCAAATTCTTTCTTAGTCTAGGGACATACCTAACGTTCCCCAAAGCTCGTATCATCCCATCGAACATTCTGATTCGAACAGTGCCGATTCCTCTTACAGGACATGAAGAATCGTCTCCCATTAAAACTTCCCCGCTGCTGACTTCTTTGTAAGTATCGAACCATTCTCTTACTGCACACATATGAAAGGTGCATCCGGTATCCAAAATCCAATTTGCGAAAGCTTTGGAGCCTGATGTTACTGAAAGAAGTTCCCCGTCACTCTCATGCTCGGTGACTGCACTAGCTGATCCTGAGCTTCCTTCCATCTTAGCTTTCTTATCTTTCCAAATCTTGCAGTTCCTCTTCCAATGATTGGTTGAACCACATTCGAAGCAACCTTCCTTCTTTTCCTTTTTCTTCTTGGATTTTGACCTACCTCTGTTGCTGTTTTTCTCTTCCCTTGTCTTTTCCCGCCCCCTCTCCTTGCCTTTGACATAAAGGCCTTGAGAGCTTTCAGTTATATCATCCAGTTTAGCATATGACTGAAGAGCTTGAATTACGTCTTCAAGCTTCAGGGACTCTTTTCCAAACATTAGAGTTGTTCGAAAATGCTTGAAAGACGAAGGTAGAGACCTCAGCAGGATGATAGCCATATCATCATCTTTGTAAGTTTCTTCGACCTTTTGAAGATTAGCTATGCAATTCTGGAATCTGCATACGTGATCTTCAATATCACCTCCTTCTTCTAGTCGAAGTCCGAATAGTTCATCCTTTAGAAAAAGTTTATTGGACACGGTTTTGCCCATATAAACATTCTCCAACTTTTCCCATGCTTCTTGGGCAGTCATCTTTTCGGTGATGTGTGACCGAACTGATCTTGTGAGATGGATCTCGATGGAACTCTTGGCTTTCTTGAGAACCTTAATCCATGCTGCTTCTGTCATGTTTGCCGGCTTCTCACCATTGAGTGCATCATCCAAATCTTGCTGTATCAGTACGTTCTTCATCATCCTTTGCCAATCCGTAAAGTCATCCTTGCCGTCAAAGGGCTTTAACGCAGGTCCTTGATCCGCATTCATCTTCCCTTTTGACATCGTAGAACACTTTGAACTTAGCTCTTGATACCAATTGTTGAAAAACACTCCTAGATCTTGTTCTTTGATGTAACCAACGGTAATAGACTAAACTTTGGCAAATATTAGAAAACTTCGAAACACACAAGAATTATACTGGTTCGGCAGAACTTTTGCCTACGTCCAGTTGTGATTTCTCTAGGTAGAGAAATCACCGCTTCTTTGATTAATAATAGAGATTACAGAACTTTTGCAAACCCTAGAACTAATCCCAAACCTCTCGGCTGTCTCTGGCTGTTTTCTCCCTTAAATTTCTAAGGCTTGCCGCACCCTATTTATAGGCATAGGGTGCAGATTTACATGTCCTTTACAGATTATAATTCCTATTCTAAGTGGAATAGGAAATTAGACTTCCTTTCCAATTCCAAATAGACTTCTAGGTTTCCTAATCTAACTTGAATAAGGAAACTAAGATTCTTTCCTAGCCCTTTTAGGAAAGGAATCGGTGCACCTAAACAGAAAAGGACACTAATTTGACGAGCCAAACCTAACAAATAGGAATGCAATCAGCCTTAGGACTTGTAAGCCAACCCTATGTCTATAAATAGGGTGTGGCAAGGCTGTTTTTAGAGGGGAAGAAAACAGCTAGACAACCAAGAGTTTTGAGATTAGTTCTAGGGTTTTGCAAAAGTTCTGTAATCTCTATTATTAATCAAAGGAGCGGTGAACGTAGGCAAAAGTTTTGCCGAACCAGTATAATTATTGTGTGTTTCTAAGTTTTCTAATATTTGCTAGTTTAGTCTATTGCCGTTGGTTACATCAAAGAACAAGGTCTAGTGGGCGTTTTTTCAACAGATATAACACTGAAAGACCAACACAGAGGAAGAAAAGAGGAAGAATAAGAGGAATGGAGAGCAAGCGGTAGCAAAAAAAGAAAAAAACAATTGTCAGACAGAGGAAGAAAAGAGGAAGAATAAAGTGATCAGCACATAATTTCTTCTTAGCTCTCCAAATTTAATAAGAATCAATTATGTTTGGTTCTTTCTTGTTGAGGGAGATGTTACAACCAACTCAGCTAGAGAGTCATTCCTACAACAACATCAGCCTATGCAAAATACAACAATGCACATACTATGCCACATATAATTTCTCCTCTCTCTTTTTTTTTTTTTGGTAGGCTGAGCTGATTTGATATTTAGCATGAGAAATTAAATGAAATTTAAATAAGTTTCAAAGAGAATAGAAGGCAGCAGCTAATATCTTACCAGTTGATAAGGTACCCATGTTTAGAAAGCAAGCTACACCATCTTTAAGATAGTTTGGCAGTTAACCAAATGGAATTCTCCATAATTTTGACAAAAAGGGTAAGAGGAGGCATATAAATAGTGCCTATAATTCACATTTACAATAGATATTGGCTTTTATTAGGTGAGCTCAATTTCAGGACACCAAAAATATAAATTTGAAAGGCCATCAATTTGTATGCCTTTTTCAAGAATGCCTGACAGATTGGGGAAGCATAGAAGAGGAATAAAACATTATTAGGCATAAGCCACACGATGGAAACATTGCAGTACACATTGATATGCAAGGGTGCAAGACACATGAGCAGTTCTCCAAATATAGTCCTTACAAAGAGTCAATTAGACTGGTACAATGATACACGAAGAAAGACATGACAGAAGTGGGAGAACATTTATCGTTGAAGAAATTATGTGATAATCAACCATAGAATGCATTTCCCTGCATGTAGGCGTTTCATTCATGAAAGTAATTCATGCTTTTGCATGTTATCAAATATTAATGAAACTGAAAAGACATAACGAATTAAAGTAATGCAACTTAACAAAAGCAAAGACATCTGGGCTATTCAATAAATAAAGTCAAAACATTACCTCAAGAGTTCAATGAAACTTCAATGAAACCTAGATATATTGTCAGGGTAGATTCTGGGGGAATACTTGACATCGAAATATGGCTCAAATCCATGAAAATGGCACCAAACACTATGTCCTAGGATGATGCGACAACTTATCAAAGTCAAAAAATGCATCATCTCAGTTTATATATATTAGTATAGTTTAGTTTGGTAGCATATATGATCCCCATGCAGCAACATAGAATACTTAGTAAAAGTTGCATTTCTGAGAACAAATAACCAACATGCTTGACCGAAAAAACAATGCAGATGCTTTAGTAATACAAAATTACAGTTTTATTTAGGTTTCTCAGTCACCAACCAAACATTGTCATAGAAGAAAAATAACCCTAAAAGAAATTAGGAGCATAAACTAACCATCCATTGTCGAGCAACAAGGAAGATGGGGAGAAAATTGATTCCTGGAGGAGCTTTTTCGTTCAAAACTAAGTCGAGCAGCAAGGAAGAAGGGTCGAGGATTGTTGTGAGCTGGTGTTGCGGGTATAAACATATAGAAAGCTCCACTGTCTCATAACAAACACAAATCGAATATGATCACCATGTCACATTAATTACCCAAAATTCAAAAGGTTATATACATTAGTATGTTGAACAAATTAGTTACATTTCATTAAACTAAAAATTTACAGAATATGAGAAATAAAAAATTTGTATTGTTTATATGAAAATAGAAGAACAAAGAACATCATTGACTACCATTTTATTCGGTAGTTTCCTCCAACTGCAATTGTTGAGATTGTAGGAAATCTTCGAAAAAACCTTCAATTCAACCATCCGTACACAACCATAATAGACAATGTTTTTTTAGCGAATTATGGACAAAGCTTAATATTCAAATGCAATGAAGTGGAAAACAAAATCCAATTCTAGGACGAATGAGTGAGCATGACTCTCAAAGCTGGTTTATGTTTAAATTAGTGAATAACCATAAACTTTGCTGGTTGATTTTCACTCATGTCCTACTTTTTATTCAAGTTCCTGTAAACAAAATTGGTCTTTTAACATGCTTTTTTCTAAAGTTAAAAAGGATCGTTATTTGTAAATAAATTCAAATCCCAAATTGAAATTGCAGTGTAACCAAGCCACATTTTATCAGATGGTTTTTTATCCTAGCCTTAATTAGATTAATGTGATTTATACCTATAGACTAATGTGTTTTTTCACATGCTTTTTTCTCTCAAAATTTATAGAAAATATGAAAAAGATCATCACAAATTTCTAAACCTGCATTAACCAAAATTAATGCTGCTTCCATTTGTATTTGACTGTGAGAGAGGAGGGTTTCTACTGAGAAACTTGTTTGAGAGGAAGGAGACTGATCAGGTTATACCTAGAGGTTATGGATGCACTGTTCAGTTTAGAGATTCGAACAAAACACATCTTCAACATAAAGATACTTTATATAAGCCGATAAAATTAGTAGTCTTTACTTGAAATCAAGCAAGATGGTATCAACTATCAAGTCTACTGCAGCTTGAGAAAACAATCAGAACAGAGTCCAACCCCACAGAGGCAAGGAGTCTCAGTCTTTGCAACTATTGTGAAGCACAAATGGATCGCATGATGCTGTTGATCGTTTGGCGTTTAAAATCAGTTATCTAGATGGGAAAGATGTATCCTTTCTGGAAGCAAAGGATAACGTCAATGATAAGAAATGTGAACCACACAACAAATGTTGGGCATTGAAGGAGAATATAATTCCAAGTCACTAACTTTAAGTCACTATAACTCAAGATCACATATTTACTTCAGCTCCATATAATGCACGAAAATAAAAATAAAAATACTTCATTTTGAGCAATTAACTTGAGACGCACACACACAATCACAATTTTTCGAGTTAATGAGGGTGCCTACTCTGCTACCTACAAAAAGAATTGATATTTGCATCTACATAGTTCCCAAAATCTCACAGAAAAAGGCTCTGTTTGCTTAGTTCGTATGTGAACGTACAGATCTGCGGAATGAATTCCTTTTATTTCCAAAACACACACCTAATTTTATCTTAGGGCAACACAACAACTACCCATTGATGCTGCTTCCATTTGTATTTTTCTATGAGAGAGGAGGGTTTCTACTGAGAAACTTGTTTGAGAGGAATGAGACTGATCAGGTTTTATTCATTGTTAACATCACTAATTACTGTGTGAAGCTTAATTACCTAACTACTCCTTATATAAGTCCATATATATATATATATATATATATATGTATATATTAGAATGATGTTTACAGATAACCTACCAGGCATGATACAGACCTCAAGGTTATGGATGCACTGTTCAGTTTAGAGATTCGAACAAAACTAGACCCGGCAGTTTCTGACACGACACCATGACACGACACGAAAACGACACGAAAATAACGGGTTTTGGATCAACACGATAACTTATCGGGTGACCCGTTAAGAACCTGTTAATAATGGGTTCTTAACAGGTATACACGTGGGTGACCCGTTAAGAAATAAATTATTTTGATAATTTTAAAGTTTAATTACTAAAAAAATTATTATAAAATACAATAGCCATATTAATATATACAATATATTCTATATTAAATATATAGTTTTGTATTATTATTCTATGTAAGTTTTAAAAAAAAAAATTTAGTCATTATTTATTTTTATTGTGAGAGTTCTTTATTATCATTACTAGGATAATAAATTTTACTTAACATGTTCTTGTCCAAAATTAAAATAAACTAGTATAGTATTTGTATAGGCAAGAACTAATAAGACATACATACAAGTATGAAAAATGTGAAAGAATATATAAACACTTGCGATTCATCATTATTCCTCTACGAGTAGATAATGATTACACTTACATTATTGTTTAGATTTTTAAAATCCTCCAAACCCTCACACATAATGTTTTTTATTTGAGGGAAAATAAAATTAATAAAATTAATAATAATTATTATAGAAGTGTAAAAAATGTAAAAAAAATATCCAATCACTCATAATGACAAACTTTACAACTTTTATGAAGGGGTCAGCTTCGAAATCCAACACTATAATCCATAAACCTTAAATTTATCACTACAAGAAAAATGGTCACTGTGCACAAAATATATTTGTGCCCTATGAGGCTTAAGGGCACTAACATACGTGCCCATAGATCAATAGCAACAATGCAGCTACTATAATATATTTGTGCCCTCTATGAGCATGCCCTTTGGTTAGAGGGCACCATATAACGTTTTGTGCTCATAGATTGGCCCAAATAAGAGCATTTTTGTGCCCTTGTTCTGACAAGATTGTCAGACGACTTTCCCATCCATGTTAGCACAAAGTTTGTAATTGTGCCCTATCAATTAAATATTAAAAAAAATAAAAAAACCATACAAATTAAAAACAATCATTTTACATATTTTAGCCCTAATTAAGATAACACTCGAAAACAATCATTTCTGGACAACATCTTCCCCAGAAAGCTTTGTTCATCCCATCTTTGTTGCTCCACAAATAAATTCATCATTCCCACAAGCAGAGTTCCATCAAACTTATGAATTTATGGGCAAAAATAAAAAGAATTTCAAACAAAAATCGTTAACTGAGGTGATGTTGAGTTTCCTGCAGGATCAAATACGAAAAGAAAAAAAAATTATTAAAAAATTAAACAAAAATAAACAAAACAAAGGAAAAGCCCAGATCTGAGAGGTGTCGGTATTGAACATAGATTATATAAGATTAAGCAATAAGAAAGGAGGAATAAAATATATTCTAAAACTGAAAACTCACAGCCGCATTTCCCAGTTTTCTCGAGTGTATGTGACCCCTGTAAAGTGACCCCTGTAAAATAAAAAGATAAGAGGCTGGATCATTAACCAAGCATGCAGAATTCCAGATCATTTCAAATTATGCAGAATAATTTTGTATAAGGTCTTGCCTGAACTCTATTTGGATCACAAATTAGACACAGAGAGCGAACAGTTTAACTTTAGGCCACTACTTTACATATTAACAATGACACCAGTGTTAATTAGGATTCTTCCTGTTTTCCATAACAAAGAAGTCATAATAAATCTTCCAAAATTTTATTCCCAAACCAAATCAATTTGAAGGTCAGAAAGCATGCATGTCCATACATATGGGCGCAATGCCATACTCAAGCTATAGTAAAGAAATCCTGAAAGTATCATGCAATTTTATATCTGGGGTAGACTTAAAAAAAATAGAAAAGAAATCTAACCAATTATGTTCATGTCCAGGCTTGAGGCAAGCCCAATGGTAGTGAACACATTGTAACCTAGGTGGATCACGATTGAAAATCATTCCATCGCAAAGCTGCTCTAGACAGAACATATAATGAACCTAGTGGCATTAATAAGGCTTACGCTTGTAAAAGTTAGCATGATATAAGTTAAAGAAATAAAAACTGCATTGTGGTATTATCATGATCATAGTAGTACAAAATATAGTATACAAACAAAGGTGTGACGTGATGGAGCGAACCTGAAACCAGAGCAGAGTCTCATTTGCTACCACCTCGTAGAACCTGTAGTTATGAAGTTTAACAGCAAAGGAAAAATGAATTTTGCTTGACCAAAATGATAATTGAAAAAATGCATCACAAATGCCACCATAAATAAGAGAGTTTTTTAATTTATATTAGCTAGAATATAACCGATCTGCATAGCTCAAGAGTGCGAAAAACCTCCGCAACCCCTTGAACCATAATGTACCATACAATTATTGCAGTTTAAGATACATCCTAATTTCAAATTAGAGAAACCTGGATGGCTCAACAGAATCTTTTTCGAACGAATGCACATTAACAGATGGTGAATAATAAGAAAAACCCATATCAAGTAGCAGAGAAATGGAGAGAGAGAGTACCCATCTTCTGCAAATTACCACATGGAGTATGGTCTCAGTACGTACTTGGCGAAGTAGAAGGACCAAAACATCACTGTTCACTTATGACAAAAACCAACATTCGAGTTTCTTGCGGAGACGTTGAGTTTCCTGCGGGATCAAATACAAAAAAAAATTGTTAAAAAATTACACAAAAATCAAAGAAAAAATAAACGAAAAACCCAGATCTGAGAGGGGTGAGAGGAGCCGGTGATGCGGTGGTTGTTGAGCGGGTGCGGTGGTTGTCGATCTGGCCGCCAACGTCTAGCAACGGAGTATAAGGGAGGCAGAGTTGAGGGGGAGAGAGAGAGAGACAGAGGTGAAAGAATGAGATTCTGAGGGAGGCAGAGATGAGAAAAGATCGAGAAATGGAGAGAGATAGACTGGATCTGGGGAAGGTAGAAATAGAAAGGGTGGTTGGACTGAATCTGGGGAGGAAGAGATGAAAGAGAGAAGGAAAGTAAAAAAGAGGGGGAAAGATGAGGACAGGTAAAGAGAAATGAGAGAGACGGCGAGAGAGAGACGAGAGAGTAAATATTTTAAGTATACTAAGTCAAAGGGCACAAATAAGATTAAAAAAATATATTAAAATAAGATTTTGTCATGAGATTGTTGAAGTAAAACAAGATACTTGTTTCTATAAAAACTAAATATACTAAATAAAAGGGCACAAAATTATTTTTGTGTGTACGTAAATTAATAAAACAAAATTATGATTACTGATATTTATAAACAGTGACAAATTTTGGTGCAAACATTTTAATGGGCACAAATGCAGGACACCAACTAATGTGCCTTTCATTCAGAGGGCACCTTTGAGATAGTTTTGTGCTCAATGAAGTTCAAAAAGCACAGCTATGCATTTGTGCACAATGAAAATGTAAAGGGCACAAATCTTTTGTGTTCTTAGCCCTTTTTTTTGTAGTGTATATTTAACCGTCGATTGTCATTTACGCTTTATTATTGTTACTGAATTTCAGTTTTTAAATTTTCTTTTTTGAAAACATGATCATCTGACGGATGTAAGAAGCTGAGCGGTTCAGATCTTTGATATCATGTTTCGATATTTACGGTTAACTGAAATATGAGTCGATGTCATATAGTTTGTAGAAACTTTATAAACATCAAGCAATATTTTCACTAATCGTAAAACTCTAAACATAATATCAACGATCCAAACCGTTCATCTTCTTGCATCCTCTAATAGATCATGTTTTCAAAAAAGAAAATCGGAAAAAACAAAATTTGATGAGAAAAATGAAGCGTAAATGTAAACAATAATCAACGGTTAAATTTTGATCTATGATTTATATGATTATAGTGACGAATTTCGAAGTTAAGCTCTTCACGAAAGTTGTAAAGCTTGTTATTATGAGCGTTTATATATTTTTTCTATATTTTTTATACTTCTACATTGAAGGGTTTGATTGGAAGAAAATGTGCAAGATGTTCTAATGTTCCAATGTCCTTAATTTTACAAATCTTTTGAACATTTGATAGTTTGTAATGTTCTAATGTTTTTTTTATTATGCTCTTATTTTGGATATGTAAATATACACTTAAAAGAAAAATCCGTTTTTATGTTTTGGATGTGACAATACTTAAAAAGAAAAATGCGTTTTCACTCAAAAAAAGTATTATGTTTTTCATTTAATTATTTATTGGTTTAAAATATATTTTCCTTAACGGGTAACGGGTCGGGTCATATTACCCGTTAATATTATCGGGTCAATTTCGGGTCGGGTCATTTTACCCGTTTATTTTAACGGGTGTTACACGACACGACCCGTTAAGATATCAGGTATGACACGAAAACGACACGAACACGGGAAACACGACACGAATGTCAGGTCTAAACAAAACACATCTTCAACATAAAGATACTTTATATAAGCCGATAAAATTAGTTGTCTTTAATTGAAATCAACATATTCAATCCAAACAACATGGCTAATATTCAAGAACATGTCCAATCTTTAAGTACATTTACAAAACAGATCTAGAACGTTTTAAAATCCTCTTAGCAGCAGAACACAAACTTAAAAATCCAACAGAAGGACAAAGCACCATACCAGTTCTCTATCTTGTATGTTGTTTTCGTGGATCTTCTTAACTCATCCTAAAAAATTGTGCACATAGGTCACCTGCAAGCATCATCCCACAACCAAAAATTAGACAGAACCAAGGAATACATAAGGAACCAAGAAATGGGGAAAAAAAAAATCAACCAACAGAGGAATGAGAAGCAAACACCAGAAAATTTTGAAGAAGCACATAAATGAGCACAGTGAAACCCAAAAATCGAATGATGGTTCTAGCAAAGAAAAAGGAAAACAAAACAATAAACAATTATTTTGAAACAGTGCATAACCTATTGAATCAGAGGGAAAAACCGAAAACCCATACACCCCTCTGTGACTCTCTCCTCACTGACCCTGTGCACTAACCCATTAATTAATCCCAAAAAAATGCACACATCCATGCTTTCTCCTCTCTCTGTCTATCTCTATCTCCCTATCCATCTCTCTCTATAAAATCACAAATTAGAAAATCCAAGGCAACATTAAAGAATACAATTTTAAAAAGAACTTATCTTTTGATTTGAGGCATGCAGCGCAAGATTCGGTACACCCCACTCTCAGTCGGGTTTGTTGATTACTCCTACCCCGTCTCCCTGAAATCCTGATGGCCCATATGGTCTTCTATGACCATACCCACCCTCCCATCTGCATCAACAGTGCCGAGACCCCTACCCCTCCCCCTCCCTCTCCTTCCATCGCCATCTCTCTCTCTCTCTCTCTCTCTCTCACAAACCCTCCCCAAAACCCTAATTGAACGACAGCAACTGATAGCTGCCCGCTAACCCCATTTCTCGCCCAAAATGGAGAGGACAAAATTGCCCTTCATAATAGACCACCTTCACCATTGGATTGTAATCTTTGATGGCAAAAACATAATTAAATAATTTGGGCCTTACTGAGGGTCGGGCTTCCCAACTAAAGGCAACACATCGGGCTGCTGACCCAAAACCAACAGTAATACCAAAGGCATGGTTGTAGTTCATTTGAAAATCGGATCAAAACACTATTCATTTCTACAGTGTCAATTCCAAACTTTTCTTTAGACTAAAGTAATAATATGTGCGTCACTATGAAGTGTGAAAATTCAAATTAATTGTGGTTACGAGGGACTTTGGCCGAACAATCTCCGATGCCAATGTTAGAATTCTAAAAAGAAAGTATTTAGGAGTTAGTGGGTAACCAATGAATTTAGCATTTTAGTGGGATAAGAAGAGTATTTATAGGAGAGTGGCCGACCCTTTGGGTGGAGAGTGGCTGGTCGTATTTGATGGTAATGGGTAAATAATTGCAAGATATTATGTGAAACAATATCTTGCAATTAACATGGCAATTATTCCTAGTTTCAATAGGAAGTTTTGGGAGTTACCTTTTGAATATGAAATAAATTTCATATTGATCACCTTTGACTCTTCCTTGATTAAGCCGTTATTGTCTGTTGCATGTGCGTGGGAATTCCGGTGTGCCTTGAGGATAATCTTGTCTTTTTCTCCCAAAAATTCATGTGTCGCCTCTACGATTTTTCGGATTGTTTTTGGCTCTACAAATACCCCACACTTGTTGGGCTACTCGCAGAAAAGGGCAGTAGGTGTAGAGATCTGTAATTGCTTAAGAAAACATAAGATTGTTTCCTATTTTGATGCAGATTCCCACTTTGATTGGAAACTAGATCCTTCTAGGAAAGGGAATAAATGACCTCCAAAGTCTATTTGAGTCTACCTTAAGTATATGATTAAATCAACTTCGGAGAGCAATTATTTAACCCTACAAGAAAGAGAGAAAGCTAGAGGATATTTGTTCTCTCTCCCCTAGCAATTTTCTTCCCTTGCTCGTGCAAAGAACTATCTTTCGTTGCTTTCTTCATCTTCACACCGCACCAAGGTAAGAAAAAATTTAATTTTCCTTATCTTCTTAATTTTTTGGAGTCTCATGGCTTTAAATTTGGCTCGACGGGGATCGATGATGTGTCAAAAGTGGCTGGACAAGCCACGACATTGCTATAGTCATGTGGCTGCTGTTGTCGGCTTGGTGCGAAGGCTCGGCGTGGGCCGAGGGTTGACTACAGTGGTGTGGGCCACAGAGGCGAGCTAGGGCTCGACTTAGATCACTAGCAGGATGCATTAGGCTTGGCTGGCGTGGGTCAGGCGCTACTCGGCTTAGGCTGAGGTTGTGAGTCACTGGGGCTTTAACTTTGGGCTGCTGGGATTGGGCCCGTACAAGAGAGAGGAAAAAGGTGCAAGGGCAGTTGCTCACTCCTGTTGGTTTTGGGCGATGGGCCATTGGGCCAAGAAGAGAGAGAGATGAGGAGCCAGCATGGGCTGGGCTCACTTGGCTACTGTCGTAACAATTCTTCCTTGCATCTTTGTAGAATTTCTTCAAGCATGTCTTCACAAGAGAGATGATGGTGTGTCCGTTTTATCGTCAAGGCGGGCCTTTGAGTAAAGTGGGCAACTTCAAGGATGCTCACGTCAAAATCAATTCTGACGACCCTTTCAGAGACTTATGCGAAGCATACAAGCCATGCTATTCCGTCTGGGGTGTGTGTGAAGCGTTTCAAGGAAATGAGCAGCCGTGAGCCATGTAGTGGGGCTCATAGAGCTATCAAGTTTTACCCTTACTACTTCGTGTTGGGATTTACTTTTTCCATTATGCGTTTTTTCCAAGAAGTACTTTTCTCCATGAAGTGTGCCCCCGCTCAGTGTTCTCCAAATACGATTCGTGTGATGGTGGGATCCCTCAATCTGAGCAAATTCTTTGACTTAGATCTAACTATCAACGAATTCTAGTACTTCTTTGACATAGGCCGTATTGATTGAGTTGGGCAACTGTGATCTCGCCATAGGCTCTTTGATTATTTGAGCAAGGGAGATCATGACTAGGCCAATGAGACTTTGGAGATAAGTAGAGAGTGGGAGTCGTTATGACAATTTTCATGATCGATAAGTAAACTGCTTAGTCTTTAGGCTTTTTGTGCTTTTGCTGAGCTGCTATCTGATATTCTAATTATCCTCATCTGTCTATGTAGATTCAAAATTTGGCTCAACTCCCAAGAGTTCTTCAGATATGAAGAAGGTGCACATTGCTTTAGGTATCCTTGCTTAGTACCGTGAATGACTTTGGCTACTTAGTCCTCTTCGTCGAGAGAAAGGTGGGCTGTTCCCAATAGAGGAGATAAAGCGGAGGCACTCGCTAGTCCGACCACAATCGTGGAGCCCGTTGCGAATGATAGTGGAAAAAAAAGACTTCCCCACCAACTCAAGAGATACCAGTTGAAAAAAAACAAAGACACCTTTGCTGCTCCTGAGGGTTCGCCTGTTGTCAAGAAGCTTGTGATTGACTTAACTTCTTCCAAGAGGAAGAAATATGAGGGTGCTAGTTTTTAGGCTATGATGCCTGCCATGCCGAAGATGGCTAGTACGATTACTGATATGATTTCTCAGGGTAAAGGTTCTATCGTGCCCCCAATGTTGAACTTTATACCAAAACGCCCGTTGGGAGCTAAGTCTGGTTCACCTTTGAAGAGGCTTGCTACTATGAAGAACGATAAGGTAGACTCTGCTGCTAAAGTGGCGTCTGGGCCTATTCCTTTTGCTATTGACATTAATTCGCCTGCATAGAAAGATGAGTCTACTTGCATGGGCAATTGTGAGAATTCCATCAAGCCTATTTTTGGAGAGTTTACTCATATCTGTGCACTTTTGAAGCTCGATTTGCTTGAAGACATGAACACGTGTGCCAAACTTGTTGATGGCATCAGATAAGTTATCTGCTCAAGTTCATTTGCGAAGCATACGACCCAATATAGGAGGACTGCTATGCTTGCTATTATGCAAAAAACGATAATTCTTGCAGCCAAGTCTATGTTCATTAACCAAGATAATACCAAGGCTGAAAAGGAGATGATAACGACTATGGCAGCTGAGGCTTATTCTTCTGCCAAGAAGATAAAAAATTGGAGTCCGAGTTCATTGCTTTGAAGAGGTTCAATATCTCCGCCCCTATTTCTCTGCAGCTTGAGATTGCTTGCTAGGAGATCGATGACTTGAAGGCTAGGTTTGACGCTATCCAAGTTAATTATGAAAGTGCAGAGAATGAGATTAGTCATTATATACCTCAGATTCAAGATCTTAAGCGTACCATTTTGGGGCTTCATTATGCTGCCTACACAAAAGATGAAGAGTATATTGCTGCTTATAATCAAGTAATCCACTTTCGGAAGATCACGATAAGCTTGAACCCCAAGTGTTGGAACTCAAAGGTGTGCTGAAGATCAACGAAAGTCTATAGAAAGAGGTGGATAAGTTGTAGCACATCTGTGTTGGCCTGCTGAGGAGAATGAGTAGCTGAAGAGTGAGAAGGTTGGGCTGGAGGCTTAGCTTGTTTAGTGTTAGGCCGATTTCTACAAGTTGGGTTATGTAGATCACCTATTCGGTAGGCCGTCTGATTTTGAGTTTGCTGGAAAAGACTTCAAGGTCTTCTCTATTTCTCCAGAAGACTTTCTTGCCTTTACTTTCAAGGCTTCCATTGGTGAAGTAGTCTGAGAGGTCGATGCCCAGGCTGGGGCAACCGAGGATGACGTGTTGAATGATGCCGCTGCTGAGAGTGTGGCGGCTACTGAAGGTGTAGCAACTGAGTAGTTGTGAGATGTCCAAGCTGCTGAAGAGTAGTCTTCTAGGTAACCTTTAGGATTTTCTTTATTTTCCTTGTTGCTTTTTCTTTTGCTTGAACTTCATTGGCCATTGTTCTTGCTTTATCAATTTTACTTGAAAATTTAATAAACTTGTTTCCTTTTCCTTTCTTTATCTTCATTTTTTTTTGTTTATGCCTAACCTTTAACCTTTAGACCAGTGGCGGGCGTGCTACTTTTCTATAGGCAAATAGACCCGCGTAGCCTATATAGTCGGAGGTTTCGGTGTAGAACTTTCGCAAAGTTGTTAGCCATAGGGTCAGCAGCCGGATGCCTTACTTATAGAAGCAGACGAGTCCGCGTGACCACTTGGTTGTTAGCTTCGGCTTTCTTCGATGCTTTGAGCTATGTGGCATGCATCACAACATAATAAAGATTTGTAGCGCTTGAAATTCCCTAACCTTTTGTGTCAAAAGTACATGGTTGTATGGAATTTCGTGGGCAAAGGTCCAAGAGAACACTTTACATTTTATGTAACCAATTCCATAGGCTGCAAAGCGAGTGTCACAACACTTTAAAAATCAGTGTAGATCTGAATGATCATTTCACGCTTGGCAGAGATGAAGCTTATCAATTGTGTAGCATGTCAACAGTAGATAGAGTTTCGTATATGTACCCTGACCGTTAACCTTTCACAGTTGCATAAGTTTAGCGCGGCTAACTGCTCGAAGGGTAAGCCGTAACAGTCTTTTGGAATTGTAGGCTTCCTTAGTGCACTTAGTAGCAACTTTAAGGTTCCAGGGTAATCGTCCATTGGGCGTACTGCGTAATGTGCCTTTTCCGTCTTTGAGACCCGGTTCTTTGCGAATTAGGCCAAAGACCAAAAATCCTTCAATAAGCTAAGCCTTGAAAAAGACCATAATGGCTAATTCTAGGGATCCTGGCACAGGTCACCGTGCACCTAGTTACATCAGGGTAGCCCGACCCATCGACGTCTCAATATTCAGAGTATATGGTTTACCCTCTGACATTTGACAACATGGTTGGTCCCTAGAGGGTGCAATTCTTGTGATAAGTCCAAAAATGGCGCAATCTTTATTAAAGTGCAGAAGTGATCAGATGTTGTAAGCATGCAACCGAGCCAAGTTGTGAAATTGTTGAGAGTTGTCCCACATTGGTGAGGGACAAGGTTTGCTATGTGCTTATATGATCTTGGGCTACTCCCCATATAGTCAATTTGTTTTATGGTGGAACCTCAATTTCATCATGGTATCAGAGCAAGGTTGTCCACGTGTGAAGCCCAACGGCCACACGTGCTCCACGTCACCCAGTTGTTGTCCACGTGTAGGCTTGAAAAACCGTCACACGTGTAGGGGCGTGTTGAGAGTTGTCCCACGTTGGTGAGGGACAAGGTTTGCTATGTTCTTATATGATCTTGGGCTATTCCCTATATAGCCAATTGGTTTTATGGTGGAACCTCAATTTCAACAGAAACAAATGAAAACTTAGCTGTAAGGAAGGAACTGTGTAATAATTGGATAATCATCGGCTTGCGAGATGGTGCCAGTCGAGCTGCTTGAGTCTTCGAGTTTTAATGTAGCAGGAGGTCATGAGTGGTACTTCCTCAAATTATCATTGTTCTATTACTTTTCAATCTCTTTGTTGTTCATGGTGAGGAGGGTGTAGCTACATTTGCCACCTACTCTACTGATCTTGTACGGACCTTCTCAGATGGGATCCATCTTTTTAGAGTCTTCACTATGGGCAGTGATGAAAGCTTTTCTCAAGACTAGATCTGCTGAAACTGCCGAATTTCGCCATTTTGCTATAACTGGAGAGGAGCTGTTGTAAGGAGGATGCGATACAGGTGATGACCTTCTCGCGTTCCTCATCTACCAGATCTATGTTTGTGGTCATCTCCTTTCTATTATGCTCAATGATTGGCAGTAGAGTGCTGATACTTGGCACGATGACATTAGGAGAAATGATTGCTTTTGAACCAAATGCCAAGAAAAAATGAGTCTCATTGGTTACTCGTCGTTTGATGGTGCGATATGCCCAAAGACATTCGGGAAGGTTGTCTGGCCATTTTCCCTTTTTGTCTGAGAGGGATTTCTTAAGGCAGTTGAGGATTGTCTTGCCTTAGCCTGCCCATTGCCTTGGGGATACCTTAGCGTGAACATATGTTGCTTGATGCCAAATTTCTGAAAGAACTTCGCCAAATCTTTGGTTACGAATTACGGGCCGTTGTATGTGATGATGGATTGATAGATGCTGAACCAGCAGATAATGTTCCTTCATATGAAGTGTTCTATGTCTGTTTGAGCTGTGGTTGTCATGGACACTGCTTCCACCCACTTGGTGAAGTAGTTAGTTGGCACGATCATCATGCCTCTGCCCTAGTAACGGGAAAGGACGATTGCTTACTTGTTGAAGTAGTTGATTTCCCACTACATAAATGACCAAGGACTCGTTTATGGGTGTACTTCGCTAACATACAGTGCTGGTACCAGCTTGTAGCGTTGGTAATTGTCGTACTTTTGTACTAACTCTTTAGCATCTTGATGAATAGTAGGCAAATATTAGCATGCCTTAAGAGCCTTCTGTGGTAAGGATTGGCTTCTATAATGATTTCTATAAACATCTTCATGGATTGAACTTAGAACAATCAGGTCGTCTGGAGGCACTAGGTAGCAGAGATGTGGTTTGGTGTAGGATCTTCGAACGAGAATATTGGTCCACATGTAGTAGCGTGTTTCCTTCACTTTCGGAGCTTTCTTAACCTTAATCTTTTTGCGGGGAGTGTGCCATTGACTAGGTAGTCTATGATGAGACTTTCCCAGTTCGGAGTTGTACTAACCTGTGACACCTTAGTTGCTTGCTCTGCCTATACACTTGGATTTTCAAGATATTCTACCGAAATAAAGTTTTTGAGCTGATGGTCGAGGGCGGAACCTAGGCTGGCTAGTGTGTTCACATGAGCGTAGTTTTCCCGCGAAACTTGAGTAAGGGTGTAAGTCTAAAATGCCTCAAGCTGCTTTTGTATCTTCTCTAGATATTGTACCATTCTCGAATGCTTTGTTGTGTATTCCCTGATAGTCTGGCTGGTGATTAGCTGAGAATCGGAATGAATTGCGAGCTTTTTCACTGCTAAGTCTTTTGGCATTTGGAGGCCTGCTAGTGGGGTTTTGTACTTTGCTTCAATGTTGGATGCTTTGAATCCTAGAGTGATTGCCTGCTCGACCATCAAACAGTCTGGGGTGACAAGGACCATGCCTGCTCTTGAGCCCCTATAGTTGGATGCACCGTCAACATGCAAATGCCAGAAGCCTTTATTAGGTAAGGTAGGTATGGCTATGGAGTGCTTGGTTGCCTCCGGGGCATCATTGGGCCGCGCTATTGCATCGCCTAGGCTAGGCGTGAATTCTGCTATGAAATCTTCCAAGGCTTGGGCCTTTATCATCATACAGGATCGGTAAACTAAGCCGTACTGACCAAGTTCCAACGCCCAATTCATTACTCGTTGATAAGCATCTAGACCATGTAGGATTGATCGTCGAGGATACTTGGTCATGACAATGACTGTATGAGCTGGAAAATATGGTTTGAGCTTCCGAACCTTAACAACTAAATTGAAAATTAATTTCTTGATCTTCGGATATCTGATTTATGCATCGAAAAATGTTTTAGAAGTGTAGAATACCAGCAATTGGGCCTCCTTGTTATTTTCGTATGAGAGTAAAACTCACAGCTACTTCTGAACATGCTAAGTAGATGTATAAGTCATCTGTTGCTTCCTGCTTGGATAGTAAGAGAGGTGATGTGAGATACTTCTTCAAGTCTTGGAAAGCTTTTTTGCACTCATCATCCCATTTGTCTCCTTGTGCCCTCTTAATTGCTTTGAAAAAAATGATTGCATTGGTAGATGGATTGAGAGAGGAAGCAGTTGAGCGTGGCTGCTCATCTAGTCAAGCTTTGGGTCTCTTTCAGGGTAGTTGGAGACTTCATATCTAGGATAGCTCGGATCTGCTTAAGATGTTCTTAGATTCCTCGTTGGGTCACTGGGTACCATAAGAATTTGCCTGAAAATACTCCAAACGTGCATTTGGCAGGATTGAGCTTTATCTTATACTCTTTAAGAATGTTGAAAGTTTCCGCCAAGTTGTCGACGTGGTCTAACCGCTGCTTGCCTTTCACCATGATGTCATCGACGTAGACTTCCATTGTTACTCCAATTTGCTTCTTGAACATCATGTTTACCAGTCGTTAGTAAGTAGCTTTAGCGTTCTTGAGGCCAAAAGGCATGACTTTGTAGCAGTAGGTACCTCGCACGATCACGAACGCGAGTTTCTCCTTGTTGGGCTTGTGCATAGCTATTTGGTTGTAGCCGAAGTATGCTTCTAAGAAACTGAGTAGCTGGTTTCCTGAAGTCGAATCTATTAGTAAGTCGATTTAGAGGACCAAGTAAGGATCATCGGGCATTCTTTGTTAAGGAAGGTGTAGTATACTCGAACTCTATATTTGCCCTTCTTTTTCTTCATTACTAGCATGACATTGGCGAGCCATGTTGAGAGTATTACCTTTTCTATGAACCCGGCCTTCAGTAACTTGTTGATTTCTACTTTAATGATCGCCACTCGTTTGGTTGGGAAGTGTCTTGTCTTTTAGATCACCAATTTGGTAGCAGGGTCAACGTGCAGCTTGTGGCAAGCTATCTTGGGGTCGATATTGGGCATGTCGGAAGGTGACTATATGAAGATATCACGATTCTCCCTAAGGAAAACCGTAAGTTCTTCCTTTTCCTTCGGGCTCAAACGTGAGCCAATTCTAGTTGTCTTCTTCGGTTGCTAAGGATTAAGAATGATGTGCTCAACATCATCTTCGTGTTTCCATCCCGTCTCGCCTGCTGATGCATTGGTTTAGACACCATCTTCTTGACCATCTCCTGTAATTGTTATTGGGTAGCTTCATCGTCCTTTTGAACTTCAGTAGCCTCTACGGGGGTAAAAGACTTCTTTTTGTAGTCATTCAGTACTTGTATAATGCATCGTCGAGATGTGGCCTCGTCAGACTTGATTTATTCGACTCCCCATCTCAGTATGCGAAATCGGATCTTTTGATACTTGACGGAGGTTACGGCATCCAACATTATTAGCTAAAGTCACCCTAAAATTCCTTTGTTGGGAGACGAGTTGCTTACTAACTTGAACGTATGCTTTGAGACAACTGGTGGTGTTCTCACGTCAAGTGTTATGTTGCCAATAATAGTCCAGGTGTGTCTGTTGAATCTGATCAGTACCTCCGCTAAATGTATGATTGTGTTTTCCAGGCATATCTTTTGAATTATTAAGAGTTGAAGTAGGTTGCCGCACATCTGTTATCAACCATCATTTTATCGATTATAGTTTAGGCTAGTTGGACATATATCACCAGTGTTTCGTCGTGTGTGAAGTCGACTTATTTGGCATCCTGCTCGGTGAAGCCAACGATGGGTCCAGGTTGGGTATTAACTATTTGAATTTGAAAGACCAATAAAGCCTATTGGATCTTCCTCTTCTTGGAGTTGTTGGTGGCCCCTAAGTACTCGAATTCGACAAAGATGTCATTGATCCGAATGGTCTTGGTCGGCGGCTCTTCGTTGGCGTTTGAGTTTCTTCTAAGCTGCTCAGCTGGCTTGTCCAAATATATGTCAACCTTGCCTTCTTTCACCAGCTTTTCTAAGTAATACCTCCAAGTGTAGCAGTCGTTGATTGTGTGACCAAGGCCTCGATGAAATGTGCAGTACTTGGTGTGGTCCAACTTAGAGGTGTCTCCCTTTGATTGCTTCGGCAACTTGAATCAAGGTTCACCCTTGATGTCACGGAGGATTTGGTGAATGAAGATCGAGAACTTAGTATAGTTCTTAGACATCGTGCCTTCTTTAGTCGAGGATTGGTCCCTACGCTTGACCTCTGACCTGATTTTGTTGTTGTACTGCTTTCTGTCCTTCTTCTTTGAAGCTACTGCCGATTCTGTCTAAAGCTGCTCGGGTGCCTTGTCTGCTCGCCGAGCCTCGTCCCAAAGTGCATGCTTTTTTGCCATAGAGAATAAGTCTGCCAAAGTCAGATCTTTTCTCATGATCAATTTTTCGAATAGCAATGGTCAGTTAGGAGTCCTTTTTGGAAAGTTGCACTAGCTATTGAGTTGTTGCATCCGACTATCTTCGCCTTTTCTACTTTGAACCTCTTCACAGTTGGTCATTTTTCATGATGCTGAACAAATGGTCGGACTTCATTTTAATCGAGTGATAAGATGAATATTCCTTGGTGAAAACCAAAGAAAATTCATCAAAACTCCGTCTGTCATGTTACCTAGTTTGATGTGAGGTGAAGGGTGCTCCTTGCGGGCCTAGCCACGAATGAATACTTCGCCTAGAAGTTTTTCCGTGTTGATTATTAGAGTATGGCCCCAACCGTGACTGTATGCTCATTGGTGACCTAATAGGGAGTGCACACTCCTCCGCGCATAAAGATGGGAGTATACGCTACCTCGAGGGCCTAGGCGGGAGTGTACACTACCAGAACGCTCGAGGGGTTGCTTGCCGGGATGCTGCTAGAGAGGTTTGTTGTCTGCCCTTGTCCTACTTTGGGATAACTCATTTGAGGCACGCTACAAAAGCTGATACACCAAGGTCGTGTGCTCCACGAGGGCACTCGTCAACTCTACGACTTGTTGGGACAAATGTTGTTTACCATTTAGGATTGAAGAGCTTAGATGGTATGTTTCTCTATGGGTGGTCGAACTGTAGTGAACTTCCGCTGCAAAATTTGAGCAAGGATATGTCAAATCTGAAGAAAATATAGGTGAAATACCCCTGTTAAATCGTCGATCCAAAAATATGAAGTCGGGATGGTTGAACTGATCTTGGACAGGTTTGGATTGCCAAGTAGGCTGCGAAAATGGGTTGGACCACGGGTGCAGGTTGGGTCGGGCCGCTAGCGTGGGCTGGGCTACTGGAGTGCGTGTGCATTGGTCCCCTCTTCCTCCTCGTGCGGTTTGGGCTTGAGCAGCCTCCTAGGCCTGTGGGTCTTGGGCTTGACCAGTATTGGGCTCGCGTTAGGCTGTTGCTTTAGCAAATACGGTTGCAGCTTGGGCCTACTCCAGCTGGGCCTTGCTGGGCTTCCTTATGACATTGGCCTAGGTTCGTTGCTGCAAGGTGGTATGGTCTGGGCTTGCAGTTGTAAGGTGACACCACTACCGTGGGCTTGGGCCTCGCTATAAGCTGTTATGGTGGTTGCTATTGTGGTGTCTACCATTGGCATAGCCACGGTGGTGCCCCGTGGGGGTGGTACTACTCCATTTGTCATCCCATTGAGCCTCTCGGTTCGTCGTGGCAGGGCTACGTCACGATCTCCATCATTTTGGTCTGAATCC
This sequence comes from Cotoneaster glaucophyllus, assembly GCA_036320875.1. NCBI lineage: Eukaryota > Viridiplantae > Streptophyta > Magnoliopsida > Rosales > Rosaceae > Cotoneaster > Cotoneaster glaucophyllus. The sequence goes on from CM070067.1 coordinate 9,240,314, forward strand.
TTGAACGTAGGATGTTCCGTTCGTCGTGGTTTTCGAATTTCTTGTCATTGTACTTATCTTTTACGTTTATTCAAAGAATATTATAAAAAAAAAATCTAGGAATAAGAATGTACGAAAAATCTTCGGATGAACGAGAAATGAGAAACTTTGTATGTGAGAGTCTTCTTCGAGCGTGTGAATCAAACTCCCAATGAAATCACCAATTTGTGGTTGCAAATTTTCGCTGTCGCTTCTTTTGAAGAAAATGCACCTGCAAAATAATAACACATTCGATTAAGGCAAAAAACTTCACGTTCCCATGATGAATTGGGGAAGGGGGCTTTGGCCGAAGAATCTCCAGCGCCAAAGTTAGAATTCTGAAAAGAATGTATTTAGGAATCTGTAGGTAGCGAATGGCTTGGCATTTTAGTGGGATAAGAAGGGTATTTATAGGAGAGTGGCCTACCATATTTGGATGTAATGGATGAATAATTGCAAGATATTTTTTTAGTTGACATGGCAATTATTCCTAATTTAAATAGGAAATTTTAGGAGTTACCTTTTGAATAAAATCAATAAGGGATTGATGAGGAATGATGAGAGGAATATGAAATAAATTCCATATTGATCACCCTTGACTTTTCCTTGATTGAGCTGTTATTATCCGTTGCTTCAGCGTGGGAATCCTCGTGTGCATTGAAGGTAATCTCGTCTTTTTAACCCAAAAATCGACGTGTCGCCTCCATGATTTTTTGGATTATTTTTGGTGCTTACAAATGATACTTATAAACTCGGCTATACCTTCCACCCTTACCCAGTAACCTTCAAGAACTCATCAAATGCCATAGATTGCTCATTCTTTACCACCTTTGCCTATGCTATCAAATCCAATTGGTAATAATTTCAGGTGGTGAAGGGATTACCTTCATCATTTCTCCAACAAGGGGGATTCCTGGAGCTTTTCTGACCTAGTATCTAGGCCTTTTTAGTAACACCGACAACAGCAATGAAACCAATCGTGTTTTTGCTGTAGAGTTTGACACCATACAAAATATCGAATTAGGTGACATCAACAACAACCATGTTGGGATTGATATTAATAGTTTGCACTCTGAGAAATCAGCTTCAGCAGGATATTATGATCAGAACAAGGGGGTGGTTTCGGAACTTGATGTTGACTTGTATATAGTTTTCTACAATTTAGGATTTCCTAGTTAGGATTAATCCCTTGTAATCTGGGATTGTAATTATTGTAATTATCATTTGCTTATTATGTCAGCTCTAGGATTGTATATTATACCTCAAATTGAGAAGAATAATATAACGATTCAAAGCATTCTCTTCTTGGCACCAGAGCCAGGTCGGGAAAAAAAAAAAAAGAAAAAAAAAGAACCTAAATGTGCTGAGTAGTTCAGTGCGTAGTTCAAAACCCAACTTGCCATGCACGACAGTAGCACGGTCAATGATCAACGAGAGGTGTTTTTGTACCATTGTTGTCCCTCGGAATAAAACTACAGTGAGCGACTAAGTGTTGTTGTTGTCCTCAAATCAGAACAAGCGATTCCTCCATCGTTGTTGTCCAGAAACGTGTGTAGACAGTCTCGCAGCCCAGAAAACTCTACAGTTTGCAGCCCTGTGTTTCCTCTTTTCTTGTCCCCATATTCCCTTGATCAGCACCACCGTCTCAACCGCGCTAGGGCTTCGGTGCGTCGTCCTGATTCTTGATCAGCGAGCAACTTTGTGTTGTTGGTGCTTTGTCTTGATTCTCAAGCAGCAAGCAACTTTCTGCGTTGTTGCTACCCAGACTCAATCAACACAGCACAAGACCGTCCAATCAATTATCTTCATTGTTGCTTCAAAAGTTGTTGTCCAATCAATTATTTGTGTTGTTGCTTTTGTCACCAAATCTAAAAACACATCAGATTGTATAATTGACCAGACATTAGCCTTAAGTGCAACAATCAGTGATGATGGTGAACCTCTATACACTTCTACTACTATTGTGAATACTACATGGATAATTGATTTAGAGGCTACTGAACATATGACTTGTGATTCTAAACAGGTTCTAGTTTTAAAACCCTTCACTCAAACCATTGTCATTGTTGCTGATGGTAATGTCGCCCTTGTTTTTGGGGAAGACACTGTTGCTTTATCTGATGCCATGAAACCTGATGTTGTTCTTCTATCACTAAATTATAAATTGTTATCCGTTGCACAAATAACCTTTGGCTTACATTGTTTGGTTATTTTTTGGCTTTATTTTTACGTTCTTAAGGACATTCGGACGAGGAAGAAGATTGGTTATGGTATTAGATGAGGAAAGCTATACTACTTGGAGTTGACATCACAAAGTACTGGATTGTTGGCTCAAGCTCTTTCAGTTGACTCGCCTCAGGAGGAGAATAATAAAGTGTCAGACGTCTGGATATGGCATCGTCGTCATGGACACGCTTCATTTGGTTACTTGCGTAAGCTATTTCCCAGTTTGTTTGCTAAGACTAATGTTTCTCAGTTTAAGTGTGGGGTTTGTGAAATGGCCAAAAACCATAGAGCTACTTTTCCTTTTAGTTTGAACAAAAGTTCTGTTCCTTTTATGATTGTGCATTATAATGTGTGGGGTCCATCTAAAATTGCTACTCTTGGTGGTGCTCACTGGTTTGTTACTTTTATTGATGAACGAATAACTTGAGTTAGTTTCTTGAAATTGAAAAATGAAGTCAATTTGGATTTTCAAAAATTTCATAAAATGGTTATTGTGCAGTATAACATGAATATTCAGGTCATTCAAAAGGACAATGAGGTGAATACGCTAATGCGGACCTTCATGTCTTCCTAGATAGACATGGTATTGTTCATCAAACCACATGCCCTTACACTCCTCAGCAGAATGGAGTTACTAAGCGGAAAAATCGGCACTTGTTAAAGGTAGTTCTTGCTTCTCTTTTCACGGCACAACTCCCCTTGTATTATTGTGACGAAGCCCTAACTTTGGCAGCATATCTTATCAACCATCTCCCATCTCGTACCATTGACTTCCAAATGCCATTGCAAGCCCTCATGTCTCAAACTAATTGTGCACCAGTTTCGAATCTTTCTCCACGTGTATTGGGATGTGTAGCATTTGTCCACCTCCACCCACCGCAAAGATAGAGTAAACTTGAACCTGTATTTTGGGATATGCACATCTCAAAAGGGTTATCATTGTTATCATCCCCCAACCAAGAAAATGTTTGTCACAGTTGATGTAGTTTTTCACGAAAATGAGATGTATTATGGTTCGTCTGAGTCCTCACTTCAAAGGGAGACATGAGATGAAGAAGTTTGGACCTTAGATTATATTACCCTGATTGGAATTGACATGCAGCAGCCCACATTAGCTGGAAGCCCACGACATTTGGGCTCCAGGACAGCCAATAGAACCAGACCGTATTTTTTAGGCTTACTTTTAGAAACATGGAGAATGACACGAATCAGCAGCAACCCATGGAATTTGGGCCTGCTACCCCACAATATGGCACATATCAAGTGCCAGCAGTAGAGTTGCACTCTAATGCTCCCTCGTCTTCAGTTAATACTCATAGCCAATCATGATCCACTCCGGATGCTCACTTATTCGTCGTCTTCCAGAGCGCATTAACCGGGGTATTTCTAAACCTAGTTATGAGGCTGATCCTAAATGTAAACACAAATATCCCGTGAGTGAACCAAACTTAGATTCGGGGGTGAGATATCCATTGAATAATTATGTGTCTACTCGCCACATATCGAAATCAATTAAGTCATTTGTCTATCAATTATCTACTGTATCTATTCCTAACATGTGTAGGAGGCCTTAGCAGACGTCCACTGGAAAGAAGCAATGAATGAGGAATTGAGATCGTTCAAGAAGAATGCTACTTGTGAAGTAATAGACTTGCAAGCTGGCATGAAACATGTGGGATGCAAGTGGGTCTATACGATGAAATACAAAACATATGGAACAGTGGACCATTTAAAAGCAGGTTGGTGGCAAAAGAGTATACACAGAAGTATGTGATTGACTACAATGATACCCTCGCACTAGTGGCTAAAATCAACACAATCTGGGTTTTACTATCTTTAGCAAAAAACTTAGAATGGATGTTACAACAGTTTGACGTAAAAAATGCCTTCTTACATGGAGATTTGACCGAGAAGATATACAAGGAACTCCCACCAGGGAACAACGTTCCCGCCATGCATAAACAAAAGGTGTGTAGACACAAAATCCTTGTATGGGTTGAAGCAATCTCCCAAAGCATGGTTTGGTAGGTTTACCAAGTCCATGAGAGCATTTGGATATAAGCAGAATAATTGTGATCACACGTTATTCTTGAAGCTTCAGAATGGGAAGCGTACAACATACATTGTCTATGTGGATGACATGGTAGCCATTGGTAGCGACCCCGATGAGCGTCCAACTTTGCAGAAATATTTATCTACCGAATTCGAGATGATGGATCTTGGGCCTTTAAAATATTTTCTCGGGATTGAGGTGTCAAGGTGTAAGTCAGGAATCTTTCTATCACTAAGAAAGTATTTAAAGAAAACAGCATGTCTACATGTAAACCAGTGACTACTCCCTTGATAGAAGGAATGAAGCTGAGTATCGATCTGGACCAAGTACCAGTTGATAAAGGGAGATATCAAAGATTAGTTGGACGATTAATGTATTTGGCACATACTAGGCCGGATCTTGCACATGCCTTAAGTGTAGTTAGTCAATACATGCATGATTCAGGAGAACAACACATAAGTACCGTTATGAGGATATTGAGTTATTTGAAAGGAAGTCCGGAAAAAGGTATTTTGTTCAAGAAAAATGGTCATTTCAGAATTGAAGGTTATACGGATGTTGACTGGGCTGGTTTGATAGATGATAAGCGTTCTACATCTGGTTATTTCACCTTTATTGGTGGAAACCTGGTCACATGGAGAAGCAAGAAGCAAAATGTATAGCAAGGTCAAGCGAAGAAGCAAAATATAGAAGTATGGCACTCAGTATCTGTGAAATTTTATGGCTTAAATTTTTGTTACGAGATTTGGGTGTCACATATAGTCCCCAAATAAAGTTGTTTTGTGACAATAAGGTTGCTCGTGATATTGTTCACAATCCGGTACAACATGATAGGACCAAGCATGTAGCGGTTGACATATTCTTTATTAAAGAAAAAATAGAAGGAATAATTGAAGTTCCTCCGATCAGAATGGAAGATCAAGTAGCTGACATTCTCACCAAAGCAGTTTCAAGTGAAAAGTTCTCTAAGTTTGCAGACAAATTGGCAATGTGTATATATATGCACCAACTTGAGGGGGAGTTTTGACTTGTATATAGTTTCCTACAATTTGGGATTGTAATTATTGTAATGATCCTTTCCTTATCATGGCAGCTCTAGAATTGTATATTATACCTCAAATTGAGAACAATAATATAACGATTCAAAGCACTCTCTTCTCTTGATCCTCATTAGCGGTCAATCAATGCAAGTTTGGTTGGAATATGATGGCTCCAAGAAGAAAATAACGATTTAAAGCACTCTCTTCTCTTGACCCTCATTAGCGGTCAATCAATGCAAGTTTGGGTGGAATATGATGGCGCCAAGAAGAAAATCGATGTCACTTTGGCTCCAATTGTTGTTGATAAACCCCACATTCCACTCTTGTCTTTGAAGCGCGACCTTTCCATGGTCCTTAACAAGATTATGTATGGTGGCATCTCCTCATCCACTGGCTCACTCCTCACTTCTCATTATGTTCTAGGATGGAGCTTTGCAACGAATGGCTAGGCTCAAGAAATTCTTCTCTCACAACTTCCTAAGCTGCCCCAGACAGTGGGTTTAGTGTTGCTAGCGATTTAAGGTCTAATTTATGGCATAAGACGGTGGAAGAAGTTCAGAGCTTCTTGAAGATTGGGAGCTCGAATATGGTCCTCAAAGGTGTAAATACAAAGAGTTATATATAGCCCTTTGATCTGATTTTTAGTACCTGTGCAAATAGGGTTAAAATCACTTAAAATACTTGCAAGAATACAAGGTAATTGTAGTATATTTGCTCATGCAAGGTCGTTGTCCCCAAAAATTGTTTGACTAATTTGTAATTAAACTAACTCTTAATTAATTATTAAAACAGATTTTATCAAAGATTTGAGATTTATGAACTTAAAAAGACTAGATTAACAATAAAAGAAATCTGAAATATTGGAAATATTGGCAGCAAAGAATAAAAACGTTTTTTAAATTAATAATTTAGAGAAATCTAGGGCTTAGCCGTCACCGTTACAATCCTATGCAATTTTATCAATTACTTATGAATTTCCACATACATACTTTGAAGGTTAGGTTTTCCTAATGCATATTTTCCTTGTGATGTTCAAGCGAAAACGTATATCTCACATGCAACCCGTCTGTGATGTTCAGATCAAATATAAACATGCAAGACTCATTAAGCTTTGTGAAAACCCTTTGAAACACCATGCAACCCTTAAGAGCGTGATGTTCGCCTTAAGTGAACTTACAATTACTAATCACAACAAGCCCTCCTCAATTTCAGGGTGATGTTCCAACAGAAATTGCATCAAATTACTTGTCTAAATATCCTAATGGTGATCAGTCATTAAAATATAGAGATAGTTTTAATCTTAGTGATTAATAATTCAAAGCAAGCATGCATCCATTCATAAGCAAATTAATAAAATTACATATTCATGCTAAGGCTTATGGCCTAACCCTAGCAAAAGCAATTAGTTACGCATACTCATAATAAAAATCAAAGGAAATATCATTAGAATGAATAAGAATGAAAACACCTTGAAGTAGAAAATGTTCAAGAACCCTAGCAATTATCTCTGTCTCCAAAGTTGAATGAAAATAAGCATCCCCCAAAAGACTAAGCACGGCAAAGCAATATATTTGCTAAGTCCTCCCACAAACCCTAAGACCTTGGTTTCTTATTCCAACTAGGAAACTAATTAAATAATAATAAAATATCTTAGAAAATAAATTCCTAATTAAACTTGGAAAATTTGCACAGCAAGCTGTCCAACCACATTTTATCCTCAGATATCCTCCATATCCGGCCCATAATAGCTTGTTTTGAACATCAGGACATTCTAAACACATCTCCAGAAGGCTACAAACCCATCCAAGGTCATCTTGGGCTCCAAAATTGCAATTCAAGCCCAAACCGTCACTATTTTGGCACTGCACATCGCTCCTTTATTCTATCGCCAGAAAATCACCACTACGTAGAAAAATCTGATATTTTGATACAATCAAGCCGAGTGACTCACGAACGTCCTCCAACTAAAATTACTCCAAAATTCGTCCATTTGCTTATGTTTTGCTCCAGAGGATGTTGAAAGTCCTATATTGAAAATACAATTCAAAGTATCAAAATTCTTCCAAAATAATAACCAAAATACTCTAAGAATAGGGTTAAATATATTATATGAAATTGACTCATCAAAATACCCCCAAACTTAGCTTGTCCTCAAGCAAAATAAAACTTAGAAAACAAAATTAAAAACTAACAACCTAGAAACTTAACTAAAACTAATTGACAAAAATTTTCACCTTCAAAGTTGCAATTCATAGAACACATTAAAAATTAGAACATCTTTTCAAGAGTTCCAACCAATCCCACCACGGAGTCAAAACCATTTAGAATCAATTAGAAAAGAATTCACAAACTTCCTTTGGTGTAAAGTGAACCAACATAGTTAAAGAGACTTGTCCAAAACTCTTACCTCTCATCCCTTTTATTCATACTTCACGTACTAACTTCACATATATTTTTTTCTTTTCGAATTTTTCTCTTTTTTTTTTGTTGTTTTTTTTTTTTATTTTTTTTTTCATCGATTAAGTAAAACTAAGAATAAAATGGAAAATTAAGCAAAAAAATAAAAAAATGTAAAAGAGAAAGGATAGAAAATTGGGTTGCCTCCCAATAAGCGCTTTAGTTAATGTCAATAGCTAGACATTGTTGAAGGCTGGTGGTCAAATCACTGGTTCCTTTAGAGTCACCGACTCGGCTGCAATGTCAAATAGTGCTTCCAAGTAGTGTTTGAGTCGATGGCCATTTACTTTGAACTCAAAACCTATCTCCCTATTTTTAATATCCACAGCCCTGTGTGGATGAGCTTTAGTAACAATATAGGGACCTTGCCACCGAGATTTTAATTTTCTAGGGAATAACTTCAACCTTGAATTGAAAAACAAAACCTTTTGACCTGGCTGAAACTGTTTTCAGAGAATTTTTATGTCATGGAATGCTTTTGTCTTCTCTTTGTATATCTTTGTACTTTCATATGCATCATTTCAGAGTTCTTCCAGCTCATGTAATTGCAATTTTCGTTTTTCTCCAGCTGCATCATATGCATAATTAAGCTCTTTAATCGCCCAATAAGCCTTATGTTCAAGCTCCATAGGTAGATGGCATGCCTTACCATAAACAAGCCGAAAGGGAGACATCTTAATCGGTGTTTTATACGTTGTTCTGTAAGCCCATAAAGCATCATTGAGCTTAACACTCCAGTCTTTGCGGCTGACATCGACTGTTTTCTCTAAAATGCGTTTAATTTCCCTATTAGAACCTTCAACCTGCCCAAAAGTTTGAGGGTGGTACGCAGTGGCCACCCGATGACTAATCCCATATTTAACTAGTAATGCAGCAAACTGTTTATTTAAAAAGTGCTTTCCTCCATCACTGATAATTGCCCGAGGTGTCCCAAAATGTGGAAAAATTGTGCCTTGGAGAAATTTCAGTACCACAGATCCTTGATTTGTTGGTGCTGCAACAGCCTCAACCCACTTAGAAACATATTCAACAGCCACCAATATGTACTGATTTCCATTGGATGATGAGAATGGTCCCATAAAATCAATGCCCCAAACATCGAATAGTTCAACCACCAAAATACTTTGCTGTGGCATTTCATTTCGCTTTGACTGATTTCCCACTTGTTGACATCTATCACAAGCTTGACACCAAACATGAGCATCTTTAATAATAGTAGGCCAATACAACCCACTTTGTAATATTTTAGCTGCTGTGCGTTTTCCCCCAAAATGACCACCACATGCATGATGATGTGCAAACGTCAGAACACTTTCTTGCTCTTCTGCAGGAATGCACCTACGAATAATCTGGTCTGGGCAATACTTGTATAAGTAAGGCTCATCCCAAAAATAATACTTAACTGTGGCCAAAAACTTTTTCTTTTGCTGGAAAGTCATATCTAGCTGCAAAATACCTTTAGCCAAATAATTTACAATATCTGCAAACCACGAAGTTTTGCTAGTAATGACCATAAGCTGTTCATCAGGAAAACTCTCATTTAAAGGAAGTGAATCCTCTACTGTTGTGTTGGTATTGACTAGCCTGGATAAATGATCAGCCACAACGTTTTCACTGTCCCTTTTTATCTCGAATTTCTAAATCAAATTCTTGCAGAAGAAAAACCCAACGAATTAACCTTGGCTTGGCATCTTTTTTAGATAATAAATATTTCAGTGCAGCGTGGTGTGTGTAAAATATAACCTTAGCCCCAACCAAGTAGGATCGAAACTTTTCCAACGAAAAAACAACTGCCAATAATTCCTTTTCAGTGGTTGCATAATTCAACTGCGCATCATTTAATGTCCTACTAGCATAGTAGATAACCTGAGGTATTTTATCTTTTCTCTGTCCAATTGCATAGTCAGAAGCATCACACATCAACTCAAATCAACTCAAAGGGTAAACTCCAATTAGGTGCAGCAACGATAAGAGCTGTAGTTAAAAGTGTCTTTAACCTGTTAAATGCCTCTAAACAATCTGCATCAAAATTAAATGGGGCGTCCCTAGCAAGTAGGTTGCACAAAGGACGACTAATCTTGGAGAAATCCTTGATAAATCGTCGATAAAACCCAGCATGTCCCAAGAATGATCGAATGCTCTTTATTGTAGTAGGGGGCGGCAACTTGGCAATAACATCAATCTTTACCTTGTCAACTTCAATTCCTTTGTTTGAAACAAGATGTCCCAAAACAATGCCTTGCTTTACACTTCTCCCAATTTAACACTAAGTTGGTTTCTTAACATCTTTCAAGAACTTGAGATAAATTTTGGCGACAAAGATCAAAACTATCCCCAAAAACCGAGAAATCATCCATGAATACCTCAATAATTCTTTCAACCAAGCCTGAAAATATGCTCATCATGCACCGTTGAAATGTGGCATGTGCATTACATAACGCAAAAAATCCTCCGATAGGCAAAAGTACGAAATGGACAAGTGAAGGTAGTTTTCTCTTGATCCTCTGGTGTAACTGGAATCTGATTATACCCGGAATACCCATCTAGAAAACAATAAAATGCTCGCCCATCCAACCTTTCCAACATCTGGTCAATGAAAGGCAATGGGAAATGGTCCTTTCTTGTCCATGCATTAGGCTTTCTGTAGTCCACACACATTCTCCAACCGCTAGTCAATCGTGTAGGAACTAACTCATTATTATCATTTTTCACTACTGTAATACCCGTACGCTTAGGCACAACTTGTGTAGGGCTAACCCATTTACTGTCAGAAATTGGATAAATAATGCCTGCATCAAGTAGTGTCATTACTTCGTTTCACACAACTTCTTTCATGATAGGATTTAACCTCATTTGAGCATCAACTCTAGGCTTTACGTCATCCTCCATCAATATTCTGTGCATGCAAATTGCTGGGCTTATACCCTTAATATCAGCTATAGTCCACCCTAATGCATATTGGTTTTTTCTCAAAACACGCAGTAATTTTTCCTCTTCTGTGCTTGTCAAATCTGAAGCAATAATAACTGGCAGTGTTTCATCTGCCCCAAGATGTGCATATTTTAAATGTTCTGGCAATGGTTTTAGCTCCAGTTTTGGGGGCTGCAATTTAGAAGGTTGCATGGGCGGTTTGGGCTCTCCAAGGCTTTCATAAACATGTCTCCAACGTGGTAATTGAGCTGGTACACTGTCTAATGTTGTTACATACTCAAAAATGTCTTCATCCTTTGTTTGTGCTGTATCTGGAATATGTAAAACACTCAATAATGGATCTGATGTCAATCTGGTCATACATTCTGCATGAATAACACCTTCTAACATATCTGCCCACATACATTCTTGCTGTTCTTCTGGGCGTTTTGCAGCTTCAAAGAGGCTAAAAACCACAGATTGATCTTGAACTCTAAATGTTAAAGTGTCTGCTTCCACGTCAATCAATGTGCAGGCAGTGGCCATAAATGGTCTTCCCAAAATAATTGGTGTTTGCAAATCTTCATCCATGTCCAAAACTACAAAATCTGCTGGTAGATACAACTTGTCAACTTTGATAATTAAATCTTCGATGATCCCTCTAGGATAAGTAACAAAACAATTCGTTAGCTGGAGAATAACTGATGTAGGCTTTAGATCTCCTTGTCCCAATCTCTGAAAACCAGAATAAGGCATTAAATTAATATTGGCACCTAAGTCAATTAATGCACGTTTAAAATTAGAATTTCCAATAGTGCAAGAAATTGTAAAACTCCCTGGATCTTTCTTTTTGGATGGCAATTTGTGTTGTAGAACTGCGCTGCATTGTTCAGTAAGAACAACTTTTTCAAAATCAACCAGCTTCTTTTTATGTGTGCACACATCTTTCAAAAACTTGGCATATGATGGAATGTTTTTTATTGCATCAAGTAGTGGTAAGTTAATTTGAACTTTAGATAAAGTGTGCATGAAGTCCCTCAATTGCTGGTCTTTTGCTCTTGGCTTCACACGTTCTGGATATGGAATTGGGACCTCATAAAAATGTTCTGTACGTTTTTTTGCTGCTGGACTCTAGTTGGCATGCTGTTGTGCAGCAACAGATGCTGCAGGTTTTTCCCCAAAGTCTGCAGGGTTTTGCTGCAGGTTTTGCAACAGATTCTGCAGGATTTTCTGCAGAGTTGTCTTCACTCCTTGCATTCTCACGATTATTATAGTTTTTACCACACCGTAAAACTCTGACAGCACTGCATTCTTCTGAACCCCGTGGATTAGGGACTGTTTGGCTAGGAAATTTTCCTTTCTCCCTTTCTGTAATATGACTTGCTAACTGGCCAAATTGCTTTTCCAGATTTTGAATTGAAGCTTGTACATTCTGCATATTCTGATCATTTTTGTCTATGTACTGCTTTGTAGATTGCATAAACATTTGGAGTGTATCCTCCAAAGAACGTTTGGGCTGCACAACTGTCTGCTGTACTTGATTTTGCTGAATAGGCTGCACCTACTGGTTTCCTCCCTAATTCATATTTGGGTGATCCCTCCAACTTGGGTTATAAAAATTAAAATATGGATCATTTATGGGTCTTTGAAAATTGTTAAATGCATTTACTTGTTTTGCCACATGTTCTGGATAAGCATCCTTGTGGGGGCAGCCCATAAAATCATGATTTGGCATGATACAGATGCTGCAAACTGCTGCAGTAGGTTGTTGTGGTACTGTTATTTTCTGCAAAAGCATGTCAAATTTTAAGTCAAAATTTTCAAGTTTTTTTTCCATTTTTTCAATTTGAGCTGATACATGTGGAGTTCCAATTGACATATCAAAAACGCCTCTGGTTTGTGTCTGGTCCGCTGCCCATTGTTGTGCCTCTGTAGCCATTTTCTCAAATAACTGAAATGCTTCTTGGGCATTTTTATCTGAAAACGAACCTCCGGATGATGCATTGACATAACTCTTGGTAGTTGGATTTAAACCCTTGTAGAATATTTGCATTCTTGTATCCCCATTAATATCAGCATGAGGGCACTTCCTGAATAAATCTGAAAATCGCTCCCAAACTTCATGGAACTCTTCATTAGGCTTCTGAGCAAAAGATAGTATTTTAGCTCTTATGTCAAGAGTCTTGGCTGCTAGATAAAACTTGCTTAAGAACTTTTGGCTTAACTGTGCCTAGGAAGTGATGCTCCCAGATGGGAGTGTAAAAAGCCATGTTTTAGCCTTGTCTTTTAGAGTGTAGGGAAAAAGACGAAGCTTAATAGACTCTTCAGAAAACCCTTTCACCAAAATATTCTTGCAACCCATCAGAAATTCAGTAATATGCATGTTAGGATCGTCATGAGCTAGTCCATGAAAAGTAGGCAAAATTTCCAACATGTGATGTCTAATCTCAAATGTATCGCCTTCATCTTCTGGATAAACAACGCAACTAGGTAATTCATTAGCACGGGCTGCAAGTGTTACTCTCAAAGGTTCCCTAACTTCAGGCATAGCAAAAGTCATTGTTTCTTTTCTGTCTGAAACACCTAAAAATAGGCGCTGCAGAAAGGTGTCCTTTAGGGAAACATCAGAAGCCAAAAATTGTTCCCGCCGCTACTTTCGTAATGTTCTTTCAGGCTCTGGATCAAATTGAACAAACTGTGCAGATTGTGATCTGCACTAACCATGCACAGATTTCAGTAATCTGATAAAAAAAATGAAAATGAAAATGAAAATTAATTAATTCTTTTTTTTTACGAAAAAAATTAATTAAGAATATGATAAAAACAAATTAATTAAAACAATCCCTGGCGTCGGCGCCAATTTCTTGATCTGATTCTGAGTACCTGTGTAAATAATAAAATCACTGAAAATACTTGCAAGAATACAAGGTAATTGTAGTATATTTGCTCATGCAAGGTCGTTGTCCCCAAAGATTGTTTGACTAATTTGTGATTAAACTAACTTTTAATTAATTATTAAAACAGATTTTATCAAAGATTTGAGATTTATGAACTTAAAAAGACTAGATTAACAATAAAAGAAATCTGAAATTTTGGAAATAATGGAAGCAAAGAATAAAAACGTTTTTAAAATTAATAATTTAGAGAAATCTAGGGTTTAGCCGTCACCGTTACAATCCTATGCAATTTTATCAATAACTTATGAATTTCCACATACATGCTTTGAAGGTTAAGTTTTCCTAATGCATATTTTCCTTGTGATGTTCAACCGAAAGCGTATATCTGACATGCAACCTGTCTGTGATGTTCAGATCAAATATAAACGTGCAAGACTCATTAAGCTTTGTGAAAACCCTTTGAAAAACCATGCAACCCTTAAGAGCGTGATGTTCGCCTTAAGTGAACTTACAATTACTAATCACAAGAAGCCCTCCTCAATTTCAGGGTGATGTTCCAACAGAAATTGCATCAAATTACTTGTCTAAATATCCTAATGGTGATCAGTCATTAAAATATAGAGATAATTTTAATCTCAGTGATTAATAATTCAAAGCAAGCATGCATCCATTCATAAGCAAATCAATAAAATTACATATTCATGCTAAGGCTTATGGCCTAACCCTAGCAAAAGCAATTAGTTACGCATGGTCATAATAAAAATCAAAGGAAATATCATTAGAATGAATAAGAATGAAAACACCTTGAAGTAGAAAATGTTCAAGAACCCTAGCAATTATCTCTGTCTCCAAAGTTGAATGAAAATAAGCATCCCCAAAAGACTAAGCACGGCAAAGCAATATATTTGCTAAGTCCTCCCACAAACCCTAAGACCTAGGTTTCTTATTCCAACTAGGAAACTAATTAAATAATAATAAAATATCTTAGAAAATAAATTCCTAATTAAACTAGGAAAATCTGCACAGCAAGCTGTCCAGCCACGTTTTAGCCTCATATATCCTTTAAATCCGGCCCATAATAGCTTGTTTTGAAGATCAGGACATTCTAAACACATCTCCAGAAGGCTACAAACAATCTGAGGTCATCTTGGGCTCCAAAAACGCAATTCAAGCCCAAACCGTCACTATTTCAGCACTGTGCATTGCTCCTTTATTCTATTGCCAGAAAATCACCGCTACCTAGAAAAATCTGATATTTTGATACAATCAAGCCGAGTGACTCACGAACGTCCTCCAACTGGAATTACTCCAAAATTCGTCCATTTGCTTATGTTTTGCTCCAGATGATGTTGAAAGTCCTATATTGAAAATATAATTCAAAGTATCAAAGTTCTTCCAAAATAATAACCAAAATACACTACGAATAGGATTAAATATGTAATATGAAATTGACTCATCACCCCTAAAGGGTTTAAGGAAAAAGAGCTTATGGTCTATGTTTGTATGCCTGTTTACGGCCTGGTATTAACCTTGCCTTATACCTCATAGTTTTTATTTCGCGATCAAAGGAACTGAATTTGGAATCTATTATTTATGTAAAGTGTGTGGAGTAGCAATTTAAACCCATATGGTATGTTTCATATAGCATTTGCAAAGTGATTAGCTTTCATTCCCTTAAATTAGTTGGAATAAAATGCCAAAGCAATAGGATTATTATGTTTGATTAAACTTTGAATGCAGTATTGGAATATGTGAGGAATTACATATATGTGTCGCTTTAAATTAGTTAAACTCGAGAAGGTGTTGAATTTTGTCTTTAATCCAAATGTTGCCTTTGAATGTCACTGTAGATTTCAATGGGGATAGTGCAATTTTGTCTTGCCTTTTAGGGAACAATTAATGCAATGGCTATTTTTCTTGTAGTATGATGCAACCAAATCCGGCAGTTTCTTACACGACACGAAAACGACACAAAAATAACGGGTTTCGGATCAACACGATAACTAATCGGGTCATTATCGGGTTATCCATTAAGAACCCATTAATAACGGGTTCTTAACGGGTATACACGTGGGAAACCCGTTTCGACCCGTTAAGAAAAATAAATTATTATTTTAAAGTTTAATTACTAAAAAATTTATTATAAAATACAATAGTCATATTGTATATATTGGTATATTCTATATTAAATATATATTTTTGTATTATTATTCTATATAAGTTAAAAAAAAATTAAGTTTTATTCATTTATTTATTTTTATTACGAGAGTTTCTTATTATCATTAATAGGAAAATTTTACTTAACATGTTGTTGTCCAAAATTAAAATCAACTAGTATAGTATTAGTATAGGCAATAAGACATCCTTACAAGTATGAAAAATGTGAAAGAATATATAAACACTCGTGATTCATCATTCCTCCACGAGTAGACAATGGTTACACTTACATTATCGTTTAGATTTTTAAAACCCTCCAAACCGTCATGCTTAGTGTTTTTTATTTGAGTGTAAAAGTAATAAAATTAATAATAATTATTTTAGAAGTGTAAGAAATGTAAAAAACAAAAAAAAAAATTATATATATATATATACATACATATATATATATACAATCACTCGTAGTGACAAGCTTTACAACTTTCGTGTAGGGGTCAACTTCGAAATCCGACACTATAATCCATAAATCTTAAATTTGTATTTAACCTCTATTGTAGTTTAGGCTTTATTCTTTATATTGAATTTCATTTTTAAAATTTTCTTTTTTGAAAACATGATCTTCTGGGGGATGTAGGAAGATGAACGGTTCAGATCTTTGATATCACATCCCGATATTTACGGTTAATTGAAATATGAGTCGATGTTATATAGTTTGTAGAGACTTTATAAACACCAAGCAATATTTTCACTAACGGTAAAACTCTGAACATAATATCAACGATCCGAACCGTTCATCTTCCTGTATTCTCTAATAGATCATGTTTTCAAAAAAGAAAATCTAAAAGAACAAAATTTGGTGAGAAAAATGAAGCATAAATGTAAACAATAATCGACTGTTGAATTTTGATCTATGGTTTATAGGATTATAGTGGCACATTTCAAAGTTAAGCCCTTCACGATAGTTGTAAAGCTTATAATTACGAGCGTTTATATATTTTTTTCTATATTTTTCACACTTCTACATTAATTAAAAAACTATTAATGACTTTACTTAAACAATAGCCATATGATAAATGAGGAGAGTGCTAATGTAGAAAGCCTCACTGAAAATATCATCAATGTTACTCTTGAAGACAATATATCAAGCCAAAATTCCAATATCATTTCCCATGGTGATTGATGAAAATTGAAGAGTTTGATTGTAAGAAAATGTGCAAGGTTCCAAACCTTGAAACATAACTCCCTTAATTTTGCAAATCTTTTGAACATTTGATATTTTGTAATGTTTTTTTTATTATTTTTTTTATTATGCTCTTATTTTGGGTATGTAAATATGTAATACTTAAAAGACAAATGCGTTTTTATGTTTTGAATGTGATAATATGGGATGTATATACTTATTTAGTATTATGTTTTTCATTTGATTATTTATTGGTTTAAAATATATTTTTCTTAACAGGAAACGGGTCGGGTCATATTATCTGTTAATATTATCAGGTCGATTTCGGGTAGGGTCATTTTACCCGTTTATTTTAACGGGTGTTACACGACACAACCCGTTAAGATATCGGGTATGACACAAAAACGAAAAGAATATGGGAAACACGACACGAATGTCAGGTCTAGATGCAGCTTGCAACAACTAATATGGTCTATGTATAATGCATGTTGTTGGTGGCTTTTCATCTTTCAAAGCCATGTTTCAAGTAGATGTCTAGAAACTATAATTTTAGTATTAATACTAGAAAGGTTGCCCATGCGTTGCCACAGGAATGTTAAATAGATTATAAAAACATTACGTTAATGGATACCCAATCGATCCCTCTGAAAGCAAATTGGTTTTACAACACTAAAAATCTTGAACTCTCGCATTTTGTTCCAAAATTATATGCACACTCCAGAGAATCACAAACTAAAAAATTTACAAAAAGAGGAATAAAGAATTTGTTTCCTCCAACTGCAATTGTTTGGATTTCTTACCAACAACTTGCTTACTTCCATGCCCTTTATCATAAATCAAATCAAATCCCCACATGCACCCTAAACTGTTTCTAAATTCATGGCAAAAATTGACTGTAGAACGAAGCAAAGGGCACCCAAATATAACCTCAGTAATCGAGTAACAAAATGACAAAGCAAGGGATACATCTATTGTAGTATACCTTGTAATTTCTGCAAGCTGGACACCTGCAATATCAATAATGACATAATTTCTTCCTAAGCCATCGGAAAAACCAAAAAAGAAATGAGGAAACAAATCAGCAACCTAACTTATATAGCATTAGGATGAACCATACAACCACATAGAATATTATAACATAATGATCAAACAAAACAGATTTCAGTTATCTGGTGAAGTGGTGTTAAAGTTTACATAAATGTCAAAAATGAACTTCTTTGCAAGAGAATACAATAATTTATGATGAAAATCTATAAGTACCAATCAAAATTATATAGGGGAAAGAAACCTGACCAAATTTGAGGCACAAATGATCAAACTCTGAAGCCCTTCATTTCAGAGTTTTTTTTCCAGCAACCAAATAAACTTTAAAAAAACTTGTAGAATCCAGAGCAAGCATGATAACAGAAGGATATAAGAAAGATGATTTACCAAAATATATATATATATATATATATATATATATATATAGGACAATCACATCTTTATCTATCCCTATTACAAAATTCAAGATACAAATAGGGGCAATAAAAATTAAATAAGAAAAGGCAGAAAATATTTTTAATGGTTAAAGTGACTAAGATATTGATACTGACTGGAATTGCATGAAATATCTGGTTGACTGTCACCATTTAACTCTATGAACAAATTTTCAGTCTTTCCATTTGTTTTTAAAACAGGTATTCCAAGAAGCTCAAGCATTTTCTATAAAACTACTTTTACTAAATAGTTGGTAATAATTAAAATGCTTGACCAAGAAACTAAAAAAGACGTTGCACAAAGAAATTTCCCGAGAGGCAAACAATCATCACTATCTCAATTTCTTTGATTTTCTTCCTCTTTCTTCTCAAATTATACACCTTTATACTTAAACTTTAACATAGCCTCAAGCCAGGTTCGATAAATAGAAATTGGGCATAAACTGTGAAATTGGGACGTTGTCAGAACTAGGAAAATCGAGCTTCAACATAGCTCATCCTAGTCTGGTGAAATTCGCCGAAGTTAGTTGTGTGATCTAAAACTATGCGTTTTCGATACATCGGAGCTCATGATGGCCGGATCTGCAAGTTCGGAAGTAAGAACTTCGATCTTCTCCGGCGAGAACTACAAGTTCTGGAAGATCAAGATGACAACGATTTTCAAGTCTCATGGACTGTGGAAGTTGGTAGAGAAAGGGATTATGATCCCTGATGTTTCGAAGAAGAAAAGAAAGGTTGAAGAAGCTAAAACTGAAGATGATGGTGAACAAACTGCTACGATGTTCATGAAGGATGCTAAAGCTCTTGGCATCATTCAAAGTGTAGTTTCCGATCAGATTTTTCCTCGAATCGCCAATGTTGAATATGCTACGATGGCTTGGGATTTATTATATGGGGAGTACCATGGTGATGATCAGGTATGATCAGTAAAACTTCAAAATCTCAGGCGTGAATTCGAGTATACTAGAATGCGTGATGATGAATCATTATTTGGGTATCTTACTCGATTAAATGAGTTGATTAATCAAATGAAAACGTATAGTGAGATTCTCTCGAATGAGATACTTATGCAAAAGGTTTTAATAAGCCTGAGCAAAGTGTTTGATGCAATATATTTGGTGATTGAAAACACTAAGAGTCCAGCAACAGTTAAACTGCAAGAAGTAGTAGCTATATTAAAGAGTCAAGAGTAGCGTTTTGATATGCATACTACCAATACAACAAAGAGAGCATTTTCATCATTTTCTATGAGTCCAAAAGGACAAAACAGTGGTAATGCTGAATCTGGTGCATTCAAATCACAGAAAAAAATTGGAATTCAAAAGGGAAAAATAAGAATCTAAACCTAAGTTTCAGCAAAGATCATTTGTAGGTCCTGCACAGAATTCAACTTCATCAGGTTTCATGAAACAAGATGTAGTCAAGCCTCAATGTAAAGTGTGTTCTAAGTACCACTTTGGTGAATGTAGATATAAGGGGAAGCCTAAGTGCTATAATTGTGATAGATTTGGTCATTGGGCCAGGGATTGCACAGCAGGCAAGACCATTCAGAAGGCAAATTGTGCAACCAAATGGAGGTGACAGGGAATTGAAATAAGAGTAAATGGAAATTGATATATTGATAACAGCTGCAGTAATCACATGACTAGAATGTTGAACATCTTGTTGATGTAAGAACAAATGTTGCAGGAAAACTGTAAATGCCTACTGGTAATCTGGTGGAAGTTGCAGGTATGGGATCACTTGTGATTGACACAAATGCTAGCAAGAAGTATATCAGGGAAGTGATGTATTTACCTGGGTTAAAAGAGAATTTGTTAAGTGTTGGGCAAATGGATGAACATGAATATTATCTGCTATTTGGTGGATGAATATGTTGTGTTTTTTATGGTCCATCACTTGATTGTTTTGTTATCAAAATCAAGATGAAAGGAAATAGGTGTTATCTTTTATCCTTAATGCAAAATGACCAAGTTGAAGGAAAAATTTGTGAAAATAAGGTCATTTAAGCAACATCTATGCATGCAATTAACAATTAAAGATGGAATCATGCTTGCATGCACTCAAAAATAAAACTTTACCCATGAAATTCAAGGCCTAGTTATTGTGGTGCACCAAGACTCAACTCAAGAACAAAGTGAGTTGAGAAATATCATACCTTTGTTAAATCCTCTTTGCATAAGCAAAGGCTAATCACCCAAGAGAGAGGGCTTTCATTCCTTACTTCTTAGCTCCATGGATTTCTTGGAGGAAGATGGTTGCATGGATTCTTCAAGTTCCCAAGAAAGGGAACCTCTAAGTTTCCACACCAAGGAGGGATTTGAAAAGGAGATGAGTGACCTTGGACGATGATTCATAATAGTAAATCCCCTCCAAGGGGGCCGGCCTCCTAGAGAGAAAATGAGATCTTTTATTCTCTCTAATTTCCTCAAGGGAGAACCCTTAATGAATTTTGGCTATAAAGTCTTTTATATAGTCACTTCACTTGAGTGACAAAAAGAACCAAAGCCTAAACTTTCATGATATGACCAGCCTTCTAAAGGCTTTGGGCTGTTTAGGCCCTTTTGAGTCTTTAGTCATTAAGTTGTTATACAATTTAAGTTAATGGGCTTGACGGTTCTAAGCCCAATGGGCCTTGAGGTCCAATAATTACTCAAAAGCTAAAACAAACTTATTCGTTTGAATCATTAACATATTAATTAATCCTAGCCATAAATAATTAAACAATTTAATTATTCTTATTCATCTCCAGTGTTTCTTCAATCTCTACCTTACACGGTGTACAATCCATTAGGTTCCTTTTAGCAAGGCAGTGGGCGATTAAAACTCTTCAAATCGATTGTGAATTGAAACATACTTTCAATTCTCCCTTTAGTGATTATACACCTTTAGGGCTTCCACAAACCATGAGTAATACCTAGTAGTATGTCATGGCTACCCAAGCTAATCAGAAAAGGTGGAGAACCTATTCAGTTTGTGATGACAATGTAATACGGTCTTTCTCTAATAAAATACCCTTGACCACATTGTTTGGTTTAATAGTTTATTCATGTCTACTATCCAATGTGATTCTCTTAATTATATGATTACCTTGAATGTGATTTGGAACGACTTCCTAAATCTCATTCATACTCTGGCCAAAGATTCTTAATCATATCATAGAGTATTCTCCCTCAAACAGTTTGAAGGTTAGAGATCCCTTGTTGTGCATTCACTTGCCTCTATGGCTAAGTGGTTTAACCCCAACTATGCAGTGGACACCCTTTGACGAAGTGACTTTGACATAGTCAAAGATGAAGAACCTAACCATAAGACAACTGTGACGCCTCAGGTCAAAGGACTACTTTGCATTATCCCAACCATGAGTTCTCATGTGACATGAGTATGAGAACTCCTTGTTGATCACGTTCAATGGACTCATTCTCTATTGAGCACCTGCATGCTTGTCTTGGTGTCAGTCACACCAATGACTCGAGACCAGTCACTCTTTTTAAGAAAAGACATAGCACGTACTGATCTTAACGGACTGTCAATGCCCAATTGGCAATCCTATGATCAGGAAAGTTTAGGATATGTATACGAAAGAGAATGGTCTCATGAATCTAACTTCTTTAGATCACATTCTCCCAATTACATATTCCTTGGACTTATCGTTTAAGCATATAACATTTATATGAGACAACTTTAAACAATAATCTTTGCCCTTTATATTAAACTAGATTAGTTTAACATGTGAAATGTCCGTAAAGTATCATCATATGATTGGCGTTAGGGCACATTTCCAACACAAGTTGCATTGAAAACCAGTGTAGAACATTGCACCTAGACTTGTCACAAAAGGTTAGGTCACTTGAATTTTTAGAAGTCTCAAACAGCTGAGAGAACAAGATATGTTCATGGTCTTCCACACTTAAAAGAGATTGATGGAGTGTGTGAACGTGTCAGCTTGGAAAACAACATAGAGATTGGTTTCCAAAAAAGCAAGCTTGGAGAGTAAGTTATCCTCTGGAGCTTATACACACAGACTTATGTGGTCCCATGCAAAATGAATCAATTGCAAAGAATAAATTCTTCATATTGCTTATTGATGATTGTACAAGGAAGCCATGGGTATATTTTCTCAGATACAAGTCAGAGGCTCTAAATTGCTTAAGAAAATTCAAGGCATGGTAGAACTTCAATGTCAATTCAAGGTGAAGTGTCTAAGGAGTGACAGAGGAGGAGAATTTCTCTCAACTAAATTCAACAAGTTCTTGGAATTTGAGGGTATTCAAAGACAGCTATCAATTGCTTATACTCCACAACAAAATGGAGTAGTGGAGAGAAAGAACAGAATTGTAGTATAAATGGCTAAGACAATGCTCAATGATATAGATATGCCTTATTTTTTTATAGGCAGAGGCAATACACACAACTGTGCATATTATCAACAGATCCCTTACCAAAGCTCTTGGAAACTTAACTCTTTTTAAAGCCTACAGTGGCAGAAAGCCAAGTATTGCACATCTTAGAATATTTGGTTCTTTGTGTTATGTGCATGCACCCACTGAATTGAGGCAGAAACTTGATGCAAAGAGTACCAAGCATGTATTTGTAGGATATGGAACTTGTGAAAAGGGTTACAAAGTCTTTGATCTATATACCAAGAAGCTAATTCTTTCAAGAGATGTGGTTTTTGATGAAGCTATGTCTTGGATTTTGAAGGAAAGCTCTGTAGATTCTATTGCAGTGACTCATATTCAAAATCAGCCTGAGAATGTGGCTGCTGTGAATACACCTAGACTGAGAGAAGTTGAAGAAGGTTCATCTAGTTCTAGTGCTCTTCCTGGCACTAAAGAAAAAGAATGTGTCTCTTATACAACTGAAAATGTTGCTTAACCCTATGATCATACTCTATTGAAATGGAGAAACATAAGTGATATTCTGGCAGAATTTAATTTATGCATTGTGGAGTCAGAAAAATATGAAGAAGCTACACAAGATAAAGCTTGGATAAAAGCAATGGAAGATGAATTGTCTATGATTGAGAAAAATGAAACATGGAAAATGGCAGATAGACCAGTGAATAAACCAATCATTGGTGTGAAATAGGTGTTCAAGACTAAATTTAATTGGATGGTTCAGTGCAGAAGAACAAAGCAAGGTTGGTTGCCAAAGGCTATGCTCAGAAACCTGGAATTGATTACAATGAGACCTTTACCTCTAGTGGCTAGACTAGACACAATTGAAACTCTGATTGCCTTGGTTACTCAAAGAAGCTGGAACTTGTACCAGCTTGATGTAAAATCAACTTTTCTAAATGGAAAGTTGGAGGAAGAGGTATATGTAAACCAACGTGAAGGATTTGATATAAAAGGCAAAAAGGACAAGGTTTATAGACTGTGCAAGGCTCTCTATGGACTGAAACAAGCTCCAAGGGCCTGGTCTGGTAAAATTGACACTTGACACATACTTTGCTTAATATGGGTTTGAAAAAGAGTCAAAGTGAAGCAACTCTTTATACTAAGACAAGGGGAGATAATGATATACTTATTGTACCCATTTATGTGGATGATATAGTATACACTGAAAGCAATCAAGAAATGCTTGATGAGTTCAAGGAGGGTATAAAAATAAAATATGAGATGACAGATTTGGGTCTACTTCATCATTTTCTGGGTATGAGAGTGATTCAGACCAATTCTAGTATCTTCATTCATCAAAAGAAGTATGCCACGTCTTTGTTGAGTAAATTTGGACTAAATGATTGCAAATCTGTCTCAACTCCTCTTGTTGCCACTAATAAATTGTGTAAAGATAATGGCATTGGTTCAACTAGTGAAGAGCAATATAGAAAGATTGTTGGTAACTTACTCTATCTCACTGTTACAAGACCTGATGTGATGTATGCTGCTAGTATGCTTGCAAGATTTATGCACTGCCCCACAAACAAACATTATGGAACTGCCAAGATAGTGCTTAGATATGTTAAAGGTACTATAGACTATGGTTTGGAGTATGTCAAAGGAAAGAATGGGGTTTTGTTTGGTTTTTGTGATAGTGATTGGGGTGGATCAATGGATGACAGCAAAACTACATCAGGTTATGCATTTTCTTTTAGAAGTGGAGTTTTTTCATGGGCATCTGTCAAGAAAAACTGCGTTGCACTCTCAACTGCTAAAGTAGAATACATTAGTGCATCAGAAGCCACATCACAGACTATATGGCTTAGGTTTGTCCTAGAGGATTTTGGAGAACTTCAAACTGAAGCAACAATGTGACAATATAGCTACAATTTCCATAACCAAAAATCAGTATTCCACTAGAAGACAAAGTGTATTGATAGAAGGTATCACTTCATCAAGGATGCTCTCCAACAAGGAATTGTTGATTTGATTTACTGTTCTACCAAAGAGAAAGTGGCAGACATCTTTACAAAAGCACTACCAAAAGGGAGATTCAATTATCTCAGGGATAAGCTTGTAGTTATATCAGCTCAAAGTTTAAAAGGGAGTGTTAGTGTGTAAGCCATGAGTTGATTTCATTCTAGTAGAAATAAGCCTTGTATTTAGTTGTGTATCCACTTGGTTATAAATTACCAAGTGTAGGGCTCATATTATAATTTTGTCTAAGTGACATGTGGTTGAATCCTAGAATTCAGCTAGATGTGTAGCTGAGATGATGTAATGGTGAGAATCCAAATGCATAACTAACCGTTATGCAGTGCACAATTGTGTGCGCTAGAGAGATAATGGAAGAAACGTTCTCTCTGTTAATTTCCATAGAGAGAAACAATCAGCATTATCCCAATTTCTTTGATTTTCTTCCTCTTTCTTCTTCAATTTATACACCTTCATTCATACTCGAACTTTAACATTTCGCAATGGGGTGTTGTTGGAGATACACAAGTATTTCAAGGACAATCCCAACTACAACAATCCTTCCTACAGCACCAAATGTGAAATTTATCCACAAGGGTTTGAACTCGAAAATTTGACCATGTTGTGGGGGCAAGAGGACTATATGTACTTGGTCACCAAGGAGAATGGAACACTGCCTCAGGCCGGCTTGTTCATCGTTGGGTATCACTGTTTTTATCCTTTGCCCAAGGCAGGGGCATATAAACGCCTGATAAACAAGGAGGATGAAGAGAATCTCAAGTGGCTTCAAAATATTCAATAAACATGAACTACAAAGCAAGAGCAAAGGTCGAATTGATGTCGGAAAAGTTACGCCATATTACTTATCCCTTATTGACAAGTATCTCCCAGCGAAGCTTAGATGGTGATCATCAACCATTTGGAGTTTTACTCTCTTTGAGCGATGTACATTTATTATCGGTTGTATGGACTTTGAGGAGGTGTACTCATATCATACACACAAATAGGATTCAATTCTTCAATCTTCAACACGCCAGCTTTTCTGTGTGTTTTGCAATTCGCCTCCAACTACTTCCGCTCAATCGCCTTAAAATTCCTTTGAAAATATTGTTCTACATGTAGGTTCCTCTCTATCCTTGTAATTTTTATGAAATCTCTCACTTCACAGTTTCTCCCGAATCTCTTTTCTCTCATATCTCTCTCTCTCTCTCTTAAACTCTCCTCGTCCTTAGCCATCTTCCTCCCTCCCATATCCCCTTTCCCTCTTCTCTTTCACGCAACAGAGCTGCCGTCCACGTGTCACCAACGACTGCCAAATTATACCTCCATTATTCTCTTCCCGTCC
This sequence comes from Cotoneaster glaucophyllus, assembly GCA_036320875.1. Lineage (NCBI taxonomy): Eukaryota > Viridiplantae > Streptophyta > Magnoliopsida > Rosales > Rosaceae > Cotoneaster > Cotoneaster glaucophyllus. The sequence goes on from CM070067.1 coordinate 9,266,434, forward strand.
TCTTTTGAACCCCCAAGTTAGTTTCTAATAATTCGTAGCCGAATATTCTCAATTTCAGATCTAAGAAACAGTTACCGCGGGTTTTCCGACCAATTTTTGGCCAAACCTGCAGGAATTGGATGTCGACCGAAGAGGTAAAAATGATATTCTCCTCATGGGATGTCCTCCAGTGTAAGTGCTTTTCCAAAATAAAAAGGCTTATTTTTAACTATTTCCCTAGAACTTGATTTTAATCTCACTTTGCTCCCTGTAACTCAAAAGTCACCACTTTACTCCCTGAAACTCAAAGTTTGCTTCACTTTGCCCTCTGGAACTCGATTTTGATCTCATTTTGCCCCCTGAAACTTGAAAGTTGTCTCTATGTACTTATGTGGGTTTGATTTGAGTGCGCCAGTTGATTATGTTTTTTTTTCCATCTCTTTAATTTCTTTTAAACTCAATATTCTATGATTGTTGAAAGTTGACACATATTAGAGAGTTAGAATCAAATTTATTGCACATGTGGCATAGTCCGGGTATTGGGTCCAACAAATGTTTTAGGAGGCGATCTATAAGTTTCAGGGTGAAGAGAGGATTCACAAGTCAAAGTGGAACGAATTTTGAGTTTCAAGGAGTAAAGTGGTGACTTTTGAGTTACAGAGAGCAAAGTGAGATCAAAATGGAGTTTCACGGGCTGTAGCTAAAAATAAGCCAAATTAAAACTTTCAGTTTTGTGATTGATGAGTTCTCAAAGTATTTGTCTAATCAAGTTATATGAGTTTTCTGAAGCACATAGCCATAACTGAGTTTTAATTGGTTTTGAATCTACGAAACCAGTGGGAGCCATTGAGTTTTTGGTTTGCTTTTCGTACACGAAACATAAAACATGGCTTTTTTTTTGCTCATGCAATTTTCTATGGGGCGACATATATAGCTCATAATAGGCTTTTAGGAAAGCAAAAAATAAGATCAATCCTGATGGCATGCCCTTTTTATTTGTTTTCCCCTTTTTATAGCCAAAACATTGGTGAAAGTAATGTTGGTTGGCTTTTTTGGATTAAGATATATGTTTATGGAGTTGGGTAATGTTGAAATATATGAAATGGATAACTGTCATGAAAGTAGTTGTGAGGAAGGAAATCAGGTGGTGCTTGCTAGGAATTCACATATATTTGACATGATGAAGAATTTGTTAAATATGTTACGAAAACTCAAAAGCTGAAGGCTTTATGCGGGAAAGTTCTTATAACACTTTGCGGAAAATCAAAGTAGTATTTGTTAGGACTCCTTGTGAATTGTCACTGAGTATAAGGATAATCAATGTGGAGTTAATTAATTAAAGTCAAAACCATCAGGAGGATAAAATTCCTTGTTTGTAGGACATTAGTTGTGGTTTTACAACTGAATAAACGTGAACGATTACTAGGCTTCAACCGTCCCATGATAGCTGGGATGCGGTTGGGTAATTTGCCTATATAGGAGATGTCCTTACTCACAGGAAGATAATGTCAAACACTTTCTAGCACTATCACTACGGTTTGACATAAGAGTCCCTCAGTGAGTAGAAGGCTTCCCTTGAGGAACTACGATTTTCCTACGCTTGTCAGACTCATCACTTTCATCTTGAAGCATGTCATATAAGAATAAAGAATCAAAAGAAGGCCCCCATTGGTTCTCTGTGCATTCCTCAACTACATCAATGGCGCCCTCAGGTACCCAGCTTTTCCTGATAAATGTTCTTTTACCTTGTAGTACTACAAACACTCATATTCATGTGCTTAATGATTGTTTGACTGTTTTTAATTTTTTTTTCAGCAAAGAAAAATACCCGGGGACTTTGTCGCCAATTGAAGACAGCGAAGGTCAACCGGGTGACCAACGGACATATCACGATCGAATACGACGACCAGCATCGGGCAGCATAGCGCATTGGCCCACGACATTGGTCACGTCGTTCAGAAGTCTTGGAAGGCGATGCCAGATGAGGTCAGGACGAAGGTGTTCACTTATTTTTCGATAAATATCCTGCCTTTTTATTGCTTTTCCTTTAAATTTTATATATTTATATTACTTAATGTATGTAATTAATTTGTTACATTGCAGACGAACTACAATTTCGACGACATCAACGACGATATGTTGGCATACGTCAACAGGCTCTTCGCTGAACGGTACAAGCAGTGGAAGAGCGACTTGCACCAATATTTTGAGACATTTGATGATCCACAGGTCGCTCTTGAGGAAGGTTTGCCAGAAGGAGTTTGAGGACTGGGAAGGTAATTGGGTATGGCTCTGCATTCATTTTCAGGAGCACGGCTATGTGGTATGTTTTTTAGATTAAGTATAAAAGTATTATATGTTTCTTACTAATGTTTATTGATTTTTGTATATTTCATTTAAATTAGAACTAATACGTTTATTTTTTGTATAACAGAAGAAGGCGAAAGCCAACAAGATCAATTGGCAGAAGAAGACTCTTCTCCACCATTTAGGTTCCAGGCCCTTCTCATATAGGATGGAGGCGTGGCGGCAGGTAATAATAAAGCTTTTCATATTTAATTTTTAATATGTCAGCAATATTAATTTTTTTTTTCGTACTAACATTTTTCTTATCTTGTTTTATTCAGGGGGTTCAAAATTCCCGGAGATCGATGTCTTTGGAGATGTTTATTTTTGACCCAGGGATGAGTTGACTGAGTCCCTTCATGTAAGTATTCTTCTATTGTAATTACTATCTTATGCATTCAAGCATCATGGTTATTATTTGAATGTTATTATTAATATTTCATGTTATATTACACATGCGACGATGATGGAGAAGAGGCAGTTGGTTCTTCAGGAGTCTGCCTCCCAGTTTGTGGATCCCCCTTGAGGATACGGGGTTTCAGATCTTTATAGACACCTTGGATCAGACTCTCGGGCAGAGGCGGGGACATATTGTAAGGGATGGGGAATGCCCGGCGACGGGAACCTAGAGCCTCTTCATCCTCGTAGTCGAATAGTGAGGTTGACAGCTTTGACAGCAAAGGTGGCCAACCTTAGGACTGAGCTCACCTAGTATAAGAGCTAGATGTCACTGATCGTACAGGCACTCAGTCAGTTAGGCATTCGTCTCATGGATATTCGTCCCCCGTCGACGTCCGAGCCCCTTCAACCCGAGCATGCCTAGAACTCTGCCCCTTCGAGCTCTGAGCCTATCCTCAACCCCGAGATCTCCTTGCCCCAAGATTTCCAGCCACCTGCGAATGACGACCCTGTAAATTACTCCACATTCTTTTCTTAGTTTTTTACTCCCTTACATTTTAAACATTTTCCTTGTACATACATTTTATATTTATTTTAAATAAATTATTTTTCGCTTCAATACACTTTTTAATTGCAATTTTATTTTATTATTTTATTACAAAATTAAAACCATAACAAAAAATTGAATTAAAATTTTTTTTCTTTTCCGTTTTCATCGCGAAAAAAAGGTTTTTAGAGACGAAGATTAGTCATCCCATGTATGTATCCTGGAATTTTGTGCGATGAATACATTTGTTCCTAAAAATTTTGTGCGACAAAGCCAAACCGTCGCGCCTTCTTCTTTGCGACCAATGCTTTTGTTCGTCGTGCAAAGTCTTTCTTCACAATCTTTGTGCAACGGATTCTGCGCAACGAAAACTTCGTCGCACAGGCTTTTGCACGACGGAATTACGCTTTGCACGACCAATTTGTATTCGTCGCATTAATAGTTAAACATATTAGTGCTGCCTAATGTTTCTTGGCTTCTTCAGATGGTTGCAATCATAACTATAAAGTCTTTTACGATAATATTTTCGTCACTAACCTTTACTTCTTCAGGAAAAATCTTTTGACCGGATTTTGTAGTGCAAACTTGTGTACATATATTTTTTCACCAAAGTGAAAAGACTTCAAAAACTAGATTATGTAAGTTATGGTTTTAAAACTCATAATATGTCAATATTCATTTCCAAGGAGAGGAATGTATGAATGGTTTGATACTTTTTTCAAGGTATAACATTTTTAAGAGAATTAAGTTGACTGTTTTCTTGTCCAAAGACTTAAAATCTTGGTTGTTTTCTTAATTTTTACATAGCCGTTATATAATCCATTATCAAAATGATGGTTGTTTATGTTTCTTGCCCAAAGGTGTAACATAAACATGTATGAATGATGGACGTAAAACACGAAGCTTTTGGCAATTGGGATATTCAAGGACCATGCCATGAATATATGAGAGTCATTCATTTATTTGATTTCGCTGAAATGCGGGAGTAAAGGTTATTTCTTTCATGTTGCTTTAACCTTTTATTTAAAATAAGTATGAATTCATGTGTTTGTATGAATGGCAATGAATTCATTGGAAACTGTTCGCAGGGCCGGATAATAATGAACTTGTTAATTAAAGTGTTCCATTGCAGCCAAACAAAGGCTTGACAATGGTGATGTTAGTCTGATCAGTGGGAGCATGAAGACGAAGCATTTCAATGTGCTTTAGCATGTTTTGTATTTTGTATCATGCATAAGTTATTTTGGGAGATGTGATCTTAGGGTGCTTGTACTAGTTAATATACAAGGTTTTCTAAGGTTCATTTCTTTGAAATAATCTATGGCAGATATGCAAAAGGATTAATGGTTGTATTGGCTAAAGTGATCACCAAGGGATTAATCTGATTCAATACGTTGATGAAGGATATGATCAGTGATAATTCAAGTGGGAGAATGTTAGGACTCCATGTGCATTGAAATTAATTAATTAAAGTTAAAACCATCTGGAGAATAAAATTCCTTGTTTGTAGGACACTAAGTGTACGTGCATTAGTTGTGGTTTTACAACTGAATAAACGTGGAGGATTACTAGGCTTTAACTGTCCCATGATAGCTGGGATGCGGCTGGGTAATTTGCCTATATAGGAGATGTCCTTGCTCGTCGGAAGATAACGTCAAACACTTTCTAGCACTATCACTAGGGTTTGACATAAAGGTTCCTCAGTGAGTAAAAGGATTCCCTTTTCGAACTAGGGTTTTCCTACGCTTGTCAGACTCATCACTTTCATCTTGAAGCACGTCATAAAAGAATCAAGAATCAAAAGAAGGCCCTCCTTGGTTCTCTGTGCATTCCTCAACTACATCAATGGCGTCCTCAGGTACCCAACTTTTCCTGATAAATGTTCTTACACCTTGTAGTAATGCAAACATTCATATACATGTGCTTAATGATTGTTCCTGGGTAATCGTATACACACACACATGCAATGCTTAAAGTCTAGTGATATGTTTGTAATCGTTGTTGAGGTCTAACCCTAATTAGTTCTAACAGTATTTTGTGCTAACACCTACTTACATACAAACTGATTGAATTAGCACCCCTTCTTTGTTTTTTAAGTGAAATAGACGGTGTAATTTCATGCCCATTCTTCGGTACAAATATTAGCAGTTCAGTTGACAGATGATTATTTTGCAGCCACCTCCGGGATTTCATTCATGGCTAGGTTCTCTCGTTGCTACTATTATCGGAAATCTGAAGATATCAATTATCATTGTACATGTTAGATATGAGGATTCAATCAGGTTGGCAACTTTCTTATCTTCTTTTGAAGTCTGTAATTTTCTATTTGGTTTTTAGGTAACCCAGTTTATTTCTACTTTTTTGCTCTCTGGACAAATTTTTATCAATCCTAGCTTGCAATTTGTGTACTTCTATTGTTTTGTAGATATCCAGGACATCCATTTTGTTCGGGTGTTACTTTGGCCAAGCTGGCTGCTGTTACAATGGATGAGCAAGGGAATGAAACATTTGATACCAGTGGTGCGCTGCGCTTGATAAGTTGCAGAAGGTTATCGAGTAAAATTGCTTTTCTCAGCTCTCTGAGGAAAGTTGAGGTGTTAGTTTTCTCTTTTCCACAACCCATAAAATTTGTTCTTTTTCTACTTTCTTGGTATGCAGCTGGAGTGCTACGACTCATTTCCACTGGTTTTTTCAGGCCCGATATTATGATTGGATAAAACTATTAGAAGTTGTTTCAAGATATAAGACTTATGTTGATGTTTCTCATCTGAGACCTGTGGTGCCAGTTTCAGAGGGTCTGTATTTGTAGTGGCGTTATGCTGCTCAAGCAGCACTGCAGCAGAAGAAAATGTGGTAATAAATAAATTACACGCTACACTTGATAGAGAGAATGCTCTATATTCTCTTTTATGGTCTATGTTTGTATGCCTGTTTATGGCCTGGTAGTAACCTTGGCCTTACACCTCATAGTTGTTATTTCGGGATCAAAGGAACCACAGTTGCCACAGCTGAATTTGCACTGGATTTGGAATCTATTATGTATGTGAAGTGTATGGAGTAGCAATTTAAACCCATATGGTATGTTTCATATGGCATTTGCAAAGTGATTAGCTTTCATTCCCTTAAATTAATTGGAATAAAATGCCAAAGCAATAGGAATATTTGTTTGATTAAACTTTGAATGTAGTCTTGGAATCCGTGAGGAATTACATATATTTGTCACTTTAAATTAGTTAAACTCGAGAAGGTATTGAATGTTGTCTTTAATCCAAATATTACCTTTGAATGTTAGTGTAGGTTTCAATGGGGATAGTGCAATTTTGTCTTGCCCTTTTTTTATGTATTCCAAGATTTATAGCTTACTTCTCTTTATCTTATTCTGAAGTACTTTTCTTGACTATAGAATGTCCAGAATTTTAATGTATGGTGATGTCCTTAAAGTGGAAAGACTTTCATTTCAATTACATACTGTTGGAGGTGTATATTCTTATGTATTAAGATTATCTTGTTTTACATTACTATCATCATCAAATTATTGACTGTTACTAATGTTGTTGTGTAAGAGGATGATGGGGAAAAACTATTTGAAGGCAAACTTCAATAGAATTGGAAGATCATTTTGACAACTGGCCGAAAATCTCCTGATGAAGATTTATTGTGAGGAATTAGAAATTTTATTGGTTGTGTAATCCACCAAATAGCCATATTGCATTTGTCATTTCGATTTTATGAAAATTTTGGATTTTTCTGATTCCAAATTTTTACTCTTTTATTTATTTATTTATTTATATATTTATTATTATTATTTTTTAAGTAGGACCTATGGCACAATTTCAAAATTGTGCTGGTTGTCAGTGACCAAAGAGTACACCCATAGAGGGTACATATAATAATTTAGTCGCTACATTGTTGCTATTGTTATATGACACATATATTGGTGTCCTTAAGCCTTTGAGGGCACATTTAATTTTGTGTGCGTAATTTTCTTGTAGTGAAAGGATTTGAACTCGATGACAAGTTCTTTTTGAGAAGAGGAGTATGATGCATCTTGAAAGGGATTTTTACCACCTACAAAGGTAGGGATAAAAACACTTAAAAATACTTGCAAGAGAACAAGGTTATTGTAGTATAGCATCTTAAGTAAGGTCATTTTTTGCGGGGATTAATTGAATAATTTGTATTTAAACTAATCCTTCGCTAATTATCTAGAACAAAGGTTCGAAAAGGTTGATTTTGAAATTTAAAATAATAAACATGAATTTAAATAAAAATAATTAAATAATTGACAAAGTAAAGAAGGCAAAAGACAAAGGTTCTGCCGTCACCATTAACAATGCTATGCAATTTTACCAATTATTTATCAATTTCTACAAATATGCTTTGAAGGTTAGGCTTTCCAAATACATATTTTCCTCGTGATGTTCAAGCAAAAACGTATATCTAACATGTAACCCGTCTGTGATGTTCAGATTAAATATAAACATGCAAGACTCATTAAGCCTTGTGAAAGCCCTTTGAAAAACCATCCAACCCTTAAGAGCGTGATGTTCGCCTTAAGTGAACTTACAATTACTAATCACAAGAAGCCCTCCTCAATTTCAGGGTGATGTTCCAACATAAATTGCATCAAATTATTTGTTTAAATATCATAATGGTGATCAATCATTAAAATATATAGATAGTTTTAATCGCGGTGAAATTCAAAGCAAGCATGCATCCATTCATAAGCAAATTAATAAAATCACATATTCATGCTAAGGCTTATGGCCTAACCCTAGCAAAAGGAATTAGTTACGCATACTCATAATAAAAATCAAAGAAAATATCATTAACTAGAAAAATAATGAAAACACCTTGTAGGTAAAAAGTCTGAAATTCTCCAAAGCTTGCTAAATTCTCTCAATGTTGCATCCCCCAGAACCCTAATGGCTAAAGCCTTATTTATACTACTCCAATTAAAACCCTCATAGAAAAGGTTTTCTAAAAACTAGGAAATAAAATAACAAAAGGATAACTAGAAATTACATTCCTATTATGGCTAGGAAATCTGCCCAACACAGAAATAGTCACGTTTCTGGACTTTCAAGGCTCCAAAACAAGCCCAAAACGACTCGAATTAAATATTAGGACCTCCCCTTCAAGTTTCAAGAAGAGCCTAAGTCCAAAATCCATAATCTTCCAGCCCAAAATGTCGCAAATAAGATATACAACCCAATCTGCCAACACTGCACGCTGGGCATAAATTAATTCGCCACGATCAGATGCTTCGGGATAAAATTATAAAATTTTGACACAACCTTCTTGACAGACTCACGAACCCGCTTCAATTGGAATCACTCAAAAATTCTACCGTTTGATTACTTTATGTTCAAAACAAGTTCGCGTGTCATACATTAAAAACATATAGCAAAGCATCAAAATGTCACTAAAATCATAACCAAAATATGCCAAGAATAGGGAATAATATATAGTATAAAATCGACTCATCACATCCCGTAATAATTAATATGGTCTATGTATTAAACATATTGTTGTTGGCTTTTCATCTTTCAAAACCATGTTTTTATTAGATGTTTAGAAACTATAATCTTTTGTATTAATATTTATCCTATCAATTATTGTAATCTCCCTATTTAAAGGGTTCCTTATGTACTCAAAAGGAAGTCAATTTAGTAAGTTATAATCAATCTAAGAAGAGAGTGAGTTTTTCCTCTTAAATCAAGTGTTAAATTTGGTTATGTTGAGTGAATTCATAATTAGCAACATCGAGCGAATCCGTTACCCCTGATTGAGTGATTCCCAAGTAGCTATCTCCATCCTTCTTCCCTAGATCCATTGGCTCTTCCTGCGTCATTTCCCTTTCTTTTTATGATGAATGGAGTACGTTGTATGGTGAAGAACTAGCTTTCTCATCGCTGGAGGTTGCACATCACAATCACATATAAAGCCTGAAATTAATTTGAGCTGAGAAGTTGCGTAAGGTGGCAGGCACTGAACAGTCTGGTTACTGTTTTATTCTGCTACAAAAAGACGGAAAAGGATCCTCGCCTGGGGATTCTAGGGCGTGATCGTGACCGTTCATCGTATATCGTGCGGTTAGTTTTCGTTAAATACTGTTTATATTTAATTTTAAATTTTAAATATTAAAATAATTTATGACCACACGATATACGATAAACGGTCACAATCGCAAAATCTCTAGGATCTCCAGGAAAGGATCCTTTTCCCATAAAGACAACACATTTAATTAGTGAGACAATGAAGGGACAGCTCAGCTATGCTGCATTGCTTATAAGAAAGTTCCCAGAGGTTTTGGAGAAAACTAAGAATGGCAGCCATGTTTTTCAAGCTTGTAATACTCATACAAGCAACCCTAGCAGCAGCTCAAAATGTTAGCTTCATCTACAATGGCTTCCGGTCAGAACATCTTAGCTTAGACGGTGTAGCCCAGTTCACACCCAACGGTCTTTTGATGCTTACAAATGACTCTCAAGATAAAAGCCATGCCTTCTACCCTAATCCAGTCACCTTCAAGAACTCCTACTCTGATACCAATGCTTTCTCATTTTCTACGACATTTGTGTTCGCTATCAGATCGGTGTATGCAACTCTGAGCGGTCATGGAATGGCCTTCGTCATTTCTCCAACAAGGGGGATTCCTGGAGTTTTTCCGCCCCAGTACCTGGGCCTTTGCAATAACACCAACAACAGCAATGAAACAATTTGTGTTTTTGCTGTGGAGCTTGATACCATACACAATGACGAATTAGGTGACATCAACAACAACCATGTTGGGATTGATATTAATGGTTTGCGCTCAGAGAACTCAACTCCGGCAGGATATTATGCTCAGAACAATGGGGGTTTCCGGAACTTGACCCTCATTAGTGGTCAACCAATGCAAGTTTGGGTGGAATATGATGGCGCCAAGAAGAAAATCGATGTCACTTTGGCTCCAATCGTTGTTGATAAACCCCAAATTCCACTCTTGTCTTTGAAGCGCGACCTTTCCATGGTCCTTAACAAGACTATGTATGTTGGCTTCTCCGCATCCACTGGCTCATTCCTCAGTTCTCATTATGTTCTAGGATGGAGCTTTGCAACGAATGGCCAGGCTCAAGAAATTGTTCTCTCACAACTTCCTAAGCTGCCCCGGATAGGAGGTAAAAAAAGATCTAACCTTGTGGCCATTGGCGTGCCTGTGATATCGGTGAGTTTAGTGTTGCTAGCGATTTCAGGTCTAATTTATGGCATAAGACGGAGGAAGAAGTTTGCAGAGCTTCTTGAAGATTGGGAGCTGGAATATGGTCCTCAAAGGTTTAAATACAGAGAGTTGTATATAGCCACGAAAGGGTTCAAGGAAAAAGAGCTTTTGGGAACTGGGGGATTTGGTAAGGTCTATAGAGGCATATTACCTTCCTCTAAAACTGAGATTGCGGTAAAGAGGGTCTCACATGATTCAAGACAGGGGATGAAGGAGTTTGTTGCAGAAATTGCTAGCATCGGCAGGCTTCGCCACCGGAATTTAGTACCACTCTTGGGGTATTGCAGAAGAAAAGGGGAGCTGCTTTTGGTCTATGATTACATGCCCAACGGGAGCCTGGACAAGTACCTCTTTGACCAACCAGTGGTCACTCTCAATTGGAGGCAGAGGTTTAGAGTCATCAGAGGTGTCGCTTCGGGGTTGTTTTATCTTCACGAAGGATGGGAACAAGTTGTGGTTCACAGAGACGTGAAGGCCAGTAATGTTTTACTCGATGAAGAATTGAATGGTAGACTAGGAGATTTTGGGCTTGCAAGATTATATGACCACGGAAAGGACCCTCAGACTACTCGTGTAGTTGGAACACTCGGGTATCTAGCTCCAGAGCATACAAGATCAGGCAAGGCTACAACACAAGCTGATGTGTTTTCTTTCGGTGCATTTTTGCTTGAAGTTGCCTGTGGAAGAAGGCCAATAGGTACACAAGGTCAAGATGGAGAGATAATTCTGGTTGATTGGGTGTTTTCTTGTTGGAAGAGAGGTAATGTACTCGAGGCAAGAGATCCAAACTACGGTACAGAATTTATAGTTGAGGAAGTGGAATTGGTATTCAAGCTCGGGCTTTTGTGCTCTCATTCGGTTCCTTCAGCCAGGCCAAGCATGCGCCAAGTTGTGCAGTATTTGGAGGGTGACATTCCTTTGCCGGAGTTGTCACTTGATGACCTTTCTGCCAGAGACTTAACATATGCGCACCATGAAGGTTTCGATGATTTTGTAAAGTCATATCCGTCATCAACGAGCAAGGGAACTTCATATGTTCCAGAGCCGACATTACTCTCAGGTGGTCGCTGACTCCGAGCAATAAGGGTTTCTTTTTCTCTCTTAAACTGGAATTCATAGCGCATAATTTGAGGCCTTTAATGTTACATGTAACCTATTAGTCTTGTAACTTGTTAGTTATATAAAAGTAATGCTGGAACAATCTGTACTTTGGTTGGGTAAAAGTAAGTTATGCAAAATTATTACCATGATATTCTTTTAGGGATATAACCTGCTGCACTTAACTTGCACTGCAAGGAGAGAAAATTCAAAGATTTGTATATGATAAAAGGACTAGAATCAACGTTCCATTTTTTCACTAAAATAACAAATTGCATTACAAATATTCAAATAATACAACTCAGACGTCAAACACGAAGCTAATAAAAGGTAACGAAACTAATGTACCCAAAGGGCAAACAAAACTGGAAAAAAAAAAACAGGCGCTCAAACAATTACAAGCTAGTTTGTGACTACTTTTGCAAGAAGTACTTCTACTGATAGGTCATTTTTTCAAAAAGTCAAAGTACTTCTTGAAAAAGCATGCGACGTGTATTTCTCCATGAAACACATTTACATCGCAGAAGTTAGGCTGTTGATCTCACACCCTAAAAATGTCAAAAAAGAACTTCGAATATGATATCTAAAAGTGGATAAATCTTACTCTTTTTTTATTATTCTAGCATAGGCTAAATATGACTCACGGTCGTACTCTATTTGGTGTATATATGTATGCTTTTACTTCGATTTTAATCACTTTGTTTCAATGACAGCTCTTAAATCTTTCAACACTATTTGAAGTTTTTTTTGGGACTAATTGGATAAAATTGATATTTTTATCATCCAAAGAACTTTTTAACGCGACTGTAAAAACCCACTTTCACAATGAGGTGTGGCATAAACAACCAACGGCCTCTGTTACCTTCCTAATTAACTATCTGCTACTGCTTCTATTGTTTTTATTTGCTTAAAAGCATACATTGCTTTGAGTTTTGGAGGCAAGGATGACTCTCTCTACTGAGCAGCCTGAGCTTGTGTCACAAGTGGAGAACCATAAGCTTTCTTCTGGGACCAATGAAGAAATTGCCACATCAAGAGATGCATTCGTTGCCCCTGAAATTAATTCGTTTGGCCAGTCATTTAGAGATGACAATACAGAAAGCGAAAGGCAGAAAAACATGGAGGAAGTCTGCAGGTGTACCCATTAATCAAATGTACAATTTCGTGAAGAGGATGAGGGAGAAGTACAAAAAGTTGAATAGATTCAAAATGAGCGTATGGCAATGTTGTGAACTCCTGAATGAGGTTGTGGATGACAGTGACCCTGACTTGGATGAAACCCAAATTGAGCACTTGTTGCGCCAAACTGCTGAATCAATTCGGAAAGACTATCCTAGTGAAGATTGGTTACACTTGACTGCTCAAATTCATGACCTTGGAAAAGTGCTTCTTCTTCCACAATCCGGAGGACTTCCCCAATGGGCTGTTGTTGGAGACACATCCTTTAGGATGTGCTTTTGATGATTCCATTGTTCACCGCAAGTATTTCAAGGACAAACTCGACTACAACAATCCTTCCTACAACACCAAATGTAGAATCTACTCACAAGGGTGTGGACTCGAAAATGTGACCATGTCATGGCGGCACGACGACTGTATGTACTTGGTCGCCAAGGAGAATGGAACAACACTGCCTCAGGCTGGCTCATTCATCATCCGGTATCACTTGTTTTATCCTTCGCATAAGGCAGGGGAATATAAACACCTGATGAACAAGGAGGATGAAGAGAATCTCATGTGGCTTCAAAATATTCAATAACTATGACCTATGCAGCAAGAGCAAAGATCGAATTGATGTCGAAAAAGTTAAGCCATATTACTTATCTCTTATTGACAAGTATTTCCCGGCGAAGCTTAAATGGTGATCGTCTACATATATGTGGAGTTCTACTCTCTTTTAGCAATGTACATTTATGATCGATTGTATCGACTTTGAGGAGTTGTATTCTATGCTAGGTGTACTCATATCATATACACAAATAAATAAACAAGGATTGAACTCTTCAATCTTCAACACGCCAGCTTTTCTGTGTGCTTTGCAATTCGCCTCCAACTACTACCGCTAGATCACCTTAAAATTCCTCTGAAAATATTGTTCTACATGCAGGTTCCTCTCTGTCCTTGTAGTTTTTATGAACTCTTAATTTCTTTGTGAGATCTGAATCTAGATGATAATGTAGCATTACTTGACGATTTTTGCAATATACATGGAAATTTCCAACTTTTTGTGGGAGGATACTGTTAGAATTCCTCTGTCCCACATCGGCCACAGAGCTTGAGAACAAGCCATTTATATATAATTACCCCACTCTAACTAATACCGAGGCCTTTTGTATTAAAACTCCACACCTGACGGATTGAGCAGGTGGCCATAAAACCCCACACCTGACGGATTGAGCAGGTGGCCAAGCGGGGATAGTATCGGTGTTGTTGGAGTAGGCCCATGGCCCGTCTACCTGAAATTTAATAGATACGAGAATTCTACGTCGGAAAATTGTCAAAAATAAGTGTGACTTTAGTTGAGTGGTTCAATTTCAAATTACATTATGATTTTTTTGAGATAACCTGCAAGTTGGGAGACAATATGTGTGTAGTTAGTAGTGAGTTGCTCACATGTCTCTCCAAAATCTAGGCACTTCTTTTGTTTATGTTTTGATAGATAATCATTTAAACAAATGAATATTAAAGTAAGAAAATTTGAGAGAATGGTTTTTCTTTTTTGTTTGCGTTAACACAAGTAAAGAAATTGTACTGCCATGGTAGGCCCAACTTAACTGGCTTGGAATTAATCATCATAGAGATAGTAATTCAAAAATGTTATCTTTATCTAGCGATTAAGAAATGCATCATCAGTCATCTTTTGATTTTATATCAAGAGTGTCGAATAAGTAATTGCGTTTTCAATCGTTAATATCAAATATAAGGATAAGTGACTAGACATCCTCGGTCACTTAGTGACCAAGAGAACGACTCTCAATAGTAACTATATAAGATGAGTTTGGAGTCTGGTTCCTTTCTTTTTATGTTCAACGGAGTCTTGTTCCTGTCTAGGGTCTTATCTTGGTCCTACGTTGTATGGTGAAGGATTACCTTCTCATGGTTTGCACCTACACATTCACATATAAAGTCTGAATATATGAGCTGAGAAGTTGCGTACGGTGGTAGGCAGTGGACAGTTTGGGATCTGTTTTATTCTGCTACACAAAGACAAACACATTTAATTGGTGAGACAATGAAGGGACAGCTCAGCTAAGCTGCATTGCTTATAACAAAGTTCCTAGCGGTTTTGGAGATAACTAAGAATGGCAGCCATGTTTTTCAAGCTTGTATTACTCATACAAGCAACCCTAGCAGTAGCTCAAAATGTTAGCTTCATCTACAATGGTTTCCCGTCAGAATATCTTAGCTTAGTCGGTGTAGCCCAGTTCACACCCAACGGTCTTTTGATGCTTACGAATGACTCTCAAGAGATAAAGGCCATGCCTTCTACCTTAGCCCAGCCACCTTCAAGAACTCATATTCTGATACCAATGCTTTCTCATTTTCTACGAGATTTGTGTTCGCTGTCAGGTCGGTGCTCACAACTGTGAGCGGTCATGGAATGGCCTTCGTCATTGCTTTGAAAAGAGGGATTCCCCAAGCTCGACACAGCCCTTTCCTAGGCCTTTTCAATCCAACCAACAATGGCAATGTCACCAGCCCTTTCCTAGACATCGATAACAACCATGTAGGAATTGATATTAATGGTTTGAACTCTGTGAAATCTGTTGAATTGTAATCTTGTCTTGGCCCAAGACAATTGATCCGGCCCATGCACAAAGAAAGATCCATGCACATGCTAGAGAGTTCTAGCAAATTCAAGTTGGTGGATTCCGACGATAGAAAAAAGCACTACTGGATTCCGACGATAGAAAGATCCATCCACATGCTAGAGAGATATAGCGATAGTGATTGGGCAGGAGATTCCGACGATAGAAAAAGCACTACTGGATTTGTGTTCTTCATGGGAGACACTGCATTCATATGGATGTCGAAGAAGCAACCGATTGTCACACTATCTACCTGTGAAGCTGAATACGTAGCTGCTACCTCATGCATCTGTCATGCAATCTGGCTGAGAAACTTGCTGAAAGAATTAAGCATGCCACAAGAAGAGCCAACAGTGATCTATGTCGACAACAATTCTGCAATAGCTTTAGCAAAGAATCTAGTGTTCCATGACAGGAGCAAGCACATAGACACTCATTATCACTACATAAGAGAGTGCATTGCAAGAAAGGATGTGCAAGTGGAATACGTGAAGTCTCAAGACCAAATCGGGGACATATTCACCAAGCCACTCAAACAAGAAGACTTTATCAGACTGAGAAATTCGATCGGCGTCACAAGACAAGATTAAGGGGGGCTGTTGAATTGTAATCTTGTCTTTGTTAGAATAAACATGAAACCAAGATCTAACACGAATCACAGTGATCAAAACACATAACCATAACTCAGCAAGCAATACACGAAAAAAACATACTTGCAGATGAACTTGATCCAGCTGCCATGTCTGATCTCTGCAGCAAGTTGCAGTGCACCTTCTCCTCTCTTCAGTGTTCAAAGGCTCTTAACTAATAATAGGTCTTAGTCTGGAATTGAGCACACACTGCGAGAGCAGAGGCCACCATATATACTACATATATAATCCTATATAGAAAACCAATTTCTGTGAAATAGCAATTCAGGACCGATATGAATTCTCATATCCAACCTCAATAAGACTTCCTATACAGTCTTTGATCCTATAACTAAGTTCACAGATTCATACTTATGCTCATATTCTTACATTCTCCCACTTGAGCAAGTATGAACCAGAAACTAGTTCGATTAAGACTACAATAGGGTGATCACTAAGCCTTTTGAGCAACATCATAAACAATCTACCTGTGCATCTCAAAACACAGAATCTGAAAACTCATAGTCACAACCATTATGCAACCAGCACTCTCAGGTCACTTATGTCCAATTTACACACATAACATTATGATCAAACTGAAACTTAGTGGACCTAAATATCCACTCCCACTATTTCTTAACTCATTCAAGACAATCAAGTTTATCTCAAACAATAAACTGTCCATCTGCAATTCTCAGGAATTCAAAGCAACTACTTGAGTCAAATCATAAAGATTCCTCAAAGCATCAACTGAATCCAAAATCACACATTTATATATATATATATATATATATATATATATATATATATATATCAGACCAATCAATTACAAAAATTGAATCTCTGAATATAATAAAGCTAGCTCACAATTATACTAATTGATAACTAAACTAGCTAAACATAAACTTAACTTTAGAGAAGAACATTACTACTACACCAGCTCTTCGAACTTCACAATAGCAGCACTCCTCAAATTTTATTATTGCAAATGTCTTCAAAACAACAATTGCTCCTTCCATAACAGAACAACAAACTACTCCCACTGATCAAAAGACTCAAGTAAACCCATCCGAGAGATTTGCATCTTATAAACACCAACTGGCAAGACTTTAGTCAAGGGATCAGCAATCATTAAGCTTGTACTTATATGCTGCACATCAATAGCTCCCTTTTTGACATTTTCTCTCACCTTTAAGAACTTAACATCCATGAGTCTCGAAGCAGATGTCCTCTTCTTGTTCTTTGCAAAGAAAACTGCAGAGCTGTTGTCACAATACATCTTTAAACGTTTCTGTATTGATCTTACAATTTTAAGTTATGCCACAAAATTTCTCAACCAAACTGCTTGTTTCATTCCTTCAAAATAAGCTACGAATTCGGCTTCCATAGTAGAGGTTGCAATGACTGTTTGCTTGGCACTTTTTCAGGATACTGCACCCACACCAAAAAGGAAAACATAACCTCCGGTAGATTTCCTGTCATCTAAATCACCTGCTAGATCTGAATCTGTGTACCCTACAACCTCAAGATCTTCTTCTCTGCCATACATGAGCATATGACCTTTAGTTTGTTGTAGATACCTCAAAACCTTTTTGGCTGCATTCTAGTGAGCTTCACCTGGATTGGATTGAAACCTGCCCAATAACCCTACAATGTAAGCAATATCAGGCCTTGTACAAACATTTGCATACATCAAGCTCCCAACCAGAGATGCATATGGTTTTTCTGCCATTTTCTTGACTTCTAATTTAGTCTTAGGACATTGGTCTTTTGACAACCTATCTCCCTTGTTCTGTGGTGCATGACATCCATTGCAATTCTCCATACTGAATCTGGCTAGAATTCTTTCAATATAATTCTTTTGTGACAATCCCAACAACCTTTTATTTCTGTCTCTTGCAATCTCAATCCCTAGAACAAAATGTGCTTCACCAAGATCCTTCATTTCGAAATTAGCATTGAGTAAGGACTTGGTCTCTTTTAGTAACTGTGTGCAGGAGCTAGCAAGCAGGATATCATCAACATACAACATAAGTATAATGAATTCTGCTCCATTGAATTTAAGGTAGATGTAGTCATCTAACTTGTTTTCAATAAATCCATTTGATGTGACAACTTGATCAAATTTTAAATACCACTGTCTGGAAGCTTGTTTGAGACCATAGATTGACTTGTTCAATTTACATACCATGTTCTCCTTCCCCTTTTCAATAAATCCAGGAGGCTGTGCCAAGTATATGTCTTCTTGAAGATCACCATTCAGGAATGCAGTTTTTACATCCATCTGATGTAATTCGAGATCATAGTGTGCAGTTATTGCCATGATTATTCTCATTGAATCTTTGGAAGACACGGGTGAAAAGGTATCACTGTAGTCAATACCTTCTCTCTGAGTGAATCCTTTTGCCACAAGTCGAGCTTTATATCTCTCAATCTGACCATTTACATCTTTCTTTGTCTTAAACACCCATTTGCATCCTATAGGCTTGAGTTTGGACTTCGGTTCCACCAATGACCAGACTTTGTTCTTAAACATAGCCTCCAGTTCTTCTTTCATTGCGTTTTGCCATAAGGTGGACTATGAGTTGTTCATGGCTTGTGCATAAGTCACTGGATCATCAATGTCTCCTATATTGTAATCAATTTCTTTAAGATAACACAGAAAATCTTTTGAAATCACAGGTTTTCTTGTTCTTATGGATCGCCTAATCTCAGGTTGTGTTTGCACATTTGCTGTTTGATCTGTGATACATTGACTTGGTTCAGTTTCCATTTCAGTAGCTCCCTGAGACTCTTCTAACTGAACAGGTTATTCAGAACAATCGTACTCAATATCTTGAACCCTGAGGAAACACCAAAACTGGACAGTGATCAATGGAAAGCTTTTCAAGTTGTTGTTGTTCAATTTCTTCAAAAAAACGTTCTCAATAGTAAAGTGTGAAGCATCTTGGTCCTCGAAAAATCTAGCATTGTGAGTTTCTTTTATTATGGTATTAGCCTGTGCACAATAGAACTTGAACCCCTTAGATTTCTCAGAATAACCAATGAAATAGCATGATTCAGTCCTTAGATCCAACTTTCTTTCCTCTGGATTATAGAACCTGGCCTCTGCCTTGCATCCCTAAATATGAAAGTGCCCAAAGCTTGGCATTTTTCCATAACAAATTTAAAACGGGGTAGTAGAAACTGATTTGCTTGGAACCCTGTTAAGTATATAATTGGCAGTCTTGAGTGCTTCCCCCCAGAGAAAACCAGGTAGTCTTGTCCTTGACATCATGCTTCTCACCATTCCAATTAGTGTTCTATTCATCCTTTCTGACACTCCATTTTGCTGTGGTGTGCCAAGTGTTGTATACTGAGCCATAATCCCTTGTTCTTCAAGGTAGAGAGCAAATGGACCTTTTTGTTGACCATACTCTGTGTACCTGCCAAAATACTCTCCACCCCTATCTGATCTAACAATCTTAATGGTCTTATTTAGCTATTTTTCCACCTCGGTCTTAAAAATTTTGAAATACATAAAAACTGCTGACTTTCCACTTATGAGAAAGGTGTGACCAAATCTTGAAAAATCATTTATAAAGTTAACAAAATAACTGTTTCTACAAATCGTTTTAGTTGGAAAAGGGCCACAAACATCTATATGGATTATCTCAAGCAAGTCTTTGCTTCTTTTAGCTTCAAGTTTTCGAAAATTTGTAAGTTTTCCTTTGAAACAATCCACACAGTCAGTTTCAGTTGATAAATCAATTGATGGAATCAATTTAGCTTTTGGCAACTTAGTGATCCTTTCTTTTGAAATGTGTCCTAGTCTTTTGTGCCAAAGGATATAAGAACTATCTATGTCTAACATTCTCTTGGTGCTTCTGTTCAATGCATGATGCTCATTCAGAATTACACTACATTCCAATTGCCACAGATTTTTGACCAAATTTGCAGTCCCTAAGATTGAATCAATGCAACTCTTTTTGAAAAAGTTTCAAACAATCATTATCACCCAGAAAGGAAACACCATGTTTTACTAGTTTAGAGCCTGAAATTAGGTTTCTCCTCATTTTTGGCACATAGAGGACATCATGTAATTGTAAAACAAAACCAGAAGACAATTTTAGCTTGACTGTTCCAACAGCCTTAACTGCCACTTTTGTTCCTTCCCCACAAAAACATTATAACAGTTAAAACTTGAATCTTTTTGTCTTTCAAAATCGTGCAGTGAATTAGTAATGTGCACTGTGCAACCAGTGTCAAACGACCATGAATCAATTGGAACTTCAATCAAGTTTGACTCTACACAAACATTCACTATATCTTTCCCATTAGCTTTTAGATAATCCTTAAAAAGTTCACATTGATTTCTTAAATGACCTCGGGTTTTGTAGAAAAAACACTAAGTTTAGCAGCATTTTTAACTTTTGGCTTGAGATTGTTAGATCTTTAGAGGTTTCAAGCAATTTAGCAGAAGCACTAGTCTTATCATAAGGTTTAGGGTGCTTGAAATTCTTACCTGGATTATTTCCAGCATTGGCTGGATGATTTCCAACATTATTGAATTTCCTCCCCTTCCCTCCTTGCACAAAGTTCACAGTTTCAGTGTCCTTGCCTCTTTCTTGTCTCTGTCGAGTTTCTTCTTGGACACATTATGCAATGAGCTCATCCACATCCCAATTTTTATCTTGTGTGTTATAAGACACCTTCAATTGAAAATACTTATTTGGAAGGGCTTGTAGAATCATAAAAACCAATTGCTTTTCTCCAATATTGACATCCATGGAGTTTAACTTCTCTGCAGCATCAGTCATTTTCATAATATGATCCCTAATTGAGCCAATATTATCGATTTTATAAGTTGTCAGGAATGACATGTATTGACTGATCTCTGCTTTCTGAGACTCTTTAAACTTCTTTTCAATGGATTTCAAATACTCTGCTGCCAAGTCATGCGATTTAATCCATCCTCGAACTGTATCAGTCATTCCACTTTCAAGAATAGAGAAAGCAACTTTGTTTGCTCTTGTCCACCTCTCATGATCAGCCTTCTCTGCTCTAGTACTTTGATTTGTTATCACTGGTTTTGGAGTATCAATCGCTATGTCATATTCATTGATTGTCAGCAACAAACCAATTTCTGCAGATACTGCAGATGAAATCACAAACATGAACCAGTTAGGTTCCTAATTTCCTTTGCAGTTTGCACATCACAATTCATATCAATGATTTATATATATTGACTTAGCAACATATCGTTGATAAGCATACATAGAAAAACTGACTCATGAATAAAGTATGCAACAACAGACATCCAATAGATGTCTCATGCATGATAAACATTTTCCATTGTTTAACAGAAAACACAGAGGAGCATTAGTATTTGCAGATAACAAAGTAACTGCAGATATATACAAGTTTAAGCATTCATGATCAAAGATCACTCATCAGAAGTCTCAATCAGATTTAAATTCATATAGTTTTAAGCTTTAACAAAATCTGGAGACTCAATCCTTGTATCGAAACATCAAGCAGACAATGATAAAATTTTGAATTCATCAAACATACCTCTTATAGATCGTATTTTAGAAAACAGCGCAGCGGAATAGTCATCCAAATTGATCATGTTGGTTGATGTAATCCTTACCAAGAAGCATGTTTTGATGAATGGTGATCTTAATCGAAAAACCCCAAATGGAGAGGAAACCCTTACGCATGGGTTTTCTGCAGATTTAGATTTTGTCCTTTTTTTTTCGAAAACCCTTATGCCAGAAGGCCTGGGGTTCGAGTCCCCAAACCCGCAACAAAAATATATGTTTTCTTTAAATATCATCCATGCTATTTGAACCTACCGATTTTGATTACAGAATTCATAAACTTATAAACCCAGGCTCTGATACCAAATGTTAGAATAAACATGAAACCAAGATCTAACACGAATCACAGTGATCAAAACACATAACCATAACTCAGCAAGCAATACACGAAAAAAACATACCTGCAGATGAACTTGATCCAGCTGCCATGTCTGATCTCTGCAGCAAGTTGCAGTGCACCTTCTCCTCTCTTCAGCGTTCAAATGCTCTTATATAATCCTAGATACTACATATATAATCCTAGCCTTATTCCATAAGGATTTCCCTATTAAAATCCATATAGAAAACCAATTTCTGTGAAATGGCAATTCAGCACCGATATGAATTCTCATATCCAACCTCAATAAGATTTCCTATTCAGTCTTTGATCCTATAACTAAGTTCACAGATTCATACTTATGAGATAAACATCTCCAAAGTAGTGAAGTCATTTTAAGCCCCAACAAAATCTTCTACCGCAAGATACTATGCTGAAAACAATGGTGGGTTTCAGAACTTGTCCCTCACCAGTGGTCAAGCAATGGAAGTTTGGGTGGAATATGATGGTACCAAGAATCAAATCAATGTCACGTTGGCTCCAGTCAGTGCTGGTAAACCCCATCCTCCACTTTTATTTCTGAAGCATGACCTTTCCTAGACCCGGCAGTTTCTGACACGACACGATGACACGAAAATAACGGGTTTCGTGTCAACACGATAACTTATCGGGGTCATTATCAGGTGACCCATTAAGAACCCGTTATTAACGGGTTCTTTACAGGTATACACGTGGGTGACCCATTTCAACCCGTTAAGAAAAAAATTATTTTGATAATTTTAAAGTTTAATTACTAAAAAAATTATTATAAAATACAATAGCCATATTAATATATACAATATATTCTATATTAAATATATAGTTCTGTATTATTATTCTATATAAGTTTAAAAAAAAAAAAAAAAATAGTCATTATTTATTTTTATTGTGAGAGTTCTTTATTATCATTACTAGGATACACTAGTGGAAAAACCTGTTTGCGCAACAGAATCTTGCACGACGGATCAAATTTTGTCGCGCAAGCAAACATGGTTTGCGCGACCAAAAACAGAAAACATCGTGCTAACGTACTTTGCGCAATGAAACTTTGCTCGACGAAGCCTTGCGTTGCGCAAAGCCACTGCAAAGCCACTTTGCGCGACGTAGGAACAATACGTTGCGCAAAATAGCTTTGCGCGATGCAGGGCTTCGTCGCGTAAAGTTTTGGCGCCAAACGAAGACTATTTTCCGGTTTTTTTCCAACTTTGCGCGACGCAAGTTTATGTACGTCGTGCAAAACAGCTTTGCGCGACGCACACTTACGTACGTCGCGCAAAGCCGTTTTGCGCGACGAAGGATGGCGTCGCGCAAAGCTATTTTGCGCGACGTACGTAAGCGTGCGTCGCGCAAAGCTGCTTTGTAATTTAAAATAATTGGAGTATAATAGTGCTTCGTCTAAGTCTTAATTCTTTTTTTCGTAAATTAAAATAATTGAAGTATAATAGTGCTTCGTAAAAAAATTGGATAACATTGTTTAAATTTAGCAATCTTACATACCAAATGAATAAAAGAAGAAGACAATTTAGCAGTTGGATTTTTTACTATTAATAATTTAGCATCCAACACAAAATTATTTTAAGAGCTTGACATGATTTCTATCATTTTGCTTAACTCCTTCTGCAGATTTTGAATAAGTTAACTTCTTCAAAGCGGCAGTCATAAGAGAAATTTTTCAACGTATTGGAAACACACATCTAATTTTTGTTTGATTATGCAACATTTTCTAACACATAAATTGGTATGCTCGTATTCCCTGTTACCAAATTGATTACTGATAAATTGATATTATATTTTTTATAATCAAGTGAAACTTTTTTAGAGGATAAAAACTGTACATATGAGAGATATGTTAAACGTAATTAGTATGTTATACATGCTAAATGTAACAACACAAGTTTACAATTACAAACTCATCAGCAAATCGACCTCTATAATTATTCAAGTGCAATCCATATAGATAGAAGAGAAGGAAATTATTTTGTACATAAAATGCTAATTATAAAATGAAATGAACAGCCTTGGATGCAACTAAAATAAGCTTGAAAAAAAAAATTTAAAACTCCTCAACCTAAGAAAATTAAAATAATTATTTCAAAAAACGAAAATAAAGACCGCCGATTTAACAAGACGACTCAGACCCCTGCAACGGTCAGCTGTTGTCATTCCTCTCCATCTCCGAAGATCAGAATCCGAGAAGAGCAAGATATATCCAAAATGACGTCGTTTAAGGTACGCTTCCTCCTACAAATCTATCGACAAACTATCGTTTCCTTGTAATTCTTGAAAAATCGAATTTATTCAAAAAATCAATTCTTGATTTCTTTTTACTAGGAAGTCTCATAACATAGTTATTTTTTTTTTTTAAAGAAAAAAAAAGGAATATGTTGAAATCGGTTTCTGTATTACCAACCGGAAATCATACCATGTACTTGTTCAGCAATTGAGCCTACACTGCATGACTAGTGTGCTTATTACCTGAGTTGTTGTGTTAAATCTTAGGAATGCTAGTGATGTCTAATAAACAAAATGTATTACCAATCGTGTTGTTGTCGAGGATTTTTTCGCTGTTAAATCTCAGGTATATCTAGTTTTTTCTATGAGTCATTTATGTGATGTCTAATAAACAAAATGTTTGAAAAACTAACAAAATGTTTGTAAATATTCTAAAAAGACGATCGAATTAGTTCATCGTATTCATATAGGATTCAGGACTGTAGCTGTGAAAAATCATCAAAATCGGAGTTAAAACCACCGTTAAATCGTGATTTTTCGTTTATAACCGTCGAAACGTTTTGTCTCGTTACTAGACCTTTGAATGTTTGTTTTTTGTGATTTTTTGCGTATGCGATCTCGAAGTGTATACAAACAAGTTTGACGGTTGGATAGTTGAAATTAGCTTCGTAGAATGTGTATCCCATAAAAAGGATAAGTTCACTAACACTTGGAGTTTATTTACACTTTCATTAAATGTAACATAAAGATTTTGTGGTATCCACTTGTGTAAATATTCTAAAATGACGATCGAGTTAGTTCATCATATTCATATATGATCAAGAAGTGTAGCTGTGAAAAATCATCAAAATCGGAGTTAAAACCACCGTTAAATCGTGATTTTTCGTTTATAACCGTCGAAACATTTTGTCCCGTTACTCAACCTTTGAATGTTTTTTTTTTGAGATTTTTTGCGTATGCGATCTCGAAGTGTATACAAATAAGTTTGACGGTTGGATCGTTGAAATTAGCTTCGTAGAATGTGTATCTCATAAAAAGGATAAATTCACTAACACTTGGAGTTTATTTACACTTTCATTAAGTATAACATAAAGATTTTGTGGTATCCACTAGTGTAAATATTCTAAAATGACGATCGAATTAGTTCATCGTATTCATATAGGATCTAGGAGTGTAACTGTGAAAAATCATCAAAATCGGAGTTAAAACCACCGTTAAATCGTGATTTTTTGTTTATAACCGTCGAAACGTTTTTTCCGTTACTCGACCTTTGAATGTTTGTTTTTTGTGATTTTTTGCATATACGATCTCGAAGTGTATACAAACAAGTTTGACAGTTGGATCATTCAAACTAGTTTCGTACAATGCGTATCCCATCAATTTCAATGTTGTATATATATATATATATTAAGTAGATTTAAATTTATTTATTTTGTATGTATAACACTTAAGAAATTGAAAAATATTTACATTTATTAAGTAGCTTTAAATTTATTGTAGTTGTTATAAAAATATATTATTGTGAGTTTTATGTAAAAAAAATTGAATTTGAATAGAGGAAAGTCACATTTTTAGTACATTTTATAATAATTTTTTTAAAAAGAAAAATACCTTGCGCGACGCCACTATGTAGTCGTCGTGCAAAAGCCCTTTGCGCGACGTTGAAAGTTAAACCTGCGTCGCGCTATGTGTGGTAATTTTGGCGGTACACTAGTTAAAATTTGGCGCGTTGTTTAAATTTTCGCAGAACTCTCTCTTCTCACTCGGTCTCCCGAACTCTCTCTTCTCACTCGGTCTCCCTCATCTGAAAACGCAGGTATCACCCTCTCTCACCCTCTCTCTCCCTCTCTCACCTTCTCGTTCAATGGTATATATATATATATATATATTTACTAAGTAGATTTTAATTTATTTATTTTGTACTTATAACACTTAAGAAATTGAATGACATATATGTAAAAAAAATTATTGTCGGTTTTTGTTAGAAAAATATATTATTGTGGGATTTATGTATAAAAAATTTGAATTTGAAAGGAGGAAAGTCACATTTTCAGAAATTTTTATAATAATTTTTTTTTGAAAAAAAAAACTTTGCGCGACGCCTTAATGTGTTCGTCGCGCAAAACTGCTTTGCGCGACGTCAACTTGTAAACCTACGTCGCGCGAGTTGTGATAAATTTGGCGGCCAATAGTGAAAAAAAGGTGTTTTTTTTTTCAATTCTCCAAGTTTGGACAAAATATTGAACCCTCCCTTTTTCTTTCCCTCTTTATTTCTGATTTGTGATAAATCTGGAACCCTCCCTCTTCGAACCCAATCTTGAACCCTCATTCTTTCCCCGTAGACCCCCAAATCTCCCTCTCTTTCTTTCCCTCCTTCTTTCCCCTTCTTTCGAACCCAAATCTCCCTCTCTTTCTTTCTCTCTTCTCACTCGGTCTCCCTCTTGCTTATATTTGAAAACGCAGGTATCACCCTCTCTCTCCCTCTCGCTCATATCACCCTCTCTCTCCCTCTCGCTCACTCGGTCTCTCTCTTCCCTCTCACTCATCCTCATCCGCATCCTCCATCCGCATCCTCTCCTCATCCTCTCCCGTCTGCACAGCAGGTATAGACTCAAGATTAATTCTTTATTTTTCTTCTTTCTAAGTTCAGAATCAAGCTTTAATGCCTTAATTTGAAGATTTTGGTATTGTAATTAGATTCAATTTGGGAAATTAAATTAGGAATTGGGGGTTTTAGGTTAGGAATGTTAGATCTATATTTGGGGGTTTTAGTGTTAAATCAAATTTTAGGGTTAGGATTCAATACGGGCGAAGTCCTTCAATGGTAGTGGTGGATTCTTCACCCACTGCAACGAGCCATAGATCTCAAAAAGGAATCAATTTGTTCTTGATTATGTGGTGGATTTTGGTGCAGGGCATTGAATATTTATACGGACGGGAGGATTTCGGTGTAGGGCATTGACGGGGTGCTTGACCCAACGGAGGAGGAGGAGGCCAAGACGGAGAAGAAATCTGTACAGGTTGTAAAGGTTGCTGCTAAGCCCAGGAGAGGTATATTTAGTAGCTTTTTTCTTTCTCTGCATTACCAATTTGCTTCTTTTTTTTCGATTACTTGCTTAAATTTGTGTTTGTCTGTAATCAGATTTGTAATGTATATCATAGTTGATGTTTTGTTTGAGATTAAATTAGGTCAAATTCTAGTAAAGATTGATGTTCATAGTGGAGTAGGTCGAAACTTTTTAGAAATGGTCAATTATGGTATGCTAGATGTTAGAAATGATTAGGATGATGTGATCATTGATTTATTAAGGGATGGTTTATCACTAGTTCTCTCTCTCTTCAACGAACTGTACCCACAGCAACTTGCACTTCTCTGGTGTAATTAGGGTATCCTTTGAAAAGGCCTATATGGTCAGAATTAATTTCAAAAAACTTAAGTTCCTTGAAATAGCAGTACCATGTCCATTTGCATCTCTAGGAGACAAGAAGTCAGTGGATGTGTCCAATGGCTCTCCATACTCTGCAAGAAGTCCCTTGATGAACCAACGGGCTCCAATTATTTTTTTGTTGCAATGTATTGTTGTATTGAAATTTTCCCCGGATTAGGTCTCCACTTGGGGAGAGTCGTGAGAGAAGGAGAAGAATTGAAGAAGGTGGTGGAGTTGTTTTGATGAGAAGGGAATTGAATCAACTTCTTCTCTTGGCAATAAAGGAGGAGATTTTGAATGGTTTCTTTTTGGAAAATAGATGGCCATTGTTTTCCCCAGCTTTAGGTCCTTCAAGGTGAAGAAAATCATATGTGAAGGGTCCATGTGATCCATTTGAGATGATGGATAAGCATGAACATGCTCCGTATGTGTTGTTTCCCACTGTTTTTCACTCATCTACCTGCCCTCAATTCCCTGAGCACACTGCATAAATGAATGGAAGAGAAAATAAGACATGAAAATTTGAAAACTGCAACTAATTTCTGATAATTCTTTTGTAATTCAACAATACTAAATGAAAGAGAAAAAAAATAAGGGAATGAAGTAAATATTACCATAACAAGCAGTAGTAGCAGAAGTAAGGAGGTCCAGAAAGCAAGTCCAGAACCCATGTTTCTTCCCTCACTAAAACTCCTTTCCGTTCATTTAATGTGTGAAAGGTGAGCAGAAATTCCGGAGGGGAAGAAGAAACTGCTACGAGACAAGTTGTCGGTTAGTATATTAACTTTTACCCTTTATCATTTTTTTTAATTTTGTTTACAAATATTAAAAACCAAAATAATATTATCTTAATATTATTAAATTTCTTACTATTATTTTATTATTTTTCATATTCGTATGTCATTTATGATCTTACGGACATATCCCCCGAGGCCATGGCCTACATAGAGGCGACCTTAGCAACCCGGTACAAACAATGGAAGAACAATTTTCACACGTATTTTTAGCGATGGGATGATCCAGAGATTGCTCGCCTACATGTTCCGGACGAGTTGAAGGACATTTTGTATTAAACCTAGTTCACTTGTAATTTTTTATTTTTTGTTCGGACATTTTGTATGTACTTTTTTATATATTTTATAATCAAATACTTTTGCTTGGTTAATTAATTATTCTTTAGAATTCAATTACAATATTTATAATAAATTAAAAAAAAATATTTGAACAAAAAAAAAAAAAAGGGTTTGCGCGACGCGCACGTACGTCGTGCAAAGCCACTTTGCGCGACGAACAAGGAACGTACGTCGCGCAAAGCCACTTTGCGCGATGAGCGGGTACGTCGTGCAAAGCCACTTTGCACGACGTACATTCTTTGTTCGTCGAGCAAAGTGGCTTTGCACGACGTACGCGCGCGTCGCGCAAAGCCACTTTGCGCGACGTAGGTTCCTTGTTCGTCGCGCAAACCTTACCGTCACTGACTTGGCGCGACGAAGGTTGCGTCGTGCAAAACCTTAGGCAACGATTTTTGACTTTGCCCGACAAAGGTGCGTACGTCGCGCAAAGTGTTTTTCCTACTAGTGATAATAAATTTTACTTAACATGTTCTTGTCCAAAATTAAAATAAACTAGTATAGTATTTGTATAGGCAAGAACTCAGAAGACATACATACAAGTATGAAAAATGTGAAAGAATATATAAACACTTGTGATTCATCATTATTCCTCTACGAGTAGATAATGGTTACACTTACATTATTGTTTAGATTTTTAAAATCCTCCAAATCCTCATAAATAATATTTTTTATTTGGGGGAAAAATTAATAAAATTAATAATAATTATTATAGAAGTGTAAAAAATGTAAAAAAAAAAATATCCAATCACTCATAATGACAAGCTTTACAACTTTTATGAAGGGGTCAGCTTCGAAATCCAACACTATAATCCATAAACCTTAAATTTATATTTAACTGTCGATTGTCATTTACGCTTTATTCTTGTTACTGAATTTCATTTTTTAATTTTTTTTTTTAAAACATGATCATCTGGCGGATGTAAGAAGTTGAACGGTTCAGATCTTTGATATCACGTTTTGATATTTACGGTTAACTGAAATATGAGTCGATGTCATATAGTTTGTAGAAACTTTATAAACATCAAGCAATATTTTCACTAATCGTAAAACTCTGAACATAATATCAATGATCCAAACCGTTTCTTGCATCCTCTAATAGATCATGTTTTCAAAAAAGAAATTCTGAAAAAAGAAAATTTGATGAAAAAAATGAAGCATAAATGTAAACAATAATCAATGGTTAAATTTTGATCTATGATTTATATGATTATAGTGACGAATTTCAAAGTTAAGCTCTTCACGAAAGTTGTAAAGCTTGTTATTACGAGCGTTTATATATTTTTTCTATATTTTTTATACTTCTACATTGAAGGGTTTGATTGGAAGAAAATGTGCAAGATGTTCTAATGTTCCAATGTCCTTAATTTTACAAATCTTTTGAAGATTTGATATTTTGTAATGTTCTAATGTTTTTTTTTTATTATGCTCTTATTTTGGATATGTAAATATACACTTAAAAAAAAAATCCGTTTTTATGTTTTGGATGTGACAATACTTAAAAAGAAAAATGCGTTTTCACTCAAAAAAAGTATTATGTTTTTTATTTAATTATTTATTGGTTTAAAATATATTTTCCTTAACGGGTAACGGGTCGGGTCATATTACCCGTTAATATTATCGGGTCGGGTCATTTTACCCGTTTATTTTAACGGGTATTACACGACACGACCCGTTAAGATATCGGGTATGACACGAAAACGACACGAACACGAGAAACACGACACGAATGCCAGGTCTAACCTTTCCCCAATCCGACACAAAACCATGTACGTTGGCTTCTCATCATCCACCGGTTCTCTTCCACGTCTCATTATGTTTTGGGCTGGAGCGTTAAAATGAATGGGCAAGCTCAAGAACTTGTTCACTCACAACTTCCCAACCTCCCTAGGCTAGGAGGTAAAAAAGTATCTAAACTTTTAACCATCGGTGTGCCTGTGATGTCTGTGAGTTTGGTTTTGCTAGCAATTGTCGGTATTATTTGTCCCATAAGACCGAAGAGGAAGTTTGCAGAGCTGCTTAAAGATTGGGAGCTTGAGTATAGGCCTCAAAGGTTTAAATATAAAGAATTATATGTTGCTACAAAAGGGTTCAAGGAAAAGGAACTTTTGGGAAGGGGGGGAATTTGGTAATGTTTATAGAGGCATATTACCTGCCTCTAAAACTGAGGTCGCACTGAAGAAGGTCTCACAGAAATTTAGTACAACTTTTGGGAAATTGTAGAAGAAAAGGAGAGCTGCTTTTGGTCTATGACTACATGCCTAACTGAAGCCTAGACAAGTACCTCTATGACCAACCAGCGGCCACTCTTAATTGGAGCCAAAGGTTTAAAGTCATCAGAGGTGTGGCTTCAGGGTTGATGTCAAGGCGAGTAATGTGTTACTAGATGGGGAGCTGAATGCTAGGCTAGGAGATTTTGGCTTTACAAGATTATATGATCACGGAACAGACCCTAAAACTACTCATATAGTAGGAACACTTGGGTATCTAGCTCCAGAGCATACAAGATCACGCCGGGCCACAACACACGCCGATGTGTTTGCTTTCGGGGCATTCTTGCTTAAAGTTGCCTGTGGAAAAAGGCCAATAGAGCTAAAAGGTCCCGCTCAGGATGTGATTTTGGTCGACTGGGTGTTTTCTTGTTGGAAGAAAAACAATATTCTTGAGGCAAGAGATCGAAAGTTAAGCACGGAATTCGTAGCTGAGGAAGTGGAACTGGTGTTGAAGCTTGGGTTGTTATGCTCTCATTCAGATCCTTCAGATAGGCCAAGCATGCGCCAAGTTGTGGCAGTATTTGGACCGTGACATTCCTTTGCCGGAGTTGTCAGTTTTCGCGCATTCTTCCAGTGGCTTAGTGTTTGCGCCCCATGAAGGTTTTGTTAAGTCATATCCGTCTTCTTCGAGGACGGGGTTTTCTTCTGTTGAGTCGACGCTTCTCTCAGGCAGCGCTGACTGCTCTAAGCAATTAGGATTCTGTTGCAAACTGTTATTCACATAAAATAAAGGGTGCAAACAATATGTATGTAATGCTTTTTCTTGTTAGCTTGTCAATGTAATATATGTTTTACTGATTCGCAATATAGACCTAGCTATTTGCTTGTTAATTTGTCATTCTTCTTTCGTGTTTTATACACTTAACTAAAAAATCATTGCATAACGAGCCCGCTCAAAATTAATGAAAGTCAGATTATTTTAAAGTCACTGGATAGTTTGATTCGCTATGTTTCGGTTTAAAATGCTCTTTTAATAACTAATTAGTATGAGATTTTGGGCTTGCTACTATATGACCATGGAGCAGACCCTCAAACTACCCATATAGCTGCAACATTTAGATATCTAGCACCCAATCATTCAAGATTAGGCCGGGCTACAACAAGCATTGGTGTTTTATTGTACGCTTTACTGCTTTAGTGTATTTTGTTCTTGAAGTTGCCTCTGAAACAAGGTCAATAAAACTAATCCGTCCTGATTTCTGGTCCTCAATAATTAATTTTATCTTCGAGCTTCTCTTTATTGACCTTGTTTGAGAGGCAATTCAAGCAGGCAGTTAAAATAATCCTTTAAAGACAGAGGACTATAAGCAGGTAAGTACAGATACTTTTTATATATAATTGATTGGGTATTTTCCAACTATCGACTGTGACGTTATAGAGAATTTAAGGGGTGTACTCAATTTGGATTTCAGAGGATTTTAAAAGACTTTTTGTAAGTGGTAGATTTCAAAGAATTTTAATAGGTTCTATGATTTTATATGGATTTTACCAGATTTATATGGATTTGTATTATAGATTTCCATGAATTTTTATGGATTTCTGTCATGGATTTCTTAGGATTTCAAAATATTTTAACCTATACAAACTCTTGCCAAATGTTACTGTAGAGAAGAAAATGCCCAAGTTTTGCTATAGTGAAAATTGTTTTAATTCATTTTCCAAGTTTTGCTTACTTCTGCGGCAGTTTGGTAAGAACCATCAGCTCAAATAGAAACGTTTGAATGCGACAAGGAAGAAAAGTATTCATGGCAGGAAGAAAATTATTCATTGTAGGGAATGCATTCTTGGTCGTCTTGTTCAGGTAAAAAATCAAATAAAGAGACAATGGCGGAGGAAATGAAAATAAAATCCAGAAACATAAACAACTTACATTAAAGCAAAGAAAGAGTCAGCTATGACTACTCTAATGATAAAAAAAAATGAAAGAACCATTAACCAGTTTGTAATTAATAAAAAGTGATTTACGTTCATATACTTAGGTACTGATTTGAAACTTATACTCTTTAACATTTTTTAGAAAAAAGGCATGACAATATGCACAATTAGAACTTATCAGGAATTTTAAATGAAAGATAAAAATAATGAATGCTAAAACGACAACAAGCGGTAATAAACCACAATTTGATAACACTTTATTATAAGATTAGGGTGTATTTATTATACCGAATTATCTCATACTAGACTAATTTCATGTACTCAATTGAACTGACTTAAAATAAACCACGTTAGACTAATTTGGTGTGTTCTGACTAAAAAGCAGGAAACTCTGAAATTATATTATATAATTCATATCTGCTGATATTTTATTATTAATTCTTTTTTTTTCCTTTGTTTCTAGAACCCCCTCTCTCTCTCGAAACCTCAATTCTATCTGCCTACATCAACCATGCTTTTGAAAGCTCTCCAATTCAGACACACAAATGCCTTTTAAGACACTCAAAAAAAATTTCCTTCATCAACCATGCTTTCATGGAATTCCCATTTGCAGAAAAATCAGTTTAAAATCTCCAAGTCCTCCTAATTGCCATTTCATTTTCTTTCGGTTTCTCTCTTAATTTTTTCACCAACGAAACACCTTTCAAAACCCCCAATTCCTACTAATTGCTTACCTTATTTGTCATACCAGATTCAGATCACAGTTCGCTGAATTCCCACGATGGAATGCGACTGGTGGGGGAGAATCAGCGGAAGCGGGCGTTTGTGAGGTTGAGAGAGCGATGTGTGTGTGTGTGTGTGTGTGTGTAGGGGTGGGCACGGGCCGGGCCGGGCCCAAATTTAGAGGAACCAGACCCTACCCGTGGTAAATAGTAACGGGGCGGGCCGAGCCGGGTAATGAGATTTCAGAATTGGGAACCGGACCTAACCCGACTCGTTAGGAACGAGCCGAAACGGGCCGGGTCCACGGGTCCAATATCATTTTTTTTTTTTAATAGAAGGGACAACCTCGTTGAGGTCGTCTTCCCCAGCGCATAGTACGAGAATAAGCAGCACAGCAAGCAATAAATCAAAGCACACCCAGATGCAAAAAAACGAATCAAACCCCTTTGATCATGCACACAGACAAAACCAACCAAACAATGATCAAAACATCAAAATTGAAAAGAAACAGCAATCAGCACATAAACAGCAAAAAAAAAAGAAAAAAAAAGAACAGAACCCAGAACTCGCAAGGATGATACTGTCCTCTCGATGGCGATGGTGGGTGGTGGTGGTCGCACCGGCGGTGATGGGTGACGATAGTCTGGGACCAGGTTCTTTGATGTCGTCAAAAACCACTTCAAGTCAAGTCTAGAGGTCCAAAAACCCACCTTCAACACTGTATTCTCCGAGACCGTCGTCGGAAAACACGTCCCTCGCGTCATCTTCGTCGATCTGGAGCCCACCATCATCGACGGGCTCGCTATCGTCGTCGCGCCATCATCGTCCATCTTCGATCTTTACTATCCCTCAGGTCCCTCGGAGCATCTTCAATCTGGAGCCTTATGCCATCGTCGACGCCATCTTCAATGGCCAGAGTCGGGAGACAGAGACATCATGTTGGGATTGGGAGGGATGAGCGAGAGAGAGATAGGTGATCCGGATCTGAGATTGTGACTTAGAGAGAGAGAGTGTTGTGAATTTGTGATGGGGGTTGGGAGGGATGAGCAAGAGAGAGATAGGTGATCCGGATCTGAGATTGTGACTCCGGATCTAAGATTGTGACTTAGAGAGAGAGAGAGAAAGTGTTGTGAATCTGTGATGGGGGTTGGGAAATGGAACTCAATATCAATGGTGTGGATTTAGGTGGTATTAAATCAAAGCTAGAAACGGTCCGGGCCAGGGGCCCGTTTCCTC
Organism: Cotoneaster glaucophyllus; assembly: GCA_036320875.1. Classification (NCBI taxonomy): domain Eukaryota; kingdom Viridiplantae; phylum Streptophyta; class Magnoliopsida; order Rosales; family Rosaceae; genus Cotoneaster; species Cotoneaster glaucophyllus. The sequence continues at coordinate 9,301,339 of CM070067.1, forward strand.
AAAATTTTGGATCCGCCCCGCCCCGTTAATTTCATGGACCCGCCCCGCCCCGCCCCGTTTTCTATTTAGAATTTTTGTACCCGGCCCGTACCCGCCCCAAACCGCTCGGACCTGCCCCGAACCACGGGCCCAGGGCCCGTTTGCCCACCCCTATGTGTGTGTGTGTGATCTGAGATAGCAAAAGACCCGTCTTTACCGTCGTTCAGGTCAACCCAGCAGGAGACCCCAAATCGGCGCTGGGTTTTACGGGACGCTGGAGATCGGTGAGAACCATTTCTGATTTGATTAATAGAGAAGGGGGCTGCAGCTGCTGCTTATGTACGAAGGAGAATGATTGGGTTGGCTACTTGCAGACAAGGGAGACGGGATTAACAATCCGCAGTTTTTTGGGGGTCTCTCTAAGACCTCCTAGTGAGGGATTTAGTCGATGCAAGTCCTTCTTTATCCCATTAAACTTAGTTTTGCCTATAACAAAAACATGCCTACACTAATATTTAATTCAATTCAGTTCGATTAAACTTAACAAGGCCAAACAAAAGCACCTTTAATTACCCTCGAATTCAAATTTTAATTAAAAATTTGTAAACGGTCCTGTTGGTACATATTTTCTAATAATGCATATAAATTTATTTTTGTGGGTAGAGTCACCAAGTTTGTACTACTTGAAAAGATGCTCGATTACTCAAAGATGGACCATTAACAATGTTCATGTATGACGTAATTAGGCATAGCTAAGTTAGCTAAAGCTGTGTAAACTCCTCTCTAATTAAGTTTTAATTTTCGTCCCCCAATTGGTAGGGTGTAGGTATTCTTTCTACCCAGACATTTCGGGTTTCAAACTTCATTCTCTTGTAAATTCTTTTAATATTTTTGAATCATCTCCCTCTTCATAATAATAATAATAATAATAAAAACAACAACAACAACAACATTTATAATATTAAAAAAAAAAGGTTGAATCTCCCTCCCTATCATTTAGATTAATTTAGTGTCCACCACCGCTTGGATAAAATAATGTTTGTAGATGCAAATTTCCACCGTCTATTCCTTTGACAAAAATACACTTACAAAATTATAACACCTAAGATTAAGGTCAAAAGCCTCACGCACCCACAATGAATGGGGGTAGGGGGCTTTGGCCAAAGTATCTCCGATGCCAAAGTTTTAATTTTGAAGAGAATGTGTTTAGGAGTTTGTGTGTAGCAAATGACTTACCATTTTAGTGGGATGAGTGTGGTAGGGGAGTGGCCGACCCTTAGGGTAAGGAGTAGCCGGCCCTTGAAATAATATCTTGTAATTAACATGGCAATTATTCCTAATGTGAATAGGAAGTTTTGGGAGTTACCTTTTGAATAAAATAAATAAGGGATTGTTGAGGAATGATGAGAGGAATATGAAATAAATTACATATTGATCACCTTTGACTCTCCATTGATTGAGTCATTATTGTCCAATGCATGCACGTGGGAATCTCGGTGTGCCTCGAGGGTAGTCTCGTCTTTTTTACCCAAAAGTCCACGTGTCGTCTCCATGATTTTTTTTTTATTATTTTTGGCTCTACAAATGCCCCACACCTGGTGAGCTGCTCACGGGAAAAGGCAATAGGTGTGGAGATCTCTAACTGCTTAGGGAAACATAAGATTGTTTCCTAATTTGGTGCAGATTCCCACTTTGACTTGGAATTAGATTCTTTTAGGAAAGCGAAATAAATCGTCACCAAGCTTATTTAAGCCTACCTTAAGTAGGGGATTAAATCGACTTATTTATCCCTTCAAGGAAGAGAGAAAGCTAGAGGATATTTGTTCCCCCTCCCCTAGCATTTTTCTTTGTTTGCTCGTGCAAAGAACCGTCTTCCGTTGATTTCTTTGTCTTCTCCGTGCCACACCAAGGTAAGAAAAACTTAATTTTCTTTACCTTATTCTTGGGTGGTGCTGTCGCGGGGCAGTCGTCGAGATGGTGCAGCATTCAGATGGCAAGGGCCATGAGTTGGCTCGGCATGGGCCGAGGAAGTGGTGTGGCAGGAGCCACGGCTTGGGATGTTCAACTTTGCTGAAACCAAGGGAAGTTGTGCGGCTGGGGCTACAACTTGAAGCCCTGGGGTGTACTGCTGGGTAAGCCGTATGGCTCAAGCCCTTTGGGCTCTTGGACCTGACGCGGGCCAGGCCAGCGATTGTGAAAAATAAGGAAGTCATGGGCTTCCTGGGTTGTTAGAATGTTCGGTATGTAGGCTTTCTGCCTGCTGGTCTGAGAGAGAAAAATTAGGGAAAAGCCAACATGGGCTTAGCTTACTACTACTTGGTTGGCTCGTCGACAATCGAGGTTTCGTCATAAACTGTTTAATCTCTTAAGCAAAAAAAGGATCATGATTGGGCCAAAGATACCTTTGAGATAAGTGTAGAGTGAGAGTCTAACTCTTCACCACCAGCAAGTGAATTACTTAGTTCTTAAGCTGCTTGTGTAGATTCGGAGTTTGGCTCAACTCCAAGGACTTGATCGGATATGAAGAAGGTGTAAGTCACCCTGGGCGTTTTTGCTGAGTACTTTGAATAACATTAGTTGCTTAGTCTTCTTCATCGGGAGAAATGTGGGCTGCCCCCGAGAGAGGAGATAAAACGGAGCAAGGCTGAGGCATTGGCTAGTCTGATCACTGTCGTGGACCTATTGTGAATGAAAGTGGAAGAAAGAGATCTTCCTCGCCTGCTCAAGAGATGGTGGCTGAGAAAAAACTGAAAAACTTCCTCCGCTGCTTGTGAGGGTCCACCTACTGTCGAGAAGCTTATGATTAACTTGACTTCTTCTAAGGGGAAGAAAGATGAGGCTGGTAGATCTAAACCTGTGACGCCTGCCATGCCGAAGATGGCTAGTATAATTGCTGATAGGATTGCTCAGCGTAACAGGTTTTGTCATGCCCCCATAATTGCTGATACGATTGACCTCGGGGATCTGCCACGATACAATGCACCCGAGCGCTCGAACGACAATGTTGATGTGCCTATAGACGAGGAGGAATGGGAGTCTAAATCTGACGATAGTGATGATCATTCATCTAGTTCTGACGAGGAGTAATGAAAAATCGTGATGTATATTAATTATATGTATTGAATGGTATTTAAAAATGTTGTATACAAACACAAGTTTCCTTAAAATTGTAACGTAATTAAAGTTTTAAAAAGTTTATTTATTTATTTAAACCAAAAAATAAATTAAATTTACAGTTATGCACGACGACGCTTTTATACATGTTTGTCGCACAAATATTAAAAATTAATATGTTTTTAATATAACTGGTTGCGCGACGCAAGTTTAAACATATTTGTCGCGCAAACATGTAAAAATTTGATTTTTTTTCCCCACAATTGGGCGCGTTTTGATTTGGCGCCTTTGATTCATTTCACTCACTCAAAATTTAACTCCTCTCAGACTCAAACTCCTCTCTCTCTCGGTTCTCTGGAGCTACTCTCTCTCTCGCACTCCCTCAACCTCCTCACTCTATCTCTCTCTATCTCAGACTCAATTTCAGTGTCTCCCTCTTTCCCTCTCTCGCACTCCCTCGGTTTCTCTGTCTCTCTGTCACTCTCCGTCTCACTTCCGGCGCACTCCTACGCTACACTCTCTCTCCGCCGCCGCACGCAACTTTACTAGGTAACCACCTAGTCTCCCTTAATTTATCTCCCTTAATTGAATTGTTTATAAGTACAATTTTATGAATTTTTTTCTTCAATTGTTTTAGTTACAACATTTAGAGATTTAGGGTTGGAATTGGGAATCCTAGGATTTAGGGTTGGAATTGGGTTGGAATTGGGAATCGTAGTTGCTCACGATGTAGGATTTTTGAATTAGGATTCAAATTACAGATTTTCAACTTGGGGAAATTTTTTTTTTTTTTAACTAGGGTTTTAATTTTGAAAAATTAGTAGGGAAGTGTTTTAATTTCAAGTTTTGTAGTTGTTTTCTCAGTTAAATGTTTATTTTCCAAATGTTACAATTATCGTTCATTTCTTTTCTCTTTCACTAATTCAGCTCATTCTTCTATCCATCAATTCCCAAATTTTCCTTGCAGACAATAAGAAGCTTTCAACTTTGCGCAGGAATCGAGCTTCTTTTCTTTGGGAGGTTCGTTTTCTGTCTCCATCATGTATATATGTGTGTATATATCTATGCCCTGTATGTATGGATGAATGCATGTATGCGAGGTTGGTACTGGGAATTTTGTGATCTTTGATGATGAAATTGTATGATAATCTGTGAAATTACCATCTGGGTATTTGTGATTTGATTGCTTTATGCAAAAGACACCTACTTTTTGAGGTTAGAAATCCGATTGAAAGATGGGAAATTGTTGCAAGGAGAAATGTTGTTTGTTGACCCCATTTCATTTCTCTTTGGTATTTGTACAAGTCAGAAAATAAAATTAAGCTTCTATCACTCTTTGGATACATAAAGCATCTAGTGTGATGTTTGTGTGCTTGAAAGATCAAATAACTTATAATTAGTGCCTTCAAGCATTGAATAAATGATGGTTTGTGGTTTTTTTGGTGTTCTTGTGTTGTTTTCATTCACTTTATATATGTCAAATGAAATGCATATAATAAGATGATATCTAAACAGATTCATGCTTGTTTTTGTAGATGTCGAACTTAATATCAAACCGGCGGGCAGCTAGTAGGGGCAGTGAGACACCTTCTCTAGGAGGTAATGTTGCTGCCACCTCTATACCTGATATGCCCACGATGGGTGCCCCTCCGGTCGCGCCATTGGGGCCAACGGTGTCTACGGGTCCTGCGTCATCGACTTCTTCGGTGACGCATCCTGTCCGAAGCGCCTGAGGGACTCATCGACGGGCCCAAACTTCTGATGAGGCTCAGCTGTCTGGTGGCGCTTCTCTGTCCATGGAGAGGGATCCCAGACAGGTAAGCTTGCTCCCTCCCTCCCTTCCGCCTTCTCCTCTTCTAGTGTATATTAGTGCACATACCTTATACGCAAACACATTTAACCAAAAAAAATTAGGGACCATATAATTATGGACATGCTCATTCAAACTGATTCTCTATCCTTGAATGTATACACCAGCTTATGGTACTTCAAGCACAATAATCGTTTTCAGCTTATTTTCAAAGACCATCTAATTAAATACTATTCTTGAATTTTGAAGAAACTTGTATGATTCATAAGAGCTAAGTACACCTCCCCAAAAAAACCAAATGTGATATAAAATGAAGCATATATTAGCTGCTGTAACTCAAATTATGTTCACTGAAACATTAACCACAAATCCCTCATTCTTTGTAGAATATGTTTATACAAAATGCCTCTTCTTTAGCAGCCGCCTTACACAAATACAAATTTATATGTAAAGACCATATTATCATGTACGTGTTAGAGAATGAACGTAGGCTGAAAGTACCTAACTTAATTAAGGACTGCTCATCCCATTATGAAATTTCATAATCTGCATCGACAGCTACCATAATGTGCACAGTCAGGGCAGTGCATATAGCTACCATAATGTGCATAGTCAGGGCGGTGCAGTGCAGTCTCGTAAGTACCTTAAGAAAAATTATAGCATTTTAGTTTCATTTCTGCATTTCAACAGGGGAAGTGAATAACATGCATGCTAGCTAGTTATTTTGAATTGTGATTTAGATTAATCCTTGATGAAAATGCACATGCAAAATAATAACACTTTCGATTAAATCCAAAAACCACACGCGTCCACGATGAATTGGGGGCTTTGGTCGAAGAATCTTTGATGCCAAAGTTAGAATTTTGAAAAATAATGCATTTATGAGTTTGAGAATGACTTAGCATTTTAGTGGGATAATGGATGTATTTATAGGAGAGTGGGCCATTTGGGTGGAGAGTGGCTGACCATATTTGGTGGTAATGGGTGAATAATTGCAAGATATTATGTGAAATAATACTTTGCAATTAACATGATAATTATTTCTGGTTTAAATAGGGAGTTTTAGGAGTTACCTTTTGAATAAAATCAATAAGGGAAAGAAGATGAGTGTGAGAGGAATATGAAATAAATTTCATATTGGTCAACTTTGACTCCTCCTTGATTGAGCCGTTATTATCCGTTGCATGCGTGTAGGTAAGAAAAAAATAATTTTCCTTCTCTTCTTAATTTTTTGGAGCCTCGTGGCTTGAAATTTGGCTCAATGGGGATAGAGGATGTGTCAAAAGTGGCTAGGAAAGCCACGGCATTGTTGTAGCCATGTGGCTGCTATTGTCGGCTCGGCATGGCCAGAGGTTTGGTTGCAGCGGCTTGGGCCACGAAGGCGAGCTGGGGTTGGGCTTAGATCACCAGTGAGATGCGTTAGGCTTAGCTGGCGTGGGCCAGGCACTACTCAGCTTTGGCCAAGGTTGTGACGCGCTAAGCTTCGGCTTGTGCAGGATAGAGGAAGGAGGTGCCGGGACAACTGCCCCCCTCATGTTTGTTTTGGGTTATGGGCCACTGGGCCGAGAAGAGAGAGATAGAGAGGTAACATAAGCTGGGCTCCCTTGGCTACTGTCCTAACAATTCTTTCTTGCATCTTTGCAGAATTTCTTCGAGCATGTCTTCTCAAGCCACAAGAGCGATAATGATGTGCCGTCGTTGTATCGTCAAGGCTAGTTTTTGAGTTAATTGGTCTACTTCTAGGCTGCTCACGTCAAAATCAATTTTGATGACTCGTTTAGTGACTTCCTCAAAGCATACAGGCATGCCATTCCATCTGGGGTGCGTGTGAAGCATGTCAAGGAGGGGAGCAGTCGTGAGCCATGTAGTGGGGCGGAACGCTATCAAGTTTCACCCTTACTACTTTGTCTTGGGATTACTTTTCCCATGCTGCATTTCTTCCAAGAAGTACTTTTCTTCATGAAGTGTGACCCCGCTCAACCAAATGCGGTTCGCGTGATGGTGGGATTCCTCAATCTGAGCCAATTCTTTGACTTAGATCTAACAGTCAATGAATTCTGGTACTTCTTTGACATAGGTTGTATTGATTGTGTTGGGCAGCTACGATCACGCCATAGGCTCTTTGATCATTCGAGCAAAGGAGATCATGACTGGGCCAAGGAAACTTTGCAGATAAGCGAAAAGTGGGAGTCTGATTCTTTCCCTGAGCTGGGCGTTTCAACAATTTTCATCACAGGTAAGTAAAATGCTTAGTCTTTAGGCAAATTTGTGATCCTAGTGAGCCGCTTTCTGGTTTACTGATTATCCTCTTCTGTCTATGTAGATTCATAATTTGGCTCAACTCCCAAAACTTCTCAAGATATGAAGAATGTGCACATTGCTTTAGGTATCCCTGCTGAGTAGATTGAATAACATTGGTTGCTTAGTCCTCTTCGCTGGAAGAAAGGTAGGCTGTCCTCGGGAGAGGAGATAAAGTGAAGGCATTGGCTCGTCTGATCACTGTCGTGGACCCTGTTGCGAATAAAGGTGGAAAAAAAAAGACCTTCCACTCCTACTCAAGAGACATTGGTTAAGAAAAAATCGAAGACTTCCTCCACTGCTCGTGAGGGTCTGCCTACCGTTGAGAAGCATGTAATTGACTTGACTTTTTTCTAAGGGGAAGAAAGATGAGGCTGGTAGATATGAGCATGTGACGTTTGCCTTGCTGAAGATGGCTAGTACGATTGCTAATAGGATTGTTCAGCATAGAAACTCCGTTGTGCCCCCAATGCCAATGTCTATACCAAGACATCCATTAGGAGCTGAGTTCGGTTCACATTTGGAGATGCTTGCTGCTATAAAGAGCGATAAGGTAGACTTTGTTAATAAAGTGGCACCTAGGCCTATTCCTCTTGCTGCTGAGACTAGTTCGCCTACTAAGAAAGAGGGGTTTACTAACGTGGGCAGTTGTGAGAAATCCACCCAGCCTATTTCTGGAGAGTATACAAACATCTATGAGCTTTTGAAGCCCGGTTTGCCAGAAGACATAGACGCGTGTACCAAACTTGTTGATGGCATTAGATGGGTTGTTTGCTCAAGTTCCTTTGTGAAGCATATGACCCAATATAGAAGGACTGCTCTGTTTACTATGATGCAGAAAAATGTGATTCTAGCAGCCGAGTCTATGCTCCTTCACTAAGAGAATACCAAGGCTGCCAAGGAAATGACAACAACTATGGCAGCTAAGGCTTATTCTTCAACCAAGAATATCAAAAAGTTGGAGTATGAGCTCGTTGCTTTGAAGGGGTTCAATATATCAGCCCCCACTTCTCTATAACTTGAGACTACTCGCCAGAAGATGGATGACTTGAAGGCTAGGTTTGATGCGATCCAAGTTAAGTATGAAAGTTCAGAGAAGGAGATTAGTCATTACATACCTCAGATTCAAGATCTTGCATACCGTTTTGGAGCTTCGTTTTGCTGCCTACGCAAATGATGAAGAGTTGATTGCTGCTTGTAATCAAGTAATCCATTTCCGGAAGATCGCGATAAGCTTGAACCTCAAGTGTTAGAACTCCAAGGTGTGCTGAAGATCAACGAAAGTCTGAAGAAGGAAGTGGATAAGTTATAGCGCATCTGTGTTGGTCTACTTGAGGAGAACGACCGGCTGAAGAGTGAGAAGGTTGGATAGAGGCTTTGCTTGTTTAGTGTCAGGCCAATTTTTACAAGTTTGGTTATGTAGATCACCTATTCGGTAGGTTATCTGACTTTGAGTTTGCTGGAAAAAACTTTTAGACCTTCTCTGTTTCTCTGGAAAAAAAACTTTATTGCCTTTGCTTTCGAGGCTTCCATTGGTGAAGTAGTCGGAGAGGTCGGTGCTTAGGCTGGGGCAGCCGAGGGTGAAGTTCTAGATAATGCTGATAGTGTGGTGGCTGCTAAAGGTGTAGCAACTGAGTAGTATTGGGATGTCCAAGCTGCTGAAGAGTAGTTTCCTATGTAACCTTTAGGATTTTCTTTATTTTCCTTGTTTTTTCTTTTGCTCGAACTTTATAGGCCTTTGTTCTTGGTTTATCAATTTTTCTAGAAAATTTAATAAACTTGTTTCATTCGCTTTTCTTCATCTTTGCTTCTTTTGTTTACACCTAACCTTTAACCTTTAAACCAGTGGCAGACGTGCTACTTTTCTATAAGCAGACAAGCCCGCGTAGCCTATATAGTCGTAGGTTTTGGTGTAGATCGTTTGCAAAGCGGTTAGCCATAGGGTCGGTAGCCAAACGCCTTACTTACAGAAGCAAAAAAGTTCGCATGACCACTTGGCTATTAGCTTCGGCTTTCTTCGATCCCTTGAGCTGTATGGCCCGCATCACAACATAATAAAGATTTCTAGGGCATGAAATTCGCTAACCTTTTGTGGCAAAAGTAGATGATTGTATGGAATTTCGTGGGCAAAGATCCGAAAGAACACTTTGCATTTTAGGTAACTAATTATGTAGGCTACGAATGAAGTATCACAACACTTTAGGAATTAGTGTAGATCTGAATGATCGTTTCGCATTTGTCAGAGATGAAGCTTATCAACTACGTAGCATGAAAGCAATACATAAAGTTTCATATGTGCACGCTAACTGTTAACCTTTCACAAAAATGTGCATTTGTATGAGTTTAGCTTGGCTAACTACTCGAAGGGCAAGCCGTAAGGGCAACCGTCTATAGAGCGTATTGCGTAATATGCCTCCTCAGTCTTTGAGGCCTGGTTTCCTGCGGAATAGGCCAAAGACAAAAAATCTTTCAGTTAGTTAAGCCTTCAAAAATACCATTATGGCTAATTCTAGGGATCTTGGCGCTTGTCATCGTGCACCTAGTTACACCAGGGCAGCCCGACCCATCCACGTTCGGATCTTCGGAATGTATAGTTTACCCTCTCGCATTGGAGAGCATGGTTGGTCTTTAAGGGGTACAATTCATGCGATAAATCCCAAAAAATGCGCGATCTTCATTGAAGTGCAGGAGTGATGAGTTGTAGTAAGCATGCAGTCGAGCCAAGTTGCAAATAACTTATGAATTCCTCATTGAAAAATGAGTGAAACGAATGAAAACTTAGCTAGAAGGTAAGAATTGCATAACAACCGGATAGTCATCGGCTTGCGAGGTGGTGCCCTTCAAGCTGCTTGAGTTTTCTTGACACGCCCCGATCCCGATATTCCCCAAACTCCAGGGTAGGAACGTGCCGATACCTGAGGGTGACGAAAGTCATTTTTTGAATGCAAATGCTAAGAACAAGAAATAAATAAAACTTATAAATTTAAATATAATGAATTAACATGCAATTGAGGAACGTGTTCAGAGCATACAACTAACTATAGCACTAAAAGAGACAATATAAAATAGAAAGAACAAGGAATAGATCCTACACCGAGAGGACTCGAAGATGTTGATGCGGGAGTGCCTTGACGCCGAAATTGTATGCCTCGATTCTAAGTCCTGAGGGCGCAAAACAAACATGAGTGGACCAAGTTGATATATATATAGTACTGAAACAGTTATCAACATACTAACCCCCAAAGTTTTATGAAAACTAAAAGCATAATATGTAGTAGGTTTTCCGAAAACCCTAGCATGCCTTAAAATCTTCATAAAACATATCTCATATATATAGTGTGCTAACTAGTGGTATCCATATCACCCGAAGGTATATAGAACTCTTCCTTCAGAACACTTCCTTCACAAGTATCAATCACTCGTAGGCTCCTACAACACCCAACCCGAAGGTCAATATAAGTATCAATCGCCTGTAGGCTCCTACAGCACCCAACCCGAAGGTCAATATAAGTATCATAGCCCGCAGGCTCCTGCAGCACCCAACCCGAAGGTCAATATGTGACCATTAGATACACGCAAAATCATTGAATATAGTCTTTCCAAACATAGATATATATATATATATATATATATATATATATATATATATATATCTCTGGAAAACATCTTCATAGTATAAAGTCATCCATCATCTATACTAGAAAGAAATGTGTAAAAACATGTTCTAAATAGTATATCGTCATCCATCAGATATCCTAACATGGGTTCGATAGAAAATATGGTATTCCAAAATATTCTAAGTAAGCATGATAATCATAAGTGTAAATCCAATTTACTCATAGAATGTTTCATAAAACATAACCATTAAATCATGCTTTTCATGTATGCATTTCTACTATTAAAACATGCATTTTAGAAGGGTGCACTCACAGATACTTCATCATCGTAGAGCCGTACGAAATAGGAATGACGGAATCGCCGCTAAAAATTGCACCTAAGCACATAAAGAGTACAATTAATAACATTATACTCAAACGATTTAATTTAGGAAAACGGACATCATAAACGAGTCAAGGACGTCAAAATTAGCCTAGGAGGGGTCTCATCCGAAACCCAAAAAGTCAACATTGACATGTCAAGGTCAACGATCATCGTTGAGCAGGTCAACGGTTGCAGGTCAACGATCGAGTCAAATTGGTCCGGGTCAAATCGGGTCAGTCAAATTGGTCCAGTCAATTGGGCTAGGTCAAATGGTCTGGTCAATTGAGCCTGGGATATTAGGCATCTAGGCTTCTTAAATGAGCCGGATTCTAAGGCCCAAAGGCCTAGGTGGCCTGGGTTTTAAAGACAGAAAAAGGTTGGGCTTTAAATGGGTAAAGGGCCTAAGGCCCGAGTTCCAAATGGCCCGAAGGCCTAATAAGGCAAGGGTTTAGGTTTAATGGCTAGCGGGCCTAAAGCCTGAGTCCTAAACGGCTTTGGGTTTGTAAAAAGGGCCGGCACCAAAGGCCCAAAGGCCTGGTTTGGTTGGGTTATCAGGCCTGGCTTGTTCTCTCGCCGGGGAAGAAGGCCGGAGCCTTTTGTGTTCCAGTCAACGGCCAACTACCATTTTAACCACTGATCTAGCTGCCAAAAGGAAGGTACGAGAGAGGGGAAGATAATTTGTACCTGTGATGCACCCTAAAGTGCCCGGAGACGGCCGGGATCTCGTTCGAAAGTGTCGGGGTCACTGGGGTTCCTCTGTGCTTCCTAGAGATGAAGAATAGTGGAAGAGAGATCCTGAGTTAGAGGGTTGGTGTTTGTGAGGTGTGAGTTCAAAGGTTGGTGTGTCTCGCCAGTGTGGGTGAGGGCGTGAGCAATCAGAGAGAGACATAGAGAGTTGAATTGAGAGAGGGAGAGAGATAATAAGGGTTGACTTGGGGTGGGGGGCGAATGAAAGAATGAGATAGGGTGCTGCCATGTGGCAGGCAGAGAGTGGAGGAGAAATAGAGAAAATCTGAAAGGGATTAGGGTAAGTAAGTGGGGGACTAAATTGTTAATATGAGTAAACCTTTACAGGGAATGTAGAATTCATAATAATTTAGGGGTGAGGTTTCACACTTCAAGCTTTAATGTAGCAGAAGGTCATGCGTGGTACATCCTCATATTATAGGTGTTCCATTACTTTTCGATCTCTTCGTCGCTCATCGTGGCGAGAGTGTAGCTACCCTCACTGCCTGCTCTACTAATCTTGTACAAACCTTCCTAGATAGGATCCATCTCTTTGAAGCCTTCGTTGTGGGCAATGATGAAGACTTTTCTCAGGACTAGATCTCCAGGCTAGAACTGCCGAATCTTCGCCCTTTAGTTATAACTGGAGATGTGCTGCTGCTGGTATGATGCGATGCGAGTAATGATCTTCTCGCGTTCCTCCTCTGCCAGATCTAAGTTTGTGGCCATTTCTTTTTTGTTCTACTCGATGTTTGGCAGTAGAGTGCTGATACTTGGTACAATGACATTAGGAGGATGATTGCTTCTTAACCAAATGCCAAGGAGAAATGAGTCTCACCAATTGCTCGTCATTTGGTGGTGCGATACGTCTAAAGACATCCTGGAAGTTCGTCTGGCCATTTTCCCTTTTTGTCTGAGAAGGTTTCTTAAGGCAATTGAGGATTGTCCTGTTAGATGCCTTGACTTGCCCATTGCCTTGGGGATACCTTGGCTTTGAACATGTACTGCTTAAAGCCATATTTCTAGAAGAACTTCACCAAAACTTTGCCTACAAATTGCGGGCCATTTACTGTGATGATGGATATAGGTATGCTGAACCGGCAGATGATGTTCTTTCTTATGAAGCGCTCTATGTCCGTTTGAGTTGTGTTGTCATGGCCTTTGCTTTCACCCATTTAATGAAGTAGTCAGTTGCCACGATCATCATGCCTCTGCCCCCAGTAGAGGGCGGCATTGGCCCTACTAGATCGATTGCCCACTACATGAATGGCCAATGACTTGTTTGCGGGTATAGTTCACTAACATATAGTGCTGGTACCATCTTGTAGCGTTGGCAACTGTCGTACTTTTGTACTAACTGCTTAGCGTCATAATGCATAATAGGCCAGTAGTTGCCTGCATTAAAATCCTTATGTGCTAAGGATCAGCATCCAAAATGATTTCCACAAATGCCTGCGTGGATTGAACCTAGAATCTTTAGGTCATTGAGAGGAGCTAGGCAGCGGAGATGTGGTCTAGTGTAGGATCTTCGAACAAGAATATCATTCCACATGTAGTAGCATGCTGGCTTCGTTTGTAGCTTTCTCGACTCCAATCTTTTTATGGGGAGTGTGTCATTGACTAGGTAGTCTTCGATGGGACTGTGCCAGTTCAAAGTTGTATTAACCTGTGACACCTCAGCTGTTATGCTTGGTTTTTCCAGATACTCTACCAGAATAGAGCGTTTGAGTTGATGGTGGAGGGTGAAGCCTAGACCGGCTGGCGCATCCATGTGAGCGTTGTCTGCCCACAGAACTTGAATGAAGGTGTAAGTCTGAAACGCCTCAAGCTGTTTTTGTACCTTCTCTAGGTATTGTGCCATTCTCGGATGCTTTGCTGTGTACTCTCCGGTAGTCTGCCTAGTGATTAGCTGGGAATCAGAATGAATTGCGAGCTTTTTCACCGCCAAGTCTTTTGCCATTTCGATGCCTGCTAGTAGGGCTTCATACTTTGCTTCGGTGTTGGACGCTTTGAAGCCTAAGGTGATCGCTTGCTTAAGCATCGAACCATCTAGGGTGACAAGGGCCACGCCTCCTCCTGAGCCCTTGTAGTTGGATACGTCGTTAACATGCACATGCCAGAAGTCTACATTGGGTAAGGCATGTATAGCTATAGCGTACTCGGTTGCCTCAGAGGTGTCGTTGGGCCGCACTATTGAGTCACTTAGGCTAGGCGTGAATTCTGCTATGAAATCTACCAAGGTTTGGGCCTTTATTGCATTGCAAGGTCGGTAAACTAAGCTGTACTGGCCAAGTTCCAACGCCCATTTCATTGCTCCTTGAGAAGTGTCTGGACCATGTAGGATTGATCGTAGAGGATACAGGGTCATAACGATGACTGTATAAGCTTGAAAATATGGTTTGAGCTTCTGAGTCTCAACAACTAGCATGAAAATATTTTCTAGATATTCGGATATCTGATTTCCACATCGAGAAGAGCTTTAAAGGTGTAGAATACTGGCAGTTGGGCCCCTAGCTTTTCTCGTATGAGTGCAGAGCTCACTGTTACTTCTAAAACTGCCAAGTAGATGTATAAGTCTTCCGCTGCTTCAAGCTTGGATACTAAGGAAGATGATGTGAGATACTTCTTCAAGTCTTGGAAATTTCTTTCACACTGATCATCCCATTTATCTCCCTATGCCCTCTTGATTTCTTCAAAAAAAGGCTTGCATCAATCAGTGGGTTACGAGAAGAAGCAGTTGAGCGCGGCTGATCGTCTAGTCAAGCTTTGGGTCTCCTTCAGGGTAGTTGGAGACTTCATCTCTAGGATTGCTCGGATGTGCTTCGATTGCTCATTGGATCACTAGGTACCATAAGAATCTGCCTGATACTCCAAACGTGCATTTGGTGGGATTGAGCTTCATCTTGTACTCTCTAAGAATGTTGAAAGTTTTCGCCAAGTTGCCGACGTGGTCTGACCGCTGCTTGCCTTTCACCATGATGTCGTCGACGTAGACTTCCATAGTTACACCAATTTGCTTCTTGAACATCATGTTTACCAGTCGTTGATAAGTAGCTCTCGCGTTCTTAAGGCCAAAAGGCATGACTTTGTAGCAGTAGGTACCTAGCTCGATCACGAACACAAAATGGTAGGGCTGGAACTTGATGGCTTTCCGAGCCCCATCACATGGCTCACGGCTGCTACCATCTTTAACACGCTTCACACGCACTCCCGACGGAATGACATGCCAATATGCCTCAAGGAAGTCTCTAAACAAATCATCGGAGCTAATCTTGAAGTGAGCAGCCTTGAAATAGCCAACCTTGCTCAAAGACCCGCCTTGACGATACAATGGCAGCACACCATCATCATTCTTGTGGCTCGAGGAAGACATGCTTGAAAAAATTGGTTAGACAGATGCTAAAAAATTCTACAAAGACACAAAAGGGATTCGTTAGACGGATGCTAAAAAATAAAAATAAAAATAAAAAATAAAATGAGGGCTCGGCACAAATAGGCCTCACGGCCCAAGCTCCTGCTCACTTTCTCCCCTCTCAGCACAAATAGGCCACATGGCCCAACAAACAAAAAAAAAAAAAAAACACGCAGTAGGCCTCTTGGCCGAAAAAAAGGCTCTCGGCCTCTCTCCATTCCTCCTCAGACACGGGCTCGAGCCCCATTTTTTTTTAAATAAAATAAAAAATAAAAAATAAAGAAAAGATGGAGATAGAAGCCCAAAGCCGCAGAAACCCAACGCCCAAGCCAGGCCCCAAGGCTTGGCATGATCTTTCCCACCACCCACCGCAACAGAGCCGCAACCACCCTAAGTCCTCTTTCACAAATCCTCGACCCCCGTCGAGCCGAATTTCAAGCCCCGAGGCTTCCAAAAAAATTGTGAAGACAAGAAAATTAATTTTTTCTTACCTAGAAGCAACGAGAAGACAAAGCAAGCAACGAAAGACGATCCTTTGCATGGGCAAGATGTAGAAGATTGCTAGAGGAGGGAGAACAAATATCCTCTAAGCTCTCTCTGTCTTGTAGGGTAGAATAAATTGCTCTCCAAAGTTGATTTAATAATCCACTTAAGGTGGACTTAAATAGGCTTTGACAGAAATTTATTTCCCTTTCCTAGAAGGATCTAATTTCTTATTAAAGAGGGAATCTACGTCAAAATAGGAAGCAGTCCTAACATTATGTTTGGATGAAGAAATTTAGGATTACTAAAGAATTTTCAAAATGACGGAAATTGAAATGACGGGATTTTATTTTCTATAATTTTTGAATTTTATTGTTTGGTTAGCCTAAAATAACAATGGAATTGAATATGGAATTTGTTATTTTTAAACTCTCAATCATAGAAATTGATAAATGATGCCTATTTACATAGAATTTAAATTTGGGAATTGGAGGTCCTAAATTCCAAGTTTTTTTTTCCACACAGAAATTCTAAATTTCTATGGTTATGAATCCAAACAAGGGAATTGATGCATGTCAATTTGTAAATTCTAATTTTGACCCGAATTCCAAGTTTATTTCCCTCATCCAAACATAGTGTAAGCTTCCTAAAGCAAGAAAATCTCTACACCTGTTGTCCTTTTTTGCAAGCAGCCCAACAGGTGTGGGGGCAATTGTGGAGCCAAAAACAATCACAAGGCGACTCGTGGATCTTTGGATAATAAAATGACAAAAATACCCTTGAGGCATATCAGGATTCCTACACGCGAGCAGCAGGCAATCATCCCTTAACCAAATCCAAGTGCCCAAAATAGGTAACAATTCAAAACCCATTTCATCCATCCTCATTAAATCTTCTCCACAAGGTAACCTCCAAAACATTTCTTTTAAATTATGTTAATTGGCTAATTGATGGATTTATTACCTAATTAATCTATTAATGGCTAATTAAATTATCAATTACACCCAAAAAACACACAAGAGGCCGGTCACCTTCTCTCCCAAGGGGGCCGGCCATGCCTTATATATTCTACCTCATTTTCTCTAAAAAAAAGCTAAGTTTTCACTCTTGCTAAACACTCTAAAAAAACCTAAGTTTTCACTTTGGCATCGGAGGTTCTTCGGCCAAAGCCCCCACCCCCGATTCATCGTGGGCGCTTGAGGCTTTTGGCCTTGACCTAAGGTATTATTTGTTTTGTAGGTGCAATTTTGTCCAAGATCAAGGAGGAATAAATTTGCATCCACAAATTGGTGCTCTCGTTGAGAGTTGAGTCCCACACTCGTAGAAGACTCTTGCATCCAAGGTTTTTCTATTTTCTTGTACATTTGTAGATTTTTCGTACGTTTTTATTATTAAAATTTTTTATTTGCAAAAATTCTTTGATAAAAAGTAAAAAAGAAGTACAATGGGTCGAAATTTAGAAAATTCAACAAGTGAAAATTCCAATATTCAAGAGATGGGACCGCGGCGATCGACGAGGCTAAATGTGACAACAAGTGGAGAGGCACCACCACCACGAGTTTCCACCACAGGAACCACCGCGATGGCCACCATATAGCCACCCGCGGTGAGGTCCATGGTGTCACCACCACAGCCCGAGCCGTGCCATCCAAGGCTCACAGCACCAAGGTCACAGCCCAAGCCATTTCACTCCACGCCCAAATCGTTGCCAAGCCGAGCCCAAGCCTTGCACCCGCGTGCATCACACACCGAGCAGCCCACTTCTACTGCCCAACCTGTTCCCATGGCCCAGCCTGCTCCTGTGGTTTCCCAAGCAGCCCAAGACTATCTCAACCATCTGGACCAACCATCGAGCCAGGGGCATTTTCACCAAATTTCTTCGTGGATTTGGCATTTCCTAACTCAAATCTCGCGCCCGGAGTCTACCACCCTTCCACTACTCAAGGAGGCACATTCCTTCCAAGCTCTTCCAATCTGAATGGCGAACAACACTTGTCCCGACAAGTCATAGAGTTGACGAGCTCCCTTGCATAACAGACGACCTTGGTGAATCAGCTCTTACAACGCACCGAGATCCAATGTGCCCCAAACGAGGTGTCACGGCAAGGAACCTCTCCAACAGCGTCCCGGTAAGCAGCCACTCAACCAACCACAAACCAAGCATTCGGGCAGCGTACACTCCCGATTGGTCCCCCGAGATAGCCTATACTCCCGTCTTAGCGTGCAGAGGAGCGTGCACTCTCGACTAGGCCCACAGGCAAGTATACACACATGGTTGGGGCCACAAACCGATGATCAACATGAGCAGCCTTCCAGGCAAAACGTTCATTCGCTGCTAGGCCCTCAAGAAGCAACTTCCACATCTCATCGGATTAGGCAGCACAACGGACGGAGAGAAGCAGTCACTCAATCCGGCTTAAGTTCAACCGGCAGCCTGCGAAGAATTCCCTTGTCTGCTAGGAATGGACCACATGCACCACCGTCGCGGCATGGACAAGCCGAGAACATAAAAGAGCAGCCTAGGCCAGCAGGTCAAGACCGGGGGCAGCCGAGAGCTCCGTTACCCCAACAAAGGAAAACCCAAGAAGAGGTAGAAAGACTCCTCAACGAACGGTTGCGTGATTTCCAACGCAACGAAATGGCCAATGAAGCATTATGGTAGGATATGACCAACATGAGCAGGTCGCCCTTTACGAACGAGATCTAGCAGGCGGAGCCTCCACGCAAGTTTAGTATGCCACATTTCACGTCTTTCAAAGGAGATGGAGATCCGGAGAGGCACTTGAAGCACTGCCGCAGCGCGATGGTCCTTTATCGGAACAACGATGCCCTTATGTGCAAAATATTCGCCACCACTTTACAAGGCAAGGCGCAAGATTGGTTACACACCTTGCCGCCGCGATCCATTCGGAGTTTTGACGATCATTCCTTGGTTTTCACCAAAGAATACTCATCTTACCGCTCGATCAAGAAAAAGTCCGACCACTTGTTCAATGTGAAGAAGAACCCAAAATAGTCGCTTCGTGACTACGTGAAGAGGTTCAAAGCAGAGAAGGTAAAGATCGTCTAATGCAACGACTCGATAGCAAGTGCAGCCTTCTAAAAATGACTCCTAGCAGACCACCCACTGTTCGAAGAAATGATCATGAAAAAAGACTTAACTCTAGCAGATTCCTTTGACCTGGCAGATAAGCATGCACTTTGGGACGAGGCTCGATGAGCAGAAAATGCGCCCTAGCAGCCTAGAAAATAGTCGGCAGTGGCTCAAAGGAAGAAGGACGGGAAGCAGTCTAGCAAGAGCATGCAGGAGGCCAAACGTAGGGACCAACCCACAACCAAAGAAGGCACAATGACCAAGAACTATTCTAAGTTCTCAATTCTGATCCATCAAATCCTTTGCGATATCAAGAATGTTCCATGGTTCAAGTTGCCATAACAATCAAAAGAAGATACTTCCAAGTTGGAGCACACCAAGTATTGCGCATTCCACCGAGGCCTTGGTCGCATAACTGACGACTGCTATAATTGGAAGAACTACCTAGAGAAGCTCGTGAAAGAAGGCAAGGTCGATAGATACTTAGACAAGCCAGCTACGTAGCCAAGAAGGAAAGCAAACGACGACGAAGAGCCACCAACTAAGACGATTCGAATCAATGGTATCTTCACCGAGTCCGAGCACTTGGGGGCCACCAACAACTCTAAAAAGAGGAAGATCCAGCAGGCTCTACTAGTCTCACAAGTCCAAGCAGTCGACACTAACATGGACCCATTATTGGCTTCACTGAGCAGGATGCAGAAGGCGTCGATTTCCTACACAACGACGCACTAGTAGTATCTGTCTAACTAGCCTATGCTATAGTTGACAGAATGATGGTTGACAATGGAAGTGCAGTCAACCTACTTCAGCTCTCAATCATTCAGAAGATGGGCCTGGAAAGCACAATAATACGCCAAGCGGAGGTACTTACCGGATTTAACGGGCACACCTCGACTGTCATCGGCCACATTACACTTGACATGAAAACACCACCAGTTGTCTCAAAACAGATGTTCACTATCGTAAGCAGCCCATCTCCCTACAATGGGATTCTTGGGAGACCTTGGTTGATCAAGCTAGATGACGTCACTTCCGTTAAGTATAAAAGATCCGATTCCGCATTCCGGCAAGATGTAGAAGATTGCTAGAGGAGGGGGAACAAATATCCTCTAAGCTTTCTCTCTCTCTTGTAGGGTAGAATAAATTGTTCCCCAAAGTTGATTTAATAATCCACTTAAGGTGGACTTAAATAGGAAGTGGACTTAAATAGGCTTTGAGAGAAATTTATTTCCTTTTCCTAGAATGATCTAATTTCTTATTAAAAAAGGAATCTACAACAAAATAGGAAGCAGTCCTAAGTTTCCTAAAGCAAGAAAATCTCTACACCTGTTGCCCTTTTTTGCAAGCAGCCCAACAGATGTGGGGGCATTTGTGGAGCCAAAAATAATCACAAGGCAACACGTGGATCTTTGTATGAAACGGACCAAAATACCCTTGAGGCATATCGAGATTCCTACGCGCGACCAGCAGGCAATCATCCCTTTACCAAGTCCAAGTGCCCAAAATAAGTAACAATTCAAAACCTATTTCATCCATCCTCATCAAATCTTCTCCACAAGGTAACCCCCAAAACATTCCTTTTAAATTATGTTAATTGGCTAATTAATGGATTTATTACCTAATTAATCTATTAATGGCCAATTAAACTATCAATTACATCCAAAAAACACACAAGAGGCCGGTCGCCTTCTCTCCCAAGGGGGCCGGCCATGCCTTATATATTCTACCTCATATTCTCTAAAAAAAACTTATTTTTCACTCTTGCTAAACACTCAAAAATTCTCCAAACACCTTTCCCTCAAAATTCTAACTTTGGCATCAGAGGTTCTTTGGCCAACCCCCCTATTCATCGTGGGCGTGTGAGGCTCTTGGCCTTGACCTAAGGTGTTATTTGTTTTGTAGGTGCAATTTTTTCCAAGATCAAGGAGGAAGAAATTTGCATCCACATTGATGTAGACTCGTATATAGTTTCCTAAAATTTAGGTTTTCCGAGTTAGGGTTAATCCTTTGTAATCTGGGATTGTAATTATTGTAATTATCCTTTTCTTATCATGGCAGCTCTAGGATTGTAACTATACCTCAAAGTGAGAAGAATAATATAACGATTCAAAGCATTCTCTTCTTGGCACTAGAGCCAGGTCGGAAAAAATTAAAAAAAAAAAAAAAAAAAAAAAAACCTTGCCGTGTTGAGTATTTCAGTGCGCAATTTAAAACCCAACTTTTCGTGCATAACAGTAGCATGGTCTATGATCAGCGAGCGGTGTTTCTGTACCATTGTTGTAGAAAATTGCACTAAGCGACTAAGTGTCGTTGTTGTCCTCGAATCACATCGAGCGATTTCTCCATCTTGTTGTCTAGGAACATGTGCATAAAGTCTCATAGCCAAGAAAACTCTGCAATGTGCAGCCCCGTGTTTCCTCTTCGCTTGTCCCCGTATTCCCTTGATCAGCATCGCCGCCTCTCAATCGCGCCAGGGCTTCTGTGCGTCGTCCTTATTCGTGGTCAGCGAACAACTTTGTGATGTTGCTGCTTCGTCCTAATTCTCAAGCAGCGAGCAACTTTCTATGTTGTTGCTGCCCAGACCGATCAACACAGCATAAGATCGTCCAGTCAATTATCTGCGTTGTTGCTCCAATAGTTGTTGTCCAGTCAACTTGCTGCCCAAAATTTTTGTCAACTGATTTTTTTTTCCCATGAAGAATGATACTGACATGACCGAAACCACTACTATGGCAGGAAAAACATGTGCTTCCGTTGCCGAATCTAAAAACACATCAGATTGTATAATTGACCAGTCATCAACCCTGAGTGTCGTGGTCGATGAAGATGGTAAACCTCTATACACTTATATTACTGTTATGAATACTACATGGATAATTGATTCAGGGGCTACTGAACATATGACTTGTGATTCTAGACAGGTTTTAATTCTAAAACTAACCTCTCAAACCATTGTCAATGTCGCTGATGATGATGCCACCCCTATTCTTGGGGAAGGCACTGTTGCTTTATCTAATGCCATGAAACTTGATACTATTCTCATGGTTCCATCCCTAAATTATAATTTGTTATATGTTGCACAAATAACCTTTGCCTTACATTGTTTGGTTATTTTTTGGCCTTATTTTTGCATTTTCAAGGACATCCATACGAGGAAGACGATTGGTTATGGTATTAGACGAGGACAGCTATACTACTTGGAGTTGACATCACAAAGTACTAGATTGTTGGCTCAAGCTCTTTCAGTTGACTGGCTCAGGGGGAGAATAATAAAGCGTCAGACATCTGGATGTGGCATTGTCGTTTTAGACACACTTCATTCGGTTACTTGCGTAAGCTATTTCCCAGTTTGTTTGCTAAGACTAATGTTTCTCAGTTTAAGTTTGGGGTTTGTGAAATGGCCAAAAGCGATAGAGCTACTTTTCCTTCCAGTTTAAACAAAGTTTTGTTCCTTTTATGACTGTGCATTCTGATGTGTGGGGTCCATCTGAAATTACTACTCTCTGTGGTGCTCGCTGGTTTGTTACTTTTATTAAGGAACGAATAACTTAGGTTAGTTTGTTGAAATTGAAAAATGAAGTCAATTTGGCCTTTCAGAAATTTCATAAGATGGTTACTGTGTAGTATAACATGAATATTCAGATCATTTGAATTGACAATGGAGGTGAAAAAGTTAATGTGGACCTTCGTGCCTTCCTTGATAGGCATGGTATTTTTCATCAAACCATGTGCCCTCACACTCCTCAACAGAATGAAGTTGTTGAGTGGAAAAATTGACACTTGTTAGAGGTAGTTTGTGCTTCGCTTTTGGCGGCACAACTCCCCTTGCATTATTGGGGCGAAGCCCTAACTTCGGCAGCATATCTTATCAACTGTCTCCCATCTCGCACCATTAACTTCCAAACACCATTGCAAGCCCTCATGTCTCAAACTAATTGTCCACCAGTTTTGAATCTTTATCCACATGTATTGGGATATAGAGCATTTGTCCACCTCCACCCACTGTAAAGACAAAGTAAACTTAAACCTCGCGCTGCTCGTTGTGTATTTTTGGGATATGCCACAACTCAAAAGGGTTATCGTTGTTATCATCCTCCAACCAAGAAAATGTTTGTCACAGCTGATGTAGTTTTTCATGAAAATTAGATGTATTATGATTCGTCTGAGTCCTCACTTCAAAGGGAGATATGAGATGAAGAAGTTCGGACCTTTGATTATGTTACCCCAATTGGAATTGACATGCAGTAACCCACATTAGCTAACGAGCCCATAACCTTTGGGCTTCAAGACAGCCAATAGAAACAGCCTGCATCTTTTTGGCTTTAGGAGCAGCAGTATATGTCCGTGTCTTCTGGGCTTCATAATCAATAGGACCAGTCCGTGGCTTCTGGACGTCAGGAACAGTCGGACTAGCCTGCGGTTGGTGAGCTTCAAGGCCAGCAGGGCTAGCTTGTGGCTTTTGGAAACATGGAGTATGACACGAATCAGCAGCAACCCATGGAATTTGGGCCTGCAACCCCACAATATGGCATGGGCCAAGTGCTACCAGTAGAGTTGCATTCCAATGCTCCCTCGTCTTCAGTTGATACTCATAACCAATCGCGTTTCACTCTAGATGCTCCACCTATTCGTTATCTTCCAGAGCGCATTAACCGAGGTATTCCTAAACCTAGTTATGAGACTAATCCTAAATGTAAACACAAATATCCTGTGAGTGAACCAAACTTAGATTCAGGGTGAGATATCCATTGAACAATTATGTGTCTACTCGCCACCTGTCGGAATCAAATAAGTTATTTGATTATCAATTATCTACTGTATATATTCCTAACAGTATGCAGGAGGCCTTAGCAAACGTCCGCTGCAAAGAAGCAATGAATGAGGAATTGAGATCGTTGAAGAAGAATGCCACTTGCAAAGTAATAGACTTGCCAGCTGGCAAGAAACCTGTGGGATGCAAGTGGGTCTATACGTTGAAATACAAAGCAGATGGAATAGTGGACCATTTTAAAGCAAGGTTGGTGGCAAAAGGGTATACACAGAAGTATTGGATTGACTACAATGATACCTTCGCACCAGTGGCTAAAATCAACACACTCCGGGTTTTACAATCCTTAGCAGCAAACTTAGATTGGCTGCTACAACAGTTTGACGTAAAAAAAAATGCCTTCTTACATGGATATTTAACCAAGGAGATGTACATGGAACTCCTACCAAGAAGTAACGTTCTCGCCATGCATAGACAAAAGGTGTGTAAACTTGGAAAAATTATTGTATGAGTTGAAGCTGTCTCCGAGAGCATGGTTTGGTAAGTTTACCAAGTCCATGAGAGCATTTGAATATAAGCAGAGTAATTGTGATCACACGATATTCTTGAAGCGTCGGAATGAGAAGCTTACTACAACACTCATTGTATATGTGGATGACACGGTAGTCACTGGTAACGATCCCAATGAGCGTGCAGCTTTACAGAAATATTTATTTACTGAATTCGAGATGAAGGATCTTGAATCTCTAAAATATTTTCTCGGGATTGAGGTGCCAACGTGTAAGTCAGGAATCTTTCTATCACAAAGAAAGTATATTATTGACTTATTGAAAGAAACTGGTATGTCTACATGTAAACCTGTGATTACTCCCTTGATAGAAGGAATGAAGCTCAATATTGATCCGAACCAAGTACCAGTTGATGAAGGTAAATATCAAAGATTAGGGGGACGATTAATGTATTTGGCACACACTAGGGCGGAACTTGAGTGTAGTTAGTCAATACATGCATGATCCAGGAGAACAACACATGAGTGCCGTTATGAAGATATTGAGTTATTTGAAAGGAAGTCCGGGAAAAGGTATTTTGTTCAAGAAGAATGGTCATTTCAGAATTAAAGGTTATATGGATGCTGACTGGGCTGGTTCTACAGATGATAGGCGTTCTACATCTGGTTGTGGGTGGAAACTTGGTCACATGGAGAAGCAAGAAGCAAAATGTAATAGCAAGGTCAAGCGCAGAAGCAGAATATTGAAGTATGGCACTTGGTATTTGTGAGATTTTATAGCTTAAATTTATGTTACGAGATTTAGGTGTCAAACATAGTCAGCCGACGAAGTTGTTTTGTGACAGTAAGGCTACTCGTGATATTGCTCACAATTCAGTACAGCATGATAGGACCAAGCAGGTTGAGGTTGATAAGTTCTTTATTAAAGAAAAAACAGAAGGGAAAATAATTGAAGTTCCTCCGATCAGAACAGAAGATCAAGTAGCTGACATTCTCACCAAAGCAGTTTCAAGTGAAAAGTTCTCTAAATTTGTAGACAAATTGGGCATGTGTAATATATATTCGAGTAAATTATAGCTATGGTCCCTTAACTCTATGTCAATTGTAGCTTTGGCCCCTCAACTAAAAATACATTAGATATAATTCTTCAATTTGCCAAGCTATGGAGCATTGGTGCTTCCGTTATGTTTACCGTTAATGTGCTGGTGTGGCAGTACAATGGAATCCACAATTATGTTAATATGGGTGCCGAATGGAATAAAGAATTAGGTATATAAGTTAGATTTTTAGTATAAATATTCTACAAAAGAAACAAAAATAAAAATAAAACATGATTGCCCCTTCCCATCTTTCATCCTCCCCATTCCAGGATCTCCATATATCTCGTAGCTGCACACCAAAGCCATCACACACCGCAGACCTACCCATTCCAAGATTAAACCACCTTCAATCTTCATTATTCGGGTAGATGGGGACCTCAGAATTACGGGTAGTGTTACTCCATTCACTGCCGATTTGGGTTTGTTCTGGGTTTTGAGAACCATATGCGGCGGGGCAAACTAATGGGGTTTATTTTTAGACCTTTTGGGAGGAGCTGGGCGAAGCAAAATTGAGAGAGATGGAGTCAATTGGTGGTAATTGTGACAGTCTTGCTGTTGTGCCAGCCATTTTAAAACGGAATATTTGACGGTGTTAAAACAAAAGGACTGATGCTCCACATTTTATTAAGTTCAAGGACTATATCTAATAGAATTTTAGTTGAGGGATCAAAACTACAATTGACTTAAAGTTAAGGGACTATAGCTACAATTTACTCTATATATGTGATGAGTTGATTTTATATAATATATTTTTCCCTATTCTTCGTATGTTTTGGTAATTAGTTTGGTAGAATTTTGATACTTTGCTTTATATTTTCAATATAGGACATTTGAATTCCTCTAAAGAAAAACATGATCAAACGAACGAATTTTAAAGTGATTCAAATTAGAGGACGTTCGTGAGTCCATTAGCTTGTACCTATCAAAATATCCGATTTTTCTATCAAGTGGTTATTTTCTGGCGATAAAATAAAGAAGCAGTGTGCGGTGCTGGAAAGTGACGTTTTTGTGCTTATTTGTGATTTTTGGAGCTCAAGATGACCTCTGATGGTTGTGGCCTTCTGGAGAAGTATTCAAAATAGTCCAAGCTTTAAATCTAGCTATTTTGGGGCAGTTTTGGTTCAGATATAGGTCCAAAATGTGGCCGTGCAGATTTTGGGATGATTATCCTAATCAATTTAGGATTATGTTTTCTAATTTATTTTAAGGGATACTTTGGATGCAGTCCCTAGCCACCAATATTTTTTAACTGAAACCTTATTGATTTTTATATTTTGATCAAAGTCCCTTGACTTTGTACACGTCAGCATATTAGCATTAATATATTTTATGTCAGTTATTTTCTCTTTTAACTTAAAATTGTATTTAACAAATCTCACCATGTATGAAATTTAAAATCCCATAATTATCGGATTACAAATGGTAAAAATCTCATGGGTTATGAGACTAAAAACAATGTATATAACAAACAATTGTGCACAAAGTTTTGCAATTTTTACTGAGTTGTGTCAAGCGAAATAATGTACCCCCAGTAAATTAATTTTGCATGTACCCATGAACTTGACAACAGCAAAAATGTAATCCTGCGTGAACACAACAATGTACGTACCCAAATAAAAAAGGATAAGAGAAAAAATTCATGGGTACATTCAAACCACTAGGAAAACCATGTACCCACTAGTTTTGGCTCAACAAACTATTACAAAAAATACAAAGAATGTACTCAAGGAAAAGAATATGCACGAGTAAAGATTGCCCTAATCAATGCTAAAACCTCTCCGTGTGTGTTTGCACTTTGGAAGAGAATGTACCCAAGAAAAAGAATGTTAAAAAATTGTACAATTCACCAAGAAACACTCAGCATCATTTGTACACTACCACCCAACTTAACACAATGTGCACCACAAGGTCACCGTCGAGATGTAGACACTAGGGAACACTAAGCTCTGGGCTTGGAGGATCTCTATGGGGAAATTGCATGCGTAGGCAAAGAATTGAGGGATATACTAAAAGAGGTTGCGCCTACAATGGAGGTTGATTAACACAGTGCTAACCGTGAAGGTAATATAACTCATAAAAGTTATCAAATTTCAAATCCCTAAAAATTAGGCCAACCAGGTCAACTTTCCCGAAACAATTTTGAAAACAAAAAACAATTTAAAAGTGACATGTAATTATGATTAGCTATAGTATGCTAATATGGACAAAGTTAAAGGACTTTGATCAAAAACTTAAAACCAATAAGGTTTCAATCAATACTATATAACAATTAGGGATGAGAATCTAATTTCTCCATCTTTTTTTTTTGTCAGAAAAGAACCTAATTTATCCTTATTTTAATTTATGTAGTTTCCTAGTTTTGTTCTAAGTCCTTTTCTAGGAAGGATTGGATTTTCTATGTAGTATAAATAAGCCTTTTGGCCGGCCCTAGTTCTTCTTCTTGATGTGATATTGGAGAGAGGAATTTGGCAAAAACTTAGAAATTTTCAGACTTTATTCTACGAGAAAAACTTGTGTGAGGCTTGGCTTGCCACTGGATTTTGTTGAGTGACACTACAATCCACTCAAAACTCGCCACATGACAAGTTTAAATATAGTCTTTTATCATTTTTTTTTTTTTGATATTTCACATCCTCATAATTAATTTTATACTAATTAATATCCATCATAAAATCTATCCAATTTCTTCTTATCCCCTTTGTTTTTTCTTCCCATATGTTCCCTCTAATTTATATTTTGCTGTAGGACTCTTCATCTTATTCTCTCCCTATTTCTTGCATTTCTTAAAAAAAAATCGCATCCAGTGGTAATTGGGGGTTTTTGGTTCTTTAAACAATACTCTCTTTTTTTCTTTGTACAATAGTTTGTTTGATCGCGTATTAGGGTTAATTCTTTCTTTCTTATAATTGAGGGTTTTCGGGTTCGGGTGAGGATATTCGGTTTCTTTATATTGATAATATGAATTAGGTTATTTAGCTATTTTGACACAACATCTACTTTTCTTTATTATGATTATTTTAAGAATATGTTAGTCTAGTTTTGATTTTTTCAATTGATAGGAGACTACTGAGACAACGAAGTTTGAGGAAGATTTGAAAATTTTGAGAAGAAAAATGAGAGCGAGGAAAAAAAAGAAAAAAAAAAGAATCATTAGATTGATTGTATATTGTATATTAATTAATATAAAAAATAACTATGAGAATGTTAAATATAAAATAATGATAAAAAAAGATTATATTTAAGACTTGCCACATGGCGAGTTTTGAGTGGTTTGTAGTGTCACTCAGGAAAATCTAGTGGCAAGTCAATCCTTACACAAGTTTTTCTCTTATTCTACAAGGTGTTTTCACTCTTTTTCTAGTTTAATAAAAACTCTTTTGATTTTAATTATGAATATACGTAACTAACTTTTGCCCTAGCAGCGAGGCCATGAGCCTTAACATGAATATGTAGTTTTTATTTAATTGCTTATGATATTATGCATGCATACTTTGAATTATTAATCATTGTGTTTAAATTTTCTCTATAACTTAATGCTTAGCTACCATTAGGATATTTAGATAAGTAATTGGATGCAATTCGGTCGGAATACCACCGAAGGATTGAGTATTGCTTCTTGTGATTGATAGTTGTAATTTCACTTAGGGCAAATGCCACGTCTTAAGGGTTGCATGGTTTTTCAAAGGGTTTTCACAAAGTGTAATGAGTCATTCATGTTTATATTTGATCTGAATGCCACAGAAGGATTGCATGTTTGATCACTACTACGAAATCATTTATTACTGTCGCTATGATAACCGACAAGAAACATATATTACTGTCGGATTTTAAGCAAAATCCGACAGAAAATTGATGCAGTGGCGGATATAATAAGCGACAGAATTGCCACCGTCAGGAAATGATTTTTCAGACAGAAAATACTCTAAAACCGACAGGAATTATGTCGGATATAACCGACAGAAAATACTAAAGCCGACAGAACTTGTGTCGGATATAACCGACAGAAAATATATTAATAATAAATAAATAAAAACATTCTTGTCGGATAAAACCGACAGAAAATATTTTATAATAAAAAAAAAATATTGATACATGCATTTTTGAAATAGATAAGCATTCCGAATTATGTTCTACCTAACATTTACTACATTGGAATTGGATTGGGCAAAAACCCACAAACCAAGAGACACAGCAGAGCTTACAAAATTACAAAGCGAAGCCTTTCAAGTACTCAGGATCGCGCTTAGCCCTCTCCTGAAACTTCTTGAACCACCACCAGCTTGCTCTCATCCACGCTACAAAACGACTGCATAAAATTGAACAAATTCTCCCCAACTTTCATCGCCAACCTCTCGATTCGCTTCTCGGCGGTGACGTCCAGCGACGGCAGAGTCGCCAGGTGCTCCACCGACACGCCGATTTTGGCCGAGAGCGGGGCCGCGTCGGCTGTGAACTGCAGCTGCCGTTGTTTAAGAGAAATATGCAGAGCTCGCGGACTTGATCGTACGCCTCCCATGCGCTCATTAGAACCATACGTTAGAATGATAAACTGCGCCGCCGAAAAAAGAATTGGAAAATAGGGGAAAATAGGGGAAAATAGGGAAATCTACCGACGAAGGTGTTCATGTCGAGAATCCAGTGGAAGGTGTCGTTCTGGGAGAAGGATGAGATGTCCATTGGGAAGCTGCGATTCGGGAAGACGACTCCGAACATTTTCTTGTTGTTAGTTTTGGAAAAAAAATATCACCGAACAGTTAGGTTGAAAATATGAAGCCTCACAAACTGTAAATTTGGTATAATTTTATTACATAAAAACAAACTTTCATGCTTCCATGGTTATGCAACAATAATTCTTCTTTGCAAATGAATAATAGGGAGTTAATGTATATGAAACAGAAGAGGCAGTATTGCAGTTGGGTAGCTCAAATGGAAATCCTCGATCAAGCTCCCTTTATTTGACCTTAACTTCCAAACAACCTGAAATTATGCGGGGAAGAATTTTTTTTCAGTTTATGTTGGCTTTAGGGAAAAGATTGAAAACAAGCCGTTTGTGGCGATCTTACTCTTTACCTATGCAATCGAGACTGTGAGCGCCTTGAGCTGCACATCAATTATTTGTTGTTAGTTGTGATGAAAGAGGAGGCTGGAGATGCGGACAGTAAACGAGGAGAGAAGAGTAGGAGAAGGAAATGAGGGAAGGAAGGGGGAAGGGAGAAGGCACAAGGAAGAGATGGAGGGGATTTATTTTGGAAAATTTTCATTACTGTCGGTTAAAACCGACAGAAACATTTTTTTAAAATAAAAACCGACAGAATATTTTTATTACTGTCGGTTATAACCGACAGAATAAAATGGCGGCAAAAATCTCCTAAAATTCCCTCCCAAAATTTTAAATTCCCCCCAAAATTTTGTTACGATTTTAAAACATAAAATAATAATTGTTTGGTATAATAAATAAATAAATAAATAATATGTATTTAAATAGAATGCGTTTTTAAAAATTAAATAAATAATTGTTTGGTTTAACAGATAATAACCCATGTAAAACATGCGATAACATTAACTCTAAGTGTTTATTTAATCTACCGTTTTGAAGCGATAAGCATTCTACGAAACTTTTTTAATGATCTAACCGTCAAACTTGTTTGTACACACTCCAAGATCGTATACGTAAAAAATCACAAAAAACAAACATTCAGAGATTAGGTAACAGAACAAAAGTTTTCGACGGTTATAAACGAAAAATCACAATTTAAATGTTATTTTAGCTTCGATTTTGATGATTTTTTACAACAACACTCATCTACCCTATAAGAATGCATTGAATGACTTCGATCTTCAATTTAACATATTTACACTATTGGATACCCCAAAATCTTATTTTATACTTGATGGGGAAGTATAACATTAACTTTAAGTGTTTGTTTAATCTACTGTTTTGACTCGATATGCATTCTACGAAATTTTTTTCAACGATCCAACCGTCAAACTTATTTGTACACACTCCGAGATTGCATACGTAAAAAATCGTAAAAAACAAACTTTCAGATATTACGTAACGGAACAAAAGTTTTCGACGGTTATAAACAAAAAATCACAATTTAACGGTTATTTTAGCTCCGATTTTAATGATTTTTTACAACTACACTCCTCAACCCTATAAGAATGTAATGAATAAATTTGATCTTCAATTTAAAATATTTACACTAGTGGATAATACAAAATCTTATTTTATACTTAATGGAAGTATAACATTAACTCTAAGTGTTTGTTTAATCTATCATTTTGACGCGATACGCATTCTACGAAGCGTTTTTCAACAATCCAACCGTCAAACTCGTTTTTACACACTCCAAGATCACATACGTAAAAAATCACAAAAAACAAACATTAAGAGATTATGTAACAAAACAAAAGTTTTCGACGGTTATAAACGAAAAATCACAATTTAACGGTTATTTTAGCTCCGATTTTGATGATTTTTTACAGTTACACTCATCGACCCTATAAGAATGCATTGAATGAATTCGATCTTCAATTTAAAATATTTACACTAGCGGATACCACAAAATCTAATTTTATACTTGATGGGGAAATATAACATTAACTTTAAGTGTTTGTTTAATCTACCGTTTTGACTCGATATGCATTCTACGAAACTTTTTTTAACGATCCAACCGTCAAACTTATTTGTACACACTCCGAGATTGCATACGTAAAAAATCGTAAAAAACAAACATTTACGTAACGAAACAAAAGTTTTCGACGGTTATAAACGAAAAATCACAATTTAACGGTTATTTTAGCTCCGATTTTAATGATATTTTACAACTACACTCCTCGACCCTATAAGAATGTAATGAATAAATTTGATCTTCAATTTAAAATATTTACACTAGTGGATAATACAAAAATCTTATTTTATACTTAATGGAAGTATAATATTAACTCTAAGTGTTTGTTTAATCTATCGTTTTGATGCGATACGCATTATACGAAGTGTTTTTCAACGATCTAACCGTTAAACTTGTTTGTACACACTCCAAGATCGCATACGTAAAAAATCGCAAAAAACAAACATTCAAATATTAGGTAACAGAACAAAAGTTTTCGATGATTATAAACGAAAAAATCACAATTTAACGGTTATTTTAGCTTCGGTTTTGATGATTTTTGCAGCTACACTCCTCGATCCTATAAGAATGCAATGAATGAATTCGATCTTCAATTTAAAATATTTACACTAGTGGATAAATCGTATTTTATACTTAATGGAAGTATAAAAAATATTTAAAACATGTGTTTATTTATTTATTTATTTATTTTAAATCATAATAAAATTTTAAAATAATAAAATCAGACATGATAGAGTACACCAGATGTTCATATGTGTTTATGTGCCAGACAATGTGCTTTGTGACGCATTGAAAAAAATTGTTTGAATTTCTTTGTATCTTGTTGCTTGCCTGTGAGGGAGCATAATCCTTATTACAAAAATGATAGAGCTTCAGATTGCAGTCTGTTGTTATTATTCTCTCAGAAAATTTATGGCTCGTGGGAATTGGGTTCATTAGACTTTAGGATCATGAGTGGAAAAAAAATTAAAAATATGTGTTTATTTATTTATTTGTATCAATATAACATTTTAAAATAATAAAATTTTCATTTTTGTCGGTTATACCGGCCACCATTAACTTAAAAACCGTCAGAATCTTTAAAAAATATTTTAAAAAAGGATTCAAAAATCATGTCGGTTATAACCTACATGATTTTTGTTATATCCGCCAGTAAATATCTGCCAGGAATTTATGTCGGATATAACCGACATGAATTTTCTAATATCCGCCACTAATTAAATGATGTGTCGGATTTTATTTATCCGACAGGATTTTTCTAATATCCGCCACCATCATCCGCCACCTAAAGCTAATATTGTAGTAGTGGATATACGTTCTATCTTGAATATCACAAGTAGAATATACATTAGGAAAACCTAATCTTCAAAGTTGCATAGGTAATTCATAAGTAATTAGTAAATCTACATAGGATTGTTAAGATGACAGCGGAACCCTAGTGATTTTCTAAACTTATTTCTCAAAACCTTTTCTTTTTTATCTGATTTCTTCTTAATTGGTTACTAGTTGTTTTTCCTAAATTGCTTTTATTAAATTTGTTTTTATTATATTTAAATTCAAAATCAACTCTTTCTAATCTTTGTTTTCAAATAATTAACTAAGATTTTGGTTTTGCATAAATTGTTTTAGATAATTCATATGGGAACGACCTTGCATGAACATTTTTACTACAACTACATTGTTCTCTTACAAGTATTTTGTGTGATTTTAACCGTATTTGCACAGGTACTAAAAATCCTTTCAAGATACACCAACTTGAGGTGGCGTGTTGACTTATATATAGTTTCCTACGATTTAAGATTTCCTAGTTACGGTTAATCCCTTGTAATTTGGGATTGTAATTATTGTAATTATTGTAATTATCCTTTCCTTATCATGGCAGCTCTAGAATTGTATATTATACCTCAAATTGGGAAAAATAATATAAGGATTCAAAGCACTCTCCTCTGTTGACCCTCATTAGCGATCAATCAATGCAAGTTTGGGTGGGATATGATGGCGCCAAGAAGAAAATCGATGTCACTTTGGCTCCGATCGTTGTTTATAAACCCCACATTCCACTCGTATCTTTGAAGCTTAACCTTTCCATGGTCCATAACAAGATTATGTATGTCGGCATCTCCTCATCCACAAGCTCACTCCTCACTTGTCATTATGTTCTAGAATGGCGGCCAGGCACAAGAAATTGTTCTCTCACAACTTCCCTCGAGAAATTAGTACCACGTCAACCGTGATACTTCCATTCAAATTTCGCTATCTATCTGTCATTATTTTTGCACAGCTGAAATTTAATATCATTTTTACCTCTTAAATAAATTTTAAAAAATGAAAAAAAGAAAAAAAAGAAAAGAAAAAAAAAAGAGAACAGAAGAGATCGGACGATCTCCATCCGGTAATACTTTCCGCACACCACCCTGCTTTCCTGATTACACCTGTGTTTTTTTGTCTTTGGAAGAACCAAAGCATGCAAGAAAGCAACCCATGGTTTCGATCTCTCTCTTTCCCTCCTCTGGGTCTCTCAAAGGTTGTGTCTTTCTGCGAAACAATCACCTCCTCTGGGCTTCCCCTGACCTCTATACTTGCCCATATTCGGTTGAAAAAAAAAAAAAAAAAAACAAGGATTCTTTTCACCTCCTCACTGAAATTCAAGAACAGAGCGTAGATCACGCGGTGAATTTCGACGTTTAAGGTTACGGTAAAAACAAAATCTAAAAATGGTAAGAAGGAAAATCCAAAACAGCCCCCCAAATTATAATTTCAACGCGTTTCTGGTCGAATTTTGGCGAGTTGGTAAAGAAGGAAACTGGGTTTGATTTGAAGATTCGACAATTAAGATTTAGGTTTTGCGGGGTTTTGCTGTGGAAGGAGGCGTGGAGGAAACTGAGATTCGACCCAGAGGAGAGAAAGAGAGAGAGTGATCGAAATCATGTTCACCCACTTATGATTATCACCAGAGGGAGTAATCAGTACCATCCTTCTTGATTATCACCAGCACCATCCCTCCATCCAAACGCAGGAAGGGGAAGGAGATCGATCTCCTATGTTTTTTTCATTTTTAAATTTATGTAAAAATTAAAAATAATATTAATTTTCAACTGTATAAAAATAATACAGATGACGAAATTTAAACATAAGTATCATGCTGACGTGGTACTACAGTACCACCTAATAATTTATCGGCATTTGCAAAGTGATATGCTTTCATTCCCTTAAATTAGTTGGAATAAAATGCCAAAGCAATAGGATTATCATGTTTGATTAAAGGGTAAATTAGATTTTACACCATCAGGTTTGAAATCGATTTTAATTCATTACAACATCTTTAAAACATTTCAATTTCATACATTTACTTATCATTTTATTTCAATTTCATACATCCGTTAGAAAATTTGTTAAGTAAACCGTTAAGTGATGACGTGACAAATATAGTATCCTCATTTGTGCTGACGTGATTACCACATGGCAAACAAATTAATTTTTTACGCATTTAAAATATTATAATATTTACCCTATTTAAAAAATAAAAATAAAATAAAATAAAATAAAAAACGCAAACAAACCCAGAAACCCCCAACCCACTTCTCCATTTCCTCCCTTTTCACCTCCATCCTTTTTCTCTCCCCAGACCCACTCCTCCCTCTTCACCCCCCGACCCCAAGGAACTCGACCCACCACCACCTTAGCCCAACCGAAAAAAAATTCACACTCTCTTCTTCCCACCCTAAATCCACCACCATGAACTCGAGCCGAGCTCTCCGACCTCGTGGACTGGAAGCTCGCCCACGCAAATGGCTACCATTGTTGTCACCGTTTGAAAACTCTGAACAGGCGAACCAAAGGCTGCATCTTTGAACCCCCTTCCTCTCGATCCGGTCATGGCCTCCGACCCACCGCTCCTAATTGACTGGACACGGGTTTGAGGAGAAAGACGACGGCGGCAGGACGCTGGTGAACTGGAGAAAAAGGGTGAAGGTGATGGTTTGTAAGGGATGGGAGGTGAAGAGGGAGGAGATGGAGAAGTGGGTTGGGGGGATTTATGGGTTTGTTTGCCGTTTTTTTTTTTTTTTTTCAAATAGGGTAAATATTATTATATTTTAAATGCATCTACGTCGCACAAATGTGGCAGCCATGTTAGCACGAATATGGATCTGATATTTGTCACATCATCACTTAATAGATTTTCTAACGGATGTATGAAATTGAAATAAATTGATAAGTAAATATATGAAATTGAAATGTTTTAAAGATATTGTAAGGAATTGAAATCGACATCAAACCTGAGGGGGTAAAATGTAATTTACCCATGATTAAACTTTGAGTGTAGTCTTGGAATCCGTGAGGAATTACACATATTTGTCACTATAATTTAGTTAAACTCTAGAAGGTATTGAATGTTGTCTTTAATCCAAATGTTACCTTTGAATGTCAGTGTAGGTTTCAATGGGGGATGGTGTAATTCTGTCTTGCCTTTTTTTTACGTATTCCAAGATTTGTGAATATTACCTATCTTTATCGTATTCCAAAGCACTTTACTTGACTGTTTCCAAAAAAAAAAAAAAAAAAGTACTTTACTTGACCATAAAAGTCCAGAATTTTACTGTACGGTGATGTCCTTATGGTAGAAAAACTTTTATTTCAACTGCATACTGTTAGAGGTATCTATTCTTATGTATTAAGATTATCTTGTTTTACATTGCTCTCATCATCAAATTATTGACTGTTACTATTGTTGTTGCGTAGGAGGATAGGGAAAAACTATTTGAAGGTAAACTTCACCAACAGAATTGGACGATCTTTGACAATTGGCCGAAAATCTCCCGATGAAGATTTATTGTGAGGAATTAGAAAATTTTATTGTCAGTATTGGTTGTGTAATCCACCAAATAGCAATATTGTATTTGTCAATTTGATTTTGTGAGAATTTTGAATTTTTTTTAAATAAAACCTATTTCAAAATTGTGTTGGTTCATATTGTGCCTTTTGATCAAAGGGCATACCCAGAGAGAGCACATATAATATTTTAATTGTTGCACTGTTGCTATTGTTATAGGACACATATATTGGTGTCATTAAGCCTCTTAGGGCACAATTCATTTTTTGTGCGCAATGGTTTTTTTTTTTTTTTTTTTTCTTCTTCTTCTTCTTCTTCTTCTTCTTCTTCTTCTTCTTCTTCTTCTTCTTCTTCTTCTTCTTCTTCTTCTTCTTCTTCTTCTTCTTCTTCTTCCTCCTTTTGTAGTGACAAGATTTGAACAGAGGACGAGATCTTTCTGAGAAGAGGAGTATGATGCAGCCCACAACAACTAATTAATATGGTCTATGTATTATACATGTTGGTGGCTTTTCATCTTTCAAAACCATGTTTTATTTTATTTTTTATTTTTCTTGGGCAAAACCATGTTTTATTTAGATATCTAGAAACTATAATCTTTAGTATTAATTTTATCCTATCAATTATTTTAATCTCCCTATTTAAAGGGATTCTTATGTACTCAAAATGAAATCAATTTAGTGAATTATAATCAATCTAAGAAGAGAGTGAGTTTTTCCTCTCATGTCAAGTCTTAGACTTAAGTTGTGTCGAGTGAATCCACGATGAGCGACATCGAACGAATCCGTTACTCCTGGTTGAGTGATTCCCAAGTATCTATCTCCATCATCTTCCCTTGACCCCTTGGCTCTTTCTGCGTCATTTTCCTTTCTTTTTATGATGAATGGGGTCGTATTCCTACGTTGTATGGTGAAGAACTAACTTTGTCATCGCTGGAGGTTGCACCATTACAATCACATATAAAGTCTGATATTAATTGAGCTGAAAAAAGTAAAATTATCAAAGAGATGGGCCAAAAGGTCCAACAACATTAATATTGTCCTCAATTTAATAATTACCACCTGCACAAATCGTCAGGTGTAGAGTTTTATCACAAAAGGTCTCGGTATTAGTTGGAGTGTAGTTAGGATATTTAAACTCTTATTTTCTTAGTGATACGGCCGATACGAGATATTTCAATAAGCCCTCTCAGTTGGGACCTAATTAGTGGGACACACGTGGGAGATCCACACATCGACAATCACATGAATTCACGGGAACTCACCCTATACGCGGGGCCAAGGGATTTACCATCATCGCACAGGATCAAGGGGACCCACCCATCACGTGACAGTATGAGCCACTTCTTTACTCTGATACCATGTAGAATTATCAGAGTGACGAGCCAAAGGTCCACTTCTAACAACACCGGTATTATCTCCAACTTAGTAATTACCACTAGCATAATTCGTCAGGTGTGGGGTTTTATCATAAAAAAACCTCGGTATTAGTTATACAAGGGTTGGAATATTTAAACTCTTCATTTCTCAGAGATACAATTGATGTGTATAACAAAGAAGTTGCGTACGGTGGCAGGCACTGAACAGTCTGGTTACTGTTTTTTTCTGCTACACAACAAAGACAACACATATAATTAGCGAGACAATTAAGGGACAGCTCAGCTAAGCTGCATTGCTTGTAAGAAAGTTCCCAGAGGTTTTGGAGAGAACTAAGAATGGCGGCCACGTTTTTCAAGCTTGTAATACTCATACAAGCAACTCTAGCAGCAGCTCAAAATGTTACCTTCGTCTACAATGGTTTCCGGTCAGAAAATCTTAGCTTAGACGGTGTAGCCCATTTCACACCCAACGGTCTTTTGATGCTTACAAATAACTCTCAAGAGAAAAGCCATGCCTTCTACCCTAACCCAGTCACCTTCAAGAACTCATACTCTGATACCAATGCTTTCTCATTTTCTACGACATTTGTGTTCGCTATCAGATCGGTGTATGCAACTCTGAGCGGTCATGGAATGGCCTTCGTCATTTCTCCAACAAGGGGGATTCCTGGAGCTTTTCAGCCCCAGTACATGGGCCTTTGCAATAACACCAACAGCAATGAAACCAATTGTGTTTTTGCTGTAGAACTTGATACCATACAGAATAACGAGTTTGGTGACATCAACAACAACCATGTTGGGATTGATATTAATGGTATGCGCTCAGAGAAATCAGCTCCGGCAGGATATTATGCTCAGAACAATGGGGGGTTCCGGAACTTGACCCTCATTAGTGGTCAACCAATGCAAGTTTGGGTGGAATATGATGGCGCCAAGAAGAAAATCGATGTCACTTTGGCTCCAATCGTTGTTGATAAACCCGAAATTCCACTATTTTCTTTGGAGCGTGACCTTTCCATGGTCCTTAACAAGACTATGTATGTTGGCTTCTCCTCAGCCACTGGCTCGTTCCTCAGTTCTCATTATGTTCTAGGATGGAGCTTTGCAACGAATGGCCAGGCTCAAGAAATTGTTCTCTCACAACTTCCTAAGCTGCCCCGGATAGGAGGTAAAAAAAGATCGAATCTTGTGGCCATTGGCGTGCCTGTGATGTCGGTGAGTTTAGTGTTGCTAGCGATTTCAGGTCTAAATTATGGCATAAGACGGAGGAAGAAGTTTGCAGAGCTTCTTGAAGATTGGGAGCTGGAATATGGTCCTCAAAGGTTTAAATACAAAGATTTATATATAGCCACAAAAGGGTTCAAGGAAAAAGAGCTTTTGGGAACTGGGGGATTTGGTAAGGTCTATAGAGGCATATTACCTTCCTCTAAAGCTGAGATTGCGGTAAAGAGGGTCTCACATGATTCAAGACAGGGGATGAAGGAGTTTGTTGCAGAAATTGCTAGCATCGGCAGGCTTCGCCACCGGAATTTAGTACCACTCTTGGGGTATTGCAGAAGAAAAGGGGAGCTGCTTTTGGTGTA
Source organism: Cotoneaster glaucophyllus (assembly GCA_036320875.1). NCBI lineage: Eukaryota > Viridiplantae > Streptophyta > Magnoliopsida > Rosales > Rosaceae > Cotoneaster > Cotoneaster glaucophyllus. The sequence goes on from CM070067.1 coordinate 9,341,039, forward strand.
TGATTACATGCCTAATGGGAGCCTGGACAAGTACCTCTTTGACCAACCAGTGGTCACTCTTAATTGGAGGCAGAGGTTTAGAGTCATCAGAGGCGTCGCTTCGGGGTTGTTTTATCTTCACGAAGGATGGGAACAAGTTGTGGTTCACAGAGACGTGAAGGCCAGTAATGTTTTACTTGATGAGGAATTGAATGGTAGACTAGGAGATTTTGGGCTTGCAAGATTATATGACCACGGAAAGGACCCTCAGACTACTCGTGTAATTGGAACACTCGGGTATCTAGCTCCAGAGCATACAAGATCAGGCAAGGCTACAACACAAGCTGATGTGTTTTCTTTCGGTGCATTTTTGCTTGAAGTTGCCTGTGGAAGAAGGCCAATAGGGACACAAGGTCAAGATGGAGAGATAATTCTGGTTGATTGGGTGTTTTCTTGGTGGAAGAGAGGTAATATACTTGAGGCAAGAGATCCAAACTTCGGCACAGATTTTATAGTTGAGGAAGTGGAATTGGTATTCAAGCTCGGGCTTTTGTGCTCTCATTCGGTTCCTTCAGCCAGGCCAAGCATGCGCCAAGTTGTGCAGTATTTGGAGGGTGACATTCCTTTGCCGGAGTTGTCACTTGATGGTCTTTCTGCCAGAGACTTAACATTTTCTCACCATGAAGGTTTTGATGATTTTGTAAAGTCATACCCGTCATCAACAAGTAAGGGAACTTCATATGTTCCAGAGCCGACATTACTCTCAGGTGGTCGCTGACTCCGTGCAATAAGGGTTTCTTTTTCTCTCTTAAACTGGAATTCGTAGCGCATAATTTGCGGCTTTTAATGTTACATGTTACCTATTAGTCTTGTAACTTGTTAGTTATATAAAAGTAATGCAGGAACAATCTGTATGTTGGTTGGGTAAAAGTAAGTTATGCAAAATTATTACCATGATATTCTTTTAGGGATATAATCTACTGCACTTAACTTGCACTGCAAGGAGAGAAAATTCAAAGATTTGTACATGATAAAAGGACTAAAATAACCGTTCCATTTTTTCACTAAAATAACAAATTACATTACAAATATTCCAACAATATAACTCAGACACCAAACACGAAGCTAATAAATGGTAACGAAACTAATGTACCCAAAGGGGCCAAACAAAACCGGAAAAAAAGAAAAGAAAAAAAAAGAAAAGAAAAAGGTGTTCAAACAATTACAAGTTAGTTTGGGACTACGTTTGTAAGAAGTACTTCTACTCATAGGTCATTTTTTCAGAAAGTCATAGTACTTCTTGAAAAAGCATGTGACATGTATTTCTCCATGAAACATATTTACATTGCAGAAGTTAGGCTGTTAATCTAACAACGGCCTCTGTTACCTTCCTAATTAACTATCTGCTACTGCTTTTATTGTTTTTATTTGCTTAAAATCATACTTGCTTTAAGTTTTGGAGGCAAGGATGACTCTCTCTACTGAGCAGCCTGAGCTTGTGTCACAAGTGGAGAACCATAAGCATTCTTCTGGGGCCAATGAAGAAATTGCCGCATCAAGCGATGCATTCATTGCCCCTGAAATTAATTCGTTTGGCCAGTCATTTAGGGTGTGTTTGTTACACCTCCTTAGAAGGGACTAGTAGGGATTGACTTAACTAGGATTATAGTCCTACGTTTGGCATGGTCTTGGATTAGAATTAATGGGACTCGCCTCGACTACGAGGCGTCCCGCACTCACTAAACCTCAATATCTAGTCCCAAGCTTTCACTTGGTATTAAGCAGGACTAACAAAGAAACGAGCCGACGACCTCAGCCCACCCTTTCTCCGCATGCGTCTCTCTCTTGTCACAAATCCTTGTGATGCAACCATTCCTCTGCAGCCCCCAAAATTGATTCCCACCACTCTTGTGGTGCAGCCATTCCTCCGCCGGTGGGAAACGGCGGTTATAATGCCAATTTTTCTTTCCTGAGAAGCGTTGTTGTTGGAGCTGGGTGTGTGGCAGCTTACAAAACTGGGTATTTCTGGGTCTCTCTCTTTTGAGTCTGGTTTTTTCTGGGTCGATTGGGTCTTTAAAAATCTATTATCGCAAACTGGTGAGTTGCTGCGGTGGGGAAGCAATTGAATCGCTTTAATAGATCAGCAATTGAATTGGGAAAGAAAAACATCTGGGTATTTCTTTATTGTTGGTGTTGGGTGAGTTGCTGTGATAAGAAATAAAAAAATTGCTGGCAATTGAATTGGTGGACAAAGCATCTGGGTCCTTCTTGGATAGAGATTAGTGAAGCAATTTAATTAGGTTTTTAAAATTTAAAATAACTACAAAATAATATTTTATAATATAAAATTTAATATTTTTTCATGTCCGGCTTATTAGTCCGGCGACATACCAAACACTTCACTAGTTTTTGTCCTGTTTAGTCTAAGCCAAACCAGTCTAGCTTAATCTCTTAAATTAGTCCAGTCTGAGATAGTCCGATGCAACAAACGCATCCTTAGAGATTACAATGCAGCTGCGATGCATGGACACGGGAGAAAGTCACCGTATCCCGTATCTGACACTCTGAGGATACGGATACGCGAAGGATACGTATCGAAGTGTAAGGATACATATCGGACTGATAAGATACGCGTATCGTATTGTCCAGATACAAGTATCCTACTTTTCGGATACGTTTGAAACTAAAATAGGAGGATAATCCGAAGAAAAATTAAAAATAATCACAATAAATCCGCACAGAATCGTGATCGATCAAAGTTAGCTAATCAAAATCACTCTAAAATCGGAGGATAATCAGAAGAAAAATAAAAAATAATCACAATACCTCTCGAACCTCAGAAATCACTCTACTTGGAAGACTTTCACGAATCAGACCGTCATCTGCAACCGTTCTGTCGTCTTCGTCGTCTCCATCTGTAACTGCGCCGTCGTCTTCATCTTCTCCGTCTACAATTGCTCCGTCGTCTCCTTCATCTCTGTCTGCAACTCCTGGTGAGCTTTCGTTTTCACTTTGTTAATAGTGAAACTGTGAAACCCATATCTGAAAACTGAAATAAAACCCATCTGCCATCTCCCCGAGGACCTCACAAAACCCAGATCTGAAATTGAAAGTTAAAGCCACAGCTTTTCTGATATGAAGCCACAGCTGATATGAAGCCACTGCTTTTTCGATTTTAACTTTTTGTATTATTATAATATTATTGTATTTTTCATATTATAATATATTGTTGTGTGGTGGTCTGAATATTTAGATTATAATAATTTTATGTGTATGCTTTCATGATGTGTTTTTTATCTCTTAAGTTAACATAAATTTCTCATGTAATATTCTTTGTCTCTACAGTGGATTAACTTTTACTGTTTATATATTTGTTGATTTAGGAAAATGAATCATCCTGATAATCATGCGAATGATAATGCTAATCTGGATGATAATGCTAATCCGGATGAGATTGTTGAAAATTATCACACTCTGTTGTGGAAGTATGTCAAAAAGCTAGAAAAAGTGGGAAATAGAGGAGGAGGAAATACTGAATTTAAATGCAATTATTGTCAGAAAACTTATAAAGGATCCTACCCTAGGTCAAGTATCATTTGTTAAAAATGGCTGGAAACGGGATCACGCCTTGCAGCAAGGTTACTGATGAAAATCTTGCAGAAATGAAAAAGTTAATTCGAGAGTGTGAATATAAGCTGAAGAGTTCTGCTCCTAAGAATGTTTCTTTGCCCAATACTGGTTCTTTCTGTTATGACCTACTTGAAGCGAATCTTGATCCAAAGAAGAGAAAGGGAACAAGTGAGCCTCTCGGTAAAGCTTTTAACAAGGAAGCTCTAGATCAATGTGATGCTGAAGTTGCAAGGATGTTTTATACAGGTGGCTTATCATTTAACCTTGCAAGAAATCTGCACTATTGAAACTCTTATGTTCGTGCTTCTACACTTCCAGGGTATGTTCCACCAGGTCACAATGCACTAAGAACTACTCTTCTGCAACAAGAGAAGTGTCACATTGAGCGATGCCTCCAACCAATCAAGCGCACATGGAGCACTAAAGGTGTAAGTTTGTGCAGTGATGGGTGGACAGATGCACAAAGGAGACCACTAATTAATATTATGGCAGCTTGTGAAAGTGGGCCTATGTTCTTGAGGGCAATTAACTGTGAAGGTGAATATAAAGACAAGCATTGTATAGCCAACTTCCTTACAGAAGCTATTAAAGAAATTGGTCATGAAAATGTTGTTCAAGTGATCACTGACAATGCTCATGTTTGTAAAGCTGCTGGTTTACTTATTGAGGCCCACTATCCCCATATCTTTTGGACACCATGTGTTGTTCACACTCTTAATCTTGCTTTGAAGAGTATATGCTCTCCGAAACAAACAGATGTTTCGTACGATGACTGCAATTGGATTTCAACTATTGCTAGTGATGTTTGGTCCATTAAGAATTTTATTATGAACCATAGCATGAGATTGTCTATGTTTAATGAACATTGCAAACTAAAGTTGCTCTCCATTGCCGAAACAAGGTTTGTTTTCTCCACTTTTTTTTCCTTTTTTTTTCTTATTCAATTATGAGTTATCCTAATTTTTAAAAAATTTCAGATTTGCTTCCACACTTGTGATGCTTAGAAGATTTAAGGAAGTAAAGGAAGGTTTAGAACAAATGGTGATTAGCCAGAATTGGGCTTTGTACAAAGAAGATGATTTGGTTAAAGCAATGACGGTGAAGCAAAAAATATTGGATGAGTACTTTTGGGAGAAGATTGATTATATTCTTTTCTTTACAGCTCCAATATATGAGGTTATTAGAATGGCTGGCACAGATAAACCTTGTCTTCACTTGGTGTATGAGTGGTGGGATGCTATGATTGAAAAAGTGAAAGCCGCTATCTACAAGAATGAGCGCAAGGCATTACATGAAAAAAGTGTGTTTTTTGATGCGGTGTATCACATTTTATTAGAGCGATGGACTAAAAGTAGCACACCACTTCATTGTTTGGCGCATTCATTAAATCCAAGGTAATGATTTGATAATATCCTTATAAACTCTTCTAAATTAATCTTTAGCTTTATGATTATATTTTTAAAGTGCTATTTCTTTTATTTTAGGTATTATAATTCAGAATGGCTCCAAAAAGACCCTTCTCGGGTTGCTCCACACCGAGATGTTGAGCTTACGAATGAAAGGAAAAAGTGCTTTGAGAGATACTTTTCCAATGAGGAAATTAGAAGAAGTATCAATGTGGAGTATGCCTCTTTCTCTATGTGCTTGAATGACTTTGGAGCTATTGATTCTATGAACGATACGTTTCATTTGGAACCAGTGATGTGGTGGATTGTCCATGGAGCTTCTACACCTAGTCTCCAATCCATAGCTTTGAAGCTACTTGGACAACCTTGTTCCTCCTCTTGTTGTGAAAGAAATTGGAGCACTTATAGTTTTATTCACTCTCTAAGAAGGAACAAGATTACACCACAAAGAGCCGAGGATTTGGTAATTGTGCATAATAATCTTCGTCTTTTATCAAGGAATAGCTCAACCTACAAAGAAGGTATTACTCAATTGTGGGATGTTGGAGGAGATGGCTTTGAAAACTTGGGTGAAGAAAGTGTCGGGATGCTTGATATTGCTAACCTTTCACGTGATGAACCGTCATTGGAGACTACTTTGATTACTAGAGGAGACATCATGGACGTAGAAGTTGAATGAGACTTTTTATTTAATTTTTTAATTTCGTTTGGATGATCTTTTTACTTTTCAAGTTTTAAGACTAATTGCTTGTTGGATGAACTATCTTTCTAACTGTTTAGAGTTTATTGAAATAAATTTGAACTTGAGTAATAAATTTGAATGCTTATTTTATAATGTTTTAGATATATTTATTTATATATTTTTTTTAATTGCCGTATCCTTGACGTATCGTGTCCTCGTTTTTAGAAATTTGACGTATCCCGTGTCGTATCGTGTCGTATCCCCGTATCCGTGTCCGTGTCCGTGCATCGTAGGAATGCAGAAAGCGAAAGGCAGAAAAACATGGAGGAATTCTGCAGGCGTACCCATTAATCAAATGTACAATTTCGTGAAGAGGATGAGGGAGAAGTACAAAAAGTTGAATAGATTCAAAATGAGCGTATGGCAATGTTGTGAACTCCTGAATGAGGTGGTGGATGACAGTGACCCTGACTTGGATGAAACCCAAATTGAGCACTTGTTGCAAACTGCTGAATCAATTCGGAAAGACTATCCTAGTGAAGATTGGTTACACTTTACTGCTCAAATTCATGAACTTGGAAAAGTGCTTCTTCTTCCACAATCCGGAGGACTTACCCAATGGGCTGTTAGGATGTGCTTTTGATGATTCCATTGTTCACCGAAAGTATTTAAAGGACAAACTAGACTACAACAATCCTTCCTACAACACCAAATGTGGAATCTACTCACAAGGGTGTGGACTCGAAAATGTGACCATGTCATGGAGGCACGACGACTGTTTGTACTTGAGGAGAATGGAACAACATTGCCTCAGGCTGGCTAGTTCATCATCCGGTATCACTCGTTTTATCCTTTGCATAAGGCAGGGGCATATAAACACCTGATGAACAAGGAGGATGAAGAGAATCTCATGTGGCTTCAAAATATTCAATAAATATGACCTACGCAGCAAGAGCAAAGATCGAAATGATGTCGAAAAAGTTAATCCATATTACTTATCTCTTATTGACAAGTATTTCCCGGCGAAGCTTAGATGGTGATCGTCTACATATATGTGGAGTTCTACTCTCTTTTAGCAATGTACATTTATGATCGATTGTATCGAATTTGAGGAGTTGTTTTCTATGCTAGGTGTACTCATATCATAAAAACAAATAAATAAACAAGGATTGAACTCTTCAATCTTCAACACGCCAGCTTTTCTGTGTGTCTTGCAATTCGCCTCCAACTACTTCCGCTAGATCACCTTAAAATTCCTCTGAAAGTATTGTTCTACATGCAGGTTCCTCTCTGTCCTTGTAGTTTTTATGAACTCCTAATTTCTTTGTGAGATCTGAATCTAGATGATAATGTAGCATTACTTGACGATTTTTGCAATTTACATGGAAATTTCCAACTTTTTGTGGGAGGATACGAGAATGCTACCTCGAAAAATTGTCAAAAATAAGTGTGACTTAAGTTGAGTGGTTCAATTTCAAATTACATTATGATTTTTTTGAGATAACCTGCAAATTGGGATACAATATCTGTATATATAGTTAGTAGTGAGTTGCTCACATGTCTCTCCAAAATCTAGGCACTTCCTTTGTTTATGTTTTGATAGATAATCATTTAAAAACAAAGAAAAACTAATGAAAATGGTTTGAAAACTTTGAGTTTTAACGATAAGGACAAAATAAGGGTAAAGTGAATAGTACCAGGATTGACTTTGTAGTGTTAAAATATGATTTTTTGTTAAAGTGAACAGTACTGCAGACTTTTCGTTAAAACTCCCTTTAAACAAATGAATATTAAAGTAAGAAAAATTGAGAGAATGGTTTTTCTTTTTTGTTTGCGTTAACACAAGTAAAGGAATTGTACTGCCATGATAGGCCCACCTTAACTGGCTTGGAATTGATCATCATAGAGATAGTAACTCAAAAATGTTATCTTTATCTAGAAATTAAGAAATGCATCATCAGTTATCTTTTGATATGATATCAAGAGTGTAGAATAAGTAATTGCGTTCTCAATCGTTAATATCAAATATAAGGATAAGTGACTATAAATCCTTAGTCACTTAGTGACCAAGAGAACGACTCTTAACAGTGACTATATAAGATGAGTATAGAGTCTTGTTCCTTTCTTTTTTATGATCAACAAAGTCTTGTTCCTTTCTTTTTATGTTCAATGGAGTCTTGTTCCTGTCTAGGGTCTTATCTTGGTCCTACGTTTTGTGGTGAAGAATTACCTTCTCATGGCTGGAGGTTGCACCTACACAATCACATATAAAGTCTGAATTAATTTGAGCTGAGAAGTTACGTACGGTGGTAGGCACTGGACAGTTTGGGATCTGTTTTATTCTGCTACACAAAGTCAACACATTTAATTAGTGAGGCAATGAGGGGACAGCTCAGCTAAGCTGCATTGCTTATAACAAAGTTCCCAGAGGTTTTGGAGAGAACTAAGAATGGCAGCCATGTTTTTCAAGCTTGTAATACTCATACAAGCAATTCTAGCAGCAGCTCAAAATGTTAGCTTCATCTACAATGGTTTCCGGTCAGAAAATCTTAGTTTAGACGGTGTAGCCCAATTCACACCCAACGGTCTTTTGATACTTACAAATGACTCTCAAGAGATAATGGGCCATGCCTTCTACCCTAACCCAGTCACCTTCAAGAACTCATATTCTGATACCAATGCTTTCTCATTTTCTACGACATTTGTGTTCGCTATCAGATCGGTGCTTGCAACTGTGAGCGGTCATGGAATGGCCTTCGTCATTGCTCCAAAAAGAGGGATTCCCGAAGCTGAACACAGCCCTTTTCTAGGCCTTTTCAATTCAACCAACAATGGCAATGTCACCAATCATATTTTTGCTGTAGAGCTAGACACTACCAAGCAGATCAAGTTCAATGACATCGATAACAACCATGTAGGAATTGATATTAATGGTTTGAACTCTGAGAACTCTTCTACCGCAGGATACTATGCTGAAAACAATGGTGGGTTTCGGAACTTGTCCCTCACCAGTGGTCAAGCAATGCAAGTTTGGGTGGAATATGACAGTACCAAGAAGCAAATCAATGTCACGTTGGCTCCAGTCAGTGCTGGTAAACCCCATGCTCCACTTTTATCTCTAAAGCATGACCTTTCCCCAATCCTACACAAAACCATGTACGTTGGCTTCTCATCCTCCACCGGTTCTCTTCCTACTTCTCATTATGTTTTGGGCTGGAGCTTTAAAATGAATGGGCAAGCTCAAGAACTTGTTCACTCACAACTTCCCAACCTACCTAGGATAGGAGGTAAAAAAGTATCTAAACTTTTAACCATCGGTGTGCCTGTGATGTCTGTGAGTTTGGTTTTGCTAGCAATTGTTGGTATTATTTATGCCATAAGACAGAAGAGGAAGTTTGCAGAGCTGCTTGAAGATTGGGAGCTTGAGTATGGGCCTCAAAGGTTTAAATATAAAGAATTATATGTTGCTACAAAAGGGTTCATGGAAAAGGAACTTTTGGGAAGGGGGGGATTTGGTAAGGTTTATAGAGGCATATTAGCTGCCTCTAAAACTGAGGTCGCAGTGAAGAAGGTCTCACATGAATCAAGGCAAGGGATGAAGGAGTTTGTGGCAGAAATTGTGAGCATTGGCCGCCTCCGTCACCGAAATTTAGTACAACTTTTGGGATATTGTAGAAGAAAAGGAGAGCTGCTTTTGGTCTATGACTACATGCCTAACGGAAGCCTAGACAAGTACCTCTATGACCAACCAGCGGCCACTCTTAATTGGAGCCAAAGGTTTAAAGTCATCAGAGGTGTGGCTTCAGGGTTGTTTTATCTTCATGAAGAATGGGAACAAGTTGTGGTTCATAGAGATGTCAAGGCGAGTAATGTGTTACTAGACGGGGAGCTGAATGCTAGGCTAGGAGATTTTGGCCTTGCAAGATTATATGATCACGGAACAGACCCTCAAACTACTCATATAGTAGGAACACTTGGGTATCTAGCTCCAGAGCATACAAGATCAGGCCGGGCCACAACACACACCGATGTGTTTGCTTTCGGGGCATTCTTGCTCGAAGTTGCCTGTGGAAAAAGGCCAATAGAGCTAAAAGGTCCAGCTCAGGATGCGATTTTGGTCGACTGGGTGTTTTCTTGTTGGAAGAAAAACAATATTCTCGAGGCAAGAGATCGAAAGTTAAACACGGAATTCGTAGCTGAGGAAGTGGAGCTGGTGTTGAAGCTTGGGTTGTTATGCTCTCATTCAGATCCTTCAGATAGGCCAAGTTGTGCAGTATTTGGACCGTGATATTCCTTTGCCGGAGTTGTCAGTTCTCGCGCATTCTTCCAGTGGCTTAGTGTTTGCGCCCCATGAAGGTTTTGATGATTTTGCAAAGTCATATCCGTCTTCTTCGAGGACGGGGTTTTCTTCTGTTGAGTCGACACTTCTCTCAGGCGGTTGCTGACTGCTCTAAGCAATTAGGATTCTGTTGCAAGCTGACATTCACATAAAATAAAGGGTGCAAACAATATGTATGTAATGCTTTTTCTTGTTAAGCTTGTCAATGTAATATATGTTCATCTACTGATTTGCAATATAGACATAGCTATTTGCTTGTTAATTTGTCAATCTTCTTTCGTGTTTTGTACACTTAACTAAAAAAATTATTACATAACGAGCCCGCTCAAAATTAATAAAAGTCGGATTATTTTGAAGTCGTTGGATAGTTTGATCACTATGTTTCGGTTTAAAATGCTCTTTTAATAACTAATTAGTATGAGATTTTGGGCTTGCTACAATATGACCATGGAGCAGACCCTCAAAACTACCCATATAGCTGGAACATTTAGAAATCTAGCACCCAATCATACAAGATTAGGCCGGGCTACAACATGCATTGGTGTTTTATTGTACGTTTTACTGCTTTAGTGTATTTTCTTCTTGAAGATGCCTCTGAAACAAGATCAATAAAACTAATCCGTCCTGATTCCTGGTTCCTCAATAATTAAATTTATCTTCGAGCTTCTCTTTATTGACCTTTTTTGAGAGGCAATTCAAGCAGGCAGTTAAAATAATCTTTTCAAGACAGAGGACTATAAGCAGGTAAGTACAGATACTTTTTATATATAATTGATTGGGTATTTTCCAGCTATCGACTACGACGTTATAGAGAATTTCGGGGTGTAGTCAATTTGGATTTCAGAAGATTTTAACAGACATTTTATAAGTGGCAGATTTCAAAGGATTTTAATAGGTTCTATGATTTTATATGAATTTTAGCAGATTTATATGGATTTGTCTTAATAGATTTCCATGGATTTTTATGGAATTCTTAGGATTTCAAAATATTTTAACCTATACAAACTCTTGCCAAATGTTACTGTAGAGAAGGAAATGCCCAAGTTTTGCTGTAGTGAAAATTGTCTCAAATAGAAAAGTTCGAATGCGACAAGATTTGGTAGGAACCATCAGCTCAAATAGAAACGTTTGAATGCGACAAGGAAGAAAAGTATTCATGGTAGGGAAAAAAAGTATTCATGGCAGGTAAGAAAAGTATTCGTGGCAGGTAAGAAAAGTATTCATTGCTTGTTCAAGTAAAAAATCAAATAAAGAGACAATGGCAGAGGAAATGGAAATAAAATAAAAAAACATTAACAACTTACATTAAAGCAATGAAAGAGTCAACTATGACTACTCTAATGGGAAAAAAAACCCTTAACCACTTTTGTAATTAATAAAATATCACGCTCCGATCCTAAGATACGCCCGAATTCGACACGTGACGATAGACTGTAGGGGGATGCCAGGAAGTACAAACTGAAATACTGGACTGAAAATAACAATAATCACATATGTTTAAGGAAAATATAGGGGTAACCTAACACTCCAAGCTCTCTGAACTCTCTCTGCTACCCCAAAGCTCCTCGTATCTAATAAAACCTGCACAATCGCCCCTACACCATGGGAATGGTGCATCGGGCAACAATAAGCCGGATAAGCCATGAAGATCGTGTGAGTGACAATAATTCTACAACCATCGATTCGATTTATAAACGTCAAATAGAAAATCATATTTATGAAATCAGAGTCAAGTCACTGAAACCTTCGAATGAGTCACCCAAACATCCAACGGCTCGTCTGAAACAAATCATAAAAGCTCACAACCACAAACGCATACAACACAATAAAAAGTAGGGCTAGAGCGACACAGTTCGGCCAAAGCCTACATCTCTGAAGCTATCTCAATCCAAACTCAATCTGAAGAATCAACAAAGCAATCAATAAGGTTTCGGACCTCTCAACGGAACCATAATACCAAACAGGATTCCAGACCACTCAACGAAATTCAACCAAGATACGATTCCGAACCACTCAACGGAATCACGGAGTAGAAAGGATTCTAGACCTCTCAACGAAATCCGAGTGGATACGATTCTGGACCTCTCAACGGAATAAAGGAGTACAATGGATATCGAACCACTCAACGAAATCTCAGCTGGATACGATTCTGGACCACTCAACGGAATCCAGACAGAGCAGGGAACCAGGCCACTCAACGGAACCCCAACGGATACTCAATTCCGGATCACTCAACGGAACTGAGCAGAAGGCCAAGAAACATATCAACAGCTCAAAGAACAAAATATGAATCAAGTGCTCAATGTACAAAGGCTCAACGAAATGATACAAAACACAAGTACTAAATTTAGAACGGGTCAACGATACGAGAAATGAAACAATGAAATGGGATATGAAACAATATCAAAGCAGCAAATCCCCATCACAATGGGTTAATGGTCCACTACTAGCCCTCACATTTCATCACAACATGTCAATCATACAAATCAAACCATATTTCTGACATGCACGTCAAATCACATTTCATAAAAATAAATCGATGGCTAAATATTAAATAACAATTCAATAGAAAATATATTTATAAAACCAAGATATATCCACACAGGATAATAGTTATGAAAACAGGGTAATCACCAATATCACATATATTAAAGTCACTCACCTGGAGCCCGCACTACACATCCCTAGCTCGAATATCGAGGAGTCCGCATCTAATCGTCACCTAAAACAAATACCAAATCACGCCTCAGAATTTATTGATAGGATACGTAATCGTAGCTTGTACACGTCATCTAGGACATGCTAGATGAATTCGGGATCCGTTGACCAAAAGTCAATTGTTGGGTCCACAACCCTAGCAATTCACTTCGGAAGATCCCCACATCGGATTTTGGATCCGTAACTTCCTAAAATCCTCATTATACTCATAGAACGACATGCTAAAATTTCATCGTGATCCGACGGTTGAATCTCTGCCAATCACAAATTCATGTGGCGGTCAATTAGCCGATCAACTATGAAACTACATCAAAACATTAGAATTTCACTAAACGGATGTCAAAAACGGACTCAGGACGTCGAAATTACTCCAGGAGGGTTTCCGAGAAATTTCCGAAAAAAAATCAACACAATGAATATTCCAAAGAATATCCTAAAATATTGTGAGCCCAATTTCGAAAATGGCCTACTGGAGCATTGGCCCAAAGGTTTGGACCAAAAGAATATGGGCCGGTTTTAGCTTAAGGCCCCCATTCTCCTTTTTTCTTTTTTCTTTTTTCATTTTTTTCATTTTTTTTCATTTTTTTTCTTTTTTTTTTCTTCTTCTTCTTCTTCCTCTTCTTCACGGGCAGATTTTATGGTGAACTTTAAATAACTATACTGAAGGAAAATTTTTGTCCTAGCTAAGAACATGTGAGAACATTTGAACACATATGCAAACTAATAACACTTTAAAGTAGGCATGCATTCAAAAACAATTCTAAAACCTATGACTTTCAAAGCCTAGTGAATGGTGAACCATAAGACTCTTTAACAACATTAAAGAGAAGAAAGGATTTTGAGATTCATTACCCTTGAAGCTCATCCTTATTTACACAGGGGATTCACCCAAGTGCAGGGCCTTCAAGTCACCTCCTAGCTCCTTAGATCTTCCTTCTGATTTTTCTTTCCTTTTGATGATCCTCTTGCTCCTTGAGGATGTGAGGAAAGGAACTCCAAAAGTACCAAAGGTTTGGTACCTCTAAGTCTTCACACCAAAGATGTAGTGTGAAGAGAAGATGGATTACCTAGAGGAAGTTAGATGCTAGTAAACTCCCCTAGGAAGGCCGGCCTCTATTGAGAAAAAGGAGAGAAAATGTTTCTCTTCTTTGCCTCAAGAAAACCCTAGTGAGAGAATGGCTATAAAGTTGCATTTATACCATCTCATATGTGAGTGGCAGACTTGCAATTAACCCAAGTTTGCTACCACTCACCCTAGGCCGGTTTTGACTTTGTTTTTGGGTTAATTTCCATTTAGTTTTAGTCGTCACACAACCTAAACTCAATGGGCCTTGTGGACCAAAAACCCTTTTGGGCCCCGAAACCCAAAACCAACTTAAAAGCCCAATACGAACCTTTCGTAAGATTAATTAACTAATTAATCTTGACCATTCTCAATTAAACTATTTAATTTCTTATCCATCTCATTTATATTTCTTCACTTTCATCTTTACTCGGTGTACGATCCATTAGGTTCCAATTAGCGAGGCAGTGGACGATTGTTACTCTTAACGATTGATTATGAATTGAAACTACATTTCAATTCTCCCTTTGATGAAGATTAGTGTTTGCTAAGCCTCAGGGCTTCCACAAACCATGAGTGACACCTAGCAGTATGTCATGGCTACCCAAGCTAAGTAGAAATGGTAGGAGAACCTATCCAGTTACAACTACAACGCAATACGGTCCTTCTCTAATACAATACTTTTGATCACATTGTTTAAGTGATAGTTTGTTTCATGTCTACTATCCAATGTGATACTTCTCTATATGATTCAATTGAATATGATTTGAAACATACTTCCTAAGTCATATTCGTATGCTTTGGCCAAAGACTCCTGAATGATATCTCAGAGTATTCTCCTTCCACCATGGAAGGTTAGAGATCCCTTGTTGTGCATTCATTAGCCTACATGACTAGATAGCTTGACCCCAACAATGTCGTGGACACTCTCGATGGAATGTCTTTGACATGATCAAAGATCAAGGACCTAACCATTAGACATCTATGATGCCTCAGGTCAAATGACTACTTTGCATATTGCAACTTACGAGTTCTTACATGACATGTATGTTCGAACTCTCTTTTGATCGTAGTTCAGTGTACTCGATTACCTTTCGAGCACCTATGTGTTTGTCTCAGTGTCCAACACTAAATGACTTGAGACTAGTCATACTCACGCTTGAGTTAACATAACACATACTAACCTTAGCGGATTGTCAATGCCCAATTGACAATCTATGGCTAGGAATGTTTTAGGAATGAACCTATGGCTAGGAACGTTTTAGGAATGAACATAAGAGAAAGGTCTCGTTAATCTAACTTACTTAGATCACTTCTCTCTTAGATTAAATACATTCCTTGGATTCCCTTATTACTTAAACACATAATACAATAAATAGTGATTAACAATAAGATTTGCCTTCATTAAACATATAATAGTTTAACACAATAAGTATTCCAAAAGCTATTACATCAAATGAGTGGCTTTGTGGGCATACTTCCATTACCCTCGAATTCAAATTTTAATTAAAAATTGTTAAACGATTCTGCTGGTACATATTTTCTAATAATGTATGTAAATTTGTTTTTGTGGGTAAAATCACCAAGTTTATACTACTTGAAAAGATTCTCGATTACTCAAAGATGGACCATTAACAATGTTCATGTATGACATACTTAGGCATAGCTAAGTTAGCTAAAGCTGTGTAAACCCTTCTCCAATTAAGTTTTAATTTTCGTCCCCTACTGGGTAGGGTGTTGGTATTCTTTCTACTCAGGCATTCCGGGTTTCAAACTCCCTTCTCTTGTAAATTCTTATAATATTTTTGAATCATCTCCCTCTTCATAATAATAATAATAACAACAACAGCATTTATTATATTTAAAAAAAAAAGTTTTGAATCCCCCTCCCTATCATTTAGATTAATTTAGTGTCCACCTCCGCTTGGATAAAATAATGTTTGTGGATGCAAATTTCCACCGTCTCTTCCTTTGACGAAAATGCACTTGCAAAATAATAACACCTAAGATTAAGGTCAAAAGCCTCATGCGCCAACAATGAATGGGGGAGGGGGGCTTTGGCCAAAGAATCTCTTATGCCAAAGTTATAATTCTGAAGAGAATGTGTTTAGGAGTTTGCAGGTAGCAAATGACTTAGCATTTTAGTGGGATGAGTGGGTATTTATAGGAGAGTGGCCGACCCTTAGGGGTGAGGAGTAACTGACCCTTTATGGTCAATTTGGGTGAACAATTGCAAGATATTATGTGAAATAATATCTTGCAATTAACATGGCAATTATTCCTAATGTAAATAGGAAGTTTTGGGAGTTACCTTTTGAATAAAATAAATAAGGGATTGCTGAGGAGTGATGAGAGGAATATGAAATAAATTCCATATTGATCACCTTTGACTCTCCATTGATTGAGTCATTATTGTCCAATGCATGAGCGTGGGAATCCCGGTGTCCCTCGAGGGTAATCTCGTCTTTTTTACCCAAAAGTCCATTTGTCGCCTCCATGATTTTTTGGATTATTTTGGCTCTACAAATGCCCCACACCTGTTGGGCTGCTCGCAGGAAAAGGCATTAGGTATAGAGATCTCCAACTGCTTAGGGAAACATAAGATTGTTTCCTAATTTGATGCAGATTCCCACTTTAACTCGGAATTAGATTCTTCTAGGAAAGAGAAATATATCGTCACCAAGCTTATTTAAGCTACCTTAAGTAGGGGATTAAATCAACTTCGGAGGTTAATTATTTATCCCTACAAGAAAGAGAGAAAGCTAGAGGACATTTGTTCCCCATTCCCTAGCATTCTTCTTTGCTTGCCTGTGCAAAGAACCATCTTCCGTTGATTTCTTTGTCTTCTCCGTGCTGCACCAAGGTATGAAAAACTTAATTTTCTTTATCTTATTCTTGGGTGGTGCTGTCGCGGGGCACTCGGCTGGCAATGGCCAATAGTCGACTCAACATAAGCCGAGGAAGTGGTGTGGCAGGAGCCACGGCTTGGGCAGTTCGACTTTGCTGAAACTAAGGGCAACTGTGCAACTGGGGCTGTGGCTTGAAAAATTAGGGTGCACTATTGGGCGAGCCGCATGGCTTAAGCCTTTTGGGCTCTTGGACCTGAAGAGGGCCAGGCCGACGATTATGAAAGATGAGGAGGTCATGGGCTTCCTGGGTTGTTGGAATGTTGGGTATGTAAGCTTCATAACTGCTAGTTTGAGAGAGAAAAATTATGGAAAAACCAACAGAGGATGAGCTTACTGCTACCTGATTGAGCTGAGAATGCTAGGTCAGGCGGCTTGGCTCGTGAGCAGTTGAGGTTTCGTCATAAACTGTTTGATCTCTTGAGAAAAAAACAAAAAGATCATGATTGGGCCAAAGACACCTTAAAGATAAGTGTAGAGTGAGAGTCTAACTCTTCCCCTGAGCCACGTGCTCCAACGATTTTCACCACCAGTAAGTGAATTGCTTAGTTCTTAAGCTGCTTTGTGCTTTTATTGAGCTACTTTTGACTTGTTCATTGAATGTCCACCTCTGCTTATGTAGATTCGGAGTTTGGCTCAACTCCAATGACTTCATCGGATACGAAGAAGGTGGAAGTCGCCCTGGAGATAAAACGGATCAAGAAATGGCGATGGAAGAAAAAGATCTTCACTGCCTGCTCAAGAAATGGTGGCTAAGAAAAAATCAAAAACTTTCTCTGCTGCTTGTGAGAGTCCACATGCTATCAAGAAGCTTGTGATTAACATGACTTCTTCCGAGAGGAAGAAAGATGAGGCTGGTAGTCATTAGCATGTGATGTCTGCCATGCCAAAGATGGCTAGTATAATTGGTGATAGCATTGCTCAGCGTAAGAGGTTCCGTCATGCCCCCAGTGCCGAAGTCTATACTAAAACGTCTGTTAGGAGCTAAGCTTGGTTCACCTTTGGAAAGACTTATTATTATGAAGAGCGATGAGATGGACTCTGTTGCTAAAGTGGCTCATGGGCTTATTCCTCTTGTTGCCGAGACTGGTTCGCCTGCTGAGAAAGAATAGTCTACTCGCATGGGTAGTTGTGAAAAAAATCCACCAAGCCCGTTTCTGGAAAGTCTGCTGAGATATGTGCGCTTTTGAAACCCGATCTGCTTAAAGACATGGACGCGTGTGCCAAACTTGTTGATGGCGTCAGAGGGGTTGTTTGCCCAAGTTCCTTTGTGAAGCATACGACCAAATATAGGAGGAATTTTTTGCTTGATATGATGCAAAAAACAACAATTCTGGCAGCCGAGTCTATGCTCATTGACTAAGATAATACCAAGGCTACAAAGGAAATGGCAACAACTATGGCGGCTGAAGCTTATTCTTCTGCCAAGAAGATCAAAAGGTTAGAGTTTAAGCTCGTTGCTTTCAAGGGGTCCAATATCTTTGCCTTCACTTTACAGCATGCGCCCTCTCGCCAAGAGATCGATGACTTGAAGGCTAGGCTAGACGTGATCCATGTTAAGTATGAAAGTGTAAAGAAAGAGATTGGTCATTATATACCTTAGATTCAAGATCTTGACGTGCCGCTTCGGGACTTCGTTTTGTTGTTTTCGCATGGGATAAAGAGTTAATTTCTATTTATAATCAAGTAATCCACTTTTAGAAGATCGTCGATAAGCTTGAACCCCAAGTATTGGAACTTCAAGGTGTGTTGAAGATCAACGAAAGTCTGAATAAGGAAATGGATGAGTTGCAGCGCATCCGTGTTAGTCTGCTTGAGGAGACCGAGCAGCTAAAGAGTGAGAAGGTTGGACTCGAGGCTTTGCTTGTTCAGTGTCAGGCCGATTTCTACAAGTTGGGTTATGTGGATCATCTCTTTGGTGGGCCGTCTGACTTTGAGTTTGCTAGGAAAGACTTCGAGACCTTTTCTATTTCTCTGGACGACTTGCTTGCCTTTACTTTCGAGGCTTTCATTAATTAATTAGTTAGAGAAGTTGGTTTCTAGGCTGGGGTAGCCGAGGGTGAAACACTGGATGATCCCACTGCTGAATGTGTGGCGGTTGCTGGAAGTGTGGCAACCGAGTGGTCGTGAGATGCCCAAACTGCTGAAAAGTAGTCTTCTAGGTAGCCTTTAGGATTTTCATTATTTTCCTTGTTGCTTTTTCTGTTTGCATGAACTCAATCGGCCTTTGCTATTTGTTTATCAAATTTTCTAGAAAATTTAATAAACTTGTTTCCTTTGTTTTTCTTCATCTTCACATCTTTTTGTTTACACCCAATCTATTCTACTAAGCAGATACGCCCACGTAGCTTATATAATCATTGGTTTTGGTGTAGAACTTTTGCAAATCTGTTAGCTATATGGTCGGCAACCGAACACCTTACTTACATAAGCAGACTAATCGCGTGACCACTTGGCTATTAGCTTTGACTTTCTTCAATCCTTTGAGCTGTGTGGCCTGCATCACAATATTCAAAAGATTTCTCGGGAATGAAATTCGCTAACCTTTCATATAAAAAGTATGTGGTTGTATGGAATTTTATGGGCAAATGTCCAAGAGAACACCTTACACTCTAACCAATTATGTGGGTTGCGTAGCAAATATCACAACCCTTTATGAATTAGTGTAGATCTAAGTGATCATTCCTTGCTTGGCAGAAATGAAGCTTATCTGATGCGTAGCATGTCAATAGTGGATAGAGTTTTGTATGTGCACGCTAACTGTTTAACTTTTCACAAAAATGTGCGGTTGTATGAGTTTAGCTCGGCAGATTGCTTGAAGGGCAAGCAATAGGCATTCTTCAGGAAACTTTAGGCTACCTTAGTGCACTTGGTAGCAACTTTAGGGTTCCAGGTAGCCGTCTTTAAGGCGTACTGCGTAATGTGCCTCCTCCATCTCTAAGGCCCTGTTCCGTGCGGATTAGGCTAAATACCAAAAATCCTTCAATTAGCTAAGCCTTGAAAATGATCATTATGGCTAATTCTAGGGATCCTGACGCAGGTCATCGTGCACCTAGTTACACCATGATAACCCGACCCATCCATGTCTGGATATTCAGAATGTATAGTTTACCCTCTCGTACTAGAGAGCATACCTAGATGGGTGTCAGGGAATTAGTGTACCCTCTTGCACTAGAGAGTATGGTTCGTCCCTAAGGGGTGCAATTTTTGCAATAAGTCCAAGAAATGGCAGGATCTTCAATGAGAAGCAGGAGTGATCAGTTGCAGTAGGCATACAGTCGAGCCAGGCTTATGAATGACTTCTTCGATCATTAAAGAAATGTATCAACTTTGCTGAAAGGTAGAAATTGATTAACAACTGGATAATCCTCGGCCTACGAGGTCTTGTTCGTTAAGTTGATTGAGTCTTTGAACTTTGATAGGCCTGAACAGTGTCCAGGTAATGACAATAGAATACGAGATTGTCGTTTTGGAGCCTTCCTATCAAGCAGTGATGGCCTTTCTGAGGATCAAGTTTCGGGCTGAAACTGCCAGATTCGTCGTCTTATGTAGCTGGAGATGAACTGTTCGTTCTTCCTCTGCCAGGTCAAAGTTTGTGGCCATCTCATTTTTGTTCTACTCAATAGTTAGTAGTAGAGTGCTGATGCTCGACACGATGACATTGAGATGGATGATTGCTTATGAACAGAATGCCAAGGAAAAAGTAGTTTCACCTGTTGCTTGTTATTTGGTTTTGCGATAGGGATTTCTTGAGGCAATCGAGGTGTCTTATTGGAAGCCTTAGCCTACCCGTTGCCTTGGGGATACCTCAGCGTAAACATGTGTTGCTTAATGCCATATTTTTGGAAGAACTTTGCCTAATTTTTGCCTATGAATTGCGGGCCTTGTCTGTGATAATAGCTTAAGGGATGCCAAACTGACAGATTATGTTTCTCCATATGAAGCGATTTATGTCTGTCTGATTTGTGGTTGTCATGGGCTCTGCTTCCACCCACTTGGTGAAGTAGTCAGGTGCCACAATCATCATGTCTTTGTCCCTAATAGCAGGCGACATTGACCCTACCAGGTCGATTGCTCACTACATGAACGAAAAATGACTCATTTACTGGTGTTGTTTGCTGGCAGGCAGTGCTGATACCGACTTATAGTGTTGGCAGCTATTGCACTTTTGCACTAACTCTTTTGTGTCTTGATGCAAAGTAGGCTTGTAGTAGCCTGCATTAAGAGCATTATGTGCTTAGGATTGGCCTCCAGAGTGATTTTCACAAACTCATTCGTGGATTGAACTTAGAGCCTTCAGGTCGTCGGGAGATGCTAGGCAGCGGAGATGTGGTCCCGCATAGGATATTTGGATGAGAATGTCGTTCCACATGTTGTAGTGTACTGCCTTCGAGCTTTCTTGATAGGACTTTGCCAGTTTAGAGTTGTACTAAATTGTGATGTTTCAGCTGTTGGCTCCGCCTTTACTCTTGGCTTTTCCTTATACTTCATTGGAATAGAACGTTTAAGTTGATGGTCAAGGGCGGAGCCGAGGCCGGTTAGCACGCTTACATAGGTGTTGTCCGCTTGCGCAACTTGAGGGAAGGTATAAGTCTAAAATGCCTCAAGCTGCTTTCGTACCTTCTATAGGTATTGCGTCATTCTTTGATGCTTTATTATGTATTCCTTGGTAGTCTGGTTAGTGATTAGTTGGGAATTAGAATGAATTGCGAGCTTTTTCACTGCTAAGTTTTTTACCATTCGGAGGCCTGCTAGTAGGGCTACGTACTCTATTTTTTAGTTGGATGCCTTAAAGCCTAGAGTGATCGCCTGCTCGAGCATCAAACCATCTAGGGTAATGAACAAGCCTACTTTCTGAGCCCTTATAGTTGGATGCGTCATCAACGTGCAAATGCCAAAAGCCTCCATTGGGCAAGGTAGGTGTGGCTATGGCATGCTCGGTTGCCTCCGGGGCATCATTAAGCCGTGCTATTGCGTCACCTCGACTAGGCGTGAATTATGCTATGAAATATGCTAAGGTTTGGGCCTTTATTGTCATGCAGGGTTAGTAAACTAAGCCGTATTGGCCAAGTTCCAATTCTCATTTCATTACTCGTTAAGAAACGTTTGGACCATGTAGGATAGGAAGCAGTTGAGCTCAGCTTCTCGTTCGGTCAAGCTTTGGATCTCCTTCAAGGTAGTTGGAGACTTCATTTCTAGGATTGCTCGAATCTGCTTAAGATGTGCTTCGATTCCTCGTTGGGTCACAAGGTACCCTAAGAATCTACCTAAAGATACTCTAAATGTGCATTTGGCGGGATTGAGCTTAATCTTGTATTCTCTAAGAATGTTGAAAGTTTTTGCCAGGCTAGCTTTGTGGTCTTACTATTGCTTGCCATTCACCATGATGTCATCAACATAGACCTCCATTTTTACTCCAATTTGCTTCTTAAACATCATGTTTACCAATCGTTGGCAAGTAGCTTCCGTGTTCTTAAGGCCAAAAGGCATGACTTTGTAGCAATAGGTGCCTCGCTTGATTCACGGACGTGGTTTTCTCCTTGTCGGGCTTGTGCAAAGTTATTTGGTTGTAGCTGGAGTATCCATCCAAGAAACTGAGCAGCTGGTCCCCGGAAGTTGAATCTTTTAGTAAATCGATTCGTGGAATCAAATAAGGATCTTTCAGGCTTGCTTTGTTGTGGTACGTGTAGTTTACGCAAACTCTCCATTTGCCCTTCTCTTTCTTCATTACTAACACGACGTTAGCAAACTATGCTAAGTGTGCTACCTCTTCTATGAACCCGGCCTCTAGTAGCTTGTCGATTTTTTCTTCAATTCTAACTGTTTTCTCCGGCTGCCGTGGATCAAGAATGATGTGCTTGGCGTCCTCTTCAGGATTTCATCCCGTCTCATCTTCTGGTGTGTTGACTTGGACATCATCTTCTTAATCCGTCTACTGTAATTGCTATTTGGTAGCTTCGTCGTCCCCTTGAACTTCGATAGCCTTTAGGGGTAAAATACTTCTTCTTTGACTCATTCAGTACTAGCACAGTGCATCGTTGAGATGTGGCCTGATCAAACTTGATTTCTCCCGACTCCTCCTCCCAGGATGTCGAATCAAATCTTTTGATACTTAGCGGAGGTTATGGCATCCAGCTTTATCAGCCAAGGTCGCCCTAGAATCCCATTGTAGGGAGACTGGTAGCTTACTATCACGAACGTCTGCTTTGAGACAACTAGCGATTTTCTCACGTCAAGTGTAATGTTGTTAATAACGGTCGAGGTATGCATGTTGAATCCAGTAAGTACCTTCACTCGGCTTATGATTGTGTTTTCCAGGCCATCATCTTCTAAATTATTGATGGTTGAAGTAGGTTGACCGCACTTCTGTTGTCAACCATCATTCTGTCAACTATAACTTGGGCTAGTTGGACATATATCACTAGGGCGTCATCGTGTGGGAAGTCGACATATTCAGCATCTTGCTCGGTAAAGCCAACGATGGATCCAAGTTGGGTGTCGACTCCCTAGACCTGTGAGACTAATAAAGCCTGTTAGATCTTTCTCTAATTGGAGTTGTTGGTGGCCCCCAAGTGCTTGGATTCGGAGTATATGCCATTAATTGACTTGGTCGGCAGCTCTTTGTCGACGTCTGCGTTTCTTCTAGGCTGCGCAGCTGGCTTGTCCAAGTATCCGTCGACCTTGCCTTATGTTACCAACTTCTCTAGGTAATTCCTCTCAATGTAGCATTCATCGGTTGTGTGACTCGGACGGACCTCGATGGAATGCGCAATACTTGGTATGATCCAATTTGGAGGTGTCTCCATTCGATTGTTTCGACAGCTTGAACCATGGTTCACTCCTGATGTTGCATAAGATTTGGTGGATCGGGATCAAGAACTTTGTACAGTTCTCAAGCGTCGTTGTTTTGATAAAGGATCACTGCGTTGCGATAGTGTTTCAGGAGCCCCTCTGGGTCTCCATCTCTTTTGAAAGATGTAAAATATGGCATGTTGAGTTTGCCTGCTAGATCTCGTCCGTGAAAAGTGACCTGCTTATATTGGTCGTGTCATGTTGGAACGCCTCGTCCATAACTTTGTTGCGCTAGAAGTTGCGCAATCATTTGGTCATGAGCCTATTTATTTCTTCTTGAATTTTCCTTTGCTGGGGGGTAACGAAGCTTTCAGCTGCCCTCGGTCATCACATGCTAGTCTAGTCTGCTCTTCCCTGTGCTCGGCTCGTCTATGTCGCGGTTGCGATGCATGTGGTACGTTCCTAGTAGGCGAGTTGGTTACTCACAGGCTGCAAATTGAACTTAAGCTGGATTGAGTAACTACTTGTCTCTATCTGTCATGCTGCTTACTCCAATGTGAGGTGGAGGATGCTCATTGTGGGTGTAGCTGCTAATGAACTCTTCGTCTGGAGGTTGTCCACGTAGATTATCGAAGTGTGACCCTAGCCATGAATGTATGCTCGTCTGTGGACCTTAATGATTGTCTCCTATTCGTTAAGGCAACGCCAAGGGGTGCGAGGAATATTCTTCAAATTCTTAACATGTTTTCGAAAGCGGCGGGCCAACAAATAATTTTTTCATAAGTCATCATTGTATTTTTCCAAGAATACCACTTCTCCAACTAGAATTGATATTGTTAATATTCTACATATTCAACATAAAACTACTATTGGTAAGTATCTACGAATTCATAATATTGTTTTCTGGAAAGACCAAATTAATGGTAATGAGTTACTTAAGAGGGTTAAGCAAAAATTAGCTGGCTGGAAAGCAAGCACTCTTTCGAGAGCGGGGAGGCTTACTTTGATTAACTCTAATCTAACAGGTATGCCTAATCATGTTATGTCTTGCTTTAAGTGTCCTGACAAGATTGTCAATAAGCTTAAAAAAGAGTGTAGGGATTTTTTCTGGGGTAGGGACAAGAAAATCTTCCCAATGGCTTGGGATTCGGTTGTGCTCCTAAGGAAATGGGAGGGTTGGGAGCTAGAATACTATATCATTTTAATAATGCTTGCTAAGTTGGGTTAGAAGATAATGACTGAGGGGGATAACTGGTGGGTGAAGTTAGTAAAAAGTAAGTATCTTAGAAAGGAAAATTTTCTAGATAATAAAATTAGACAAAATAATTATTTTGCTTGGAAAGGTATCCTGAAAAGTAGGGATGTTATTCTTAAGGGTATGAGATGGAGAGTGGGTAATGGTAAGGACATTTTGTTCTGATCTCATAATTGGGTTTTTCCTTACCCGTTGTACCATCTCTTACCCAATATTGACAACCAAAACATTAATTGGGGCTTGAAAGTTAATGAATTTATTAATAATTATTGTTGGGATAGGAGAAAGCTTTCGCAAGTGGTTAGTAACGAAATTGTGAGGAAAATTTGTAATATTACAATTCCCTTGTAGGATTCCAAAGATGTGCTAGTTTGGGGTCCAAATACAAATGGTAAGTTCTCTGTTAAATCAGCTACTTGGATCCAAAAAGGGACGTTGACTCAATCTACAAACCATAAGTTAATTAATAAGATGTGGAAACTTAATATTCCTCCTAAAGTTAAGATGTTTGCGTGGTTGTTCATTCGTGATAGACTTCAAACTAGAAAAAGATTAAGTCATTTTGTAGCTTAGTGATAAGATGTGTCCTTTTTGTAATTTCGTGGATGAGGACCAAATGCATTTATTTTTTAATTGTGGTGTCACTAAATTGATGTGGGACCTTTGTTCAATCAAGCCGAGCAATTTCACTAATGCTAACTTTGACTCATCAGTAGACGGACTAAACTCTTTAAGGTATGTTGATAAGGAGGTTCCTAGCTATTTGAGCTTGTGTTTGCTCCTTTGTTGGCAAATTTGGAATGACCGTAATAATATGGTGTTCAGAAATGTTTTGCCCATCCCGGCAAGATCTAAGTTATTGGCTATCTCTATGGGTGAGCGATATCTTAAAGCCAAGGGTAAAGGTTGGAGAAGAAATATTGATGATACTTCCACTATTGTTAAATGGCATCCGCCGGATAAGAGTTTTATTAAGTTAAATTTTGACGATTCGGTGGCTGGGGACAAGGTGGCGACATGATTTGTCTTAAGGAATCATAATGGGCAGTTTATTGGAGGTGGAGTTTTAAATATGGATGGTGCCACTATTTTAGACGTGGAGGCTAGGGCTCTCAAAGAGGGCCTTCTTTTTGCCCAGAGATAGGGCTTTACAAAGATTTTGGTTGAAGGTGACTCTAAGTTGGTCATTCAGTCAGTATTGGACCGGGATGTGACGCCATGGAATCTGGTTCCTATTATTGAAGATATCAAGTGGACGGCGACCAATTTTGATTGCATTGACTGGAAACATATTTATAGATAGACTAACTTTATGGCAGATGTCTTCGCCCGCCATGACCTTCTTATTACTAATTGTCATATTTGGGGTCATTGTATTCCTTCATTTGCTCTTCATGCTCTTCAGTTTGATTCTGTAGGGAACGATTGTACTCGAAGGTTTTCCCTTTAATATATTTTTCTTGTTTCAAAAAAAAAAAAAAAAAAAAAGATCAATAACCAACCAGAAAGAGCCAACACCCTACTGTTTGGTTGATATTTTACGCATATTTATACCTCTTTTATCTATTATTTAGTTATTATTTTACATAAAATTGTTGAGTTTAATTTGTTTTGTGCGAGTTTCATAAAAAATATTTAAAAACAAAACATGAAATTTATATGGTTAAATTACGAGGAATCTTGAAGAATTACCGAGTTGGACCCGCATGAGCTTTGTTGGACTGGTACAGGATTTAGATAATCGGCCTAATAAAGTGGGCCGGTCAATTAAGCAGTTGGTGATGATTATGTTTTCCAATTTAGCATAATTCATTACTTTGGTTCTTGACAATAAAAATCGATACAAATGATTTTGAGTTTGTCCATCATAAATTATTATGATTATTCCATGAAAAATCTATCAATATGGACACACTCCGACCCGGAAAGTCAACTTGGGCTCCGAATTGAGTTGTGTTAGTTGACACCTGTAGGGTGACAAAGCCATAAAGTGTAGTGTAGTGGAAGAAAAATGTGAATAAATTTAAACCTAAAAGTGCCTAAACAAAATAGTGCGGGGGTGAGCGGGATTGCACCTATTTCACACGTGATGGTAGAGCATAAGAACAGTACAGTAATTAGGGTGAGAGTTATACCACTAAAGATAACCATCTCCTGAGATTTGCCAGAACCCTCGTTTACACGTAAGCACAGCTACTAAACCTGGAGGAGAGAAAAACAAAGTTGAGTGGGTCAACAAAACAACACTTGTAAGAAAACCTTTATTTTCGAGCATAGTAACCCCTCGCCGTAAAACAAGTATAGTTTCCTTAAAATCTTACTACGTATAAGTATGAAGATTTAAAGTATGCCAACAATATATATATATATATATATATATATATCAGAAATATGTCACAACATGAATAATTCACAACAATAGACATATAGGCATGTGCTTGATGAATATACTGACACGCAAGTATATACTAACATCTATCTATACTAACATAGGAGTCGGAGTCACCTAATGTGACATGAATGACAAGCTAGGTGTAATAATATACGCTCTAGTGCTACGATCACGTGAAACTTGCGCTAAACGTAGTCACCTACAAGTCGGAGTCACCTAATCTGCCATGTACGATAGGCTGGCACCTAACTTGGATCCAAGACGAGCATACGGTGCGGGAGGTGAACATACTTGTGAAGGCTGGCCCTGGCCCCGGGCAGGAGCACTGACACCTGGTGTAGTAATGATAAGCTAACTATATGAATATATGTATGCTACACAATTCAAATCAATATACTAAACTTACCTGAATTTACCTGCACGTCCTGTAGAATCATTTTAGTATTCTACCACGTTACTATAATTATAAGCAGGTAATTATACGTATGAACATACCATAACCATTTTGTAATTCTATCAAAGCACATTTACCAAATTAAATTAAAATTGGCATTATAGGCGTAAATCATTTAAATGCATTTTGTGGAAACTATAAGCCACACACACACACACACACACACACACACATATATATATATATATATATATATATATATATATATAGAAATAAACTGCCCACTCACCTGGAGTCCGCGCTATAACTCCCTAGCACGAATATCAAGGCGTCACGAACGATCGTCGCCTAAAATAATTATCAAATCACAACTCAGAAACATGTAACTTGCATAAAACACAACCCCAAGGACGTTCTAAAAAGATTTGAAACCCATTGACCAAAAGTCAACCGTCAGTCAACGATCGAGTCTATAACCCTACGTAATTCAATCCGGAAGATCTATATATCGGACTTCCAATCCGTAACTTCTAAAGATACACATTATGTTTCTAGAACATCATACTAAAATTTCATTACGATCCAACGATTGGATCTCCGCCAACTGCAAATTCAAGTGGAGGTCGACACTTTATTTTATGAACTAACAATTCCAATTTGGGAAGATATGTACTATAAGGTACTAAGGTTTGGTGACGATCCAACGGTCGGATCGTCAATTCATGCAAGAACCTGTGGCGGCCAACTAGGTGGTCAACTACAAAACTACATTAAAACATCGTAATTTCACTAAACGGATGTCAAATATGGAATTGGGGCTTCAACATTAGCCTAAGATGGTCAGATGGGGTCTCAGCCCACGTGTCGCCACACGCGCCGCCGAGCGTGGTTGGCAACCGCCACGGTTCGCTGAAAAATTTCACTATTTCTAAAAATTCTCAAATTTCACAGAAATGAAGATCTCAATGAGAGGAACAACTTTCATACCTACCACGAAGTCCAAAAGTGGACGGAAGATGGTCGATTTTGCCCACAAAACCAACAGGTGCCTAAAACTTCCTGGCGTCGATCCGTCGTCTACGGTGGTCCAACGGGGTCAAGGTTGGTTGGTATTTGCTCCTGGGATGATGGGCTACAAAGCCCAAGTGGTGGCATCGGCCATCGCTTTGCCGATTCGTCGAAAATTTGAAAAGGGTGGCTGGAGCACCGTTTAACGCGTCGAATTTCTTGGCTTTGCCTAGCCACATGTGGTGGTTTATAAAGGTGGTTCTTGGTTGGGTTATGTAGAGGGGAATTAGAGCTTCAATATGGTGGTGGTGGCGTCGAAAATCTCCACCGGAGTTGGCCAGAATCGGCCTTGGAAGATGGGAGGTCGAACTGGGTTGGTGGCTTGCACGGGTTGATGAAATGGGGAGGGATGCTTCTCTCTCCTCTTCCAACTGGTCCTTTCTTTTCTCCCTTTGCATGATTGGTCCTTAATCCCTTTTAATTTGATTGGTTCCTTATCTCCTTGCTTAAAGTTGATTGGTTAGTCTTCCCACAAGGTGGGAGTTTAATTTAATTAAAACCAAACTTTGAATAACCAACTTCAAGCGTCCATAACTATACCGTTAGAATCCGGACTCGCAAACAGTTTTCGCCTATGCGTTCGTAGTGACGAGTACTATGAGGATACGCTAAAAGAATAAGTCCTACATCTCTCAAACCGATGGCCAACGGAAGTCAAAGTCCTTGCCTCTAGGGCATTTTTGTAATTTCATGCTTTTAAAATTAATAAAAACGTAAAATTAGGGACGGGTTGTCACAAATATCCTCGTTAAATAGTCACCTGAAGCACCATGTGACCACCTTTTAAAGGGTATTTTTATCAAACCAACTCATCTACTTAACGAGGATATTGACAGATATTTCACGAAATGAGCAAAATGAGTTACGGAGGACAAACACAAGGAAAGAAACAGACAAATTCAATGCGGGTACAACTCTTATTTGAACGAAGTGAAAAAAAATTCGATCATGTTGTCTAATAGAACAAACACTAATGACTACTTCTACCGATGAAGAGCTAATCTCAGGGCCTTATGTTTCCTAATGTAATTAGAATGTATGGTGGAGATTATTAGAAGGTATGCTTATTATGTTTCTTAGAAGGGTTGTTTTATTGGCACCCCACCTTAGAGCAACTCCACCCATGGAGCCTTACCCCCAGGTAACTCACTATGCAATCCACCCTAATGAACAGTAACTGCCTTAAATGAATAGTAACTGCCATAAATGAACAGTAATTGTCATTTGCATCTCCACCCATGGAGCCCTTCCCCCAGGCAATAAGCAATTAAAATATTAGTTTTTTTTTGTTTGTTTAAATAATACAAAATAAAATTATTTGTAAATTCGGATAAGAATTTTTAAATCGTTCTCGTTGCGCCACGTGTCATTTAAAAAAAAAAACAATTATTTAGCGAAGGATTTCGATAAGATTTTTATCCAATACGATCGTGCCACGTGTCGTTATCTTTTCAGAATCTTTGACGATAGATTTCGATCAGATTTTAACTCGTTCGAAATTGCGCCACGTGTCATTTATCCGAAAAGATAATTATTGGAGATCGATTTCGATAAGATTTTTATCCAATACAATCGTGCCACGTGTCGTTATCTTTTCAGAATCTTTGAGGATAGATTTCGATCAGATTTTTAACGAATGACGGCATGCCACGTGGCCCTATCTACAATCCAATCGTTTCTGAATCGTCCATATAATCCACCCCTCATCCTCACAAATCTCACACCAATTTTCTCAACATCTCTATCTCATTATTCATAGTTTCTGCTTCTTCTTCACCATCCATCCTTTTACAATGTCTTCTTCTTCATCAAGGATGATGTGGGAACTCGATCAGCAAGAGGAAGAATTGTTTAACCAATCTGAAGGAATGTTCAACCTTCGGATAGCCCAAAATGAGATGGAAGAGGATGAGGAGCGTACAAGGAGAGACGACGAAGCAAGAATGGCCAGAGCCTCACATTCCCGTCGAGTCAACCAAGCTTTTGCTCAGATATGCAGGCCCAGCCGTTCCGGAAAC
Source organism: Cotoneaster glaucophyllus (assembly GCA_036320875.1). NCBI lineage: Eukaryota > Viridiplantae > Streptophyta > Magnoliopsida > Rosales > Rosaceae > Cotoneaster > Cotoneaster glaucophyllus. The sequence continues at coordinate 9,371,681 of CM070067.1, forward strand.
CTTGATAGAAGCAGGCAACGACGGGGTGAAGAGCTGTTGGACGATTACTTTGTCCATAACAGTGCATTTCCTGATACGTACTTCAGACGTCGTTTTAGAATGGAACGACATTTGTTCAACAGAATCATGACTGATGTTTGCAACCATGATTCTTACTTTGTTCAAAAGAAGGATTGTTGTGGTGCTATGGGTCTCCTACCTGAGCAAAAAATCACTGCTGCGTTGCGGATGCTTGCGTATGGAGCATCTGCAGACCAAGTGGATGAGATAGCGAGGATGGGGAAATCAACCATTCTTGAGGCCCTGATGAGGTTTTGCGGAGCAGTCGAATCTTTGTACACCGCAGAGTACCTCCGAAAACCTACTCACGAGGACTTGCAAAGGCTTCTGAAGAAGGGCGAGATGCGAGGTTTTCCTGGGATGATAGGAAGCATCGATTGTATGCACTGGACGTGGAAAAACTGTCCAAGTGCATGGCAGGGCGCATATGGGGACAGAAAATGAGCAAAATCTATCATTTTGGAGGCAGTGGCATCTTTTGATACATGGATATGGCACGCCTTTTTCGGGGTTCCGGGGGCTCAAAATGATCTCAACGTCCTTGCTCAATCCCTAGTGTTCAACGACGTCCTGCAAGGAAAGGCACCAAAAGTCACGTACGTCGTCAACGGACGTAGGTACGACGGGGCATACTACCTAGCTGACGGCATTTACCCACGGTGGGAAACATTTGTCAAAACAGTGCCACGTCCGCGAAGTGCAAAGGAAAAACACTTTGCAAGCTGTCAAGAGGGGTGCAGGAAGGATGTGGAGCGTTGTTTTGGTATCCTTCAAGCTCGTTGGGCGATCGTCAGGGGTGCTGCCAGAATGTTCGATGTAGAGTCACTTCGATCCATCATGATAACGTGCATCATTCTTCACAACATGATTGTGGAAGATGAGTACGATTATGATGCGGTTGATGAATATGAGTCAGAGCCAGACACGATGAACAATTCAAGAACACGGATATATTGTGCCCATGATGCCACCGATGAACCCGTGCAACACGAGCCATTAGGGGATGGACGTTACAATGAAAGGGTCATTGCACGATATACTGCACTTCAAAGGACATCTATGCACAATGCTCGGCAAATTGACTTGATAGAGCACCAGTGGGCATTGAAACAAGCTGAAGATACTTAAGTTTATTTAGTATGTTTGTTTGTATTTGGTGTGTTTTTTTGTAGTGAGTTTATTTGGTGTGTTTTTTAATTTTATTTGGTATGTTTATTTAATTTTATTTGGTATGTTTATGTAATTTTATTTGGTGTGTTTATGTAATTTTATTTGGTGTGTTTATGTAATTTCATTTGGTGTGTTTTTTAATTCCATTTGGTGTGTTTTTTAATTCCATTTGGTGTGTTTTTTTATTCTATTATTAGTATAAATATATTACGAAATTAAATAAATGTACTCTCACTTTAAATAAAGTACTAACTTTAATAAATTGGAAACAACGTAAATAATAAATTACAACCCAAAGTGAATGGAAAATTAAGGGCTCCGATTACAACATAAATAATAAATTACAACCCAAAGTGATTGGAAAATTATGGGCTCCGATTACAACATAAATAATAAATTACAACCCAAAGGCGACTATTCATCATCACTTAACCAATTTGTGGTGTTAGGATGATCTTGTCTTGTTGTGCTAGGACCATCTCCTCTTGATCTGGCTTCTCTTGCACGCCTCCTTTGCACCACATCCTTCTTCTCCGACCGCCAAAAATATTTAGAATCTGGAGACATCCCTTCTAAAGGCGTGTTCATAATGTCACGATCTCGTTGTGCCATTCTTTCTTCTCTAACCAACTCCCTTTCTTGCCTAAGTAGCTCTCTTTCCCTCTGTTCAGCTTCAAATGCTTGTTGAATAGCTGCAGCTTTTGCCTCATCTCTAGCCTTATCAGCCTCATATTTCGCCATTTCCCGTGCCAACGTCAATTCACCTTGACGAGCAAGTTCTTGCATGTACTTTCCATAATCATTTTTGGAAGCACTCCCTTTCCTCTTTGAAGCCTTCTTACCTTGAGGCCTAATTGGATAACGGGTTGACCCCGATGTTCAGGATTCGGCGTTTCAGGAACTTCTTCTCCATCTTCTTCATGAACATTGGAGCCATGATCGGGTGTAGAGTGTGGAGGCGTGCTGTGTATAGGGGTGCTGTTCATGTATACTTCTGGACCAATAGGCACAACTTTGAATTTAGGAGCATCTTTAACAATATTCCAACATTCCCACCGGTTGAATGATTTTTGTTTTGCTTTGATTTTGGAAGCATACCATGCTTGTGCTTGAAGTTGCTACAAACAAATAATAATAATGAAATTATTAGGTAACAAATAAATATTACAAACAAATAATAATAATAATGAAATTATTAGGTAACAAATAAATATTACAAACAAATAATAATAATGAAATTATTAGGTAACAAATAAATATTACAAACAAATAATAATAATGAAATTATTAGGTCACAAATAATAATACAAACAAATGATTATAATATATTCTTACCTGATCCGCATAATTTTCCCCACTTCGAAGATTACTACTAGCTTGTGCCAAGGCGTCTCTCCACGTACTAAATGAATGGCTAAGTAATTTCCAACGACTGGCCACCGATTCTTTGGTTCTTGTCCCACCTATTTGCTCAAGAAATTTGGTATGTATGAAACTCCACATTTCTCGCAAATGCATCTCATTACCCGTAATGGAATTATGAGTAACTTCATACCAGCTAGTGCACAACGCAACATCTTCAACAAGTGACCAATGACCACCTGCATCAGTAGTCATTTTGTGGAAAAAAATTGGATTGAAACTTTGAGAGAAAGATATGAATTTGATTGAAAGTAGTAGAGAAAATATGAAATTGTGGTGTAAGGTAGATGGAGAAGAAGTGGTATTTATAGAAAAGTAAATAGAATTTTTTACAAATTATTTCAGAATTTTTTGCTGAATTTTTACAATTTTTTTCGGATTTTTTACATTTTTTTTTAATTTTATTCAAATAATTAATCTCTGCCTTTGGATTTAAAAAAATTTGAATTCCAACACTCCAGATTGTGCCACGTGTCACAACGGTAACTTTTCTTAATTATTAAACTGTTTTTTTTTTTGGATCGGACGGATTTGATTTAAAGGGGTTTTGATCGAGTGGACCGTGGGAAGCCTGGCTTCCCAACGGTCACTGACTGCTCTGCAAAGTTTTTTTTTTTCTGACTTTTGTGTCAGCGACGCGCCCCCACTCGCGAGTGAGGGGCACGCGCCTGACACAAAAAAAATTTAAAATTCAACGGGCTCGGGCAACAGGCCCGTGGGCTACTGACTCCCTCCTTGCTCGGGCTTGACTGCTGCTCGGGCTCCCACACGGCTGGGATGCTTGCCACCGGGCCTCGGGCCTTTTGAGGAGCCTCTCCCCCGAGCAAATGCAACGGGTAGAGCTGCTCTTAAATTCCAATTTTAACCTTAAATACTATTTCACCTAACTGACACCTCGCTCACCCTCTGCCACTTCGCTAATCCACGCTAGGCACTCCATTCTTCAGCCCCCCCTTCTCCCTTTCTCTCTCTTCCTACGAGAAACTGCAATTTCAAACGTTAGAATCAAGGTTGTCTACTTGATGGCTATGGTTAGGAAAAAACATATGGAAAAGTGCTTCTTTCATAGAAGCATTCCTTAATTGTGATTATTGAGATTAATGAGATTTCATTAATGGGAATAGAGTGGTGCATTGGTGGGTGTTTTTTTTTTTGTCAATATTTTGTTAAATTAAGTGTTAGATTAGCCACCGATGAGGTTCGAACTCACACTGCCATGCAAAGGCCAACACATTTCAACCATTGTGGTAAAGGATCACTTGCACATTGGTGGGTGTTGGTGACACACCCCGACTCGAAATGACCACTAGGACTCCGAATCGAGCTATGCTGGCCGACACCTGGAAGGTGACGAAGCCATAAAGTATAGTGATGTGGAAAATGTGAATAAATTTAAACCTAAAAGTGCCTAAAGACAAGAGTGCACTGTGAGCAGGAATGAACTCATTTCACACGCGACGTCAGAGCATAAGTAAAGTACAGTAGTGTGGGTAAGGAGCATACCCTCAGAGATAGCCATCTATATTGAGATTCACCAAGAATCCTTGTCGATAAAAACTTTCAGCAGCTAAAACCTGGAGGGGTGAAAAACAAGGGTGAGTGGGCCTGAAAATAAAGTTTTAATAAAAACTTTTTGAAAACGTTATAACCCCTCGCTGTAAAACCCATATATTTTCCAGAAAATAATACTATGTATATACGTAAAACAATGCACAAAGACAGTAAAAACCAAGTATGACATGTCATAACGTTTCAACACTGAAATATGTAAGCCAGGTGTGAAAATCAAGGTAAAATAATATGCCAGCCGGAGTCACCTAACTTGACCTGTACGGCTGAACTTATAGCTCATCAACCTATGCCTGCACACGAGTCGGAACCACCTAATATGGTCTGTACGATAGGCTGGGTGTAAATAAGTACGCTCAAGTGCTACGATCACATGAAGGCTGTGCGTTGAATCGCGGGTCACCTACGAGTCAGAACCACCTATTGTGGTCTGTACGACAGGCTGGCACCAGACTTGGACCCAAGATGAGCGTGCGGTGTAGGAGGTGAATGATCACGTGAAGGTTGTGCCCTGGTCTCAGGTGGGAGCACTAACGCCGGGGTGCAGGATTGTGAGATCCCACATCGCCCAGGGGAGTGGATCCTCTATGCCTTATATGTATATTCCCATATCTACCTAGCACGAGGTCTTTTGGGAGCTCACTAGCTTCGGGTTCCGTAGGAACTCCGAAGTTAAGCGAGTAGCGCTCAAGAGCAATCCCATGATGGGTGACCCACTGGGAAGTGCTCGCGTGAGTTCCCAGAAACAAAACCGTGAGGGCGTGGTCGGGGCTCAAAGCGGACAATATCGTGCTACGGCGGAGTCGAGCTCGGGTTGTGGTGGGGGCTTGGGCCGGGATGTGACAAGGATAGTGAGTTCTAAGTGCATCTATGCATAACAATGTAATGTAACCAATCATTCACATACTAACTCACCTAAAGCTTACCTGAGCCTCCGCAACATTATTCCATATAATGCATAATAATATAAATGAAATACTAAAATTATAATTCATTCACAACATGACATTCAAAGCATAGTTCATATAAAAACGTTTCTGGAAACCATAAAGCATATATATATATATATATATATATATATATACACACACACACAAAATAAAAAGGAAGAAGACCCACTCACCTGGAGTCTGCGTTACAACTCCCTAGCACAAACATCGAGGCGTCACGAATGATCAGCGCCTAGAATAATTATCAAACCACATCTCATAATCCTTATCAATAGAACACATAACTTATAAAACACATCCCCCAAGGATGTTCTAGAATGATTGGTAACCTATTAACCAAAAGTCAACCGTCGGTCAAAGGTCGACAGTAGGGTCCACAATCCTACGTAACTCTATCCGGAAGATCCTCTCCTCGGATTTCCGATCTGTAATTTCTAGAGATCCACATTATGCTTCTAGAACAACATCCTAAAGTTTAAGAACGATCTGACGGTCGGATCTCCGCCAATTGCTAAAATTAAGTGGCGGCTGACGTTTTATTTTACAAACTTACAAATCCAATTCGGGAAGATCCGTAAGTCAAATTTCTTATCTGTCAATTCCTATTTTCCTTAAAAATTACGTAGTATAATGTAATAAGTTTTGGTGACAATCCAACGGTCGGATCGTCGATTCATATAAGGATCAAGTGGCGATCTCTATCAAAACTATGTTCAAACGATAAGATTTCATCAATCGGACTTTGCATATGGAATTGGGGTATCAAATTTACCCTAGGAAGGTCAGGTGGGGTCTCGGCCCACGCGCCGCATCACACAGCAGCCGGCCGTCCCAATTCGCCGGAAAATTCCATAAATTTCAAAATTCACCAAATTATACCAAAATGAAGATCATGAGACGAAAATCAATTTATATACCTGTGAAGATGTCCAATTTGGCCGGGAAGTGGCCTGAAAAATCCTTGAACCGTCTGAAACCCCGAAAGGGGTAAACTCCGTTCTGCTAACTCCGGTAATCCACCGCCCCCAATCTGGTTTGGGGTTTGTTCTTGAGCTCAAGAGACGTCGATTGGTGGTGGTAATCGAAGGTGGTTTCTTCAGAAATGATGAATTAATGGTTAGGGTTTCACGGCACCCGTACGGGTGTTCATCGTAGAATCACGACGAAACTCGTCGATTTTTGGGTTAATTTGGATGCTGGGATGTCGTGAAGGTGTTTGGGGGTGATGGGAGATTGAAGAAAGCCGGAGATTTTGACAAAAAACATGTCGGAACCGTCGTCAGGAGTCGGGTCAAGGTCGCAGGTCTAAGGGATTCGACCGATCTTCTCCTTCTCTTCTTCCTCCTTTCCCTTCCTTTCCTCTCTTCTCATTGGTCAGACTCTCCTTCCTCTTCTTCTGATTCATTCCTTATGTCCCTCTCTCCTTTTTTCGATTGGGCAGCTCTGCCCAATCCCTTTCTCCTCTGTTTTCCTTCCCTTTCCCCATTTTTCTAACAACAAAGTATTAAAATAATAATAATAATAATAATAATAATAATAATAATAAGGGTCGTCACAACTGGGTTTGTTTCTTTCTTTTGTTTTTTTTTTCAAATTTAAATAAGGGTAAAAGAGGAAGTTCAACGAGAATTCGAAAAAGTGGGTGTATTCATAAGATTTAGGGTGTAAAAATAAAATAAAAAATAAAATAAAAATAAACTGTTCTCATAAGTGTTGGGCTTTTATTCCTTTTTATGTGAGCAATAAGGAAAATAAAGAGAAAGAAGCATGTATAAGTCAAGACTCAAGTCACGGCATAAGGATTGAGAGACTCTCTCTCAGCACCAACACCCACATAAAGAGAGGGAGAGAGAAGCCAAAAGCAAGGAGGAAGATTGGAGATTCAAGCTTTGCCATGGAAGTGAGCCGAGATGGAATTTCTGTTATTTCTTTCTATGCTTTTGAATTCAATTATTTTGTACTATAATATTATGAACTAAATTTTCTTTGTTAGTCTAAGATGTAAACAAAATTTTCTTTGCTAGGTCTAAAATGTAGCTTAGCCATCGAAGTTTATAGTTATATTAATTTCTTATTATTATTTGGGGTGTGATATCCACACACCCCATTTTACTTCTCACACATCTTTTTAATTTTCGACCGTCGGATCAGATGAGCTGAAGAAGATCAACGGACAGAAATTATGAAGATGTGTGTGTGAGAAGTAAAATAAGGTGTATGGATAGCACACCTCTATTATTTAACATTTGAGTGTTTGAATATGTTCTTAATGCTTGTATTAAATTGGCTACCTGCGACCGAAAAGAGATATCTAATATATAGCTTCTAGTCAAATCACCTTCAATAATTCATATTAATCAAACTTATCTTTAAGGTCTGACACACAAATTTCTTTACGCAATTCATTTCCAGGAAAATTCCGGAAAGCAGAACGAGTAATGAGTCCTCTTTTATCTGCCGCCTCCATTTCCCTGCCCCTCTCCATTTCTTTATGCAGAAGTAATGATGTGTTTCAAGCTTATAGTACTACTTGTACTAGTCAGCATAGCAGCTGCTGAAGATCTCAAATTCGCCTACCATGGTTTCCGGTCTGCAAATCTCAGCCTAGACGGCATAGCAAGAGTGACACCCAATGGTCTTCTGAGGCTTACAACTGACTCTCTATTCAAGATTGGTCATGCCTTCTATCCCAACCCAGTAATTTTCAAGAACTCATCTAACGGTACAGTTCTCTCCTTCTCTACCACTTTCATCTTTGCTATGAGATATACAGGTCTCCAGGGCCACGGAATAGCCTTTGTCATCGCTCCAACAAGAGGGCTGCCCCATGCTTCTTCATCCCAATACCTAGGCCTTTTCAACCTGACAAATAATGGCAGTCCAACAAATCATATTTTTGCTGTAGAGCTTGACACTTTTCGGAACGATGAGTACAAGGACATCAATGATAACCATGTCGGGATTGATATTAATGGTTTGGTCTCTGAGGTGGCTTCTCCTGCCGGATATTATGTCGGAGAAAGATTGATCACCAGTGGCCAACCGGTACAAGTTTGGGTGGACTATGATGGTAGCAAGAAGCAAATCAATGTCTCTTTGGGTCTAGTTAGTAATGGTAAGCCCTATATTCCACTTTTGTCTTTGACACGCGACCTTTCCCCAGTTCTTCACAGAACCATGTACGTGGGCTTCTCCTCGTCCACTGGCCAGCTTACTGCTTCTGCTTACTTCTTGGGGTGGAGCTTTAAGATGAATGGTCAGGCTGAAGAACTTGTTCTCTCACAACTTCCCAAGATGCCTCGGCTAGGACCTAAAAAAATATCTAAACTTTTTACCATTGGTCTACCTGTGATCTTGGTGAGTGTCGCTTTGCTAGCGTTTCTTTTTGGTGTAAACTATGCCTTAAGAAGAAAGAAGAAGTTTGCAGAACTGCTTGAGGACTGGGAGCTTGAATATGGGCCTCAAAGGTTTAAATACAAAGAGCTATATATTGCCACAAAAGGGTTTCGCGAAAAGGAACTTTTGGGAAAGGGTGGATTCGGTAAGGTTTATAAAGGTATATTGCCCACCTCTGGGATTGAGATTGCTGTGAAGAGGGTCTCACACGAATCGAGACAGGGGATGAAGGAGTTTGTGGCAGAAATTGTCAGCAATGGACGTCTTCGTCACCGAAATTTAGTCCCATTATTGGGCTACTGCAGGAGAAAAGGAGAGCTACTGTTGGTCTATGAGTACATGCCTAATGGAAGCCTGGACAAGTATCTCTTTGGCCAACCGGCGGTCACTCTCGATTGGAGGCAAAGATTTAGAGTCATAAGAGGTGTAGCATCAGGGTTGCTTTATTTGCACGAAGAATGGGACCAGGTTGTGGTTCACAGAGATGTCAAGGCCAGCAATGTATTACTAGATGGGGAATGGAATGGAAGACTAGGAGATTTTGGGCTTGCAAGATTATATGACCACGGCTCAGACCCTCAAACTACTCATATAGCTGGAACATTTGGGTATCTAGCTCCTGAGCATACAAGATCAGGCCGGGCCACAACAAGCAGTGATGTGTTTGCTTTCGGTGTATTTTTGCTTGAAGTTGCAAGTGGAAGAAGACCAATAGAGTATCACGGCTCTGAGGATGTGATTTTGGTTGATTGGGTCTTTTCTTGTTGGAAAGGAAGTAATATTCTTGAGGCGAAAGACCCAAAGTTAGGTAATGATTTTGTAGCAGAGGAGGTGGAGTTGGTGTTGAAGCTTGGGCTGTTGTGCTGCCAATCAGAGCCTACGGCAAGGCCAAGGATGCGCCAGGTTGTGCAGCATTTGGAGGGTGATATTCCTTTGCCTGCAGAGTTATCACTTCTCAGTGTCTCTGCAAGTGGCCTAGCCATTTCTCAGAATGAAGGTTTTGATAAGTCTACAATGGCCCGGGGGTCTTCACCGTCATCATATGCTGCAGATTCGTCATTCCTCTACAGCGGTCGATGAATCCAAAAGCAATAGGATCTTCTGTGTATCTGGTATTCATAGCGTATAAAACTGAGTGGCAATCCTAGTACTTATGATTTTTGTAAATTTCAATCCATTCAAGGCCAATCATATTATCATACACAAGTTTGTTCTTTTGTTCTTTGCTATTCTATCCGCAGTCTGCACAGAGCAATATAGTCATACAGTGATTGTGCATGTTCACTCGTGTTCGTCATCAAAATTTAGTACGTCTCTTGGGCTTAGCTTTTTCTCACAAAGAAGGTTTTGACGAAATTGCAATGGACGCGGGGTTTTCCCATTCATATGCTGCAGAGTCATCACTCCTATCAGGTGGTCGCTGACACCAAGCACATAGCATTCTCTAGTAAATATTTTTATGAAGTACAACATAAAATCCACAGTTCGGGAATCAGAACAATCTGTTGTTTTGTATCTAAGTGCTTATTAGCTTGTCAATGTAACAGGTTCTCTCTGTCTTCGTCAAACATGTGATTATCTTTATTTGTTCTAACGTGTTCCGATGTGTTTCAAATTTCAATCTGTGTGGTACGTAAACGATGATTAGTCCATTGCTCGAATATCTCGATGCTAGAGCTAGACTAGAGAGGAAGGTGAGGTGAAGGACTTAACGAAACCGGAATCTCTAGCAACTTCTGTGTGCATACTGCATATTGTTCCAACTCTATCTCCCGCTTTTTATCGGATGTTTGTATTAGCTTGTAGTACTCGTACTAGTAACTGGTTTGATATTGCTATGCTTTGAAAAAAAAACTGCTTCTGCTGTGCTGTGAGAATAAGCAGCTGTGAAATAAAGCAACAGAGTGTTTGGTAAACTTTTTTGTAAAAGTGCTTTTGAAAAAAAAAAAGCAGTATTATAGTGTTTGGTAAACTTTTATGTAAAACAGATGTGAAAAAAGCCGGTTTTTCAAAGCTGGGTTTTGCAGAGTTTTTGGCTTTTTTTTACCCAAAACTGTGAAAAAAAGCTGAAGCTGAATGTTTACCAAACACAAAAAAGCTCCCAGCTTTTTTTGATACCAGCTTTTTTTCAGAATCACCTCAGTATCAAACCAGGGCTAAGCCTAGCATATGCGAAAGATGACTCGCATCTTTTTTTCTCTAAGACTGGTTTGGTATGGCTGTGCTTTGAAAATAAAAACTGCTTTTGCTGTGCTCTGAGAATAAACTCATTTTTGTTGTTTCACGTTTTCAACTTATTTTCACCCAAAACTGTGAAAATAAGATGTTTTTAAGTGTTTACCAAACACCTTTTTGAGCTCAGCTTTTTTTTTATACCCACTTTTTATAAAAGCACCTCAGTACCAAACCAGTACTATATGGTATTGCAGGAGTGACATCCAATGATACTTTGAGGCTTCCAAAGTTCACCCCAATGGCATGCATGCCTTTGATCCCAACTCGGTAAGCACGAATAAGAACAATACTCATTTCTTGAAAATTCATTCATTAAACATGTATTAATTATACATTAAGTTTCTATAAAACTAAAATTCGAAAACCTAAAGAACCAAAATCAAAGTACGTTCTTTACAAAAATAAAAATAAAAGTACATCTGTAGCGAAAGTGATAATGAAGCACATGTACATGACTATAGTTTACTGTATTGAGAGAGAGCGAGAGAGACTACAAAGTTCCACAATATGTTTTGTTAGGATGTGTCCGCTTAAGGCTATGTGTAGTCAACCATGTCTGTGCTCTTGTTAGAGACGAATTTTGCACATTTCAAGTTGAAAGTGGCCTATAGCCCTGAGTTGGACATGTCATTTTTTAAATGCAAGAATACATTTACGCCAAGCCGAAGAATAAATTGATTTCAATCTCACTGTTCACGATATTCGAACTTACGATATGAAGTTAAAAAAGTAAAGAAACGAATATAGTAGGCGGTTACGGGTCGGGTTAATTAGACAGGCGCGGGACTCTGGATGGCGTATTGGATTGGAGGTAGCATCTGAGTCGCCTTACTCCGCTCCGATTGAATTAATCAAAGAAATGCCGGTGAGAGTGGCGGAGACCTCCGCGCCTTCTCAACTTTCAGGTATTCCTCTCCCCCCTCTTCTCTTTCGAAACCGAATGCCACCGCAAACAGCGGTTTGCCCATTTCCTAAAGTTAGGTTTTTTGCCGAAATCTGCACTATTTGGTACATTTTGTAGGATTGAATTCTCAAAGGCACTGCCTTTTCTTTGGTTTTTCTTCCAATTTTTCACACACATATGGATATGTATATGTTTGTGGTTGTATCTCTGTGCAGGTTCAAATTGTGGACAGACAGCTCCTCCAGCTTGCACACTTTTAAGCGTTGGACAGGTTTCTCTTTGTCCCTGTGCCTTTGTAATTCTTAAATTTCTTTCCTTTTTCTTGCAATTGGTTAGAATTGCGGGGTATCGCCTGATCAATATTGGTTTTGAGCACAAGCACCGAAATTCGGAAGCATAAATGTGTGCCACTTTGTAGAAGTAAGTTCATGGTTCTGTGGCAGGCCTTCTCCGGTACGCAGAACGTTTCTAGTCCGCAGAGAGATGAAGCGTGGAGGGTGAATGTTCGGATACAGGGGTGTGACCTTGAGTATGGTTATCTATGTGGAACCATGGAAGCTCTTAACGTTCCTATGGCAGACACACCGGTAAGAAGTTTCTTTCTGCCTGTTGATTACCTGTCACCGTGAAATGTTTGTTTGTGTATTGGTATTGATATTAAGTATTTCCGCGAAATGATTTAAGAACAACAAAAGAGTGAACGAACTACTGAGTTTTTATCGGACTGTTCTTTAGTTAAGGAGTTTCATTCCCTTTTAGCATTGTAGGTCCCTTTGATTTTCATACTGCTGTCAATGCTGTGGTTGTCTAGAGTCCACGTCTTATAATATGGTTATATCTAGATGGCAAACCTCATAGTTAAATCTTAAATCAAGCATTCTTTGTGTTCATTAGGTGCAGCAGCGTGAAACTTGATTTGCCTGATTTTCAGTCTTCATTTCATAAGATATCAGTATGATATTCACTGCTCATGTGGGTCTCATAGAATCTATTAATTTGGCTGATTCTAGTCTGCCACTTTCGTGCAAGAGTACATCAGATACAACAACAACAACAACAACAACAACAAAGCCTTTTCCCACTAAGTGGGGTCGGCTATATGAATCCTAGAGCACCATTGCGCTCGGTTCTGTGTCATGTCCTCCGTTAGATCCAAGTACTCTTAAGTCTTTTCTAAGAGTCTCTTCCAAAGTTTTCCTAGGTCTTCCTCTACCCCTTCGGCTCAGGACCTCTGTCCCGTAGTCGTGCAAGAGTACATCAGATGTGACAACATATCTACTCTTTTGTGGATATGGAAATCTAATTATTGTAATCCCCCACACTCCCGTATTCTAATATTTCATAACCTTCATTGGGTATTTACTTTGTTTTCCTACATGTATGTTAGGTAGTTACCTTTTGGGAAGGAGAGATTGTTGACACCAAGAATTATACTTTCTTCACTGGAAAATGGGAAGCAACGTATGTTTCTTTTGTTCTTTTAACCTGTAATCCATCGTAGACCCTAATTAGCAATGGTTGTGGAATAACAATCTAGTGCTTATTTGTGAAACCCTTTACAGGCCAGAGGATGATATAAGGCACTGGACCAAGTTTCCTTCTTTTTCCTCTCTTCTGGTACGGAGTCTATATCTTCTCAATCATATGGAAAACTTCTTTTATCGTCTGATTAATTCTATTGTTACAGAGCCAAGTGGAAGTTGATGGTGGCAAATCATTAGATCTGAGTAATTATCCATACATATTCATGGTAACTGATCTAATTGCTTTATTATTCCCCATATAATTACTACTTAACCATCAGATGAAACGTTGATGAATTCTTTGACATTGTGGTGGTGCAGAGATGGAAAGAGCAATACTTTGTGAATGTTGGCACAGACTGTGGGCTGACTATAGCTGGCTTTTACTATGTCTGTTTTTCTTGTAGCGATGGCTCCATCAATGGCTTCTATTATGATCCTAACAGCAGGTATACTGGCCAGAGTATTTCCCTCATTTTTTTTCATGGGATGTGCGTATGCTTACAAAGTATATTGCCACTTTCATTATTATGCGCTGTCTTTCTGGTTTAGTATTTTAATCACATTGCAACAAAGTGACTGATAAGTATTACTTGAACCAACGTGCAGCCCTTTTCAGAAGCTTGAGCTGAAATCCACTAACGAGGAACGATCAGGTTTCAGCTTTTCATCATATGAACTGCGATAGATGAGAAAATATATGTCTAGGGATATGCCTGCAAGGAATTGTACAACTTTTGGTCAATTTTCAAGAACACGCGTCTCCATTTGTAATGCAAGGATTAATGTACAAGTTGTGAAGATGTACATTTGTCTGTGTTTGTAAAAGTATGTTGCGGAGCTGTTTGGTGTTCTTGTATATTGTAATTGCCGATTGCGAGTTACTTTGGGGTGATATGAGATCTTGCATATGTGGCCAAACCTTCAGCTCAAATCCGAATTTATGATTGTGAATACAAGCAAAAGTAGGTCCAGTCAAGTTTACTTCTATATGATTCTTGGTATTATAATTTAAAGGAAAGCTTAGCAATGCCCTGAACTTTGTACCTTGTTCCACTTTGCCCTATGAATTTTTTTAATTTGGTTGAGCCCCCAAACTTTTCATTCCTTCCGGTATCTCGGAGACAGTCGATGGTGTCACAATTTTCCGTTAATTTCATAATATGCAATATATAGCCAACTTTTAGGAGCATATATGTCATCAAAATGCAACATTCACAAGAAAAAATAGTAAATATTTTGGAATTCTTAATTGAGCTATGAGAAAGGATAAAAAAGAGAGTGAAAGAAATGAAACTTAATGCTTATGCATTAAATCAAATGCTTCTACGATACAAAATGGACGAAAATACATTTAATACGACAGAATAAGTGACAAAACTAACAGGAAGGGGAGAACATTGGACAATTGAAACTTAAATTTTTTTGCATTAAATCAAAGGCCTCCACGGAATAAGTGGCAAATGAATTGAAAGTACCCTTGATTTGACAGAATATTAGAACTTATGGGAAAGGGAGAGGATTGGGCACTTCCCGCTACTTACATGTAAGGAATCATTCCTTCTTTAATGACGACGACATGACATCATTTTACCATGCAAATCGAAAATCTTCATTCTCTTTATTATCACTTAAAGGTTATTTCTAGAAACATTCATTCGATTTAGAGAGCGTTTAGTCATCCATGTGAATAAAAAAAAAATTGAAGGTTTACTTTGAGGATGTTAATGTCATTGTAATTGTTGATTTGTTCGACACATATAGATAATTAAACAGTATTAAAAGTTAATGAAGTTTTCTAGAGATGGTCTTCGGTTGATGATAAAGAGAATGACTAGTCTAATTATGAAGTTTGTATGGTTAAATGATGTCACGTTGTTATTGAAGGAAAAATGACCCCTTATATATATAAAGAAACAAGTATTGTTCGGGTACATTGGCATGAATAATTTTGGGGGGAAGGGGCTTAAAATGAAATTGATAGTTTACATGCCTTAGCCCTCATTTGGCATTGAGGTGCTTAAAAAAAAAAAAAAAAAAAAAAAAAAAGCAGGGATGGAAAAAAGTTGGAGTAAAATTTGTGTTTGGTAAGTCTGCTTATTTTCAAAGTCACTGTAATTTTAAGCTAAAAAGTGGCAAAAAGCAGAAGCAGCAAAATGTTGCTTCTCAAAACCAGTTTTTTTTTTTTTTTTTTTTTTTTTTTTAAGAGGCGGGTGAACAGTAGAATTTAATGAAACTTTCACAATCTCAAAATTACCCTCCTCCGTTTCTCCTTCTTGCTGGGTTGAAGATCGAATCTTCATAGTTGATATTCTTATTTCACCGGATATGTAAAGGAGGGAGGGGCAATGAGATCCAAGAGGCGGGCAGAGGAATCGAGGTGGGTAACGGGGGCGGCACACGCCTTGGGACAAGGGACAGTGAAGGAAGCCATTGAAGTGTGCGGTGAAGCAAAGCAAAAACAGAGTGAGCTCCTCGTTTTGATTCCCGTACAGAGATGGGAATTGGGAATGGGAAATGGGGAAATGAGGAGGTGGGATCTGAAGGGGGAATGGGAATGGTGGAGGAAGGATATGTAGAGGAGGGAGGGGCGATGAGATCCAAGATGTGGGTTTGTTTTGGGGACTGAGAAATCTGAGAGAAGGGGAAATGGGCAGAAGGGAAAGGACTGATTTTGTCCTAATTCTTGCTGGAGAGCTTAGGGATTTGAGTTCTCAGATTTTCTTATCCCCAGCACCCAAAACATGATTCCCGTAACCCAAACTTGAGATTAAATTCGTAGGGGTGGAGATGATGATAAAAGATATCTAGTTATAATAGAATTCCAATTTATTTATTTTACTTAAAAGAATATAAAAGACTCTTTTTTTTTATTGTACAATCAACCATTTTAAAAATCATGGGATTTCAGTTTTTATTTTTTGGTTTAACTATCGAAAAAAATAATTGGATATAATAGCTTCGACCTTGATGGTCTGAGATTGAAGGTTTGTGTGTGGGGTTGTCTCGGTGTAGGAGAAAGTGCAGAGAGGGAAAGCTGAGAGTTTTCGAGAGAGTTCGGGAGTGTAGAGGGAAAGGAAGACACGGGGATAAGGGAAATGGGGTGTGGGCCGCACGGCCACACAAAATCGTCACATAAAAATTGTAATATTAAATAAAATATTTTTGTCATTTCATACCGTCACAGCAGTTTTACGTAAAAGTTTACCAAACACTATAATACTGCTTTTTTTTTTTCCAAAAACATTTTTACAAAAAAGTTTACCAAACACTCACTGCTTTATTTCACAGCTGTTTATGCTCGCAGCACAACATAAGCAGTTTTTTTTTAAAGCACATCAATACCAAACCAGCCCTAAGTGGAATGAAAAAAAGCTCAGCTTAGCTACTGCTTCTTAGGGTTGTGAATCGGTTTGAAACAGTTCAAACTTACATTAGGTTCGACTCATTAAGAAACAAGTTAAGTTTGAATATTAATATGTTTGACTTGTCATGAACAGGAGCAGTGAATAGTTTTCTCGAGATAACTTGAATTAGGCTCTATTCAAGTAGTTTGTTGTAACGAAAGATTATGTTTGAGATTTTTCTTTCGGATAATATGGTTACTTTTAAGACGAATTTGATATTATGCTCACATCTTCTTCTGTGTTTTTAGGGTCAACAGTTTCTAAACAAACAACAAGCATTAACAAGTATGAGGCGTCTATCTCTTAAAGTATTACTTTTGAATTTTTGTTGTTGTGTTGTTTATGTTCTATATTTTTTTTTATTAAAATGTGTTGTTAAGTTGTGAATTTTTTTTATTAGAGCAAACCAACTTATTGCAATAAAAAGCTCGATACAGTTTGAGCTTGGTATCAAGTTGAAGTTTTTAAGCTTACTCGAGTTTGTATAAGAAGCAAGCCAAACCTAGTTTGAGCTTGAAAAAAATTAAACAAACCAAAAACTTTGAGCAAAGTGTTATTCGATTTGGTTCCGCTGGTTGACAAGCCTCAATGCTGCTGGTGGAGAATATGTGTTGTGGACCCTGTGGTCCCCAATCCAACTGGCCGAGGTTCAAGGATATGAATATCTAAACCATTCAATTAGCAGCTTTTGTTGGTGGAGACTGTGCAGAGATTCAATTCAATTCAATTACAGATCATCTATCTTGCAGTAGCAGATTGTCCCAATAGAGAACTGATGAGATGAGATGAGATGAGAATTGGCCATCACCATTCACCACCAAGTCCCTCATGATCAAGCGTTGAAGACGATCACGAAGTGGGGCCCACCCCAAACACACAATTTGTAAAATCAACAATGAAAAGTGGGGCCCACATTTGAGCCCCTAATATTATTCTCAAGTTCAGTGCCAACCAAACCAAACCACGACAGCACCAACACATTCACAATCCTTAGCATTTGCCCTCGTTTCCTGCATTGAAGGGGGACGACGATGAGATGAGAGAGAGAGAGGGGGAGAGAACATTTATTCCACTAAGTTGCCCACAGAAACATCCTCGTGCATGGACTCACGCAATTGGTAACCCAGGTCAAAATAATAAAAAAAAACCCTAATTTAAATAATACACAAAATACCAACACAATAAATAATTAAAATAAAAATCTTAACCCACCACTACTAGTCTACTACCAGAAAAACACTGCATTTACCCCATTTCATGAGGGACGTGTCCCTCTTTTTATTTCTCTATCTGTAAGTTGTAAGTTTGTAAACCACCCACCAACTCTTATATAACTTCCCTTCAACTTTCCTGATCATTTCACCATCTTCCATATTTTCCTTTCGTTTTCTCAAACTGTTCATCTCTCACTCGAGTACCCCTATTATTGGGGAAGAAGAAACATCTGTACTTTTTTTAGACTGGCCATAGCATCTTTTATATTATTCAAAACATGGTTTGCATGGAAAGTTTGCTTTGTGATGAGGTATGCCCTTCAAGCCCCCCTGCAGTGACTACTGAACCTTTCGGTCGCAGTAACTTTGGATCCTCAATGTATACAACTAAGGAAGAGTATGAGCAGGCCCTTACCATATGCATGGAGAAGGAGATCGGCTACATGCCTGAACCTAATTATATAGAGAACCTATCTTCCAATAATTTGGTTATTGCTAGGTTAAAATGCATTCAGTGGTTCATCAAGGTCAGTACATATAACATATGTGAGTGTGTGTCTGTTAATATTTATCAAACTACGCTTTTTAATTAGTTGAGGAAGAACTACTATATACCTTGTATTAATTAGAAGATGATTACTACGGTAATACAATATAACATTTTAATTCTTTGTTTGTGTTTTCAGTCTGCAGGTCGATTGAACCTCTCCCTTGGAACCGTTTTCTATGCTGCAAATTACCTTGATCGGTTCATATCCATGAACCATTGCACTGTAAGGACTATATGTATATAGTAATAATTTAAAATCATTCAGTGATATATGTATAGAGCGAGAGAGACAGAATTCAATTGGTCTAATTTGGGAAGGGCCACATATTTATTATATATATGTATATCACTGAATGAATTTATTTAATTCAATTCTATGGTTACCTTTCATATTCTTTTTTAAATTTCTAATTTTCCAATTTCCTAGTTATTTGTTTCGACAACATTGAAAGGATATATGAAACTAATATGTATAAAGGTGTATGTATTTTCAGGGATGGAAATATTGGATGGTTGAATTGGTGTCTGTTGCCTGCTTATCTATTGCCTCCAAGTTCAGTGATACCTGCAAACCTTCCCTGCTTGAACTTCAGGTGATAACTATTCTATAATTACGTGCATGAGCTGCTGTTATTAATGAAGAATGTAACCATCATCTGTTTCTGCATTGGTTTTACTACTGTGCTAATTCATATTGATCGCAGATGGAAGATCTGGACCATTCATTTGAACCAAGCACAATCCAACGAATGGAAATGATGGTGCTAAATGCATTAGCATGGCGCCTTGCGTCTACAACAGCTTACTCTTACCTAGAACTGTTGGAATGGATTCTGGACTCTTTGAAGCCCCAACTTCATGAAAAGCTCATAGGCCGACTTAACAAATTGCTTCTTGGAGCTATTTCAGGTATATATGTATATGCATGCACATTTTTTATTCGTAATTTTCGATGTATGTTGTACAGTTGTAGTATATACCCCTGTTGAATAGAGATTTTCTTTTTAACTCACTGCGTTCTGGGTTCAAACTCTCTTCACTCTCTTTAATCAAGCTTAGAGTACTAATATCGATTATAATAAAACACTTGTATTATTATTTGCTGATAGTACTCATAATTAATGAAACAAAAATTATTATGAAAATTCCAGATTCCAAGCTTCTGGATTTTAGGCCAAGTGTGGTTGCAATATCTGCTCTAAGGTGCAGTCTGGATAAGATACAACTTTCAGAAGCCATATCTGATAACGCCTACCTCACGTGTCTTACAAGTCTATTGGATCATGACCAAAAGGTTAATTAATTAATTTCAATCTTTTCCCTTTTTAATTTGCCCTTTTCTTTTGCTAATTAATATCTAACATTGTATTCCTGGTAGTGTTTTATTGACTGGTTTGTCCACTACCTGTATATTATAGTGTGAGTTGGTGAAGTGCCATATGATGATGGAGGAGCAATATTCATCAGTTGATTGTTTGGACAACTTAAGAGCTCACCAGGATTTTCATTACTGCCCTTCAAGTCCCACAACAGTGCTGTTGAAGAATCGTATTAATTTTTATGATTTTCATGTTGATTTCTCTCTCTTTAAGATGAGAGATCAAACTATGATCACCGGGATTAACAAGAGAAAGCGAGAAGATGACTACCCTAATTAGAAACATATCTTCTATTTATTTATAAATTCCCCGTAGATTGTACGTCAAGAAAAGTTAAATCTTGAGATAGAGTTTGACAGAACGTGTGATCTATGAGAGAAGAAATAATTAAGCAAAGCTGTTTTTCTCTACCTCCTGCATGCTTATTAGAACTTATGCTGGACTGCTACCTACCTCTGGATTTGCCAAATTTTTGTTTATGTAATGACAGTTGGGTCACGATAATGATCTTTCTGATTGAATAATACCTGGGTGCTCATCAAATTTTGTTAGAATTTTTCTGGTTAAACACCGCACTCATCTGAGTTTACGCACATTCTTAAATTATTGTTTGTTTAAATTTAATTACACTTTCAAAAGACAATAAAGGACATAACATTTAGAAGCTAACCCTAGTCCACCTATAAAGAAAAGAAGAAAAATGTTATTACAAACTTTGATTCTTATTCCATTGATTAAAATAAAGAAGAAGATTATAATTGTCAAGACCACAATATATAGCTGAAATACCACATTTTTCCGAGATTGGACACATGAAAACAAGAACAAGGTACGAACAAAACGGGTGCCCAAAAAATCAAGAAGAGAAGCAAAATCAAAATTTAAAAATTAAAAAAAAAACAAAAACAAAAACAAACCCACTATGAAAATTGACAAATTCCCAAGATCTTAACTAGAGAAAACAAACTGAAGGTGAAGAAAAAAAAAACTAAAAAAGAAATGATAAAAATTGATATACCAAACAAGACGGAATTGAAGTCAAAGGGATGTAACCCGCTCTAATACCATGTTAACAAATCAAAGGACGAGAAAATAAGAACAAAAAAAATGTTAACTAATATTATTGTACTACTTATTTTTATTATATAATTGAATGATTAAATATAAAAAATAATAATAAATAAAACATTGTCAAAAATAACAATGAACACAACCAATAACAATGTAACAATTGATTAAAAGTTGCGCACAATAAGAATATAAATATAAACGTTTAGAATATACTGAAATTTTCTTATCACAATAAGTTGGCTAGTTCGGAATCTTTAAATACATTTCAATTTTTTATTTTTGTGAAATATTCAGATCCAATCCAACTTTCACCCATAGCCTTAGCCTTACACTAAGTTTATTATCCGTCTGTTCTACGAAAAATTTTACTTTCTGTGGGAGTTTTAACGAAACACTCTCATTAATGTTCACTTTTAACGAAAAATCACATTTTTACCTTTAGCTGATACTATTCACTATACCTTTAAAAAAAAAACTTTATCAGATGGTAAAATTCAAAGTTGGATATAGATTCACCGTTCCCCAATTCCCACGTGGGATTGGGGAAAGATCATAGTTATTAAAAAGGAAAACTAATGAAAAGGGCTTGAAAACTTTGAGTTTTAACGATAAGGACAAAATAAAGGGTAAAGTGAATAGTACCATGTTTGACTTTTTAGTGTAAAAATATGGTTTTTCGTTAAAGTGAACAGTACCGCGCGGGCTTTTCGTTAAAACTCCCTAGTTAAAAAGGGTACGAGTGTGTCAACCAAAATCGACAAGCGGAAAACAAAAAATAAACTCCCTAGTTAAAAAGGGTACGAGTGTGTCAACCAAAATCGACAAGCGGAAAACAAAAAATTAAAAGAACCGGAGAGGGTTTTGAACCCGACGTGAATCGAACACGCAACCTTCTGATCTGGAGTCAGACGCGCTACCATTGCGCCACGGATCCGGTTGTGAAGCATACTACATGCTATTTTATCTATCTAAGCCGAACAATCTGTTTTTTGTTCTCACAGCGACTTCGTTTGGTTGCTGCTCAATGCTCTCACTATATAGCTTATAGCCAAAACGGTTCAAACTTGAAAGAGACATCCCGCCAAGACCAAACTGTAGCTTGAATTTGAGCCAGGAACCTCAGATCTCAGAGTCGTATTTCATTCCATTCAATGAACATCGACATGTCGAGTTCAGATGAATGAGTTGTGCAGTCAGTGCGATATATCTTTATAAAAACTTTCAGTTCTTCCGACTCTGTGAAATCATTCTGAACCTATGAAATAGTGTGCAGTCTGAAATTTAAAAAGCTCATAAAACTTATGGTTTTTCCTTTAGGTGCACTAGCATTTGCGTCTGTTTTCTTGAGCTGATAGAAAGAAGAACTTAAATTTTTCCTTCAATTTATTACTACTTTTAGCTTCACGTACGCTTAAAATTTTTAGTTTGGTAAATATGATCATCTGGCGCCCGTGGCCTAATGGATAAGGCATCTGACTCCCACCGGGCTTGCTTTCTTCTCTTCGCAGCATCTGAGAACATACCTTTTAACTGAAAGACAGAAATGGCTTCAAGTTTGTGTAAAAAAAAGAAAGAAAGAAAAGTCCCCGTGATTCAAGTTTAAATGAATGAGATAATTATGAAAAGCATGAAGAAGTTAATTTTTATGTGTTTTCGAAATCCATACATGTTACTTTTATTCATTTAATACAAACTAGTCAGTATTTTATTTTCAATCTTCACTTCGTTGAATGAGATCTCAAGTTCTACTTACAATAATGATGAGGATGTAAGAACTATATCCACAGATCAATGATGTACCAATTGAATAACCAAACTTCAAGAACAATATTAAGTAATAAAGCTATAAACTGAAATCAAAGAGTTGCCGAGAAGCTTACCTGCAGAACTGAAACTCGAAGAAGCCATAGCAGCTTCTCAACCAAACAACCTTCTCCTCTTTTGCAAAAACAAAAGTGCTCTCCAAATAATAGGTATTCGGATCAAAACAAGCAGCGATATTTGCAAGAGCAGTGATTGAGGTTATATATAGAATTATTCCAACTTATTCACCTATTAGAATTAGTTTAGAAGTCAACAAAGTATACCTTATCATACTATGAGTGTAGAAGGTTAATCAGCGCAAAACCAAGTCCCACAACCAAGGACTACTATAAGCACCAAATATCCTATAAGGAATAGAATTCCTTTGGGCATATTAACAAGACTTTTCCATTCAAAGATTCATCCAATATTACAGCCAATTCTAAGTCATGTTTCATACTCATACTCTAACAGGTGATGATATATAGTTTTCATGAGTTAAACACCTAATTGCGGGTCCCATTATTATAGGCAACAGCGGATCAAAGGGTTGCGAGATTCTACAAAATATTTGGAATTATGGGGAGGAAGGATCTGAGGACCTTATGGTCATGTGGTATGAGACTTGAAAATACTCACAAATTGTTCGACAAAATATCTTTTAGGCATAATTCAGCAGTTCTTGACAAGTGATGCTCGACGGGCTTTGAGATAAGCATTGAAAGTTGTAGTTAGTTGAATGAGATCTCTGGTTCAACTTACATAATGATGAGAATGATACATAGTTGTTATGAGTTCGACACCTAATTGTGGATCCCGGAATCAAAGGTCCCTAGATCCTACAAAAGTTTGGAAATATGGGGAGAAAGATCCTCACAGGACCTTATGCCCATCTGGTATGGGACTTGAACACTCACAGAATTGTTTGATAAAATATCTTTCAGGCATAATTCAGTAGATCTTGACGAGTGATGCTCGACACGCCTTGAGATAGACTTTGAAAGTTGTCAACAGATTATGGCAATTAACAAGCCCACCCTCGTGATCGACTATATGACTCAACGAAAAAGTTGTACAATTTTTGCACTAGTACCCCACGAGGCTTGAGTCATGGATCGCCACTGGCTATGGCGCATTGTTCTAGAAAATGTCTTGCAACTAATATGTTGTCCCAATGGTACCACTATGATGTCATGTATTCAAATAGTACAACAATCATCCAATAAATAGGTTTTATACAGTATCATTGATTGCAGGAGAGAATCTCTCACATTATACATATCTTATCATTTGTCCAAAAATAATTTAAAAAAAAACACATGTCAGTTGTTATTGAAAACGATAACTACACACTTTTTGTTCTTCTCTTGTACACCCTTCTTTATTACTATCATAAGCTACCAAATTATCAAAATTGTATTTGGTTAAAAAAAATGGTATACCAATTTTTTCATTTCATCTCTGTGCAAATATTGAATCTCTCATATCAACTGAAAACAACTGCTTGATTTCATTTTTGTACTTTAGCAAAAATACATTAAGATACTGATCTCTGAGGAAGACGTGTACATTTTCATAGTACAAAATCTCATGACATCTATTAAATTAGTCCAATAATATGAGTGCGCTCCCCCCTCCAGAGGCAAGGCAGCTCTACTACTGGGATCAGGATCATCTCCTAAGCTTAGGAGGCTAAGTCTTCTGAGCAAATCATACGATCTGTTGGATTAAAATCCAATGGTTACAATTATTATAACCTTGAGAGGGGGCTCAGCCTCCTAAGCTCAAGAGAGGATCCTGATCCCTACTACTGAGATCTTGACAAACCAAATCCAAAATCAAAACCATATTTTTTTAAGAAAACTAATGAAAAATCCAAAAAAACTTTAATTTTACTGAAAAATGACAAATGGAGGTATAGTGAATAGTACCAGAGAAAAGTAAAAATGTGGTTTTTTGTTAAAAATGAACGGTACCAGAAATGTTTCGTTAAAACTCTCTTTGCGACTCCTTTTGCGGCTCTAGGTCTAGGTCTACAAACACAATGGCCGACCTTAATCACAGTAATTTACAGCCTTTTACAGTTCCAGGCTGCCAGCAATGATTTAAAGGTAAATTTACTCAATGACTCCTAGGTAACCATAGAAATTTAATCAATTGCTCTAACAAGCATAGAAGTATAAGCAATGCCTAAACCAATGTCCTTGTTCAAAATGATTATCGGCTTTGAAAAATTATTGCATCTAATTATTCGACTGGATTCTCCAGTAGGAGTGCAACTTCGTAGCACCAGTACATCGTCATTGACTCATTATAGTGTCTCGTACTAATGAAACAACGTTATGTATAAGTTTTTTTTATACGATATTGTATGATTGATACAAAACGTTATAATGATGATGTACTCGTGTGCTGAAAGTTCTTTCGGAGGAGTAAAGTGGTAAGTGAAGGAATATGCATTGGCAATTGACAAGCATGCACTATAATTTGCCTGTGGCAGCCTTAGCACACAGAGAAACTACAAGAATACTATACTAGTCTCTTCTTGTGTAATCAATTGCGGCATTGCCACCTAGTCTTTGCCAATAATTATTTTTAAAGAGAAATTATTTCGTAAAGTAAATTTCAAATATACTTTGATGGAAAGGGATTCTCTCTAGATCCCTTCCACCAAATCCACCCGATCACTTAATTCGAGTCCTTGAAATTTGATCTAACGGCTAAAGTTATTATAACTTTTAAAGGGGCCCATGTTTATAGCCGTTTGATCGAATTTTAAGGGTTCGGATTGATTAATTGGGTGGATTTGGTGGAAGGGATCCAAAGATTATCCCTTTCCTACTTTGACGAAAGAAACATGTATAGGTGCCTCTATTGCACAAATGACACGTGGCTTTATGACGATTAAGAATTTGCATACAGTTTTCGTAGATATATTTTTATATTTTTATATCACTCATCACGTCATCATCATATAATAATGTTACAGAGAAACATGATGTTCACTTCTGATGACATGCAAGACTTTCCTTTAAAAGTGAACAATAGCATCAAAGATTAATAAGGTTACTATATAAGGTTCATGATC
The DNA here is from genome assembly GCA_036320875.1 of Cotoneaster glaucophyllus. Taxonomy (NCBI): domain Eukaryota; kingdom Viridiplantae; phylum Streptophyta; class Magnoliopsida; order Rosales; family Rosaceae; genus Cotoneaster; species Cotoneaster glaucophyllus. The sequence continues at coordinate 9,397,422 of CM070067.1, forward strand.
TGAAAGGTTAATCTAAATTTGCATTATGTGGTTTAAACCTGCACGTAGGAAAGAGACAAACAAATTCAACCCCACCCTGCAGGAAATTATTGAAATGCGTTGGATTGGGACTGGAGGTTTCAAACCAATGACCTTATGAAACTAGCTATAATCAAAGTTATATATATCATGTATTATTGATAACATTGTTGATCACGTCTCTTATGCACGAATGTAAATTCTATCCAAGTGAGTCTCATATGTATAAGAAATATGATTATGATTGAAAGGGTACTTAGTATAAATTTTCCACTATAAATTTTCCACATACAGTTGGCTACAGTTTGCTAAGAACTTTTGCTGCTATTTCCTTCTATGGCCTTTGATGTTACGTACATTCACTACCATCATGATCAATTATTCAACAATGTAAAATTGCTAAATATTAGTTTTGTTCTTTTGGTCACCTAGTGATCAAAGATTTGCGGTTTATCTATTATTAAATTTAATATTATGAATTGAGATTAAAACATTAAAAATACATCAATTTATTTGCCACCTTTAATATCGAGTTTAAAAGTCATGTATTTTTTTGGTCATCTAATGACGAAAAGAACGTCTTTGACTTAATTATTGCAAGACTATAATAAGTTGGGTAAGGCACTCATGGTCTGAATAACAAGCACGTCGGCTACCAAAACATATATATGCTTGATATCTCTACAAGCGTAATGCTAAGCACCATTGAGGTTGCAAACCATTAATTTGGCTCCATGTGGCATGCATCATGGTGTAGGACCTTATAGTAATAGAAGCCTTCATGGAAAAAGAGTCACCTAGGAGCTCTCTATTAGGAGAGAAACTATTTTAAAACCAATCTTGTTTTAGTGGTACTACCGATTACTTACGACATAGATGATAGTCAAGTAATTAAATAATACATTAGTCGTTCGTTAAATAGTTGTTACATGGTGTCATCAATTGCAAAAGAGAGTTTCTCCTCTTTTAGATCCTCTAGGATATAAAGCCTATAAAATAAGCACTATTTTTAAATGTTCTAGCTAAGCTAGTTGATCCTTAACACACATTCACTTTGGTTGCAGAATTGTGTAGATTTTTTGGAAGATTCCTCCTTTTAGGGTAAAGGGACGAATTAAAAGGCATAATCTCTTGAAGTGGGTTTTGCCCTACTTGAACCAAACGGAAAAGAAAGATATATAGCCTGTTGCAACACTCTCACCAGCAATGTTGGTAAAGAAAAATGTCTATAAATCTAAAGTGAGATGAAGGGCTGGACTTTAACTATTTTTTGTCAATTTGGGGTTTAATTTTCTAATATTATTCTTCTCACCAAGGAGGAAAATATATAATGTACAAGAGAATTTATAAGGAAAGAAATACTAATTACAATCTGATTACAAGGACCTAGAAAAGGTAACTAAAATAATCACAAGAAGTCAACTCTCCAACACTCCCCCTCAAGTTGGTGCATAAATGTCGTTCATGCCCATCCTGACAAGAGAGTTATAGAACGCTTGACTTGCAACAGTTTTAGTTAAGATATCCGCCAATTGATCCTCTGACTTTACGAACGGGAATTGAATAATATCCCCATCCAACTTCTCCTTAATGAAGTGTCTGTCAACTTCCACATGTTTTGTGCGAGCATGTTGAATTGGGTTGTGTGAGATATCGATAGCTGCTTTATTATCACAAAATAAATTCGAGGCTGAATTCGAAGGATACCCGAGTTCACCAAGTAACCTCCGAAGCCATAATAGTTCACATACTCCTTTTGCCATACCCTTGTATTCAGCCTCTGCACTTGATAAAGCAACCACTTTCTGTTTCTTACTCCGCCAAGTGACTAAGTTTCCTCCCACAAATGTAAAGTAACCAGATGTGGACCGACGATCAGTAACGTTGCCTGCCCAATCTGCATCGGTGTAACCCTCTATTCGGCAATGATCATTCTTAGAAAACATGATGCCTCTACCCGGTGAGGACTTCAGGTATCGTAGGATGCGTTCAACAGCACCCATATGTGCCTCACTCGGAGAATGCATAAATTGACTAACAACACTTACTGCGTATGCAATATCAGGCCTGGTGTGAGATAAATAAATTAACCTCCTAACTAACCTTTGATAACGATCTCTGTTAGTGGGAACTTGATCAGGGTGCACGGCAAGATGGTGATTTTGGACTATGGGAGTGTCAGCCGGTTTACAATCAAGCATTCCGGTTTCAGCTAATAAGTCTAGAACATATTTTCTTTGAAACAGAAATATACCCTGTTTAGATCGAGCTACTTTTATCCCCAAGAAATATTTCAAACCAGCAAGATCTTTCGTCTCGAACTCGGTTGCTAGGTAATCTTTGAGCCTTGAGATTTCCTCTTTGTCGTCACCTGTAAGAATCATATCGTCCACATAGATGATAAGTGCCGTCAATTTCCCCATTCGACGTTTCAAGAAAAGTGTATGATCAGAATTGCTCTGCCTGAACCCATATTTCCTCATAACTGTCCGGAACCTACCAAACCATGCTCGAGGTGATTGTTTCAACCCATAGAACGCTTTATTCAACTTGCAGACTACTCCAGGTTGTAAAACCGATGCATAACCAGGTGGAATATCCATATACACTTCTTCATCAAGATTACCATGTAAGAAAGCATTTTTCACATCAAATTGTTGTAATGGCCAATCTAGGTTGGCCGCCAATGAAAGCAATACTCTTACCGTATTAATCTTTGCTACCGGGGCAAATGTCTCTGTATAATCAACACCATACGTTTGAGTGTATCCCTTGGCCACTAATCGTGCTTTGTATCGTTCAACGGACCCATCAGCTTTGTACTTGATGGTGTACACCCATCGACACCCAACTCTCTTCTTTCCTCGGGGAAGTGGAACTAAATCCCACATTTGATTTTTCTGGAGTGCAGCCATTTCTTCCTCCATTGCCTTGGTCCATCGATCGTCAGATAGTGCCTCTTTCAATGAACTTGGTGTGCTATCATTGGATATTTGTTGTACAAAAGCTTTGCCGGGTTCTGATAACTTCTGTGATGACACATAGTTGGCAATGGGGTATTTAGAGCATTTCGTTGTGTCCGGTGAATATCGATTAGGTGGCTTTCCTCGGTTGTGCCTGAGAGGTAATTGATAATTTGGAATAACAGTATCATCAACAGGGATAGTCGAGCTTACCTCAGGAATATTCTCAGGAGTATGGTCTGGTGGTACTATATTTAGAGATGAGGGGGAGTAGGCTCGGCAAGGGCAGCTGGCCGAGTCTCGGCAAAGGCACTTGGATTTCCCTCGACGGTAGTTGGCCGAATCTCGGCAAAGGCACTTGGATTTCCCTCGACGGTAGTTGGCCGAATCTTGGCAAGGGTAGCTGGCCGAGTCTCGGCAATGGTCCAATCCTTCTCGTCATGCCGTGTATCCCCCTGAGGAGGAGGATTGGAAGAAGCCGAAGGGTAATACATCTCAGACTCGGAAAAAAGTGACATCCATAGTAACATACAGTCGACGGGAAGGAGGGTGGTAGCAACGGTACCCTTTCTGATGGAGTCCGTACCCCATAAAAATACAACGAAGAGCACACGGGTCAAGTTTCGTCCGTTGATTTTTATGAAGATGAACAAATGCAACACATCCAAAAATCCGAGGTAGGAGTACTAAAATCGACGGTAAATGCACGAAGGTAGCAAGGACTTGTAAGGGAGTACGAAAATCCAGGACTTTGGATGGCAGACGGTTGATAAGATAAGTGGCGGTCTGAAGAGCAACATCCCAAGAAGAGCGGGGAACAGACGCCCCAATCAAGAGTGACCGAGCCGTTTCTAAGAGATGACTATTTTTGCGCTCAGCCACCCCGTTCTGTTGAGGAGTCTGAGGACATGTAGTTTCGTGAAGAATTCCAGAATTCGTTAAATAATGGGAAAAATCATTATTAACATATTCACCACCATTATCAGAACGTAAAATCCGTATGTCAGTAGAAAACTGTGTCTGAACCATGGTGTGGAAGGTCTTAAAAACCGAAAACACATCACTTTTATGCTTAAGAAGATATAACCATGTCATCCGTGTACAATCATCTATGAACGTTACAAACCATCGAATACCAGATGAAGTAGTAATCGGAGATGGTCCCCAAACATCCGAATGAACAAGACCAAAAGGAACAATACTTTTATTAGAATTCAACGGATAAGACACACGGTGACTCTTGGCGAGTATGCAAGTGTCACATTTAAAGTATGAAACTGAACAACCAACAAATAAAGCCGGAAACATATGCTGCAAATAACTGAAAGATGGATGACCCAAACGGTGATGCCATAACCATATCTGACGCCTCTTGTGATCAACAGCTCCTTGGGCGAGATTGATCCGTCCTATAGGTACCGTTTGGTACGCAGACGGGACGGGACGGGACGGGACAGGACGGAACGGATGATGTAAATATTGAAAAAAATAAGGAAAATTTTTGTCTTAAAATGTTATAAATTTGTGTTCCACGGATGTGGAACGGGTCGTTCCAGGGGGGAGAGGTGGAAAGAAAAATCAGCCAAATTTCGTCCCATGGGACAACCCGTTCCACGATTTTTTGGCGTACCAAACGCGCTCGTCCCGTTCCGTCCCATCCCGTCCCACGTACCAAACGCAACAATATTGACATCATCCACAAAATAGAGATCCCCCCTCTTAGTACCACGACCAATTATCTCCTTCGTGAGAATATCCTGTATAAGACAAAACTTTGGATACATTAGCACACAACAGTTCAATTGTTCAGTAGCTTGGCCAGGAGACATCAATCTATGCTTTAGTGAAGGTACAAGTAATGTATGAGGCAAAGAGAGAGTGGATGTGAGGCACACTGTGCCAGCGCCGGTTACCGGTGAGGTGACTCCATTAGCATCAGTAATATTACGTCGAAGTGGAACAGTATCACAAGCTAAATCAGTGGGATCATAAGTCATATGGTATGTGGCACCGGAGTCAATGATCCATCCGGATGGAGTAGCATCATTATTCATATTAAAAACATGACCACAGTTACCTGAGGACTCCGGAGATATGTCGGAAGAACTCGAAGCCAGAGGAGGATCATCTTGAGATATCAAAGACAATTGGGACATGGAGGTGGCGAGATTGGCTTGCCCAAGCTTGGCTTGCTCGTCTCGTTCTCGTTGTTTCTGAAGCTTCAACGGTTCCCACCAGTCAGGATAGCCATGCAATTGGAAGCAATTATCACGGCCATGCTTCTCACTACCGCAGTAAGTACAACCACCGGCCGGGACAGGTGGTTTAGGTCGAGGAGGACGGGGACCCGTGGTGGGCCGTGAGGCTGTCCGAGCAGCAAAGAGCGAGCCCTGTGCCGAGCTCGGTGCAGTAGCCTGGGGTTGCAGTCCTGGGCTCGGTGCAGGTAACTTATCTGGGGCCCGGGGACGAGACGAAGCTACGGCTCGTGTGGCAGGCCGAGTTGCCATGGCAGGCCGAGCCACCATGGCCTCCCCATTCGGCAGCTGTCCTCCGGTACTCATCACAGCTTGTCGCATTCCCTCTCGGCGAACATAGGCAAAAGTTTGTTCGACGGAAGGAAGGAGCTCAGTTCGTAGAATATCACTACGAAATTTATCAAACATCTCATCCAATCCTGCAAGCAAAGTGTACACACGATCCGTTTGAACAATTTTATTAAAAATTTCAATATCAGTACCGCACTCATCGGATTAGGTCGACGATAATCAATCTCCTGCCACAAAGATTGAAGATCACTATAGTATGTCTCCACCGGTCGTCCATCTTGCCTCATGCGAGAGGCCTTGCAGGTAAGATCATAGACTTGAGATATATCGGAGCCATCATAATATGTGCGAGCAACCGCGTCCCACACTTCCTTTGCCGTTGGTAGTCGAAGAAAGTACCCAATCAAATTGGGTTCCATAGAGTTGATGAGCCAACCCTTTACAATAGCGTTCTCCGTACGCCATTTGGTGAAGGCCGGATTGTCGATAGGTGGTTGGGGACTACTCCCAAACAAGTAGCCCAACTTGTCTTTTCCAGCAACAAGCATCTCAACAATCTGAGACCAAACTCCATAATTGGCACCATTGAGTTTGTTGCCAATTGAAGCAGTAGACGAATCATGATGGACAATCTGTGTAACAACTTGCGGTATAGGTGGGATAGGATTCATGGTAGGGTCGGTCAGGGTAGTAGTGTTTAGTGTAGGAGTAGAATCGGTTAGGATGGGATTATGTTCACCGTGGAGTGGTGGTAGGTTCTCCATGGGAGGGCCGAGTATGCTTGAGGGAACAGGCAGAGTAGAAACCCTAGGATCTCTGCTCTGATACCATCTCAATTTGGGGTTTAATTTTCTGATATTATTCTTCTCACCAAGGAGGAAAATATATAATGTACAAGAGGATTTATAAGGAAAGAAATACTAATTACAATCTGATTACAAAGACCTAGAAAAGGTAACTAAAATAATCACAAGAAGTCAACTCTCCAAAATTTTTTACTTGGCCCCGTTCTTCAATATCTATCATCATTTTAAAGAACCCTTACTACTTTTTTTTTACAGGTAATTTCGGTGCAATGGTTTATCTGTCCTTAACTGAGCTGATTCCTACTGCTTTTGCTTCTATACAAAGGGTATCGTCCCTCTCTCTCTCTCTCTCTGAGGTGTGGTCGAACACAAAGAAATCTTAACAAATACAGAGGAGAGAAGTCATATGTGAAGACCAATAGAGAGAGCATTTATTTTGAGTGATAGCTTAGCACTCCAGATAGTAATAACAACCTAACTAATTAACAGAGTAACCAATAGTCTTTGTATAGTCCAACCACACTAACAATAATACATTCTATTGGATACAAATATATATCAGAAACTGCAGCAAACAATATTCTTGTGTCAGAATTGAGCGTATAATATGTCGATTTTGAATAGAATCGTGAGTAGAATAAGTGTTTTAATTGTCGATCAGGTTAAACCACGACCTCGTTGTGTTTAAGGCCAAAAATGACTGTTTAGGCTTCCAAAAAAGCGTTTTAATTTCCGTAAATACCGATTAATGTTGTTTTAATTATTAAAGTCATTTGAGTTGTTCAAAGCAATTGTAATCCTTTATTTAAGTCGTTGGATCCTTCAATCATCCTTTGGGATTATGCTCCAAAATTGGTAGCTAGATTCCAGATTATCGTTCTTCAGGAATTTACGCTTGTAATCTTTTTTAACTTCGTGCGGCGTGTTAGAATTCCTCTGTCCCTCATCGGTCACAGAGCTTGAGAACAAGCCCTTTATATATAATTACCTCACTCTAACTAACACCGAGGCCTTTTGGATTAAAACCCCACACCTGACGGATTGAGCAGGTGGCCAAGTGGGGACAGTATCGGTGTTGTTGGAGTGGGCCCATGGCCCGTCTACCTGAAATTTAACATGGTATCAGAGCCAGGGGACGGGCCCGTACATCCACGTGAACGGGTGGGTCCCCTTCGACCCCGCGCGAACGGGTGAGCCCCGATTTGGCTCCACGTAGGCCAAGAGATGCCACGTGAATGGGTGGGTCCCCATTGGCCCCGCGCGAACGGGTGAGCCCCAACTTGGCTCCACGTGGTTGCCGATGTGTGGAACTTCACGTGTGACCCATAAAATGGGGTCTCACGTGCCGGGGAGTGTTAGAATTCCTCTGTCCCACATCGGTCACAGAGCTTGAGAACAAGCCCTTTATATATAATTACCTCACTCTAACTAACACCGAGGCCTTTTGGATTAAAACTCCATACCTGACGGATTGAGCAGGTGGCCAAGTGGGGACAGTATCGGTGTTGTTTGAGTGGGCCCATGGCCCGTCTACCTGAAATTTAACACGCATCACATATGCAGGTCCTCTTGGAATCCCAATTTGGGTGACCTTGTGCAAATTCTAGCATATAAACTATGGCTTAAGATATATTAATGTTCGATATAAAAAAATTAGGATGTTGATGATGAAAATAATAGAATAAGATTTATATATTTTGTATTTGTGGCATTGAATAGAAGGCCCCATGATTCTGCATGTTGAGTCGATAAATTTATTTTGTTCTTTCTTCTAATTTATTAAAAAAAATTCCGAATCTGGTGGTATTCTTATTCATTTGAAAGTGAGAGGTTTTAGGTTCGAATCTCATGGTTGACGAATTCAATACCAAATTAAGCTGTCTATTGTGTAACTTAACCAAATTTTTTATTTTTTTACTATAAAAATATCGATGTACTAAAAAAAATCTCCGAATTTAATTACAAACTTTGAACTTTTGATGGTAAAGTTCATCAGGTTGGCCCAGAACAAAAGAAAGTAGAAGCTTAAGAATATGATTATCATCCAGTTGTTTTGTTTTAGCGCTGCCACATGTCCTAGTATGCTTTAGAGAGATACTTTTTTTTTTTTGGAACACTGCTTAGAGAGATACTTTAACCTATATTTGGTTTACCTTTTTACCAAATTGTAAGTGACTTGCCCATGTCTGGATAAGTGGAGCATTTTTTCTGCTGAAAGACCATAATGGTCTTCCCAACTTTATTTTCCTTCACCTGATTTACTTTAAATTTTATCTCAATTCCAAATGTGATTTTTTCTTTACTCTCATCCAATATCCTTCATAAGATATCTAATTTCAGGATCAAGAACGAAACAGAAGATGGGATAGAGGAGACTGAAAAGAGGAATAAAATAAAATGTGGGAATGGTGGATTTTTTTGTTTTTTTTTTTTGTTTTTTGAACAAGTAATATTATCTACACAAGGTAGCGTTTGGTATGCAGACGGGACGGGTCGGGACGGGACGGGACGGGACAGTGGTTCCATGTTATGTTTGGTATGCGCAGGACAGAATGAGAGAGTTGTTCCGTTCTGCGTTTGGTGCGCAGGACGGAGAACATAACCAAAATATTAAAATGACTAACTTACCTCTGTTCCGTCTATTGTTTGGTAAGCTTGGGATGGGACGAAACAATTTTTTTTCTTCTTCTTGCTGCTGCTTACCTACGATATATTTTGTACACTATACTTGGATTTTCATGTGTTCATATATTCATACTGTGTATAACAGAAAACAAGAAAAGCGTATTTGTACTTTATGTTGCTCAATTAATTTTAACAGATTCAATAACAAACAATAACAAACATCTACATTGAGTCCAATTACAACAACTCATTCCAGCAAATAAAAAACAATAACAAACATGTTTCCAAAAAAAAAAAACAAAAAAAAAAAAAACAATAACAAACATCTCAATAGTCTTGATATTACGAATTTTCACGACAATTACAACAACTACATTGAGTCCAAATCTCAATAAAAGACAATTAAAACAACTACCATGTCAACCAATTTTCAAGCCCTCCTTCCTCTCCACTCATCATATATTTCTCTTGCAAGATCATCCCTCCATTGAGTCCATGTCTGGCTTGACTCAACGGTTTCAATGTAAGCTAATACTTCTGGTAAATCTTCCCCTATATGCAATTCATCAAATGCAAGCCTTGCATTTTCCTCAGGATCAACCGTCATATACATTCTAATAAAATTATTAAGTAAACTATCAATATGTTGGAAGGAACTAATATGCATATCAATATGAACAAAAAGGAACTAATATGCATATCAATATAAAAGTTCACTTTCATGCATCGATCATGAAAATTGAAGAAAAACAGGCCTCTGTCTCCCACTATCCTCACCCCACTCAAGACCAGGAGCAAGAACACAAATAATTAGAAATTTAAAACATTAAAAATACCTAGAAGAATACGAGCTAGACATTTTAAGGCCATTAGCCGCAACCTTACTTTTCTTTGAGAGCAGATAAACTTCCCCTAATCATTTTAGAACTGGATGATAAACTAAAATTGATGGGACGATACAAAAATTGCAATACTTTCTACCCGGATTCTTTAAGTTTGACTTTGATTAAACAAGAGGAAATTCTCCCAGAAAGTTGTATTTTCTTATCCTAAGGCATCAGATTTACAAATTTTAGTACATAAAAATCGACAACTTCAACATTGAAAAAATGAATCCAGATAAAGATACCTATGAATGCAGTACTGCTCAATAGGGGGAGTGGAAGCAGATAAACAGAGATGGATCTTTGGTTGCAGATGTTGTATTCGGCAGATCAAAGCACTACAAAATACAAAGCAATTGAAACAAGCAAATCAGAAAAGAATACAAAGAAATCGAAACACTACAAAATACAAAGAAATTCATCATAATTAGGAACTGGGTGTTGATGAAATCGAAACAAGCAAAATCAGAAAAGAATAATAATGCCACTTCAAATTTACACCAAAATAAGGACCTCCTGGAAGCAAACTTTTTTTTTTTTTTTTCAGTTGCAAATCGAAGCAATACAAAGAAAGAGAGACCGAGAGGTAGATCGTACCTGGACTGGAGATGCAGAGCTGAAGTTCACAGAGAAGGTTGCGAAGGGGAGATGCAGAGGATGAGGAGGAATGAAGACAGTGGCAGAGAGAAGAGAAGATAGTTTTAGGAGGATGAAATGAAGACAACGGCAGAGAGAAGAGAAGATTGTTTTTAGGGTTTGTTGAATGATTTAGATGGTGTAATTTTTGAAAAAGACATGGGGTATATTTGTCTTAAAATGGTAAAACATTGTGTTCCACAGACGGGGAACAACCCGTTCCAGAGGGAAGCGGGACGCGAAAACACCCAAAATCTGTCCCGTGGAACAGCGCGTTCCACTCATTTTTGGCGCACCAAACGCGGGAAGGAACGCCTCGTCCCATTCCGTCCCGTCCCGTCCCACATACCAAACGCACCCTAAAGGAAGGGGTGGGTTAAGCCTCACAATGGGCTACCAAAAATGAGGTTCAAAATCGTCTTTGGTGGGAATCAAACCTAAGACCTCTCACTTACAAGTGAAGAGGAATACTACTAGACCATAATGCTAAGTGGTGGGAATGGTGGATTAGGGTTGAGATTTGATAAAAACCTAAATTGAAAACATGAGGCATGGAGGTCCAAAATTCTAGAGTAAAGGCTCCAGGACGATAGTGTTGAGAGTATGAATTTTACATTAGAAAAAGAATAAACTTTATAAGGAGTTAGGTTACTACCCATTTTGTCAGTAGATTTTATAGTGGAACCTCAACTTTTTTCAAATAACATCTCCGACTCTCAAAACCCTAATGCCATGACAACCCAAAACCCTTGTACCATATCCTTCGAATTTGAATTAAAAATCATTCGACTCATTCCTTTGTATCATTTTCATGGTTTAGAGGGCTCTGGACCATCCAGTTGCATCCATCTAATTAAGCTCATTAAAAGGAAAATGAAACATTCTTCTATATAGAGATCGACTTTTATTGGTATTATCATGATGGGGGATGGAAGGGATGATGCTTGACCAATCTAGCCATCAAGTGCGTTTACTTTCACCTCAATCCAAAACCCTAATTTTTTTTTTTCCAGCTGCAGGTATTTCTCTACCATATATTTTCTACTTATTTCTTTGTGATTCTTTTTCATCTAATTTATAAGGAAAGTTCATGTTTTACCATTAATAATCAAGCAAACCCCTCAACCTACGCACCATAACCTAAATCCAATACCTGCCCTTATTTTACTTGGCAATATCTGGATTCTTGGAAGTCCTTTTGTTTGGTTGGCAAGAATAGGAACTTCCTATACATACATCTGGTGGAGCTGGGTTTTTGTTGTTGTCCTTCTATTTTTTCTTATAATTATGAGATATGATGAGTGTTGCACAAGTATGCAGAGCGTGAAAAATGATGTGCAAAAATCACTCTTCATAATTAGCTAAAAAGTCTCTCCCGAAACTTGATCGAAAGAAAGAGAGCTATGTATGTTCTTCCTCCCACCATAACAACTCGTTCAGTTGTCAATGCAGGCGTTGCTATAACGGCGAGTATGGGTACAACATCTATGGGATGGGATTCAGTAAATGAACAGTTCAATTATGAATTACTATTGACTTGACCAGGAAAAAAATACTTTCCAATCTCATGGTAGTCACTGTCAAACTGAAGGTGTCTCAAGAAAAATAATTTTGAATTTAAAATCAAAATTTGTACTAGCACAATTCAAGTTGGTAACCCATAAAGTTTAGTTTAAGCTTGTTGAGCTTTTTATGCCAAACTTAAAGTTCATACTGTGATTCCCCGACAAAATATGTTGAAAATAAGATATTAACACTACAACAAAAATGACCTTTGGGTACAAAATTAAGGACACAAATGAAGAGTTTGTGTCCCTTTAAACACCAATAGAGAGGAATAGTTCTCATCCAATAATGAGCACCATGTATTGTGCCCAATGCAAACAAAAATGGACACAAACATATTATTGGGCACGAAAAACATGACTTTTGTGCCTTTGGTGTCCATCATGTGTCCTTCAATACCAGAAATAATATTTTTATTAATTTACAAAAACACTATTAATGTTTTTGTGCCCTCTAGTTTAATATATTTAAATAAAAAATAAATTTTCGTGTCCCTTTTCTCAATTCCTCTCCTCAATCTTCACGCCTTACTCCCTCTTCTCAATTCCTCTCTCTCTCTCTCTCTCTCTCTCTCTCTCTCTCTCTCTCTCTCTCAATCCTCCCGCCTCTCTCCTCTCTATCCCTTTCCCAATCCAACCAAACCTCTCTATCCCTTTCACTCGGTGGGATCGACGGCTGTGTGGAAAGTTGAGGGAAGATGAAAAGTGCGTAGAAAGGAAAGCAGATGGAAACCCTACTGACTTCTGTTTCTCTCATCTCTCTCTTCCTCTTTCTCTCCTCCACTGAAACCATAATCTTCCTCTCCTCAGCGCTCTCCCATTTCCCTCTTCGTCTGACCCTTTATTTTTATTTTTTTCTCAAATCCCCCGATTCTCTCAAATATTTTCACAAAATATTCACCGAAGAGATCCTAAGTTTTTTTTTTTAAGGGATTTTATTTGTGGTCTCTGTTTTGAGGGGCGTTGTGCATCTCTGTAAACCTAGGGTTCCTTAATCTGTAATCGGGAGTTTCGGTGAGATGAAGGAGAGGAGCAGGGAGATTTGCTCCAGTCCGCGAACGGCAGAAGTGATCTTCAAGGATTACAGTGCTCGAAGAATCGACGCCGTCCACTCTTTAACGGTACTCCGATTTCTCTCTCTCTCTTCCGTTTCTCTCTCTCTCTTCCGTTTCTCTCTCTTAATTTCCTTTTGGTTTTGGAAATCTCTGACCTTTTGGGTGATGTTGTTTTCTCATTGATTAATTGACTGTTCTGCGAAGTAAATGTATTGATTTTTGGAGCGAAAATTAGCTCCAGTAACTGAAGAGGTCGATTACAACAGTTGGTAAAATATACAACGAGAATTTGAGTTGGTTGCCTGATTTGATTTGGTTTTTGCTTTCAGTAAAAGCTGGGGTTCAAATTTTGGGGTTTTTGCTTACAAGATTTGAATATCTGTTTTATTTGGTTCTAGGTGTTTGAGAAGCAAAATGATGCCAAAATGAACAGAACTAAGAACAGACCACTACCTTCAGGACGCATTACGATCCCTCATGCAGTCACCTGGGCATCCGCTGCTGGTTTAGCTGGCACTGCTTTGTTAGCAAGCAAGGTGCCCAAATGAATTCCCACTTTTTTCTGTAGGTGTTAGATGACATTAAATTTCTGATTTCCACCACCTCAATGTTTGATTGGCTGTGAGTTTGGGAACTAATGTTGCAACTCTTATGACAAGGTTGTTGCAGGCTAATGTGTTGGCAGCTGGTCTTGGAGCTTCAAATCTAATACTTTATGCGTTTGTCTACACTCCATTGAAGCAGATTCACCCAGTGAATACATGGGTTGGTGCTGTTGTTGGTGGTATCCCTCCACTTCTAGGGTAATTTGTTCCATGATTTTCTTTGAGCTACATGCTATTTTGATTGGACCTATTGGAGTTACTTTATTTATTGCTTTGGCTGTTGAAAAGTTATAACTCATAGTAGCTTAAATGTTAGTTGTTGCAAAATACTTTGGCAGCCCAAAACTGATCAGTGTTTTACTTTAAATAAAAACCAAGTTTGTTTTCCAATATCTATTGAAAAGTACCCATTGTACTGTACTAAATATTTTATACACATAACTGCATATTCCCCCAGTATCTTTTTTTCTCTGTTCTCCCCATGACCTCCCTCTCTGGTCTGAAATTTTTTGTCAATATCTATGGACTTATTTTGTAGCTTCCACTTGTTTAACAGTAAAATAGATGCCTCTCTCGCACAAACACACACATGTTTGTATGTGTTAACACCTTTTAATGGGACCATTTCAAGTCAATGATCTTGAACCACCCCATGCAGAGATCGTTTTCTTTGCTTCACCATCTGATTGGTATAGCACTCCTGTGGCAAATGCCTGTACCACAAGGAGCACAATTATTGTTGATCGGTTTGTCTTGGCATGTATATGGGAAGATATGTGACCATTACTTACCTCTCTCTGGTATCCCATTCTATCTGCCTCATAGATTTTTAGAAATGAAGCTTATAACGTAGCCACACACTGCCAATCAACTTTGGTCTTAGGATGTTGTTATGGATATCTGTTGGGAATCATGGTGGCTGACTTTAGCTGTAGGCGTAAAAATAGAAACTTTATGTAGGTACTATTAGTTTTACTATTTTCTTGTCTATAATTCAACCCTATGGTTTCTTTTTCATATGAGAATAATTCTTATCGAAAAAAATGTGAATAGATCTAGTTTTCTTTTCTATAGTTCTTCGTATTGAAGTTCCCCTTGCAGTATTCACATACTCTATAGTTTTCTTCGTGTTGATCCCTTTGCAGACCTGGACCTGAACTGATATTCTTGTTTGTTTCATTATTAGTCATGACATATATCAAGAACCGCCTGCATGTTGGCTCATGATTTCTCTTTTGGGCTCTTTCAGTTGGGCTGCAGCTTCCGGCCAGGTTTCCCTCAATGCAATGCTACTCCCAGCTGCTCTCTACTTTTGGCAAATACCTCATTTTATGGCCCTAGCATACTTGTGCCGTAATGACTATGCCGTTGGAGGGTATGAACTTTTGGGGTCTTACTTTAACATTTATGTCATCAGTTGAAAAGATTCAAATATTTTGCACATCGAAATTGTTTCAGAACAGGAGTTTTATTTCCTGCCTTTGCTTTCACGGGCCTTGTACAGTTCATGGAAAGAATTAATCAATATCCAATTATGCCCTATGAGTTCAAGGCAGAAAGAATTATAGTTGACAGATTTTATACTTTTTGAGAGCGAATGGTGTGAGCACCCTGTTTTGTTATCCAATTTACTTCCCCTTTTAAATGATTAGCATGAGATAGTCAAGCTGATTGTAGGTTGGATCTTTGTACGTGTGATGGTGGTCCACAGATTATTGATGCAGTTCACTTGGCTTCTTCCTCTCTAATCCTTTTTCGTTTGATTCATATTCAGATTTAGGATGTTCTCCCTAGCTGATGCTTCTGGTAAGAGGACAGCCTCAGTAGCTTTAAGGAATTGCATATACATGATCCCTTTGGGGTTCTTGGCCTATGACTGTAAGTCCAAGACTCACAAACCATCTTTCTTTTTCTAATCGTGTTTCTATTTGTATTTTTGTATTCCTGTTGGTGGTTGTCTTCTTGTAAAACACGAGAAATGTTATCTTTCTTTTCTTTTTTTCTTCCATGAAATAGATTGGTATCTGGCTGTCGTGTCTGATATGGCTGTTTTCATATTGCAGTCTTTAGCTTTTTTGCATTTCTGAGTCTTTAACAAAGCTAACGAGTTATATTTGTTATTCATGGTTTTGGTTAATTTGCAGTTGGAGATGAAATTTTTTGAAGGGTTCGACACTGTGGCACTCAAGCAGCATTTTGGAAAGAAAATTTTGGAACTAGAAGATGAGAAAAGAAATGTGCAGGTTCATTTAAAACCTTAATATTTGATGTTCTTTTTCTTGAGAGAACCGGTATTCACTTAAAACCTTTATAATTATAGTTTTATTTTAGTTGGGGATAGAACATGTAAAATTCTAGTTGTTTTTATATATAATGGTTGTGAATATCTTTGTAAATTGTAATATTATAGATGCTTGTGGTTGTGGGCTGTTTTAATTTTATGAAAAAATAATTTTTTGTTTAGCCTCAATCTCAATTTGTAGTTTATTTCTGTTTTTAATTTTTTTTTTTTTTTAAATAGTTGATATATTGGGCACAATAACAATAAATGTGCTAACATGGGTGGCAGCAGCCATCTGACAATTTTGTCAGAACTGGGCACAAAAACACCTTTATTTGTGCTTACATTTTTCAGCACAACATACATTATTGTGCCCATTTAGCAATGGTAACACCCATAAAGGGCACAGATGAAAACTTAGTTGCTGCATTGTTGCTATTGGTCTATGGGCACATATGTTGGTGCTCTTTGGCCTCAAAGGGCACATATAATTTATTGTGTGCATTGCCCAGTTTTTTTGTAGTGTAAAGGGGGCGACAAAGACATCAAACAATAAAATTTTGCCTCTGTACTAAAAGAAATTAAATTTTTTAAACACAACTAGAGAAGATTACATGAGAATTATTTTTGAAAATAAATGAAGATTAAAGTAGAATAAAATAAAGGGTTTATATCACAAATGGTCCCTGAAATTGACCCCATCAATCATGATGGTCCCTGAAATTGAAAATCGATCAATGTAGTCCCTGAATTTTAACTCACGAATCAATGTGGTCCTTCTGTTAGTGTTCCGTCCAAATTAACACTAAAAAAAGGTTAGAGAACCAATTTTTCATGGTAAAATGACCAAAAAAAGGTTAGAGAACCACTTTTTTTTGTTTTTATTTTAGTTTTAGCACCAAATCCATGAAAAAATGGAGATAAAAGTGAAGATGGAAAAAAGAAAAGAGAGGTAGTAAGTAAAATTATAAGTAACAGGGTTATTTTTGATCATTTTACCATGAAAAATTGGTTCTCTAACCTTTTTTTAAAGTTAATTTGGACGGAACACTAACAGAAGGACCACATTGATTCGCGAGTTAAAATTCAGGGACTACATTGATCGATTTTCAATTTCAGGGACCATCATGATTGATGGGGTCAATTTCAGGGACCATTTGTGATATAAACCCTAAAATAAAAGCGAGTCAAACAATCGCAGCACTAATTGGAGGATAATAAGAAAAGAAAAAAAATCCGAAAACTCTCAAATATTTTTTTTTTTTAACAAACAATATTATCTACACTAAAGGGAAGGGAGTGGGCTTAGCCTCACAATGGACTAGCAATAATGTGGTTCAAATTCGTCTTTGGCGAGAATTGAACCTAAGACCTCTCACTTACAAGTGAAGAGGAATATCACTAGACCGTAGTAAGAAAACTCATTTAAAAGTGAAACTCTCTCTGAACTCTCTGAATTGTAATGTGGCGGAGAGTACATGAAGAGTCTCACTCTGAGCGAGTTTTCTTAGCATTTCTCAAGTATGGTAGTAGGGCCACATGTTATATTTATTCCATGTGTTTTATTATGTTCAGACGACATGATTGATATTTTTTATTTGTACTTGATATAATAAAAGATACATACAAATATTTTAATTTCAATAGAATATCATAGTACACCATAAAATTACTAAAAAATTGGATGGATAAGCAATGTATATCATATGTCATCACTTTTACCCTAAACCAAAATCTAGCTAGGTACGTACACCCATGTCAATTCCCTTAAACACTGGTCCTAAGCTTCTACTTCACTTTCCAATGAAATCTCAAAAGACCAAACATCCTCTTAAGATGTCGTATTTTTGTTTCCGAAAACACACGAGCACCCGATAAATATAAAACAAAGTAATCACATACCCCAACATAATATTAGATTTCCTGGTCACCCCACCACCGCCCCCCCCCCCCCCCCCCCCCCCCCAAACCCCCACGTCAAGAAAGAAGAACCCCATTAAAAATAAATAATTAATTAACGATGAAATTAATATTAAATTTAAAGGAACTTATTCGTATAGTGCTTGGTAAGCAATAAACAAACATATACCTCACAACTTTAAACATATTTATAGTTGTAGATTGGATGAAGAAATTTTTATGGGTACTTGGACAACAAAAGAAAACACCGTATATTATTATAAATGTAAACGATAGAGATGAGCAAACAAGTGATATACCGATTTGTATTTCAAATACACTAAACAATCTCTCGAGTGAATTGCAACACCCATTCAGTTTGATCATTTCAAACTAAGATTTACTTTCTTAGCCGTTGGATGGGTCCTTAAGGAGTACCAAATAAACGGCTGGGATTAAATTAAAGGGGCATGATTTATGAAGAAGCATCACCAATTTTTGTCACCAAGGGAAAAGAATGATTAGCAAAAACTATATGTTAAAGGAAAATGTGGCCTAAAAAGACTAATTATTTATGCATGGTAAGAAGGGTTTACAAATTACACGACACATTACATATGCAAGGAACCTCATCATTCCATTTCCAAGTCCGGAATTTGAAGTCCCCCTCCACTTTCAAGAAAAACAACAAAACAAGAAATATCTAGGAAAAACAAACCCCACAAATTTCAATAGATTAGAGGTGGATTAAGGAGCCAAGTCAGTAGTTCGAGGATGAAAAGGAGGAAGGAAGAAGCCAAACAACACTCAAATCAAAAGATTGTTTAAAAAAATCAAAAGATTATTTAAAGAACTTACACGGAACAAATTTACTGTCACGTAACGTCCTGAACTAATAATACATTACCATGTGTAACTTTCTTTTCACGTAGCATTTCATTATAAGACTCGACATCATGGTACCACTGAACCCGCTGTAACTCCACTTCACACAATTTATTTTGTACAACCATCAGGATCCTCTCCAGATTTTTTTAGAGAGAATCATGAAGATCCGTGAATATTGTCTGTTCATTGTACATTGTACAGTCAATTTTTATCAAGTACTGTTTATGTTTATTTTTAAATAAAAATATTTAAAATAATTTTTGTTCGCACGATGTATAATAAACAGACACGATTCATAAATCTCCGAAATCTTTACAAAGAAAATCCCGCGATGATCCGAACTCTTTGTACAACAACTTTTGGGGCCAAGATGGGGCCGAGTAGAACCCAAATAGAATGGGTCTTACTTATTTGTCGTAGCTATCATACATATGACGTAATTAGAGGGTACGATATGACGTAATTAGAGTGTCCTACCAAAAAACTTCTCATATTGCCTCCTCTCATGCGTCTAAAATTGATGATTATGAGCAATTGAGCTCATGAAAATTTCTTTGCTCCTTTTGTTGTACGTTTCTCTCTCTTTCAATTCACAAATACACAATATTTTCCCTTTTGGGTATTTTTAGGCTAAGTTTTAATTTTTCACACATCCCTTCATCTGGGGCTAGTTCGGGTCAGGATCCCGAATCTCAAACCAATTCATTTCTGGACGGGATCTCAAAACCGAAAATGAACCAAAATCCAAATCCAAATCCTAGAACCCAATTTTCACACCGTAGAAATCTAATTTTAATTCAAACAAAATTGCATCAACCAGAGAAAATTAGTTCGAACCAATCCGGTGCTGCTTTCGATTCTGATACTAGTGAGTTTGTGATTAGGGCCATCTCTTTCCTCCTCCTTCCTACTCGTTGGATATGCTGAACCTGATTTGCTTGTTGTTTGTATGGTGGCTGGAGCGAGATGAGAGGGTTTGGTGAGGTGGTTGGAGTCAAGACTCGGAGAGGGTGGTGGTGGCTAGGTTCAAGATACAAGGACGGAGTGGTGGTGGTGGTGGCTAAGTTCGAGATCGACCGACAGAGTGGTGCTGGTGGCTGGTAGACCTGTAAACGGGTCGCCCGTTAACACCCATTAAATTTTTATTTTTTTTTTGCATAGAGTTTATTTTTTGTTGTTAAGACTTTAATGAAATTACTAAAACATCCTCAACTAACGGGTGTTAACGGTTGCTAACGGGTTGACCTAAAGTGAACCGTTATTTAACGGGTTCACCCGTTAACGACCCGACCCGTTAAGAATCCACCCAAATACTAATATTAACGGATCAGGTTAACAGATCATGTCCAAAATACCAGGTCTAGTGACTGGGTTCGAGATCGACCGATGGAGAATTAGAGACGAGGACTGACAAACAAAGAATTAGGGAAGAAAAGTCGATAGAACAAAGAGAGACAGTGAGAGTGAGGTCAAGAAAGGTTAGGGTTAATTATAAATGAATGGTTGAGATTAAATCTCATCCAAATCCAACAGCTTATAATAATTAAAACTATATATTTAATTATATATAAAAATTGTTCGGTTCAGTTCGGGATTTTCGAACGAAAGCAGGTTGAATACCAAAATCCGTACCCAAAGTTTCAATTTTGGTTCAATATGGGTAACCGAACTGTTCGGAATTTTTCGGTTTCGGGTTTGGGATTTTTCGGTCGGGATCGGGAAGTTTTGGAATTTTTTTCCAGCTCAATCATCCCATTAAAACGATGAAAACGGCATCCTTTTCCCCCTCCATAGGAAACACCCATCATTGCTCCCAACAACAATTGTTTTCAACCTTAGAAACCTGAGCTTCCTCTCCTTCCCACAATCCCATTCCATTCCCTTTCCTTTCCATCCCTCAACTCCTTCCAATCCTCCCATCATTTAAATTCAAATACCACCCTCTCTTTTTACTCCACACTCAATTTCCACGCACCAAAAGAAAAAGAAAACAAGCTAAAAAATGGATGATCCTTCCTCAACCAACTCTGTCAATGGCTTCTATTCCTTTCTGGCTCGTGGGGTGGACGATCTCGAAAGGGTCTATCTTTCCAGCAACTTCATGTCAATCCAATTCCTTCAAAGGGTTCTTACCCTTCTTCGATCTTTCCACTCCCAGCTGACCCTTCTTGTCCAAAAGCTCCATCTGCCTGTTGGGGACAAGTGGCTTGACGAGTACATGGACGAAAGCTCCAAGCTTTGGGAAGCCTGCCATGTCCTCAAATCCGCCGTCTCTGCCATGGAGAATTTCTACACCTCCGGCCACACCATCACCTCGACCGTCCTCGACTCTCACCACCATCTCACTCCTCAGCTCTCCCGCCAGGTGGGTCTTCAATTCTGATCACAATCTTCAAACTTCTCTCAAAATTAATACTAATTTTTTAAAGACTCATTCGTTCTGTCATGTCAACAGGTGGGGCGCGCGATTTCTCGGTGGCGGCGGGAAGCGTTTGGATTGGAGGAAGAGAACAGAGCGCTGATGGGAACGAGAATCCAACCACTCTCACTGAAATTCAACGAAAGGGTCGCCGTCGAGTCGAAGCTTAATGGGTTCAGCGGGTTCAGAGGAGTCCTGTACGCAATGAGAAACGTGAGCTCTCTGCTTCTCATGATCTTGCTGTACGGACTGGTATTCTGCTCGCCGGAGGACTCAACCTTTTGCAGGGAAGGAGACGACGACAACGAGGGCTGCATGATCTTCGGATCACCGTTCATGATATCGACGGCCAGACTGCAGCAGAGGGTGGCAGCGGAGATCGGGCAGATGAGCGAAAGGCCTGGGATTCTGGTGTGGGAGTTCAGGAGGTCGAAGGCGGCGATGGAGGAGCTGAGAGGTGAACTGGAGGAGAGGAGGGGCTCACAGGGAGGAGTGATGGATTGGGAGAGTGGGATTAGAGAGAGAGTGGAGCATCTGAGAGAGTGTTTTGGGGTGTTGACTTCTGGTTCTGAGAATATTGTGAGCCAACTCGATGATTTGTTTGATGAAATTGTTGAGGGCAGGAAGAAGCTCTTGGACTTTTGCAGCCATAGGTAAAAATAAAAATAAAAAATAAAGTCGTTGGAAAAGAAAATTTTACGGAGTAGACCTCAAGTTTTTTGCAGTTGATATCGAGGTTGCTACGTTTGTTGTAATGGTGTGCTCTTTTTTTAACTCAAGTTCGAATGGCTCCTTTAGTAATTTAAGCTAGATTATGATCCAATATCCTCATATTGAAAAAGGATAAAAAGTTACTAGTTGCATATGTGCATCAGGTCATTAGGTCAATGTGTACTTAAACGTGATCCTCTTTCACATGATTAAAGTATTTGGCAACTGTTGGATTGCCTAGTAAGAATTTTTCATCTACTTACTGCGTTTCAAATTCAAACCCACTTTTTTTTTTCTTTCTATAATGTGAATTAAAATAGGAGTATTGTTTATATTAAGAAAAACATAGTTGTTATAAACGAATTCTAGATTCGTATTCCATACGACACGTTCTGAGTTCGATCCTTGACGTGTGTGAATTACACGATGGTGGTTAGGGGAATGCTAAAATGCCTCTATGAGTCTTTCCGGCTCCCAAAAGAGTGAGCTGTCATGACAAAATCACAATTTAATCCTTTAAAAAAATAAGAAAGAAATACAATTATGCGTTGAGAAGAGAGAGTGCTAAATCCAATATGGGACTACTTTTCATGCTGGTGCAATTTTGTCAAAGAATTAATTTAAAGAACAAAAAGTGGAAGTAAAAACGGATTGGGTGAACAAAAGAGGAAAAATAAGGAATGGAAGCTTCTGTCATATTATCTTTTAGACTTAAGGGCACAATCAAAATCCCATTTATTCAAACTTTCTATTTGATAATCCCATTAATTTATCAGAGTATATGATTCTTCTGGTCGTTCTATAAAAAAAAAAAAAAGATTCTTTTGAAAATATCTCCCTTGTTGGGGTCTTTTTTGGCAATTTACTTTTTTCGGTACCTACAAACACCGAGTGTCGTTTCACAATTATTTGTTAGAGTTAATGTAGCATCTTAAAGTTAATGATCGGTGACAGATGAACTTGTCGAATAGTTAACAAATATCAACACTCAGTGCCTCCGTAGATGCTCAAGAAAAATCGCTTTCATGAACTGCGAAAGAATTGGTGGTTAGTTGTGAAAGAATGATGAAAAAGGGCGGCTTGGGACTGTAGTCTGATTCTTTGGTTGCTTTAATGTCAAAAAAGCACCTTGTTTTGATATTTAGAAGCTTTTGTCTGATTCGGTTCACTTCGAAAGCAATGGTGTTCATGATGAAACCTTCTCACCACATCATCTTCTTCATCCACGTCTCTTCTTAACCCTTCTACCCCATCACGTGAGAAGAACTTACATTTCACGAATTAGTCACTCAATGTATAATTGTATAAAACTAATCATGTATTTTCATGCAATTCTTTGAGTCTTTAGATATAAGTTTTTGGTGGTACAACTCTTTCACAAAAAAAACTTTGTACCAGTTAATCTCGTAATAAGTGAAGATCGAGACATAATTGTATACAACCGTTATATAGGGATTTTTCACGCAGATGATTTTCTTTCTTCCACCTTTGGGAATTTGGAGAAACATTACAAAATAAAGGGGCAGAAAATTATGGGTCACTTTCTTTGTTTCTCAACCGTATCCCCATGCTTTTTGTCCCTTGCCCGAAAAGAAATTCATGTCTTGCCTCCCTTGAAGGAGTCCATGGCAAGCAAAATCAATTAAATATTGGTGAAAGCAAACAACTAAAATCAAATCAAGAGAATTTCTCATATATAACCAATAATTTCATAAATGTCAATTTTTATAAAAACTATCAATTATCGCATAAAACATGCTTAAAAAGACCAAACTGCCGTACAAATTAAAATCAAATTACACAACACCTAAAATCATTGGAATTCATTTTCATTCAAACTCACAACAAGATTGCTGTCACCGAACCACCCACCGCCGCAACCCTCTTCCCTTCTGGCCTCTGCTTATCCTTCTCCTTCATATTGTTTTGAAATGTTCAATCAAAAAAATAATAATAATTAATTTTTGTTCTTATACTTTCGGTATGCCTTGGAAACCTAACAAATCAAAAGGAAATTATTGGCAAAGTTGAAAAGGGTCTGGCTAATTGGGAGTGACGACGGCATGTTGCCATATGTTCGCCGATCATCAGGAGCTCTTCCTTTTGTCAAAAACCCATCACAATTACATGTCAGCAAACAAATTCCAGTTTTTATTGCAAAACCAAAATCATAAACAAAACAAAACATTTAAGATTGATTGGAAGGTGGGGATTAGACCGTGAGGTGTGGATGGTATTGATTTTTTTTTTTTTTTTTTGGATAATGGAACAACACCAGGGCAAAGCCAAGAACAAAAGGAAAGCCCACAACAAGGACTAACAAAAGATTAACCAAACAAGAAAAGAGGAACAAAGGCAGGGAACGACACAAGCAACAACATTATGTCACCCTAACTCCCCCATCCAGACGTGACTTAATGTGGGCAAGGTAGACCATCATTGTTCAGAATATGTACAATCGAAGATGGGGGTCTATCGATCCAAGTATAGTTGCTCATCTCCGAAATCTTTATAGACGCAAGT
This sequence comes from Cotoneaster glaucophyllus, assembly GCA_036320875.1. NCBI lineage: Eukaryota > Viridiplantae > Streptophyta > Magnoliopsida > Rosales > Rosaceae > Cotoneaster > Cotoneaster glaucophyllus. The sequence goes on from CM070067.1 coordinate 9,421,846, forward strand.
CTATCAGCCACCAAATTAACAGATCTAGGAATCCAAGCCCATTTACATTGTTGAAAGACACCTTTCAGCTGCAAAGCTTGACTGAGGACATGAATCGTCTGCCAGCTGCCTTGATAAATAGAATTACATAAACTAGAAACAACTTCCTTGGAATCAGATTCAATTATGACTTTCCTTAACTCCAGCTGAATGGCCAATTTACACCCCTCTAAAATAGCCTTAGCCTCTGCTTCCTGAACTCCAGATGTCGAAACATGTTGTTTCCTAGCAGCAATAAATGTTCCATTGGAGTCTCTTATCACAGTGGCAACATAACCTTTTTCCTTTTTCGAATTCCAACTAGCATCAACATTTACTTTGTACCAGGAAGGTTCGGGAGTAGACCACACCGAGCATGCTTGATGAGTACCTTCCAATTGGGCTTGATTACTTTGAGTATTCCCCATGGAAACATGCTTAGATCGCTTAGAGGCCTCCATATAAGCAGCATGGGCACAATTAATCTTGTGAATTACCTGCAAAGGTGACACAGTTTTCTGATTGAAAATAGCATGACATCTTTCTTTCCATGTATTCCAACAAGTGAAAGCAACAAGTGATAAAAGACGGTTTTTATCTCGTTTGCTTCCCATATTCATCAAAATTAAAGAAAGTAACCAATTTTGAAAAGTATCAATTTCAATCATGTTCACCTTATAATTTGAGTTGACTTTGGAAATGAATTCAGGTTCATTCATAAACAGGTGGAATTGCCATATGTTTATCTAATAATGTTTGGATTTAGGGTTTGTTATTAACTTTGAGGGTATTGAAGTCTATTCCATTGAAATTTTGAATATATTAGATAGTTTTTATAAAAATTGATATTTACAAAATTAGAGTGTAAATTTTGGCCATATATGATAAATTCTCTAAAATCAACAAAAAACACACCATCCATTACAATGAACCTTTTTCTTTTCTGAGATGACGAGTGAGAGATTATAACTTCGACTGAAAAGAGACAGGCACACTGTCCTCATCGCTGAGTGAGAGATTATAACTTCAACTGAATTAAACTACTCTACTTCATTGAGTGAGAGATTATAACTTCGACTGCAAAGAAACGGCCATACTGTCCTCCTCAATCAGCGTAAACCCACATATTGAATTATTATGATCATTTGACAGGAGAAAAAAGGTGCAGCTTGAGACTTCAGCTTCTTTCACAGAAGGCATGACCCAAAAAAAAAATATCTGCAGAACGTCGACTCTGATCGGACAAATGTAGTATACATAAAAGACAACTTTTGTTACATGAACAGCTGCACTAACCAGAGGCCTCCGGTTCGCGTAATACGCTGCTCGGGAACAAAAACCGAACGGACCCACAGAGGTTCGGCATTGCCAACTAGACGAAGAACAATAGCTAACAAAAGAGACCAAACTCGACACTTTTCAGTTACACCTTCACATGAATGTAGATTATTAACAATTACTTTGCTATAATTTATACAAAAATCACAAAGAAATTGCCAGGCAGGGATGTGGGAACAAGGTCTACTTGTGAAAATCGGCAACATATTTTCTGGTATTCCTCTGTAATTTACACGAGATAATCGGAAAACAGAACAGGCGGTCTAAAAGTAAGGATCGTGTATGGTTACCACGAAAGCAAGGTGTAAGCCACAGAAGCAAGGATAACAAGCTGCACATGCATGAAAGCTGTCACGCATTTGGACATCAATCATATCCTGGCATTTCAAACTGGTACGCAAATGTTTCGACCCGATTTCTGAGCTCAACAATATCTTTGTTGTTCTGGAGACCTTGGATAAAATCTTTATCATATGTTCCATGTTCCAGCTGGACAGAAGCAGTGATCTTAGCAGCACTTAGAAGAAAGTCTGCAATTGTTTCAAAATCGGCCTCCACACAACCTCTTGTAGTCATAGCAGGAGTACCTGAAAAAACGAAATTACGCCACAGAATAATAAAAAGAAAAACAAGCTGCGAGGCAAGCAAGCCGAGTAATTAAATTCATCACATCACAAAGAGACGGGAGGAAAAACAGACAAGGATACACCGACTTTAAAAAAGAATGGGGAGATGGTTTGATCCTGATGTCCCCATTATAAAAACTCAAGCGGCCAAATGGCATAGTCTGCAGCTTTCAGAAATAGATCAAATTCAAATGACAAAGGCTACTTACCAATCCTCACTCCCCGACGAGAAGGAGCACCATTATCACCAAATATAGCAGTTTTATTGAGAGTGATGTCGCACAACTCGCAGACCTTTTCGAAGTTCTTACCTATATCATTTAAATTGTAAATAGGAAAAGGGTAAGATAGCAATGTACAAAATTAGACCTTAAAATTACATAACATTGCAAGTTTAAGCAAAGTGAAAGAAAGAAAAAGAGGGGAGATTTGATACGAAAATGTATGCAAATGCTTTAAAATTGGAACAGCGAGAAAGAAGATTATATGAAAGATGTTTCTTAAACTATTGAAAAGATAAGACCTCCCACTATTATCCACATTTGGGAATAAACTAGCTAATAAATAGACTAGTACAGAAAGTGGTCGGAGTATCATGTACCCACAAAAATTTAAAGCAATCATGTAATAAAAAGGGAAAAGATGTAGGGCAAACAGATCACACATGCTGCAAAAAACTTGAGCAGCAGAGCGGCCTTGGAGCCCCCAACGCAACCCCCTTTTAAGAAAGAAGTCGGGTTGTTAATGTGAGCCCAACGCACTAACGTGCGCCACGAATAAACCTCTCCCGTGGAATACCACGCCGCCTCTTCCTTAAGAGAGAAGCGCCCGGCCTCGGGCATGTTTTTGCTTATAAAAGCAATCATGTAATGCCAACATCAACAGGTATATAAACTTGAATTTTGACCTAACTATAAAAAACCAATCGGATTAAAATGATAACAAAACTGGAAAGTTAAAACGGTATATGTTCTCTACATGGAAATATAATTTCATAATCCTAGTTGTAAATTGGCCTTTGCTAACACTATAATACCTGTTATACCAAGACCAGTCAGATCCCAAAGCAGCAAGTGATTATCAGTACCCCCAGTAACCAATCTGCATTTTCTTCTTAACAAAACATTAGCCAAGGCTTGTGCATTTCTCTTCACCTGGTTCATGTATGTTTTATACTCTGGAGTGGCTACTTGTTTCAAGGCAATGGCAAGAGCAGCAATATAATTGTTGTGAGGACCTCCTTGTAGGGAGGGGAAAACAGCGAAGTTTATCTTTTCCTCGAAATCATAATTGTTATTACCGTCATTAGTATGATGTACACCTTGCTTCCTTAATTTTGTGCCTTTCCTGTAAAAAATAATACCTCCCCTAGGACCCCGGAGACTTTTGTGCGTTGTTGACGTAACAATATCACAATAATCAAATGGGCTTGCACATTCCTGTAATGAACAATAGCGGGTATGTAAGAAACAGATTGCAGATACTCCTTTTTGAACCAATATGAGTATGGCCTTTTAAATAGCTAAATCCCACCTTAAGCTACAAACAGATAATCCATACAAGAGGTGAACAGTGGAAGGTAAGTCCTTCTAAAACAAGTATTACAAATCAATATTGGAAGGCTAACCTACAAAACAAAGAAACGGGTTTCACAAACAGCATTAACGGCGTCCTCATCTATCCTAAGAGATTAAAAAATTTACGAAGTATTATACTTTCTCAATAAATCAGATCACAGCACTAGAGCATTCATTTCATAACATGATATACTCGGACATTTTCTCAAATGAAGAACAGTTCCCATGCATAAAAAACATCACGTTGAAGAATGCACAAGAGTACACAAAATGAGACACAAGAAGCACGGAACACACGGCATTAGGAAAAACAAGAAACCAGTTTCTAACCTAAGGCACGAAATACTGTGGAGCAGGCACCTTCAAGAAATTTATGTCCTTTGAAACGGAAATTTGACACCCATAAAGAAAACCAGCAGTATCTAAATATATTAGAAAGTCAACATAAAGTCCACTAGACCGGCCTATAGCCACCAAAAGAACTACTTGCATGTTATTAACTTATTATACTACTGTATATGAATAAACAGCTCAACCATTATAATTAATGATAAAATACCATTTATACCAGTTTCTAACCAAGAGATCGTGATCTGCTATCTCGATAAATCAATTCAATCTCTCTTTCCTTTTGTGAAAAAGAATGTAAAATGGTTCAGCCACAGTGACTAGCGTTGTTATTTTGCAGCCCAATTTATAAGCATTAAAATGATGGTCCATAATATTGCCAAGTAAGAGATAGGACTCTGAAACTGCTGTCTCCTACAACAGCCACTCAGCCAGTCTATAGCTTTGTGAAGAAATTGATACCACACAACAATAATAGCACAACACGTGTACAGAAACAGGAACAAATTCAGAAACTTGCTAATTTGTGCACACTGAACACCAGATAAGAAAGCATGGTATGATATCTTAGCAGATCAGTCAAAATATTTGCTTTTTCCTTCTGCCCACAAGGTCGTGAGAAGTATGCTATGAAGGCAATAATAACAGTAATAGCTAACGAATTCAGAAACTTCACAAACTAAAGAAAGGAGCTAGAGTTCAGATATCAAATTTCAAACCTTGGCTGCCACAAGACCACTGATATGAGCCATGTCACACATCAACACAGCTCCGCATTTATCCGCAACATGCCTAAACCTGGCATAATCCCATTCCCGGGGGTATGAACTCCCACCGCAAATAAGTATCTTGGGTCGATAATCAACCGCCCTCTCCTCAAGCTTATCATAATCAATGTACCCTGTTTGTGGGTTCACCTTATAAGGGAAACTATCAAAGAATATTGAGGCAGCCGATACATTCTTCCCACCAGGAATATAATACCCATGACTCATATGCCCTCCCGAAGGCGAATCCAATCCCATAATCCTATCATTTGGGAGCAAAAGACCGGTGTAGACTGCGAAATTCGCAGAGGTACAAGAATAAGGCTGGACATTGACACCCCATTTCTCTGGATCAAGACCAAAAGCTGCCAATGCGCGTTCATGACAAAGCATTTCAATCTGATCAATATGCTGATTGCCAGTGTAGTATCTTGCCCCGGGCATACCCTCGGAGTACTTATTCGTCAAGTGACTGCCCAGAGCTTCCATCACAGCTCTGCACACGAAATTCTCAGAAGCAACCAATTCAATACCTCGGAATTGCCGATGCTTCTCCTTCTGCATAATTTCATGGACCTCCGGGTCCGCAACCGAAAGGGGCTGATTCCCCCAAGACCGAACCACGGCCCGCCTCGCCTCCAGCCCCGCCGATTCCACCGCCAAGCACTTTGATGGGTTCGGGTTCATGGTGAACCGATCCCGCTGCCTTTTCAGGCAGATTGAGTGCCCTAAGAGGTTGAATTTCTCGTCCTCTTCACGATCATCCCCATTCTCAACCCTAATTTCATCTTCTTTCTGGTCGAGCAATTGCAGCGGAATGGATTGGATTGAATTCGACGAGCTCGTACTCTGATGCGAGCTAAACCCTAGAGATAGGCCCGGCTGAGCCTCCGCGAACCCCATAACCACCGAAAAATCCCCAAAATTCTCAAATTTCCGGATCAAAATTGGAACACAAAATTGCTAAGGAGTGTCGAGATGCTATTGATACTATCGAAATTAGGTGCAGCAGCAGCAACAGTAGCATCGACAGCAGCGTCTGAAGAAGCTACAGCGACAGATACGAATCGTCGATGATTGGGCAGTCGTCGCTGATGAAGAAGCAGAGGTTTCCATGCACAAACCCTAAAAGCTTGTGAGAGATTGGCAAGCAAGTTCAGAGAGAGAGAGAGAGAGGAGCTTTTGTGTATATATGGAAATGAAGTGGCGAAAAATAAGTTGCGAATCGTTGTGTAGTTCAATTAATTGGCTCGGGAGGATGAACCTGGACGGAGAAACAAGTAGGGCTGAATACTCTGACCTATTTTCACTATTGTCCCTCGTCATTTTTATTTTGACGATTTCAGCCGTGCAATTTTGTTTTCCGGCAACGAAGTCCTACATATATAACTTAAACATAGCTAACATAAAATAGACGAATTCTTAAAAGGAACATTTTGATACAAGTGCCTTGTTTTTTAATTATTTAGACTAAACATCTGTTTTTTTTTTTAATTTTGATTAAACATTCTCCTATAAATTTGGGGATTATTAATTGCATTTTATGTTATTTCCTTTTGGCAAATTATCTCATTTTCTTCTCATTATTTATGCATTTACAATTTTTAAAAATTGTCATTAGTTCATAAAATTATGAAAATCTAAATCTTCCAATACTCATACAACACTGGTGTTTTATCTTGACTCATAAAACGTACTTAAAAGACAACCTGCAAAAGGTTTTTCTTTAAATAATTGGCAACTACATAATACACACATATAAAATGTAGATACAAACAATAAAATAGAAAGTTACTAAAACATGCATATTGGTACATTTAAAATAAACATACCTAAAATCCATCAGTACACTTCGATTTAACATGGGTACATTTTAATTCAGCATGGTTACATTTTAATTTAGTAATGGTACTTTTTAATTTACTATGAAGACTTTCAATTCAGCATAGGTACGTTTTAATTTAAAAATAAGTTGTGTTGGTACATTTTAATGTTTTTGTTAAGAAAGATGGTACATTAATTTCACCTAAATTATAATTGAATTCTAACGAAGAAAATAGAGAATGAGAAAGAATAATACTACTAGACTGTAGTATCTCTCGTTCGATTCTTGCCATGGGCGAATTTGAACGACATTATTGTTAGACCATTATGAGGTTAAACTCACTCACTCCTCATAGTTTAGATAATATTTTTATTTAAATAAAAATAACAATCAAAGGAATGAAAAACTAGCAACTTAGTAATACGGTTTAGAAGTATTTCTCTCAAGGTTCTAAAAAACGTTAAGCGCTAGTCGGGTGGCGGATTGGGACCTAGCGCCTAGGCGGGTGCTTAGGTGGACTAAGCGGATTTAAGTAATACATCATATAAATTAATTAAATTTACTACATAATATATATATATATATAAACATTGATACTATGTTATTTTAAAAAAAATAAAGAATATATAGGTATATATAGGTATATATGTTAAATATGTTAAAGATGAGTATTTATGTAAAGTTCCAAAGTTGTATCATTTTGCAAGCCCATATTGTTGGGCCTCTCAATAAAATAAAAGGTTGGCCCTGCATTCTTTTTTTAATTAATCTTTCACCGACTCAAACCTAACAAATGCTAGCTAAAGAAAAAAGTTACTAATTGCTTAAAACCCTAAAGCAGTCGCACCTCTCTGCAATTACAAACTATCTTCTACACCTTGCTGCCGCACCCATCTCTGCAATTGCAGGCTTACCTTTACTATAGGGGGTTCTTTTATGCCCCGTGACCTCTCTCTCTCTCAGTCTCTTTATTTTCTTCTTCTTTCACTCTCACTCACCTTTACTCTTTCTCCTCTTCTTTTGCCGAGACACACACACACACACACTTCTACACTTACAATCACAGCAAGGCAACACCCCCACCATCATCCCTTATAATCCTTGTGAACCATTGGACCTAGAAAATAGGAGAAAAGCACCTTGAAAACTACCTCCCCTCGCTGCACAGTACTATCACTATGAAATCCCGTTTCCGGATGTTACTGTTATAATTTATGTATTTGTATTATTGAGATTTTATATTATTTTTCGAAAGTTTATATTAATTTATTTGAATTTAGATTTCAATTAAACTAGTTACAAAGAGTAAAGTTTAGAAAATAATTATTTAAAATTCGTTGACCTTTTGAGGTCACAAGTAACGTTTTTGAATAGATCTTGAAACCACGAATGCATAGGCGAAAGTTGTTTGCGAGTCCGGATTATAACGGTATAGATACGAACATTTGAAGTTGTGTTACTAAACTATAGATTTTAAATCAATTAAACTTCCACAAGGAAGAAGCCTAATGAGATTCAAGCAAAAATAAGGAGAACCAATTAGGAAGGGGTTAGGTGGACCATCAGAATTGGAAAATAAAGGGGGAAGCTGCAAGTTTGCAGCAGAGGAGAGGGAAGGAAGAGAGTACAGGTGGAATCGAGAGGGAAGTGGACAAATCATAAGAGGGGAAAGGAAATGAAGTGCCCAATCAGAAATAGGAGAAAGGGGGAAAGAAGGGAGAAGAGAAGGAGAAGAACCCTCGATTCCGTCGACTTTGATTTTAGCGTTTCAAGGAGAACATCTTCTTTCACGTTAGTTTCTCTTACATGCCTATCTCTCAGCTTCGTAATTCTTCGATTTTTTTTCTTTCTTTCTGGTATTGATTTTCTTTATGATGACCCAACAATGTTGGATTCCTACTGGATCAAATCAAATCCTAAATCCAAACCCAATTCGATAACCTTGTGAATTTTTATTGGTTTTAGATTGGTTTGTTTCCTCTATAATACCCATATCTCAAATTGTGGTTTTATGGGATTTTTTATGGGTTTAGAAGCTGATTTATTTTTTTTCAAACAAGAGCATGAATGGTGGTATGCTACTATAGTTTTCGTAGGGAATAGGGGTCTAATGAAAATTCATGTGGTGGTGGGTGTTAGGTGTAAATGTACAAACTGTAGGAGAGATGGTAGCTCAATTTTTTAGTTAAAATGTGATTTTCGATCCTCAAATCGTAGATTATTCAGTTTTGATGTTTAGTTTGTGGTTGAATAGCCGATATGTTGTAAAGTATTCTATATTTTTGTGCCTGAAAAATAAATGGGTAGCTTCCACTTGAGGCCACATTTTCGTTAACATACCTTGGTGTGTTGGGTGTTAGCTTCTGGTAATTTGCTACTTTGGTTTCCAAAAGCAGTATGATTTGTCAAGCTTGTGAATCTGCTAAACAAAATTATGTTTTGTCTAACATATTCCTTAATCAATAGAGAAGTCAAAGAGTATTGTCTCTCTTTTGAATCTTTGTGAATAAGAGTAGGAATGGTGGTATGGTATTATGGATCTCGGGATGCATTTTTGTTATGGAATTTGTGAAGTTCGTTTACTTCGTCAAATTTGGATTTTGGGCCAATATTACAGTTTTCTTAATTGATTGTGCTTGATTTATATTATGTTCGGAAATTAATTCTTAGCTTTAAGAAGTGTATGTTATGATTAGAATGGTGATAGCGTATGCCCACAAGGCTATGAATGAGTGTGTCATGTCTTCTCTGTAAATTTGTTCGGATCTTATGTCCTGAAACTTTGTTTAGATGTTGCATCTTAATCAAAATAAATGAATCCTCCGAGAAGCACTACGGGAAACTAAGTGTAGTCTAGTAGTTCTACATTGGTTAGAGAATGACTTGAATTTATGTGATATGATTATCACCCTAATTTCTTATATTAATATCATTAGTGAATATGTCTTGGTCTTATAAATGTGATTTCTATTGAAATGAGATTTTTATATATTAGCCATAGACTTAAGTTTATTAAACATGATTTGGCATATGTACTGATGATGATTGTGTTATATATGTGTTTAATTATCTTTTTTTTAGTAATGTGAATGATAAGTAAGATAAATATTATGACAATGTGACCCTAGAATCATATTAGAAGTATTATGTAGAACTTATATACTTATGTGACATATTAGTTGGTGGCCATGAGAAGATTGTATGGCTACGTTGTAACTCATAGGGATTGAGGTAAGGGTAGATTGTATGTTGGATTTACTGCACCATGTAGCAGTGGTACATGGATGGTCCTACTTGGTATATCCGCGTTGGGGGACCATACGTATTCCGGGGTGATCATGCTTGGTATATCCGCGATGGGTGATCATTGCATGTATGATTAGACTTTGCTTATGGTCCTGCTTGGTATATCCGCGTTGGGGGACGGTTAAGGGTGATCATGCTTGGTATATCCGCGTTGGGTTATCACTGCCTATATTATTAGACTATGCATATGGTTCTGCTTGGTATATTCGCTTTGGGGGACCATACACATTCTAGGAGTGGTCATGCTTGGTATATCCGCGTTGGGTGATCACTACCTAGAGTTAGGATACAACCCTGCTTGGTATATCCGCGTTGGAGGACTGTTAGGGGTGATGATGATCATAGTTTAGTTGGATTCTGTTGAGTGGTCCGGAATCCTTGTTCTTGCTCATTTCCATAAAGTTAGTCTAGAACCCTAGAATCTTGTGAATGGGAATTACCCACAATAGACCTTGTGAAGAAAAATTAGAATTACCATGTTTTTTACTTATAATTCAAGTAGAGAATTATAAAGAGTTCCTTAATTAAATTCGGGAAACTATATGTTTTATTTTCATTGATTGATTAATGTTGTTAGATGTTAATATCGGGTATCTTTGATTCATGGAATTGATTAATTGACGTGATTGTGGAACGACGTTTGTCATGATTGAGATTATTATGATTAGATTAGTTGATTAATGTGACTTGAGAATAACACTGTGTTTCGTTGGTTATTTGATATGTTGCATACCATGAATTGCGGTCTTATGTGAAACATAGTGATTTATATGATGGATGAATTGGAAAGTATATGTGTGAGAATGGCTTACCTGCGTGCATGGAAAGATGATAATCGTTGTTTGACATAAGGTTCATGTGTAGTGTGGTGCTCTATGATTTTCTGCTAGAAGTATTTTACGAAAAGATTAGAGTTTGACAAATGACGAACTACGATTGGCGTGATCCCTAATGAGGGTACATTGGTAGTCTAACGAGGAGGTTAAATGCAGCCATAAAGTATACGAAAAAATTACTATGTGATTCGATTCTCGAGTTGTGATTTTCCATATCCCGGAGGCGGGGTATGTTAAGATACGGGTATTTGGTGATGTCACGTGTCGATTCTTGGACGTATGTGGGGATCGGGGCGTGACAATCACTATGCATCACTTTTCTCAGGCAAATTCTTGCCATTTCTAGCCAAGGTAAGCCTTGAAATTGGTCCCTATTATTGTAGATCATGTCTAGGCTCATGACTGGTGAGTTTTTGGGTGGTTTTGGTGGTGCAGGAACTCAGAAAACACAATGGAAGTTCATTGTTCATTTATGGAAATTTTCAATCCATGGTCGTTTAGCCACTTTCCAGCCATTTTCTCGGCCAACTCTGATCTCTGTTAGGCCTCCTAAGGGTATTAATCTCTTCTCTAAATTTCTAACTTCAAAATGGCTTTTGAATCACCAAGTTTGGTTAAGTATCGAACTAGAAATTAGCTTTGAAAGTTGGGAAAAAAATTCCAGATTTCTGAAAAATTTGGCCGTGACCATCAGGCCACTTTTAGGCCGTTCCCCTGTTCAACTCCGGCCACGATTGGACCCCAAACTGGTATAAACCTCTTCCCCACATTCCTAGCTCCTAGTCAGCTTTTGAATCATCAAATTTGGTTGAAAATCGAGCTCGAAATGAACTTTGAAAGTTAGCCCAAAAATCTGCAAAATCTGGAAATCCCATGGTGAAGGTGCGTGGCTGCCAGTGCAGCCACCTTGTAGCGGCGCGTGCGACGGCTCTAGGAGGAACTCGAGGTCCATTTTTAGGTTTCTCGACATGCCGAACCTATATCCGCCGTTCATTTTCTGAAATTCGACTGTTTTAAAATAGTTATTTTATTAGCCGTACTTTGTACGAAAACACGTTTTTATGTTAGATATATTTACGTAAATGGTTTCGTTTAAACGTATCGCAAGGATCTTCAAAGCCCGCGAGACGGATTCGACTCGACAACAAGATTTATGAGTTTTAATTATTCTATATTTATTAGTTTCCACTTATACATTTGAAAAAGAATTTCCTACGCATGCCTAGATTAGACTAATGCTTATAAGAATTAGTGAAATAACGAAAAATTACGAAGTGATCATAAATCCTACGAGATGCACATGTACACGTATGTTGATTGATGCCATGATTATACCTACGGCTATGAATGATATTATGTTGATTAGAACTATCGAACCACCATGGCATGACTATATTTATGTTTTATGCTCATCGTTTGCTGCACCGGTGTTAGTGCTCACCCAGGGCTAGGGCCAGTCTTTCACGTGTACGTTCACATCCGTACCGCACGCTTGCCTTGGATCCAAGTAGGTACCATGTCGTACAAGTTGCATTAGGTAACTCCGACTCGTATTTGACCACGAATAATTCCAGTCTCCACGTGATTGTAGCACTAGAGCGTATATCATTATTACACTTGTCATGTTCATGTCAGAATAACTCTGCATGAACTCGTGTGTCAGCATGTGCCGATGAACACTTGGTTTGATATGTTTGCTTATGCAAAAGTATACGATTTCTGACGTCATGCACTTATATATATGAAATATTGTGTTGTATTGATATCTTGATATTTTGCAGGCTACGGTGAGTATTTTCATACTATATGTAGTATGTATATCTTGGAAACTATATATGTTTTACGACGAAGAGTTATAACGTTTTCAAAGGTTTTTATTAAAACTTTATTTTCAGGCCCACTCACCCTTGTTTTTCGCCTCTCCAGGTTTTAGTAGCTGAGCTTTCTTATCGATGAGGATTCTTGGCAAATCTTGGTGTAGACGATTACCTTCGATGGTATAATTCTCACCCTATCTTATTGTATGGTACTTATGCTCTAACATCATCTGTGAAATGGGTTCATTCCCGCTCACAGCACACTCTTATATTTAGGTAATTTTAGGTTTAAATTTATTCACATATTCCACCACACTACACTTTATGGCTTAGTCATCTTCCAGTTATCGGCCAACACAGCTCGATTCGGAGTCCAAGTGGATATTCCGGATCGGGGCGTGTCATAAAAACTACAACAACTTAAATTTAAAAACTACAACTTATATATAAAAACTACAACTTAAATTTAAAAACTACAACAACTTGAATTTATAGGAAAAAAATGAGAATTTTTTAATATTTTTTTTTTACAAATTTTGGCCCAAAAAAAATTCAAATTCAAATCCAACGGCTAATTGATGTCAGCATAACGTCAACAAAATGCTGGATTTGAATTTTTTTTTTGTTGCTATAAATATGATGGATATTGGGCTATAATTCACACACTTTTGAATTCAATCTCTTTCAATTCAAGTTTACAATGAATTCCAACTTTGGATCTTCTTCGAATTCCAACTGGGGGTCCTCATCCAATTCTGAATTGGAAGAAAAATGGGCGTAGATGAGACGAGAAGATGAGGACTCTGATGAAGAAGATGAACCTTGGCGCAACATATAATATGTGGCTGCCATGGTGTGTCAACCAACTGAGGAACAACCTTAATGGGGTGGCGCTGTTGTTGGTAGCTTTTACAAACCACAAAACAGATCGATGACGCATGCCAATCTGATGAACAACTACTTCAATCCCAACTCGGTGTACACATAAGATGATTTCGATGTCGCTTCCTTTACTTCATGATGTCCAACAGGTCAATCCATACTTTCAACAGAAGCTGGATAGAGTAGGCCGCCCTGGTTTCTCACCTCATTAGAAAGTTATTGTTGCACTACGAATGATGGCCTATAGCCCCCCAGCTGATTCGATGGATGAAACCCATGGTATGTCTGAGTCTACATGCCTTGATACTCTTGCTGAATTTTGTAACACAATTGTTCGGCTTTACAAAGCGAAATACCTCCGCAAGCCAAATCAAGAATATTTGGATCAACTCATTCGCAAAGCTGAAGGTCGTGGGTTTTCGGGCATGATAGGGTCATTAGACTGCATGCATTGGAATTGGAAGAATTGTCCCACCGGATGGCAATGAGGCTTTAGTGGAAGGTCGAGAAAGCCAACTATTGTGTTAAAGGCGATTGCCTCGTATGACACATGGATCTGGCATGCTTTCTTTGGAGTCCCTGGATCCCAAAATGACATTACAGTTCTTAGGCGTTCACCCCTCTTTAATAACCTGACGAAAGGTAAATCACCTCAACTTGACTACTACATCAATGGCCGTCAGTACAATATGGGGTATTACTTGGTAGATGACATCTACCTAAAGTGGGCGACATTTGTCCAAGCAATTCCAAACCCTAAAAATGATGCTGAAAATTGTTTTACCTTACACCAAGAGGCATATCGGAAAGATGTTGAAAGAGCTTTTGGTGTTCTACAAGCACGGTGAAAGATCATCAAGGAACCGGCAAAAGGGTGGAGTCAAGAAAATTTGGACTCCATCATGATGTCTTGCATCATATTACACAACATGATTGTGGAGGATGAGCGAGATAGGTATATTGATGGAGAGTCTGATGACGATCAAGAGGATCCAAATAGGTCAAGAAGGGCTCGTGCAAAAATATATAATAGGCCTAATTTACCTTTCAATCCAAGAACTGGTAGTATCTCTATAAATGAGTACATGGGACTAGGGGTGGATTTTTTTGCCAAATTGCTGTGCCAACCGAATTGCCAACCGTGCCATACCGATTTTGTGCCAAATTTTTTGCGCCAATCGGTAATGTACCGTACCGAAATTTCATGGTACGGTATTGGTGATGGATACCATTACCACGGTATTACCGTACCGTACCGAAAATAAAATAAAATATATAAATTATAAATTATATAATAGATAATTATATAACACATACTTATAATTTTCCAATCATTTGAAAATAAAACCCTACTTATATTAGCATTGTTGTTGGTGACTTTTATCTCTTGAAATGGTGGAAATCAAATACAAAAGAGTTCTAATTCTTTCACAAATGGCCAAGATATCTTTGTAACCCACACTTCTATCGTTGCTAGTGAAAATGGAATGAGGGTTGTTGACCTTTTTAGGGCATCCTTGATTCCTAAAATAGTAGAGGCACTAGTGTGTACTAGTGGTTGGTTTAGGGCAGATGAAGTAAACTTCTACAAGGAACCAACAGAAGATATGCTTCAATTTTACAAGGAAATGAAAAAAGAGGAAACAAGAAAGATATGCTTTAATTTTTTAGTAGATTTGTTATTAAATGGTTTTCAACTTCAATTCTTTTTGCTACTAATTAATATGTTTTATTTGTTTGTAATTTAGGCTTGCCACAAGCTCAATCTTTTACAAGTTCAATGCTTCCTTCAAAAGCTTTGACATCTCAAGCTTGAATAATTGATCAATGAATTCTACTTTTGAAGTTTAGTTTCAATTTTCATTTGGTTAGAAACTTTAATTTCTATTTGGATTGTTAACTTCTATTTGTTTTGGTTCATAACTTCTATTTGGATTGCAAGCTTAATTTTCATCATGAATCTTGATGCATTATTTGAATTATTATGTGTGTGAATTGTGAACGATAAATAATAGATGAATTTAAGCTACAATGTATGAGATAAAGGTACCAAAAAAAGTTTTGCCCTTGAATTGGGTAAAAAAAACAAAAACAAAATGGCAATTACCATTGCCATACCATGCCAACCGAACTCTTGGCAATACCGAACTTCGGTATACCGAAATTTTGGTACGGTAATGGTAATAGATTTTACCAAGCCGAAAGTTTGATATGGTAATCGGTACAAGGGTTTTGGTACGGTAACCGTACCGAATCCACCCCTACATGGGACGCTATAGGATGATACGTTCCCGTGCCACAAACAAGTACCTACAACAGGATCTTGTTGCACATCTTTGGGCCAAAAGAAGCATGGAGTATGCGTTTAAATTTTATGCTGTTAAATGTTTTTAAAAATGTTGTTTAAGTTTCATGTTGTTAATTGTTTTTTTATGTTGGTTAATGTTATTTAATATTGTTTCATGATACTTAATTTAATTTAATGTTGTTTAATGGCTTAGGAAGTTATAGGAAAAAAAAAAAAAGAATTTAAAAAATTTTGTAAAAAAAATATGAAAAAAAAAATTCAAAAATAACGGCTAGTTGACGTCAGCAGCTAGACGTTGGAAGTTTGAATTTTGGCACGGCCCAAGGCCGGCTGGCTACCTCATTTGGCTGGCTGGTTGGCCCTTTTTTGTCCAGTGGGGTCCACGAGCCCTTTGGCCTGGCCCTCGGTTGGAGATGGTTTTCGGGCCATTTTTGGCACTCTGACCCTCTGGACCTTTCGGTTGGAGATGGTCTTAGTCACAAAATATTTTTTTTGTGAACATTTAGGTAAACTAATGTTTCATATAATATTTCGATGCATGTTGTGTTCTTCATTTAAGTACATTAATTCATTTAGTATATTTTAGTATGTCCGTTTCAGTACAGACATTTAGGTATATTAATTCAACATAATACATCTCAGTAAAGAGATGTTCGTCATTTTTTTTTGGACTTAATTAGATGCCTCAAATATTTGCTTATTTAATTATCACGTTGAAGTTTCATTGTTTCTTAGATAATGAAGTGTTCGTCAATTTCTTTAAAATTAATTAGATGTATCAAATATTTCGATGTACCTAATATTTTACAAAGATTATCTATGAACTACAACTTAAAAAAAACAACGATTTAAATCGGTAAAACTCAACGTGAAGTAGATCCTACAATTAGTTCTCATTCTTATCCAAAAATAAAAGTCCAAGGCCCAATACATATGTTAAATGGAGGCAAATTCTCTGCCTTCCCACTTCCCATACACTCTCATTATCTCCTATTTTGTGCTGTCACGGTTAAGCCACGTCAACATTTTATATTGATTTTTTTATAGAGATAATAAAACAAAAAATAATAGTAATATAAAATGTTGACGTGGTTTAACCGTGACTGCACAAATAAGAGAGGATAAGAGTTTATGGGAAGTGGGAGGACAGAGAATCTGCCTCCATGTTAAATAACTTCTGGAATAAATCGATGTCAATTCATACCCCTACAAAATACAAAAGAATTATGTGGACGTGGGTTTGCCAATTGTTCTGTGTGGGGTGAAGTAGATACGGATGGCAAAGAAGCCATAGCTTGAAAGCATGCCACACATCACAACCAAAAGAACAATTAAATTAAATAAAAAATAAAAAAACAACCATGGCAACTTCATCTACCATACTTTCATCTTCTCTCCTCCCCACTAGGGTTCTAACAGCAAATCCTCAAACCCAGCAACTCTGCCCAGCTCCCAGGAGGCGTGCCAGCTCCTTCACAGTTCAAGCTGCCAAGCTTCCTGTTGGGGTACGTTCTTAGGGCCGGTTTGGAAATGCTTCTTTAAAAAACACTCCTGTTCATTAACAAGCACGTTGAGAAGTTTATTCTCTCTTTAATTATTGTGGAAAGCGTTTTTGGTGATCTGAAAGTTTAAAAGCGATTTCCAAAGCCATCCATTTGTTCATTTTTTTTTTCTCAGGGTGTTGTAATTCGAATGAAATTTTAGAACTTCTTGCACAAGTATAATTGTGAGAAGGTAGATTAATGTGGATCAAAATTTGCAGGTGGTGGTGCCAAAAGTAGAGCCAAAGTTTAAGGCCCCTTTTGCTGGATTCACCAGGACTGCAGAAATATGGAATTCTAGAGCATGTATGATCGGACTTATCGGAACCTTCATAGTCGAACTGGTAAAATTATTCTTCTTTTGCGTTTTTCTGGTTTAGTATTGATACTTCGTCGTTACAGTTGTCGAGAAAGTGCAGTTAACCACACTGTAGAACGAGTAGTTTTTGCTCATATGTTTAATATTGCTTTCATGATTTTCAGATACTGAACAAGGGAATACTGCAGTTGATTGGAGTGGAATTGGAAAAGGACTAGATATTCCTCTGTGATCATTCAATTTGGGTATTTACTTAAAAGTAAGATGCGGTCTTTTTTGCAACAAGTACCGGTAGTAAACTGCAGTTTGTGCTTCATCTTAAGTGGGTATAACTCTGTTTTGTACTTCAATTAATGCGTGAAGATCTGTCCCTTGTAATATAGGACACTTCCGATATTCCTAACTTTATTCGACAATAGAGCATCCAACTCCGATAGCGCATTTATTTCCGAGGGATTGCTCATCTCACCTATATAGTGGCCACCGTAGCTACCTCTTACATTATCCGAAATTAGGTACATAACGTTTACATTCATGCCAAGATGTCACATGGTGTAAAGATGGGCATATGATGGTATGGGAGCACGTCTTCTCATTCCTTGTGATGTATATCACCAGAGAACCTCCAACTACGACTGCAAGTATTGGGAATGACGACATTACAGGACCCTGCTGATTCGAGCATCTATGATTGGAACTGCTGAACTAGTATTAGATACGTCCAGTGCTTCGGCCAATGACAGCCGGCGGTTCCTCCATGCAGCCTCCGCCCAACTCTTCGCCTTTTCACCGTGATCCTTTCGGTTCTGTTGGATACATAGCACTTCAGCATACCCGCCTACACAATCAATTAACTATATCAATGCAGATAAGAGCCTTTAGATTAAAAGGTCAGGATGTCAAACAGCTGCAGCGATAAAGGCCATTACAGGGGTCCAAATATCCAGACAGAGACCTATCTACTTGAATGTCTTCTCATTTTACAGTATAAGCCACACCAATCAGGTGCAGGAAACAATGCTTAGATTTGATCGACCGGAAACTGGTTAACACTATGAAATAAAACCCAATGTAAGAAATCAAGGCTGATTTTCTAAAAATGGTCGTTGCCCGGGTATAATTTCTAATATGCTCATGTTGAGGAAACATTCGGATGTTTAGCCATTACCTCTTGCAAGGGCCACTATATCACTTCTATCTACCTTTGCTTCTGTACCTACACAACCCAATAAAGAGCAATGAGCAATTATTACCGGCTCTCAGATGGAGAAATTTATGGCACAGTTAACGCATACCTTCTGAGTCCAATGGTGGGGGTTTCAGCAACTCTATTGCCCTTCTATAAAGTCCCTGTCATTTTTATTTTTTGGGGTAGAAGAGTTAAGAATAAGGCCATAGAAATATAGTAGCAAGAACATGCAAGATTCCTAAGTTGAGAATTATTAGTATACAGTATAAGTTCTAACCTCTTGAATCAAAAGAGCACTAGAATGCTCTAGCATTGCTTTGCGTCGAAACATGAGAGCTATGCAGGTTAAAATAACACCAACCTTGGGATGACGAGAGCCTACACAGAAATCAAGGAACCAAAAGGATACCAACTTATCGTTACATAAAAATTCCGAAAAATTCCATACCAGTCATAACAAAAGTAATGCCAAAGAAACACACCAAAACGTTCCTCGGTTATAGTTAAAGCCTTAGTCAATATCTCCTCGGCATCGGCAAAGTTCCTAAATGATCAAAGATTAATCTCTCCACCATTCTAAACAGAAAAATGATAGGGTCAACGGTAGTCAAGAACTTACCCCAGGTGAGCCTCAAGTTGTCCTAAAGCACATGTGGCGGCTAGGGAAACTTCCTCAGCAGACATATTACAGGCTGCTAATGCATTCAGATTACCATACTCTTCATTCTTGGACACCCTTTGAATAACATTCTGGTAGACATCCTTTGCCAACGACAAGTTCTGTGTTGCATGCAAGAATTCTCCATGGGATAAAGCAGTACTACCTACATAGCTTTCAATTAATCATCTCATGTTGAATGATGTCTTATATTAGAAGCAATGACAACCATCACCAACAAAATGAACCTCACCAGTGATTGCCGGGTTGTCCTTAAGTCCTTGAAAGAACGATTCAGCTGCAGAGAACCCAAATTCAGAATTTTCCTTCTTTCCTGACTCTCAGCAGTGTACTAGTTGAAGCAAATGTATATAAATAGACAAGGGCTAGCCTTCAACTGTACCTGATGCAGTATTACCATGGACAAGTTCAACAAGCCCTTTTACTGCTCTAGCGCGAGCATTTACAAAATCTCCACCATTAGATCCAGGCTCATTGTTCTCCAACAGTTCTAAGCATTTATCTGCGAGCACTGATGAAGTATCATCCTATATAGGGAGAACCATTTACATATTTAACTATAAAAGAAAACAAATAAATATTTTTAATCGTTTTAGTGTCGACTTACCTGCTCTAACTCTAAGTGAAGTCCGACAAGAGCCTCTAAGGCGGCAACTTTAACAAAACACAGAATGGTTTATTAGTCAATAGGTCATTGTACTAAGGCAAAACTTCACAAATATATGAAAAAAAATGTAAAATAATAATCTTACCTCTAACACCAACTGAAGAGTTGGTTAAATCTTGAACCCTTTGCAGCTTCTCCATTGCTTCACCGAAATTTCCTCTAAAAATTTGAAATTCAAGTAATATGAGTTTCTTAATCCATCAAACACAGAACTTAATTGGGTTATCTAATCACCCAAAACAAACAAACTTGGCTAGAGAGGATGTTCCCATACGAGTTCTAATCCCCCTCTCCGCTATTTAGATTAGTTTAAAGTAGAATATAGTAGGTACGAAATTAAAAGAAGAACACCAAAAAAATAAAAAAGAAACCTTTCAGATGATAAAGTGGGCATGGCCAACAACACCATTCCCCTTGAATTATCACCAGCAGGGTCTTGCCCTCCGCTCGGCTGAGTCGAAAGGCACTGTTCCAGTACAAGCACACCTTGCGCATACGATTCTTCTACATTTCCCACAATCCAAATTTCAAATTAAAACAATTTAATTTCAAAATTTTATGAACAAATTCAAAAATTCAGATGACCGGATTGTAAAAGAACCTGATTTCTGAGACCTAGCGTGAGAGAGAGCGTAGTTGATCATCTGAAGAGCAACGGGGTTCGCGTTCAAGCCGTTGATCCCGTCGTGCACTAGTCTGGACGGCGGTGATCGATGAAGGATGGAGGCCCCGAGCTTGGCGGTTCGATTGACGGTGGCCGCAGATATTGATAGCTTAACAGCGGTGCGAATCATTTTGGGCGATGTGATTTCTCTTCCTCAATTGGATTATCCAAAAACCCTAAACTGGGAAAAATTGAAACTTTTTAATATTTTTTTATTTTACTTTAGAATACGCCTGGCAATTCCTGACACGACCCGATAACATGACACGACACGACACGAAATTAACAGGTGTTCGGGTAGACACGATAACGAATCGGGTCGTTATCGGGTAACCCGATAAGCACCTGTTAAGATAACGGGTTGATTCGGGTATACACGTGGGTAACACGATACACGATAAGCAGAATATTAATTTAATAATTTTATAACCCTAAAAAAATACTATAATAATTATATATATATATTAATTTAACAATTTTATACCCCTAAAAACTATAATAATTATACCCCAAAATATTAACTATAATAATTATATATATATATATATATATATTAAATTTTAAATTAAATTTTATACTCCTAAAAACTATAATATTTAATATGCATCCGCCCTTTGAAGAAAAAGGGAGGGAAAAAGTTTTCAAAAAAAAAAGGGAGGGAAAAAAGAAAATTATAAGAAAAGGAAACAAAAAAAAGAGGGGAAGATGGGTGTACCGTGTAGTGTAGGTGTAGCATCCGCCCTTTAAAAAAAAAGGGAGGGAAAAAGTTTTCAAAAAAAAAAAAAAAAAAAGGAGGGAAAAAAGAAAATGATAAGAAAAGGAAACAAAAAAGAGAGGGAAAGATGGGATACACATCCTACGAAATTAATTTCAACGATCCAACCGTCAAACATGTTTGTATATGTTTCGAGATCGTATACGCCAAAAATTGCAAAAAAAAAAAAATTCAGAGATGAAGTAACGGGACAAAACTTTTCGACGGTTATAAACAAAAAATCACTATTTAACGGTTATTTTAACTTCGATTTTGATAATTTTTTACAGCTACACTCCTTGACCCTATATGAATACAATGAATGAACTCGATCTTTAATTTAAAATATTTACACTAGCGGATACCACAAAATCTTATGTTATACTTAATGAAAGTATAAATAAATTCTTAAGTATTAGTGAATCTATTGTTTTGATGGGATACGCATTCTACGAAACTAGTTTCAACGATCCAACCGTCAAACATGTTTGTATATACTTCGAGATCACATACGCCAAAAATTGAAAAAAACAAACATTAAGAGATCAAGTAACGTGACAAAACTTTTCGACGGTTATAAACGAAAAATCACGATTTAACAGTTATTTTAACTCCGATTTTGATGATTTTTTACAGCTACACTCCTTAACCCTATATGAATACAATGAATGAACTCGATCTTCAATTTAAAATATTTACAATAGTGGATACCACAAAATCTTATGTTATACTTAATGAAAGTATGAATAAACTCTTAAGTATTAATGAATCTATTGTTTTGATGGGATACGCATTCTACGAAACTAGTTTCAACGATCCAACCTTCAAACATGTTTGTATATACTTCGAGATCACATACGCCAAAAATTGAAAAAAAACAAACATTAAGAGATCAAGTAACGTGACAAAACTTTTCGACGGTTATAAACGAAAAATCACGATTTAACGGTTATTTTAACTCCGATTTTGATGATTTTTTACAGCTACACTCCTTGACCCTATATGAATACAATGAATGAACTTGATCTTCAATTTAAAATATTTACAATAGTGGATACCACAAAATCTTATGTTATACTTAATGAAAGTATGAATAAACTCTTAAGCATTAGTGAATCTATTGTTTTGATGGGATACACATTCTACGAAACTAGTTTCAACGATCCAACCGTCAAACATGTTTGTATATACTTCGAGATCACATACGCCAAAATTTGAAAAAAACAAACATTAAGAGATCAAGTAACGGGACAAAACTTTTCGACGGTTATAAAAGAAAAATCACAATTTAACGGTTATTTTAACTCCGATTTTGATGATTTTTTACAACTACACTCCTTGACCCTATATGAATACAATGAATGAACTCGATCTTCAATTTAAAATATTTACAATAGTGGATACCACAAAATCTTATGTATACTTAATGAAAGTATGAATAAACTCTTAAGTATTAGTGAATCTATTGTTTTGATGGGATACGCATTCTACGAAACTAGTTTCAACGATCCAACCGTCAAACATGTTTGTATATACTTCGAGATCACATACGCCAAAATTTGAAAAAAACAAACATTAAGAGATCAAGTAACGGGACAAAACTTTTCGACGGTTATAAACGAAAAATCACGATTTAACGGTTATTTTAACTCCGATTTTGATGATTTTTTACAGCTACAGTCCTTGACCCTATATGAATACAATGAATGAACTCGATCTTCAATTTAAAATATTTACAATGGTGGATACCATAAAATCTTATGTTATACTTAATGAAAGTATGAATAAACTCTTAAGTATTAGTGAATCTATTGTTTTGATGGGATACGCATTCTACAAAACTAGTTTCAACGATCCAACCGGCAAACATGTTTGTATATACTTCGAGATCACATACGCCAAAAATTGAAAAAAACAAACATTAAGAGATCAAGTAACGGGACAAAACTTTTCGACGGTTATAAACGAAAAATCACGATTTAACGGTTATTTTAACTCCGATTTTGATGATTTTTTACAGCTACACTCCTTGACCTTATATGAATACAATGAATGAACTCGATCTTCAATTTAAAATATTTACAATAGTGGA
This sequence comes from Cotoneaster glaucophyllus, assembly GCA_036320875.1. NCBI lineage: Eukaryota > Viridiplantae > Streptophyta > Magnoliopsida > Rosales > Rosaceae > Cotoneaster > Cotoneaster glaucophyllus. The sequence continues at coordinate 9,445,399 of CM070067.1, forward strand.
TACATCAAAATCTTATGTTATACTTAATGAAAGTATGAATAAACTATAATAAATATATATATTAATTTAACAATTTTATATCCCTAAAAACTATAATAACTATATAATATAATTATATATATATATATATATAATGTTTTGAAGTAATATTTGTAATATCCTTGCACATTTAATATTTGTAATAGATTAGTAGTGTATGGATTTTTTTTATTAGACTTTTATTTTCGAGTGTAGATGTAGTACTTAAACGAAAAATGTGTTTTAATGTTTTGAAGTAATATTTATGTGGCAATGTGTGGTATGTGCAAATTTAAGGAAAAAAAAATATTTTTCTTAACGGGTCATAACGGGTCGGGTCACTTTACCCGTTGGGTAAAGTGACCCGACCTGTTAAGGACCCGTTAAGATAACGGGTGTGACACGACACGACCCGTTAAGATAACAGGTGTTACACAAAAACGACACGAACACGACAGACACGACCCGTTTGCCAGGCCTACTTTAGAAGTTAGTCCCTGGAATTTAATTATATTTGAAAGTTATTACATACTTGCATTTACCCTTTGGCCAAAAAAATTAAAATCAATTATGTAAAAATTCGACACCCTTCCATTACGGTGGCCGCAGATATTGATAGCTTAACTGCGGTGCGAATCATTATATAAAAATTCGTCATCCTTCCATTGCTGTGGTAAAAGGTCATTTGTTTTTTTTTTCTTTTTTTTTTCTTCTAGTTGTTTACATGTTTATAATTGTTATGTTTAAAGAAAGCTGCCCTTCAAATTAGCCGAAGTACTGAAAGAATGTGATAGTAAGTTAATATTAAAATTTGTTATGAGTTCGATTCCTTCTAATTCGACTGAAAAAATCTTCAACAAACCCTGCACTCAAATTTTTAAAAGTATTAGCTCCAAACTTTTTTCACTCAATAGTGCATGTCAATTTATAAATTCTGATTTTTACTTAAATTTCAAGTTTATTTCCTTCGTCTAAACATAGAGTAAGATTCATACCAAATTCAGTTAAAAGCTGCTTGTTCTACACAAAAGAAGGATTTGATGATTTGGCATAAAGAGATGCATAGCTGTGTTTTTACTTTTTAGCTTCACGTCCAACAGAAATATTACTTTTCATTTAAGTACTGCTGCTACTTGTAATTTAAAAATAGTGATCATACAAGCCCTTTCCTAGTACTCTGCTTCCATAGGCATTTGATTCACAGGATAAACTGACGATCACGTAATCCGAATAACAGTTGCTTCATTCAACTTCGCATTTCATGTTTTTCTATCATCTCCCGTTTCTCCCTACAGTTTCACAACGCACCGCCATCTAGTTTTTCTACAATGCAACGGAGAATTGAACATCTAAAAAATAAATAATTTAATGTGAACATTGAGATTTTGCAGTTATAAAACGATTGATCATACGGCTACAAGTCAATGCATTCGAGCCACACCCCCACTGCTAACAAAGAGGTTTTCTTAACTTTTCGAGCGACGTGGAACACATATGGGCGTTGATATTTACTTAGGTGGTGGTGCTATCTACATACTCTGTTTTATCTTCTACACATCCTCTTTTAGTTTATATCCTTTGATCCTCCTAATTCATTCAATCCGACACACCGAAAATTAAGAGGGTGTGTGAAAAGTAACGAGGTGTGTGTGAATAGCACCACCCTTACTTAGGTTAACCTATTATGGTATCATTAAGAAAATTGAGATTTCAACCCAACACCAATTAACAATGTGGAGTAACCCAACTTCTATAAACCAATCAACAATTTGAGAAGTAACTCAAATTCTTATAAACTTATTCAAGGTTTTTATAACTTTCCAACATGAGACAACTCTCTGCATCCTTACACTATGTTTCATTTTTTTATTATTATTGTTAATCCATTCTTTATTTATAAAATGGATTATATTCTTCCTTTTGATTTTTTATACTCAGGGATATGGGGAGAAAAAGAAAGCCCTCAATGGAAGCAATGAATATATGCCCTTTTATCATCATGAAAGTAAGAGAAAGAAATCAAAAGAGAGGATGTTACACTTAAAAAGCTTTGATGTTGTCTCCGCTTATATATATGCTTGTGGTTCTGAAGAAGTATTTTCATTTCAACTACATCAACTATTCGCATCGCATGCCTAATTTCAAACTATAAGAATCAATGCCAACTTCCTCTTTTCTCTTCCCGATACTCTATCTAGTGGTCTCAATCTCAATTACAAGCAAGTCTTCATCTCTTCTATGTATTTATTCTACTTAGGGATGTCGATTGATCGTGTTCGGATTTACCTATTTATATTATTTTCGTCTTTCTGTCTTACTCATTAGTTGATCAACACGCAAAACGATATAAAAAGGGGAAAATATATCAATTTATTAATATAATATGAGTTCAATTGTGTTAGTTGTGTGTCTTCAATTCGTAAGAATTTCAAGTTGTGTAACATGTGATGTCCGAAATTGCCACCTTTACTGCACTGTGTCCTCATTTTTTGGGTTTCTAATTGTGTTTTCTTTTTTTTCCGTTTCTTGTTTCAGATGGGGCTCAACTGATTCTAGTGAACAACTGCAATGAAAGCATATGGCCCGGTATACTCGGCAGTGCAGGCGTAGACACTCCTCAAAGCGGCGGTTTCCATCTTGGCAGCGGCGAGGAATCAGTTCTTGATGTACCTGAGAAGTGGTCAGGAAGAATATGGGGCAGGCAGGGTTGCTCCTTTGACAGTAATGAAAAAGGCAACTGTGAGACCGGCGATTGTTTTGGCCAATTGCATTGCCAAGGAAAAGGAGGTGTGCCTCCAGCCACCGTGGTTGAAATGACGCTCGGAACATCAACTTCACCCCTGCATTTCTATGATGTGAGTTTGGTTGATGGCTTTAACTTGCCCGTGTCAATGAAGCCGGTTGGTGGTGGAATAGGGTGCGGTGTTGCCTCATGTGAGGTTGATTTGAACGTTTGCTGCCCATCTGCGTTGGAAGTGAGGAGAGGAGGCAGGGTGGTCGGGTGTAAGAGTGCCTGCTTGGCTATGCAGTCTGCGAAGTATTGCTGCACAGGAAGCTACGCAAACCCAAACACTTGCAAACCGACCCTTTTCGCACATCTGTTTAAGGCCATATGCCCCAAGGCTTATAGTTATGCCTTTGATGACTCCTCCAGCCTTAACAAATGCCGGGCTTCGCGGTATGTCATCACTTTCTGCCCTCCCCATTGAGGAATGGCTGAAAAGGATGTAGCCAATGGCTATACTTGGAAGAAACTGTTGTTATTCTGTTTTTTCTTTCTTGAGAAGATTGGATTTACTTTTTAAAGAAATGAGTAATGCTACAACCAGATTACATCACTGTTAATGCTTACGCTTTACATAAGTTATCATCGCCGAATACGTAACCAAAAGAAGTGAACCTTCAGCTAATACTCCAAAGAAATTAAACAACCTTAGACGGCAGTTTCCTGTTGGTTTTGTAGTTGTCAGTATTTTAACCAAAATTCTTTGTATCTAACGTGCACATGATAGGATTAGCTCGACGATAAGTGTTCGAAGCAGAGTTGCATAGCGTCCTATACAACAAAACAGAAGGAAAGCTCCAACTGTTCTGCAAATAAAGAATCTTTAAACCAGACACCATTTAGAGGTCTGGTCTATAAAACTCCGAATGCTTAGAGTTATTGATGCAATTTTAAGCTGAAAAACCTTGAGAAGGGAACATGGGTTCATACACAGATGTAGCACTTGTTCAAGAGGAGGTTGTAGTGCCCCCGACTTTTGGCTCGTCACTGTTAACACCAAATGTTTTGGAAATAGCAAAGATCAACCCTTTGCACGTCCCTGAAAGATACCTTCTTAAGAATCAATGCCGAAGAACGCGGATCATATGAGTCAGCTTTCTTCGGAGATTCCTACCATTGATTTCTCTCTGCCTTCGAGTGGGAACACGGAGGAGCTTACCAAACTAGACTTGGCTTGCAAAGAATGGGGTTTCTTCCAATTGATATCGAGTACAGCTATAATTTAATTATAACAAGTATTTCAACATTTTTACCAAATTTTGTTATGTCGAAACTTTCATTTCAATTAAATATGAGTCCACTTTAAATGTCTTTTACTTCGTACAAGTAAGACAGTAACATTTGGTGATCAAATTTCGGAACTCTAGCGTTATTTGATATTAACTTTTCAATTTAATTCATTGCAGATGGGAAATCATGGAGTGGCAACAGAAGTAATTATAGAAACTTATATTTTTCTCTCTGTAAAACTGGTTTTTCATTGAATGAATAATTATGACAGTACAAAGAGATATATATAGCTACAAACTCATTACATCATTGCCCTTAACTTCTACAGTTAATTACACAATTACCACAACTAACTATCTACTGTTATAACAAACTAGTGACTGGTTTATAAGGCTCAATACACCCCCTCAAGCTGAGCTTGGGATCAACTGATGAACCAAGAGGAAGCTTGGATTTGAGATAGCTGAATCGACTTTTGGAAAGAGATTTGGTGTGAATGTCAACTAACTGATCTTGACTGCAAACAAAATTGACCTTGATGAGATTAGCCAAGACCAATTCTCAGATATAATGATAGTCAATCTCCACGTGTTTAGTTCTGGCATGAAACACCGGATTAGACGCAAGGGAAATTGCTGAAATGTTATCACACCATAGGGTGGGAACCTGAGAGAGTGGGAAACCAAGATCACAAAAGATTTTGCATATCCAAGTCAGTTCAGCTACAGTATGTGCTAGAGATCGGTATTCTGCTTCAGTAGATGACCGTGCTACAGTGGATTGCTTCTTAGCACTCCAACTGATAAGATTGGATCCCATAAAAACATTGTAACCACTAGTAGAACGTCGATCAAATGGACAGCCAGCCCAGTCAGCATCAGAGAAGGTTGTGAGAACAGTAGAACCCTTTTTGAACCATAGACCTTTAGACACAGTTCATTTGAGATATCGAAGAACTCGTTTTACAGCTTGCATGTGTTGGTCTCGAGGAGCATGCATGAATTGACAGATTTGATTTACTGCAAAAGAAATATCTGGACGTGTCCATGTCAAATATTGTAGACCACCAACAATAGACCGGTACTCAGTTGGATTGGATAAAAGAGGACCTGTGTGATCAAGTTTATTCGAGCCAAGGGGAGTGCAACTAGGCTTAGCACCATCCATATTAGTTTTCCTTAGAAGATCAAGCAAATACTTGGTTTGATGTAGGAAAATGCATGTAGACGATCTTTGAACCTCTAATCCCAGGAAGTAGTGCAATGGACCCAAGTCTTTCACTGGAAAAACAGCACTAAGTTGTTGGATGAATAGATTACAGAGAGAATGATTAGGGCCAGTAACTAATATGTCATCAACATACACAAGCACCATGACCAGAGTAGGACCTTTGAGAACAAATAATGAAGCATCTGAGGAAGATTGCACAAAACCAAACTATAAAAGAGCTTGGAAGAGTTTATCAAACCAAGCTCGAGGTGCCTGTTTGAGACCATACAGAGATTTGCGCAATTTGCAGACATGATTTGGCAAACTGGGATTAGTTAAACCTGGTGGTTGCTGCATATACACATCTTCCTTTAAATCACCATGAAGAAAGGCATTACTGATATCTAATTGATGTAAAAACCAATGGAAATGCACAACAAGTGATAAAAGGACTCTAATAGTTACTGGTTTAGCAACAGGACTGAACGTCTCTTGAAAGTCAATACCTTCCTGTTGGTGATATCCCTTTGCAACCAAACGAGCTTTAAATCTCTCAACAGTACCATCAGGCTTTTTCTTGATTCTGAAAACCCATTTGCAACCAACAACATTGTGGGAGAAAAATGAAGGGACTAAGGTCCAAGTGCCGGTTGATTGTAATGCATTGAACTCATCCTGCATGGCTGCATGGCAGATCTCCAGTATTGCTAGGAGGCAGTGAGGCATTTGTGTCATCAAAAGAAGTTGGTGCAGCATTTGTAGAACCTGGCTCTGATACCATATAGAAACTTATACTTTTCTCTCTGAAAAACTGGTTTTTCATTGAATGAATAATTATGACAGTACAAAGAGATATATATAGCTACAAACTCATTACATCATTGCCCTTAACTTCTACAGTTAATTACACAATTACCACAACTAACTATCTACTGTTATAACAAACTAGTACTGGTTTAGAAGGCTCAATAGTAACGAGGGCATGAAGGATGCTGCTGCAAAGTTCTTTCAACTTCCATTAGAAGAGAAAGATAAGGTTGCTATGACATCGAACGCCATTCAAGGCTACAGGCATGCATATACGATTTCAGAAGATCAGATACTGGACTAGTCTGACTTACTGGCTCTTCCTGTTTACCCATCTCTATATAGAAAGCTCAAATATTGGCCAACCACACCGAAGGAATTCGAGTATGTTTGTAAAATTTCGTGAAAAAAATAAAGTGTTGTTTCTTGCGATCCAAGTATGTATCTAATATTTTTAATTATAGTTTTTGTGAAGGGATGCAATTGAGACATATTCTAGTGAAGTTAAAAAAGTTGGAGAGGAGCTCATAAGAGCTATATTTTTAATTATGGGGATGGAGAAGGATGCTCTTCTCGGCCTGCATAAAGAATTGGTCCATGTTTGGCTTGTGAACTACTATCCGCGGTGCTGCATGCCTGATGAAGTGCTAGGCAAAAGTCCGCAATCTGATACGAGCACCATAACCATACACATGCAAAAAGACAATGTGACTGGATCACAGATCCAGAACGAAGGAGAATGGGTGCCGGTCAAGCCAATTCCAAACCCTCTAGTTGTAAATGTCAGAGATGTTATTGAGGTACTGTATATAATGGAGATGCTTCTCTAATACTCTAAAAGTCTTCCTAGATTAACCTGAGAAAAGTGAACCATTCGATCACATGAAAATGGATGGTAAGGGTGCAAACCGAAACAAATTGGTGGTCCACACTATCCATTCACCTGAAAATCGTAGTAATTCGCCGAAAGAACAAGTTCCATTGGATGAAGAAGTTTAGCATTTTTTGTTTTTTTTTGGGGTTTTTCGGTGGGATCTACAAGTTTGGTTGCTGCAACGAGATTGGAATTTTGTTGCTCTTCCTTGCCTCCACCGTAACATTCTTCTGGGTTTTCAATGTATAGAGACTAGACATGTGTTAGATAAGATAAAGGTTGGGTAAACCTTTTTGTTAGGTCATAACATCAATAATGTAAACAATTAACCCTTTAACCGTTTTAAGGATCAAGTGTTGGCGTGTTGGGATTGTGTTTCTCTGCTTATATATTTTTTGCATTTCTCTTTTTGTTGACAGAATCCTTTAACTCATGCTTCTTTGTTGGTTATACACTTTTAAAACAGTTGGTGTATTAATGTTTTGATATTATTCGTGAGCAGGCCGTTCTAAAAAACAAATTGTTTCTTTCCTTATGTGGTCTCATGGTGAAATTGAGAGGATTTGTTTTTAAATTGCAACTTTAGTTGGTTTTTATGAAGATTCTATTCTCATTTTAAACTTCAATTGCCATGTTACAAATGTTTTAAATTTAAATGTTATTAACTGTAATGTTTAACTAACATGAAAATATCCAACCCTTGCATAGGTTCAAAATCAATCTTATTGTGGAAGAGGGCACCAATCATCACAACTTCCATGCCGAAAATATACTTTGTGTTTCTTACCACACTTTGGTAATAGAGGATGGATATGACGATCCCTTTGTGCTACCACGGGCTTTGAAAAAATTGGTGGGCGAGACAAAGAGATTTCAGCTGTCTTTCGGGAATCAAAACAGTGACTTCCAGATGACAGACTTCGTCATTTATAGACTGCTTCAAGAACAACTGCCATTGAACCCACCTATTGCCTCAATCGACCTGCAAACACCTACTGCCACCGTAGGAAAACAAATTATAAGTGAAGCGACCCCCACCCCAGTGACACATTCCCAGCAGCTAGATCAACAACTCCAATCAGCAGCACCTCCCAAGCCTTCAAAAAGAGCGTTGTTCCTTGCTGAGGCAGACCAATATGACATGTTAAGTTTTCCTCTCAAGTATCGTCTCATGTGTAAATTTTAATGAATATGCTTGCTTATCTTGGGTATACATATGTGTTATGCCACTTATCAAAAACTGTTAGCTAATCTTTTTCACACCGCTCTTTCACACTCTTTTCCATGCCTTTCACGATTCTCTTTAACCTTATAAATTGTACCTTCATTCACAGCAAAAAAAACTCGTGCTGGGCAAACAGAGACAACCAATTCGACTAGAATTGCTAGAGAATTCCATAAGCTGGTTGTCCCTAAGATTGAACCCGCGAACAAAGAGCCGATAGCTGCACTCAAAACAAAATCTCAAGCCAAAAAAAAAATCAAACATAGGTAAATTACATTATCTTTTTCGCCTGCATAACATCCGTCATACCAATCTTTGCTAAACTATGATTCATATTTTTTTACTATAGTGCTGAAGATGTCCACCCACCAAAAAAATGAATGACCGCAATCTCCGTTATCAGCTGCTACAAAACCGCCCTTTAATTTTATGCCTGTAAACATGTGTAGTTGAAAACTTACTTGCTGAAACAACAGAACTGTTTTTTCTTAACTACTTAAACAGGTGCTTGATCTGCAGGGCATGTATTTTTCCACTTTAACTGCAGGGGCAAAATATGTGTGGACTGCATCTTCCTTCTCTAACTTATGGAAACAGGCATCTTGCATCTTTATTGCTTTGAACATTAGTGCTTCAAAGATTAGCTGATGAAACAAGAACAACCCACTTTTTTTGTTTTTTTGTTTAACTGTTAAAACACGTGGCTAGCCTGCAGAACATATATTTTGCCATCTTAACTTCAAGGCCAATATATGTGTTAAATGCATGTTGCTCCTGTTTGTTAGGGAAACAGAGCATTTTTTCCAGTCATATCTTTTGTAATCAACTTGGTTGAATGTATGTAAAAGTCGAACTACTTATCTTACCGACACCGTTCACTCATATATCTTTTTTTTCCGTTCATGATTATGTTGAATTTTTTTTCAAGTTACCTGTGTTTACTTCATGTGGTTAAGATTCGTGCATTCAAGTCCCTCGTCAACGTGCGGGCATTTTATCTAGTATATACGAAAAAACAGGGTAAAAGCTCCAACTATTCTGTAACTTAGGTATCTCCAACCAAAAGAATTAAAAAAAGTTTAAAAGGGGACAACATTTGGCCACACATTTGGCCACCTTGATGCCCTTTGGCTAATTAATGGTCTGGTGGGCTCTATAGAATTATAGTTCAGCCATCGGTTGAATTTTTTGATAAATCAGACTATTTTTTGACTTTTTGACCTTTAACCCTCTCCATTGGAGATGACCTAAAGATTCTTGAAACCAAGCGGAAGATCTACCTTAGCTTACTAATTAACTATTCAATTTGGATGAGTTAATTAAATTAATTCTGACATTCACGATATATGATTTAAATAGATGTTTTTTTTAATCACGGCGTGCTACGCGTGACTACACATTTTTTGAATCACATTATTGCTAGCCCATTACGAGGTTAAGCCCACCCTCATCCCCCTTAGTGTAGGTAATATCGTTTGTTAAAAAAAATTAATTATAAAAAAAACACTATTTATATGACGAAAATACCCCTGTATTATTTGATGCATTATTTTGAAGGGCATTTTTTGTAACGACCCGTCCCCAAAAATTATAGCTTTTATAATTTTACAACGTGAATTTACGAAAATACCCTTTGAGGCAAATACGTTGATTTTTATTAACCGTTTTGTCATGTCACATAAGGTTCATTTTATTGGCATAATCTTGTAGTACTCGTCGCTATGAACGGATGGGCGCAAACGGAACGTGATTTGAAGTTATAACGAATCAAGTTGAGGGCAAAATTGTAAATTTATTCTTTTCTAGAATGCTCCAGATTTTTTGAGCAAAATTTGGAAAGCCACGTGTGTGGCTCAGATTGAATAAAAGAAGAAACAGACGGTTGGGATAAGAGATAAAGGAGAGAAAGAAGGGGCGGGACGCCGATTTAGTAGATGAGAGAGAAGAGAGTGACCAATGGGAGATGAGAGAAATGAGAGAAATGAGAGAAAGGGAGAAGGAGAGGAACCCAACGGGTTCCCCTTGACCCGCGACCCGACCCGGACCTGCAACAATTTTCGACAGGTTTTCCGTCCATATTTTCGGCGATTCACGGCCTACCACCCTTACCAAACACCTACCTGACCTCTCCTCATTCATTTCCACCCAAAATCCACCTAGATTGACCTCGTTTTGAGGAAGAAAGGAACTCGTGGGTTCCGAAGGTGTCACGGCAGAGATCCACGCCATTGTGAAAGCATCGTCGACCATTACCACTATCAAACCACTCACCTTGAACCCAGGAACAAAGCACAAACAAGTTTGGGGGCATCAGAATTCGAATCGAATGCCACTCTTTATAGGGTTTCCGATGGATTTTAGTGAAATTAAAGCTTTTCTCGGCCAAATTGGCCTTGGTCGTAAGTATAAAAGTTGTTCCTTTCATCGAGATCTTTATTCCTGTCAAATTTGGGAATTTTTGGAGATGTTAGGTTTTTCGGCGAGTCGGGGCGGCCAACCACCACGCACAGGCGACGCGTGGAGGCATAACCCAAGGTTCCTCAACGTACCGAATCCGAATCCGCCATCTGTTTTTCGAAATTATAACGTTTTAGTATAGTTTTACTAAAAGGTCCCTAATTGTGTTTAGGCGCGTTAGCGGGAAATGATCACATCCTCGATAGTTCGAGCAGCTTCAGGCAATGGAAAAACAAGTGAGTGGACCCCCTTCTTAACTTATATGTTTTTATAAAATATTAGCCTAGCATGCATCCTATATTTCGTGCATTTAATATGTTTTATATTATGTTTTTCCGGATTTCTATAATTATGGTTTATATAGAATTCATGATTTAATTAAATTGTTTTACGGAATATTTATAATTTATCGAATTTATGATTAATAGCAGTTATGAATTATTGGATTTGCTTATATAAATTTCTATGAATTTCGAATATGACTTATATTATGGTTTTTGAATATGAGTTATAAATTATAGGAACTGAGTATATGATTTTATATGGCTTTCAAGTATGATTTATTTTATGATTTTATGAATGTGATATATCTTGGATTTATGAATATGATTGCCTTGGATTTATGAGACGAGGTTGAGCATTTGAACTCTGAGATTTCATATGAGTTTTTGAGGCATGCTTTTAGTACTTACCTAGTGGGTTATCATATGGCACATCCGCACACCACGGGTATTGTCTATGGCCATAGGACACACATGATGGAGGAGTGAGTTATGATATATATTATACCCCCAGCTTCACTGCCGAAAGCGGTGTCGGACAGCTTCACTAGCCACGGCTAGTGTCGGTGTGGATGTATGCTATTTTATATAGCTTCACCTACGAGTGTTGGACAGGTTATTCAACTTCACCTTCAGGTGATGGACAGGTTATTCAGCTTCACCTTCGGGTGATGGACAGGTACTACCTTCGGGTGACTATGATACCCCTAGTTGAGTTCTTCACTGATGAGATTTACGGGTTTGCCTTTGGCATGCTAGGGTTTTTATAAAACCTATATGTAGTATTATATATGTTTTCAAAAGAGGGGGTTAGTATGTTCAGAAAGAAAATGGTTTTCCTATTATTAGTATTATTATATTAAACTTTGGTCCACTCACCTTTTCTATTTTTGCGCCCCCTTCAGGTTTAGATTCGAGGCACATGATCCCGGCGTCAGGGCATCTTTACGTAGATATCTTCGAGTCTTTCCAGCGTAGAACCACTCCTTTATTTATATATTTTATTGTAATTCTTTCATGTATTCCTTGATTAGTTGTATGCTCTGAACATATTCCACATTGGCATGTTTCTTTCTAATTACTTATTGTTTGCATGTTCAAATAGCTTCATCACCCTCCAATGTCGGCCAGCACGTGCCTTCCTTGATATATGAGGATATCGGGGTTGGGACGTATCATTTTTGTTTCACTATTTTTTTGTGAAGCACGTGATTTCAAATAGGGTTGCTGGCTTTATATAGTAGTATATATCTTTCTTTTAAATGCTAGTGTGTAGGAAAACGAGATTGATAATATAGGAAAGGGATCCTATCCGGATCCTTTCCACCTAATTCTCCTCATCAAACAATTTGGGTCCTTGAAATTTGATCCAACGACTAAAATTATTATAATTTTTAGAGTGGGTCCGTGTTTGTAATCGTTGAATCAAATTTCAAAGATCCGAATTGTTTGATGATGAGGATTAGGTGGACTGAATCCCAAGAGGATCCTTTTCGATAATATATACAGACACCAATGCTACCCACATGCAACTTGAAAAATGCGACCACCAAAAGAAATTTGGACTCGCTCTACCATGTGGAGTTAAATAATATTATCATTATGCATCGCAATCAAAAGAAAAGGTACGAATCAAGCAATGATTGTTAATTGATCAAAAGAAATTATTTCTACCTAATTTCACTAAAACATCAATAAAGAACAAAATATAGTTCATCATCTATCACCAACACCTCTAAAACAAATCACTAAATTAAGTAACTTAGCAGAACCCTCTCTTTCTCTCCACCATTAATAATCGATCTGAAACCAATGAAGCTGAAGCATTAATATTTCTGAACAAGAAAGAAACAAAAGTGAAAAACCCTTCAACCCTAGAGATGGCATTTGCACCAAATGTTCAAGAAATGGTAAGAAGTAACCCATTGCAGGTCCCTGAAACATTCCTCGTAAGCAGGAAGGAAGAAGACGAGCCAAAGTGTACGGCAGACGCGTTTGATCTTTCATCGAAGATCCCTATCCTCGATCTTTCTCTGCTCTCGAGAGAGCACAAGGAGGAACTCAACAAACTGGACCAAGCTTGCAAAGAATGGGGATTCTTTCAGGTATGCTAAATATAAAATTGTTCTTATTTGCTACCCAAAATGTTTATGCTGACAAACAATGAACGTGGAGGTACACAAATTCCGGAAAACAATCAATGCGATCTACCATGTTTTACGTTGTCAAACCCTTGGAAAAAAAGAACATTTTCAATTGTACCAGTGTGATATCTGACTCCGAACTCTCCAAATTGGTAGATACTTTGAAGTTAATATATAATATATATAGTTAAACATGATTGCAGGTGGTTAATCATGGAGTGGCAACAGAATTGCTGCAGGAGATGAAGGATGCAACGGCCAAGTTCTTTGAACTTCCTCTAGAAGAGAAGAATAAAATATGTATGTCAGGTGGCCGCGAGGGTTATGGGCAAGCCTATGCGATTTCCGAAGGGCAGACAATGGACTGGTCCGACACATTAATTCTAAGCCTTTATCCAGCTCAGTCAAGAGACCCTAAGTTTTGGCCAACTGCACCAAATGGATTCAGGTATGTTTCTAAACTAAATTATTCAGGGAAATTATTTCCTGTGACTTTCTTATTTTGGGTCGATTTATTTCCTGGGACTTGAAACATTCTTTTTGGATGTCCTTGTGCTAGCTACCAGCAAGCAAGCAAGAGGAACATGATTCAGTTGCAAACGCAATGATAAAGTATTTTAAGACCTCAAAAAGTCTTTCCGGCCGGTTTGTTTGAATAAGGGATTTTCACGTTAGGGAGAGGATACATCCGGATCCTTCTTCTTCTTCTTTCTTCTCTGCAGTTTTGCTTGTGCTTCGCCGCCTTCTTCAATTCTTCTTCTGCAATAATCCTTCTTCTTCAATTCTGCGTCTTCTTCTTCACTTTTATTTTTTTATTTTTTATTTTTTTTTTACGTCGTCAACGACTATTACGATGTTGCCGATAACCAACTCCGGGGAAGCACGACTCCGACTCCGGAGAAGCCACAACACCGACTCAGCCATTAAAGAAGAAGGATCCAGAGGATTCGAATGTATTGGGCCGGAGAGGATCCTCTCCCTTCAAGTCACAAGGGATTAAGGTCAAGTTATTAAAACATGGATTAAAAAATGTTTAATATATACAAGGAACTAGAAATTCCCAAGAGAGATTTACAAACCAGGGGGAGGAGTCCTTTACAAATCCCTCTCACCTATTGCAATGCTCATGAAGGGAAGAGTTTTTCTAATCCCTTCTATTTAACATTTTGTGATCCATATATTTCTTAGTAAACTTGAGATCAATCTTGAAACTTGAAAATCCCTCACCCCTAACACCCTCTAGGATTACTTCTAAAGTATCCTATGATTGGAGCGGTCTATATATAAGGAGTATCTCTCCAAAAAGCATCCATATTTAAAACTATTGTAAAACAACGAAAATATAAAGCTTGATAGATAAAGCTGAAATGAAAATGCGAACAATCAAATAGCTAAACAATCTCTAATACAGTTTCAATAATTACATATGTTAGACAGAAACATGAACGTCAATGTGGATATCCTTATTTAGAAAAACTCTTATCACCGTTAATAGATATGAACCACAGTACTTAAGCGAGAGCCCAAACTAAACTCACTTCCAATTTAGTGATAAGTGTGTTGATGATGATGATAGGGAAACTATCGAGGCATATTCAAGTGAAGTTAAAAGAATTGGGGAGGAACTCATAAGGTCTCTATCTACTATTATGGAGCTAGAGAAGGATGCTCTTCTTGGACTGCATAAAGAGGTGCTTCAAGCCTTGCGGGTGAACTACACTCCTCCATGCTCCATGCCTGATAAAGTACTAGCTCTAGGTCCGCACTCGGATACAACCACCATAACCATACTCATGCAAGAAGATAATGTCACCGGATTACAGATTCGAAAAGAAGGCAAATGGGTGCCGGTGAAGCCGATTCCGAACGCTCTCGTCGTGAATGTCGGAGATGCTCTTGAGGTAAACATGGTTATTATTGAATAATTATACTGAAGTAGTACAATGTTAATCTTTAAACTTAATTTTTATTATTTTTATGACAGATATGGAGCAATGGAAAGTACAAGAGCATTGAGCATAGAGCTGTCCCCAACGAAAGCAGGCTGAGGATATCTTATGCATCATTTCTTTTTCCACATCCTGACGCGGAAGTTGGACCGTTTGATCATATGGTGGAGTCATCAAGAATATACAAGAAATTAAAATTTGGAGATTATATGGCGAAGGCCATAAAGGGGAAACTCGATGGGAAGGCACACACTGAAATGGCAAAGATTGGAAGTTGAGCAATGATTAAAATTTTTAAAAACTAGAAGAAAAATTTAAATCTTGTCTTCTGTGATGACTTTCAGTGAGCTGCTTGTTATTAATAACTTCTATAGTTTGGTGTTGGTTTTTTTTATTTGAATTTGGTATATGAGTAAGAAGAGTATGTTTATCTTATGTGTCACGTGTTCAAAAAACTAATTATGATTAGTATATGCATTTAATTACAACTTCATAAAAAATAAAATAAAAATTACTAGAAAATTGGTGAAATGTTTGTATCTCAAATGGTCTCTAACAATGAAAAATTTATGAATTTGGTCCATGACTTTGAGTCTTCGACCATCGCATATCAATGCCGTCTTTTTCTTAGGATTTTGTTTATAATTATGTTAACACCTCACAAATTGTTGAATAAACCACACATACTTAATACACCCCACATTTGCTTTTTCAATTAAAAATTATCTTAATACACCCCACTTACTTCCCCATAATACCCTCACACCCCACATTCTTAATATACACTTTACATTTTTATATGCACCCCATATTTTCTATACACCTTACATTTCTCAAATCGTATAAAGCTATTAATTTGGACAAATAATGCCTACTAAAATTTTGACAAAAGATACCGCATGGGATTTAAAGCATATGTGGGTTGTTTTCAATTCCATCATTAAAACCCATGTCGTTTGTATTTAATATTTGGTGGTAATTTTAGGTGTTTAATTCTTCATGTAATCCCTGTGATCCCTAAAAGATGAATACGAACATAGAAGCTTGAATAACGCATCAAAGCAAGATTAAATAATTATTGATGTCGTCAAAATCACTAAAACAATAAATAATATGAAGTCTTACCTCATGTGAAGCTTCTTAAACATCGATTTCGTGTGTCATTCGTCAAAAATAATTTTTCTCAATCAACATGTTTGTAGTTTCCTTGGTTAGGGTTTTATTCAACAATGGAGGTTCGGATGGGTTTTGATAGTTGAAGAAGATAAATAATACGTAAATAGTGATGTCGGGTGTAGAATTTTTTATTTTTTTTAACCTAACAAGGTCAAAATTGCCATTGCATAGTAGGATAAATTAGTTATTTAATATTAAATTTTAATATGGGGTGCATTCAACATTTTGTGGAGTGCTAATATAAAAAGCCTAGTGAATCTATAATACGGTGTCATGTGGATAATATAAAAAATAATTAATTCTTTTAATTTATTTAAAATTCTAGAAGGAGTTTTAATGAAAATGGCTTCTCTAACATTTTTATTAACAAAAAATTATCTAATAATTTTATTTAAGGAAAATGGCTTAAACATTAACTAAAATGACTTAAATTTTAATGAAATGACAAATATTTAATATAATAAAAAACTGACGCGCTTGACCCCTCGCATCCATCACACACACACACACTCTCTTCTCTTCCTTACTATTTATTAAAGTGAACACATACTATTTCTTAAACTGACTATTTCTGAAACTGAACACGAGTACTACACTAGTTCTTAAAATGAATACTGACTATTTCTAAAAACTGAACACGGGTATAATCACTATTTCTTAAATTGAACACTGGTACTATTACTATTTCTTAAACTGAACGCTGATTATTTCTTAAACTAAACACGGGTTAGTGTGCGCCTTGCACGTGCTTTTGGTTGGGTTTCTTTTTCCATTTTTTTTCTGTTCTCTTTATCATTAAATAAAGTTATCAGATAGATTTTGATTAAAATTCAAAGTTTTGACTCATTTTCATTAGTTTTCCTAATTAACAAACGTTACCCGTGTTGACTGATACCTAATTACACTAATCAACTCAACAATAAAACATGTAATATTGAGTGTGAATTTGCTCACCACCCTTAATGGGTGGTAAATGTTACCATGCACTTTTCTTAAAGCACACAACATTTCAAAAATATTTTATTTAAAAGTGCTTTCAATGTTTAAATGTACTTACCAAACGAGTCCTAACTATGATTAATAAATTTAATTTATACAAATACCTTTATATTAAGGTGAAAAAAAATAACCCTCTAATTGAATTACAATTCATTCTAAATTTGTTCCAATCAAATATTTAGATTTTTTTATATACTCCTTAAATCTTTTCATTAGCTTTTTTCGTGGATATATTAGTACCATATTCCTAGACTCCCCACAGGAATTGGATCCCATCCGGATCCAGTTAGGATCCTCACATCTTAATCATTCATCGTGTATCATACGTTCAGAAATTATTAGACTTTTTTATTTAAAATTAAACACAAATAATATCTGACGAAAACTGGCCACACGATGTATAATGAACGGCTAGGATGTGGGGATCCCTAGGATCCCCACACAGTGGATCCGGAGATGATCATTTTCCCTCCCCATGAACTGCAAGTCTACCCCACATATACTTTTGGGTTTCGGTTTTGTACTATACCCACCGCCACACACATGTAAGTCTCGTTTCTATTAGAGAAATGGTACAAATATGTAGTAAGTAAGCAGCACTCATAAATAATGAAAAGAAACTATGCGCCGTATCCGTCCATTTCCTTCACTACAAATGAATGTGTTAATGGTTTTGGATTTGTCTGATTTTTTGCAAGAATGATCTATGAATGATGTTCTAAAACATAGACGGTTTGGATCATTCAAATACATTACGAAGTAGATCTTACCAAACGTATGTCAAAAGTTGTGTAAGAAAAATGGTATCACAGATTGCCCCTATAAGCGCACAACAAATTAATTTTACATAAAAGAAGTGTAACGTGACAAGAAAATGGATGACTAAGCACGTTAATGAGTGTGACGTCAAATTCCAAATGCTTTCGTTATGAATGTGGGAGATGTTACTCATGTTACTGAAGTACGGATTTCTTTTGTTACTGTTATGGCAGATACGGAGGGAGTAGGATTATCTCCCCTCTTTTTTTCTCTCATCTTCCCTCCCCTCCTATTTGAACGGTCACGGTTAAACACATCAACATCTTATATTAATTTTTTATAGAAAAAGAAATAAAATAGAGAATGTGAGATAATGAGATGGAAGAGGATGAAAATAGAAGGGGAGATAATCTTAATCTGATATGGAGTAATGGGAAGTACAAGAGTGTTGAACATGTATACAGCAGTCGCAAACGAAAGCGCGAAGATATCTTATGCATCGTTTATTTATTCGCATTTTGATGCGGAAGTTGAACCGATAGATCAGATGGTGGACAGATCAAGAATGTACAAGAAAGTCAAATATGGTGATTATCTGTAAATGGTGTTTTACCACAGTAGCATATAGCAATGATTTCTGTAACTCACCAATGGCTCTCCTTTAACAACTAACAGTTGTTTTTTTGTCAATAACAAATATGGTGATTATCTAATCACTTCCTTGATTGGGGATTACAAGGGGAAGGGACACACTGAAATAGCGAAGATTGAAAGTTCGAAAAGTTTTGACATTATCAGAACCCATAGCCAATTCTTTTAGGACACTGGCCATCTTTATTGCCTGCTAACTAAAAATCCAACACATGGAGGAAACGTAAGAAAAATCACAGAGAAAAAGCAAAATCTTGTGCATACATGTGAAACTACAATTTGTAAGCCAAACAATTTTACGATCAATTGTAATAATTATGCAAGCAAAAATTCCTGTGAATCCAAATAGAAATACAAGTTTTGGGGTGAGGGGGAATAAACGAAATTACAACAAAACAGTATGATACGATAAAACAAGTTCACTGAGCTAAATACAGGCAACATAAACAGCAATGGCTATGTCATTAATTCGACTGAGAGCTACCATTCGTATCATCTCTGTCACCAGAACTACCTTGAGCGTTTGCAGCCTCGGATGGAGGACCTAATCCTAGCAGCAAAGGAGGAGCTTCTTTCGTCTCAGTAGCAGGTTTTATATCAGCAGGATTCGGAGAGAAAGCTCTAAGACGAGGTTCAAAAAGCTTGCTTGCAACATCAGGTGGCGGTCCATCTTCCCCAGGGGAGAACAAGAAGCCCCTTCTCACGAAGAGAAGATGGCTCGTTGTAGCAGGCGTTCCAGAGTGAGTCCACCAGCTGCCTCTCTTCTTTAGCTGCCCCAAGATCTTCAGGAGACATCGTACTTATACCTTTAATTCGTTCTTGAAGAAGTTGCTTCAACTTCTCATCTCCATCAGCTAACCTACTATTGCCCCCATCAGTTTTGTCTTGAGCGAGCACCAGAAGGCCCCGAAGTGCAGCTTCTCGTACTTCTAGATCTTCGCTAGAGGCAAGGTGCAACATTATGCGTGGAAATCCTAGCTCCGTTACTACGTTGCAATCAGAACTATTCTCGTGCAGTAGCAACTGAATCAAGTTCAGAGCTTTCCTGAAAAATGATTGATTTTCACAAGAAATTTCAAAATTGGAGATACTGAATGACGCAAAAATGAAGTCATAAACAACAGAAGATTTCCAAATATACAATTTAATACGAGTGAAACGAAATGAAGATATAACTAAATCCTTGTAACACACCATTACCTCTGGAATCTCACGTTGTCAGAAGCCAAAGCATCTCTCAAGGCTGCATAACCATTTGCCAGACGAAATGCAGTGATACCGGGTTTGTTGTGCCGGATTAAAGCTGCAGAGTAATTAATTTGCAAAGCAAAAGCTATACATCAATATCCTTTCAGTAGACGCGCAAAACTAAAACACAAGACCTTTGCGTGACTAAACAGCACAGTTCATCATAACACCAAATGCAGTACTTACAGGATATTGCTCCAAGGGCTTTGGTTCGAACCGTGACATCAGGGTCAGATGCTAGATTAGTAAACAGATATTCTAAGCCGTTCGCTTCCATAACCAATTGCTGGCTCTTGGGGTTGTTCTGGACAATAGTGGTCACAACTTCTGCAGCCTTTGCACGGATATTAGCATGGGAATTCTTTAGGTAACCAAGAAGAGGGACCAAACCACCAACGGAGTGAAGATCTAAAACGCATACATACATCCAATGAGACATGCCAGATTACAAATTTCAGCTACCATTATGCTAGTACAACACCTTTATATGAATACACAAACAGACACCGAAAATATACGATAACGAAGTCTAGTTCAGTGTGCCACCTCTGCCCCAATTTCAAATTCTCACGTTGTTTAGATTAGATTAGAATATCGCTCGAATTAAAACGAAAAAATATCTAGTACAAGAAAGGGGTAAGAAATGTTACCATTGGCCATGTCAATGGACTCAACATGCTCCTGCAACTCATCCAACAAATCTGCCACAAACCCGAATGCGTTACCACCAAAAAGTTAATAAATTTGTCGAAAACTCATCAGAAAAAGAACGAAAAATGAAAACTTTACTAATCAAATTTAACAAAATGGGGAGGAAAATACCTTCTATGTCGGCAGGAGTAACTCCCTGAGCTTCCAAAACGTCCTCAGGAGTTTGCATTACAAGCGATATCTCCTTCATCCTCTTTACAACATCGATACTCTGCGACTGCATCGCTTCCATAAACCACTTCCGTTCCTCCTCGCTATCAAACACAAAGCACAAATCAGTCAATTTAATCTCAACTAACTCGAAATAATTGCTTAATTTATGGAACTTAAGGGCGAGGGAGGATAATTACCTCAAATTGCGATTGGGACGAGTGCCGTCGGAGTGAGCGAGGCTCCATTTGAGCAGTCCTTCCCAGTTGGGTCCGCCGTCCGCCATGGTTGCTTCGTCGGAAACAAAAACTCTAAACCCTAAAAAAATCTGTGGCTTTCTCTTCTCTGCTAACAAATGAACGAACGAGAAACTATGAAGGAAACGGTTTAAAGGAGCAGGAGACTTTTATAGGAAGAAGTGTCGAGGAGATGCAGCACCGCTCGGACTTGAAGTTCCGGAAACCTCCAGAACGCTCTGGAATTTTTGAGTTATTCTACGACTGAAAAGAAGAGACGAGTTGCTGGGCCTTGCCGCCTTGAGGGCTGCTAGTAAAGATTAGGGATTTTGAGGCCCATTGAATTTATTTATTTATTTTATAAACGATAGAGTTAGTTGATTAAATAGTGTAAAGAGAGAGAAGTCAGTGAGGATCGAACCCACAACATAACGTTGGACATAATTATTTTCCATCACAATTGTGAACATGGAGTTCAACCTAATTTTTTCTTCTTATTTTTACAGATGTGGGATTAGACAGAATAAATCGAAATAAAGACTTCAAGTCAAGTGCATGAAGTATTCATATTCACTTAAGCTATAAATTCCTTATGACAATCTAGTTGTGTTAAATACTAGATGTTTTTATTTTTTTTTAATTCTTCTTCTTCTTCCATCGATTGTGTGCGTTTACAATGGCAATTTCAAACACAACGCAATACGATTAACAATTTGCATAATTATTAAATCTGACGTTTACAAGACACTGTTTAACAGTTTAAATATTATCATCGTAATAAAATGGTAACTTTATACGTTCATTAATCAAATGAGTTATTATTGTTAATATACATCGTTTTACATGTAGATCAAGTTGTGTAATGTATAAACAAAAACAATATATTACCGGAACGTGCTAAACAACTAGTAGTTTCAAAAACTTTAAGGGTGCGTTTGTTGCACCAGACTATCTCGGACTGGATTAGCTTCAGGAACTAAGTTTGACTGGCTTGGACTAGACTAAGCAGGACTAACTTAGTAAAGTGTTTGGTGCAGTATGAGATTAGAAGTAGGATAATAAAAATAATAAAATTAATTCTTTTTTTTTCTTTTTCTATTTCTTTTTCTTGCCTGAAACCTCTCCTCTCTCTCCTGTTTTTCCGTCCAAACTCCATAGATTCCGATCATAGCTTTTCCTTCATTTCAATTGATAAAGCTCTCCATCCCAATTCCACTACTTGCAACCACATCTTTCTCCTCCATTTGAATCGATAAAGCTCCCAAAACACAAACAATCAAAAATTCAATTTCAATCGACATCGAATCGAAATCGCAGCTGCGTTTTTTCTGGACCAACAACGACCCTCTGATTCGAGCAGGACGAGGAAAGAGAGGGAGAGGACGTGATCTGGGTTGGGTCGTGCAGATCGGCTCGGCATCGAGGTTGGGTCGTGCAAATTGGCTCGGCATCTAGCAGGACGAGGAGAGAGAGGGGAGAGGACGTGATCTGGGTTCGGGCGAGGAAAGAGGGAAAGGACGCGAGAGCAGAGAGAGGGAGAGGGAGAGACAGAGAGATGAGAGGGAGAGGGAGAGACAGAGAGATGAGGAACAGCGAAGGAGACAACGTTGTGAGGAAGGAGTTCTTAGCAATCCCGTGGTTCAACGCCTGACTAATTTGGACGATCTAACGAGGCCCTTAGTCCACACGAGTCCGGGCTAGTCTCATTTAAGTTAGTCCCCAAGTATACCAAACATGGGACAATAATCCTAGCTAGTCCAGTCCTACTTAAGAAGGTGAAACAAACACACCCTAAAGGTCTTATTTGGTATGGACATTAGATTGAAATAGATAACGTACTATTTTCAAGGTATGGTGAAGGGAAAAAAAATGAAAAAATTGTGATCAACTTGAAGACATGAGATGAATTACTCAAGAAGAAAACTTCTCACTTCTAATCGCATCATTTTCTTTATGTATAATCCTCTAAAATGAAAAAGCATTCTCATCTTACCTTCAAATATGCTAAATTTGAAGTATTATCCACTCTAATTCAAACCTCTGTACCAAATGAGACCAAATTATCTTAGCCACAAATATATTGCAAACTAACAAAAAAGTGAGAATTGTTTTTTGATTTCATGATCACTTACAAAGAAAGCTCTAATAATCGTACATGAAATCAATCACTAGACTGGTTGTGCCATAACTCAGCTATTTTCTTTCGTTCTTGGTTATGTTAGATCCTCTTTTAGTCTCTATGATTGAATGGAATTGGATATCTCACTAATTTAAGGTATGTTGAAAATAGAGGCAAATAAGTTTTTTTAACGTAAGGCATATTATTGAACAATTGTCTAATTTGAATGAATACGTTTCTAATGAGTAATGCATATTGTATCTTCAAGTTGGGCACAATTTTTTCATTTCTTCCTTCCATATACTTTAAATATAGTGAGTTATTAATCCTATATGCCCAAACAAAAATGTAGTCAATGTTTGGAGATTATGGAGATTTAGAAGATGAACCCGCTTATCCACAGTGCTCAACCCGTAACCTCATTTGAAAGGTCTTTTCGTATTTTGCTTGATACCATATAGCATGCATATTTAGAATGAATCTCATATTTATGGGGAGAGAGACCTTGTATGGGCTTATAAGTAAGTTGGACTACTCCCTTTATTCCCAATTCGTTTCATGGTAAAACTCTAACTTCCTTCATGGTATCAAAAAAGGTTGTTCCATGTGTGAAGCTCAACGGTCACAATTGCTCCACGTCACCCTGTTTGTGTTATGCATTTGTTAGGCTTGAAAATTCTCCACATATGAGTGTTAGGCTTGAAAATTCTTCACATGTGAGGAGGTGTTGAGAATGAATCTCACATTCATGAGATGAAGAACCTTGCAGAGTATATAAATAAGTTGAGCTACTCTTCATATTACAATATGCATGTGCACTATAACCAGTGGCGAAGCCACGTGAGGGCGAGGAGTGGCGGCCGCCACTCCCCTCGCCGGAAAACACACCTCCAGCGCCGGTTCTGCCCCTCCCCTCCCCGCAGCTCCGCTCACTCCGTCTATTCTTCTTTCTGCATAAGTGTTCTGCTGCACACAGCAGTAGATCAAACTTTTAATTTTTTTTTTAAATCCAGGCCAAAACGACGTCGTTTTGGTCCTGGTAAAAAAAATTTAAAAATCCATACGAAACGGCCTCGTTTCGTGTTTAAAAAAATATATATATATATATATAGTGAGGGGGACCGCGTGTCCCCCATTGGACCACTACTCTTTAACCTTGCCTTTCTGAAATCCAATTGCAACACAGAGAGCAGCAAAGCTGCTCCCCAAATCCCAGCACAGCTGCACAGCACGCAGGAAGAACAGAAGCCGTTTCCTTTCCAGGCTCCAGCCCAGCCGTTCCTTTCTCACTCTCTGACATACAGTGGCGACTCCAGCCACTGAGCCGCTAGCCTTCAAACTTCAATTCAAAGGTAAATTTATAATATCTACCTAACCCTAAATAAATATTTAATACGAATTTTATTTAATTGGTAATTTGGTATAGAAATAGAATCATATTAATATGGTAATGCTAATGCACTAAGTTGGTTATTGGTTGTTGATTATTGATATGATATTATGAAATTAATTTTTAGGGTGAAAATTAAAATTAAAATTCTTGATTATTGATTAATTAATTGAATTATTACATAATGTATACAAATTACAATTATTCATATGATTAGTTGAATTGAATTTTTATTTATTGAATAATTTGTATGCTAATTGGTATTGATTAATTGAATTGTTGGTTGGATTAGTTATTATGCATATTAGTATAGTTTACTCTAGGATTAAGAGTCTAAGAATTTTTTTCTTTCTATTTTACAGTTACATAATGGAACAATACTATAAGAAACAATGTTTAAAACCTCGCCGGCAACAATTGTAATTTGTTTGTATTGATTAATTATGAAAGACATTACTATATAAAAAGATTTAGTTGTTACCATTTTTCTTTAACCTTGCACTCTTTTAAGTTCGCCCCTCCCCTCGAGAAATCATGGCTTCGCCACTGACTATAACTATGAGTCTATCGTCTCATCACATGTAAAAACCATGTGACGGAAAGAACAAACATATAATACATAAAATGGGTATGTGTTGAGGTTTGACAACCTACATCCGGAAAAGAAGATACATTGCATGTGGTTATAAGTTATGGGTTAATCTTCATATTACCAATTGGTTTAATAATGAAACCTCAACTTTCTTGAATATATAGAATTACTAGTGAGAGTGACTTTAAAACTTAAAGGGTGTAGTCAATTAGAATTCTGAAAGATCAAAAGACTTTTCATAAGTCTGAATTTTACTGAATTTTAATAGATTTTCTTAAACTCCTATAAATTTTAGATGACTTATGAGAATCTCTCTTTAGAGATTTGTATGGATGTTGAAATACTTTTTTTGTCCTTTTATCTGGATACAAACTCTTTACAAAAACAAATAAAATCTTTTTCCCCAAATCACCACCACATTCCATGCTGTCATCACCTTCCTAGCCTCCAGAGTCCCCCACTTTGTAATTGTACCTCCACCTTTTCCCCTCTCTCTCATTGTAACTCAATTAAAATATTTTGTGTAATATAGGAGTAAGTATATTTTCCTTTTGGTGTCTTCTGTTTGTGAAGGAAAGATAAAACACAAAGCAATTGATGCAATTAGACAGCAACAGCTGCAAAGTAGTAAGGAAAAGAGAAATTTTTATTTAAAC